>OX596046.1:6875000-7500000 GCA_951394065.1 Venusia cambrica | reverse complement strand
TGACATATATTGACATTGTAAAAATTGTGATTATAATATATTATTACAAACACTTACTCACGAATAAATGAATTGAATTGAATTGTTAAATGTTTTTCTTTGTCACCATATCATCATCATCATCATCATCATCATCATCATCATCAACGGTACATTAGTATCCACTCCTGGACAAAGCTTTATCCAAAGCTTTTGGGTTTTGCCATAATCACCACGACAAGCGGATTGGTGATCGCAGTAAATGTGTAGATAATACACAGAAAGAAACTGCTGCCCTTCTTCTGGTGAAATCCTGGGCTGAGTTAAAGCGGTCGATTCTTAAACCGCGACCGCCACGCAACCAATACATTCACCATACACATTCGCTTTATTACATGTTTTACTCAAATTAAGAATAATTATACGAGAGCTAAGCCACTTTTACAGATAATGCGGTGTAATAGTCGGCGAGCGAAGCGAGTTCACTTCAAATTGAATTTAGTTTACGCGCCGCACCGATGTACCTAATAGATGCATTATAAAATTGCTACGAACTGGCTTTAATACATTTAGGGCGCAGTTTGAAACGCCTGCCTTAGGCGTGAGAGTCGTTTAGAATCGTGTTCAATTATAATGCACACAGGCCCTTTTACACGACTGCCTTAGGAGGTTTTTGAGATAATGTTGAGACATTTGAGATGATTTTGACATTTGAGGTGACGCGAAGAATCTCTAAATATGAATCAAAGTGCTGAATCCTCAATATTTTTGCTTACTTTTTCTGTTTATGACACTTACAAATACTGGACAATGGCAGAATCGATAAAACGGTTACACGCCAAATCAAAGAAGTTGAAGTTGAGGTAAATATGAGTGACAGAGGCTATATAATTTTAATATAGGGTACAAATCAAAAATAAGAGGGGGAGCCTAGTATAGGAACTAGATTACAGATCAGTTACTTTTTTGTATTTACATATTTATCATATTAAACCACACCGAAACACAGAAAAAAACATCTAATCATCACAATATATGTCATATAAATAAGATCTGGGTGCGGGAATTTAACCCACAACCTATGGCGCAGAAGGCAGAGCTACTACCGACTGATGCTCGTACGGGCATTGCATCCATCTTCCATCTTCTCTAAATATATAACTCAAAAGGTGACTGACTGGCTGACATAGTAATCCATCAACGCACAGCCCAAACCACTAGACGGATCGGGCTGAAATTTGGCATGCAGGTAGATGTTATGACGTAGGCATCCGCTAAGAAAGGATTTGATTAATTCTACCCCCAAGGGGATAAAATAGGGGATGAAGTTTGTATGAAACTTTGTCATTTTTAAACCGATCGGGCTGAGATTTTGCATGCATAAAGCTACTATGACGTAGGCATCCCCTAAGAAAGGATTTTCAGATTTTGCATTTGTTTTGTTTCGGTTTAGTAGTTTTGGTTATAGACTCTGCTTTGTATTTGGCATTTGTTTTGTTTTCGTTTGGTTAAAGTATAAGTTTTGTCAGTACGACTTTTTTAAAATGGCTAAAGAAAATCTGAACGTTAATGGAGAAGTTCAGAATGTACTGTCCTTTTTAAGTTTTGTAGGCCCTAATCTTTTACATACGCTAAAAAAAAGTAAAGCCGCAAAAACTATACCTAATCAATAATAATACTTCTTAACGCGAGCAAAGCCGCGAGCAAGAGCTATTGTATCATATAAAAGGACACTGAAAACTACAATAACAATGGAAATAAGTTCCGGGTGGGAATCGAACCCACAAACTATGGCGCAGAAAGCAGAGCTATGAAGCTTGTACGGGCATTGCGTCAATTAGCATGGCAGTGTTGCGAGTAGGTACCTTTTCCGCTCTCTACGGCAGATACGTTAGAAGATCATACTGACGAAAATATAACAGTGGCTATAAAAAACGTAAAACAACGTTGGAAATGAATTTTTATTACAATCATTTCCATAATTTTAGCCATAAAAACCTTTTATGGTTCTTTGCCCGTTTTATAGACTACACGTGCTAAAAATATTATTGCTTCTCAGTCAGATACCTCCCTCAAAGATATCGTGATCATCCTTAAGATTATGAACAAGATGTAAAAGAAGTGTGGAAAGCTTCCAAACATGAGCGTTTGCAAACTACCAGTGATGTCTACGGCAACTAAATTGAGTAAAAACTTGGATTTATAGCGCCTCTAGTGCATAAGTAAGCGCCTTTTCCACTAAGTTCAATTAAAATTTCAATTCGTTGAACTAATTGGATAAAATAAGGAATGTAATTAACCAGTTCAATTAAAATAAATAATTGCTAATTTGTGTTAAATATACACAATACGAACATTAACAAGATTTTATTTCAATTGAACTTACTGGATAAAATATTCCATTTTTTTCGAACATTCGCAAGTTACTTAGAAATTTGATATAATTGGATTTTTTTCAAGAAACATTCAATGCATAGAATATATGATTCTTACAAAGAACGCGATTGAAAGTACTCATGCGCCGCCAAACTGGCAGACAAATGATTTAAAGTGAGACAACCGTAAGTAACTTCACCGTACTTTTGAAAACACTAGGTCTACCTAGGTATATCTGTAGCTGATTTTTCTACCGTAACAATGGGTTACATGAGTAAAATCGGAAACGTAAATCACATTACGAGAAGGCACATTGACTTCGCGTCAAAATCAACAAATATTTGCGGTCCTTTGTCTGTTCCATTATCAATTCTGTTGTCTGTATCGATGTAAACAGAATCAATGGCCGATGTTTTTGTGGCAACACTGATCTCTTGTCTATTGTAAACAATGTAGGTAAACCGTTCGGGATTGGGAGCCAGATGTAAAAATCACATTTTATAACTAAACGCCACCAGCATTGCATATCCGGATATAAAATAACATATTATATAATATATTTGATGTATACTTGTAAGTGCATACTGCTCGCTTAATTGTTTTTGTTTTATTGTACGACGCAGTCGCGCTTGGCCTTCGTCTCACCTGGTAACAAGTCAAGATAACGCCGAAGTTGGAGGCGCACTTCACCCGGAATTCTCGACAAACTGAGGAACTGGCTATTTTACTTCTAAATGCCGGAACACAACAATTTTAGAGTTATTGTTATGGCGATAGAATTAATTTAAAATCAAAGATTAATATTACAGTAGAAGTGTGATGTGTGATGAATGTGTGAGTGTTGTGTGCCAATGTTAGTGAGTGCTTAAGGAAGGTTCTCCTGAGGACACCAGTCTCATAAGAGTCTGAGCTGCAGGAGACCTCACCTGGTCTTGAATGAGTGTGGGTAAATGTGGTCATGTATTGAAGCATAAACTGTCGTAATTGTAGTTAGGAAGAATTCAAGATATGAGTATGAATCAAAAAATCTTGATGGAGATTTTTTCTACAATATTATTTACATCTTTATTACATTAGCTACTATCAAGCCAAGTGGTACCTATAAAGAAATAAACATATCTAAGTATATCGTTTCTCAGAAAGTAATTATTTTCTGAGAAAAATACATCTAATATTTTTTGGAAGTACCTGCCATATTTACAAGACAAAGCTCCTCTGTGTCCGATTCAGTTCACATTATACGCAAGTAACAACACAAACTACCTTCGTATCTCATAGTATTTAAGGCTGGTGTGGCGGAAACGTGCTTTGTAATTGTAATGTAAACAATAGCTACCGGGCTCCCAAACCACGCCTAAAGTTTATTGTAAACAGTCGTTATGTAAACGGACGGTAATGTTATAAATATTCAGTGTTTGTTTCCATTTATACACGTACTTATTGACTCGGGCCATTTTATGGAAATAGCTTGTTATTTGATTTTGCTCATTTCTACGTTTCCTCTTGCGTTATAGACCCGTAGGTTGCTGCTGTAGGTATTTAGTCCACTCTACTGATTTATACCCAGAAAATAGACTCTCGAGGAATAAGAAAAATAGTATAAGAAATAGCAAGGATCATAATGAGGTGCATTATGGTCCTTGCTATTTCTTATACTATTTGTCTTATCCTCATCCAGGCAAGCCTTAATTCAATAGCGAACCTATCGGAAATTAATATAAATAAATAGTACCTAAATTAATTAAAAAACATGATTTTGTAATACTCTTGTAACGCCCATCTTGTCTAATTACAAGAAGCACTATCCGATTCTATATTTATAATAAATATTCAACATCATTGAATGCGTATACACAATTTCGTGTCTTAGAATTGAAACTTGTGTGGCTATGCAACATAATTAAATAAATGAAATGAAACGTCAGCAAATCGACGTATAAATTTTGTGGTAATAACCGTTTCATTTATTTAATTAATTTCGTGTCTCTGCTGTTCAACATTTTGAGGAGCTCAACCATCCACGAGTGCAGCTGCCAATAGTCATTGATCAGGTAATAGTTAATCAGAAAGCAAGGAAATTAATCCGCCATCTTAGAGCGGCGGCCATTTTCAAATAAAAACAACATTGAATGTTGTACATTGTGTATACCAGAACTGAAAGTGTTAGCAAAATTTTAAGTCTGGATGTGATAAAAGCGGAAGCTTGCGTATATAGACAAAAATAAACAAATTAATTTGGTAATGTACATTTTTTTGTACGACGGGGATGTGCTAGGCCTTCATCATCTGATTTTCAATGATAAGGCCGAAGTTGGAAGCGCACTTCAACCGAAATCTTCAACAAACTGAGGAATCTAACCTATCTATATTTGACCTATATAGAAAACTATCTTACCTCTAAATGCCGAAACACAACAATTTAAGAATTAACAAATGTTATTATGACACAAAAATTCACACCCCGCGACGAGACTCGAATCCGTATTTTTTTATTTATTTATTTATTTATTTACTAAAATCATCAGTCCTTATTCTAAAATAAACTTAACATACATGTTTTTCTTAAGACCAAAAATAGATTTACATTTTATAGAAATATAATTTTATAAATAGACAGTCAAGGCAAGAATATTATCATTCTAATACAAATTGAGAAACTGTACATACATATAATAACAAGGAACAATTTATTTAAAATAATAAATATCATTTAGAGAATGCTGTGACCAAGGGCGATCACTTGAAATCAAAAAAGTTTTTTTTTAACGTATACTGTCCCACTGCAGGGCAAACGTCTCAAAGGTCAAAATGTAATTTAAGAATTGTTATTATGGCAACAGAATTAGGTAAGATGGTGACAAAATCCTACCTCCAACAAAACCAAGCACAATATTGCTCCCCCTGGGGATTGAAACCGGGAACTCTGGATCTGAAATCGGTGGGTTGAACCACAAGACCACAGAGGCGGTTGTAAGCCCATAAATCTTGTAAAAAGAGGAAAGAAAACAGGGTAGTAATGGCTGCCTACTCAAATTGTCTCTCGCGTCACTAATCATCACACCTACCGAGATACTGACTACTGAGAGACTGAGTTAATTACCAATGATAAAGGTAGAGGCGAAATGATCCCAGCTGCCAACGTCAATTTTTACATTTTTAAAAATCATTTACAAATGAGCCTAACACTTTAATAATTACGTTTTAACTAAAAAGAAAACCAACTTCAATGAACATTATGAATACCAATTTCGTTTACCTGGATGGCGTATTTTTTTCCAATAATTTTGATCACAGACAGAAAGACGCGTTCTAAAGAGGCGATCCTATCTAGGGTCCGTATTTTCATTACGTTTGAGGTAACACACCCAAATCGCTTCAAGTGTGCTTATAATATTTGAAGTGTACCCTCGATTTTTCCAGGATCCTACCATCAGATCCTGACCTGATGTCAATGGGACCATCTGTGAAGTACCTTTTTTTTAAAAAAAAAAAATCGGTCCAGCCTTCTTCGTGTAATTCCGACGAGTTGAGAACCTCCTCTTTTTTTTGAAAGTCGGTTAAAAAAGAGAATTATTTAGCAGTTTCTGGATTGGCTTGCTCCATGGTAGACCTTCATGCTCCTGGGCATGAGGTCAAGCCTTGAGGTCAAGAACTGACACACCGTAAAATTATAATCTGTCAAAGTCCATAATATGTACATGTAGATCAAACAGCTCTTAGTGGCGTCAGTCAGTTTAAGAAACAATAAAAAATTACTGGCACAGCCGGATTCTACTCACTTCTTTTGAAAACAGGCGAGAGTATAAAAAAATATCCATTGATCGCGGAGATTATATCGAAAATTTATCACGAATTTATTTTTGAACATTCTGTGTAATGGTATATTTGGTAAAAATCTCCGGTTTAATGAATTCGCAGGATCGGTTGGTTTTTATTTTATTATTGGGGAATCTTTGGGCAGCTGGTTAAGGTCGCTGCACACTGTAAGCGATATAACGAAAAAGTGTCAGCGTCCCTTGTAAGTCCGGTATCAGACAGGCTTCACGCCTCAGTTGGTAGTAGCTCTGCCTTTTGCGCTGATTTGATGAATATAAATGGCTCCAAAGTGAGAATTCGCTCGTTGAATCCAATTCGCAAAGCCTAGAATTATGCCATACTTGTTATGCCACATAAAAATATGTCAAAAAATTATGCTAAAATTAGGGCGCCTATACCTAAGTCTGTCGCTATTAAAACAACTATATATTGTTGCATTCCGACATAATGAGTTAATATACCCAGTTCCTCAATCACTCAGATTAAACCCTCTCTAATAAATAAAGATAAAAAAAAAACTTACCAGTTCCTCAGTCTTTGATGATTCTGGGTGAAGTGCGCTTCCACCGTCGGCCTTTTCACATAACCACCAGTATCAGTTCACCAGTATAGCTATTTTCAAACATTTGGAAAGCCTTATTGGATCGATATCGGAAGCCGATGGAGATTCCGAGAACGCTATTCTTAACTCCGAAATCTTAATATTTTGACATTAGAATTCGATGCTTCCCACAGAAGATTTTCATAAATGGTGTGAGAATAGCTTTTTTTTATTGTACGATAAGGAAGCGCTTGGCCTTCATCTCTCCTGGTAACAAGTTGAGATAAAGCCAAAGATGGAGGTGCACCCGGAATCCTCAACAAACTGAGGAACTGGCTATCTTACCTCTGAATGCCGGAACACAAAATATTTTTTAAGAATTGTTATTATGGCGACAGATTTAGGTAAGATGGTGGTAGCTAGCCAGGCGAACTTAAACAAGATCCTACCACCAAGCAAACCAAGCACAATATATTGTACTCCCCGTGGGGATCGAACCCAGGACCTCTGGATCTGAAATCGGTGGGTTGAACCACTAGACCACAGAGGCGGTTAATAGCGTTGAAATCTATCGGATTCTATATATAAAAAATGACGTTTCCGATCCAAAAACTTTCCGTGTGTTTGAAAATCGGTATGTATTTATTTATTACGCACAATACACATTTCAAACAAAAATATACATATATCTATTAGAAATTTTGACTGGTTTGAAACATAAATCTTTGAGCGCGTGTTGAGCGAACATGTTCGCATAATTTACTAATTAAGTTAACAAAAGAAAATACCAAATTACATAATAACATAAGAAAAAAGAGATCGAGGAAAGTCTAATACCATTTAGATGAAAATATAAAATTTGTTAAAAAATTAATTGGCTATTTATTGATTTACCTTAGTGGGCCTTAGGGTTCTAAACGCTATTTAGCATCTGATCTGAATACAATCAAAGACCGTGAAATAGAGGATCTATTCACGGTCTTTGATTGTATTCATAAATTTATGTTGTTTTGAGATTAAGATTTCTGGCTCAAAATTAGCTTTTGATAATTCATTGTACTGTCGACACATTCTTGTTAAAGGATTAAACAAGTATATTTGATTTATTTTAAAATTTAATTATTTAAATACTTAGTAATATAATGTTTAAACCCTTAACATAAGAAAATAGTTAAGTATAGTATAAGAAATATTGTTTTCATAAACGAGTAAGCTAAAAATATTGGTTTGGTTAGATTTACGGGCATCAAACTTAATATTGACAGAGATTTGGGACAATAGATTAGGCGAGGCAATTATAGAATGAACTATTTTATACAGATAAACAAAATCAAAATACGTACGTCGTGTTTTTAATTATTGATCCTTAAATTTATTCAACCTATCCTTTTAAGTCAGGTTAGAACGACCTGGATGATATCGATTATTTAATATTCTGAGGCATTTCCTCTAAACTCGCTCAATTGCATTGACATATACTATTTAGTATGGGGTCCATATTGGACTACCATACCCAAGAACACATCTTATCAAGGAATTAAATAGGTATAAAAGACTATTAGGATTTTTAAATTCTTTTTTCGATCTAAGTACAAAGCCAAGGAGTTGATTAGCTTTAGATGTAATATGTTGATAGTGTACCCTGAATGAAAGTTTATCGTCAAACAAGATACCCAAATCCTTAGCAACGTGAGACTGATTAAGCACATGATTGTCAATTGTGTAGTGAAGTGCTATGAAGAGAGTGAGGAAAAACATCTTATTGAAGTTGATTTTTTCTCATCGCTATGCCTCAGTGTGGCTCAGCCCTAACGGGTTGGGTTCCGCCGCAAAAAATGCGGGATTCATTAGACTGACTTTATTAGGGGTTTGTATTTGTTTGGGAATATGTTTACTTTTTCATCAAATGTTGACGGCTTCCCTTTAATTAGGAGTTTGTTATTAGTTTTCATGTTTGAGTAAGGTACAGACCTCGTTATATTAAAATTAATATTTAATTCAATTTAAAGGGAACGGAAACGAATGTTTAACTCAAATAAATGTAGATTAATTTAATGGTATATTCCTAGAAGGCAAACAGGATCGGCAATACAACCAGTCAGTACCAACCCTTTCGTGTTGATACTGATGATGTAGAAAAACAAGCCAAGATCCAAATGTTATTGTGAAACAAAAACATAATCAAATACCTGTAGATCTATGGATGCTTGTATAGTTATAATTTATGAATAATTAAATTTAATATTCCTAGAAATCATACAAAAGATTTTCAATACAAATCTCTGACCTCGTGTTGATCCTTATTATGTTGAAAAACAAGCCAAAATCCAAGTATGAAATTGTTAAAAAATAAGATGCTTAAATACCTACTACAGGTTCCATTAGTGCTTGTATATTGTATTTATACCCGTGTTATGTAAAATTAAACAGAGAAAAGATTCTCGAATAATAGTAGTTCTTTTTTACCCTAAAAAGTGAAAATAACATATCTACATTAAATTATGTTTACAATATACATACATCTATATTTATAAAATCATCGTAAACCTGACTGCTGATCAACGAGAAGCCCAAACTAGAAAGATAAATAAACTCTTTATTGTACACCAAAACAACAAATATAAACAAACTAGCAATCACTTAAACTAGGTTAAATGGGCGGCCTTAATTAATTTAATACTGTCACATACATTTTTTAATTCTTACCAGAGGTTACCTTACAAGTTGAGATAAGACCGAAGATGGAGGCGCACTTCACCCGGAATCCTCAACAAACTGAGATTCGCTTTATTAATGGTGCCGTAGGCTTAATTCACCAGGGTTAATTCACCTAGGTGAATTAAGTATACTATTTAGTAGGTTTAAATACTCTTATGTGATTTGAGGAGAATAGGTAAGGTACACTTAATTGTAGACTTGAATACTCAGGAGGCTACGTAAATGATTTATTATCTTCCAGTGATTTAATATTTTAATGACATTTTCAATGACAGCTGTCAAACTTCAAACGGCCATAATATCTGGTGAACTAGGTCTGAGGCACCTTATTAATATATATATAATATATTACATTTGATTATTTTTAACGCTTTTAAGAACGATTTTATAAGAACGCCCATTGTTATGTTAACTTTAGTTTAAAAATGATCTCTTGCCTCAGTTTTTTTTGGTGCACGCTAAATAATTTCCTTTCATTCATTCATTTACTCCGCCACACGGTAAAATAGGACCATAGTCCGATTTCTTGTTCTCAAAATTAATAAACTGCCCACTGGGTACTTAGGTAGAAATAAATATTTAAAGATAGTGTTCAGGTCGTGATTAAGTTAATGTTATTAAAACAATTTAAGCCCTCTACCTAACTAAGCCAGACGGTGGTTTTCCTGATATCTATCTGGAATAATTTCGAGTATTTGCCCTGGGTTGCTCCATCTGCTAGAATCACTCTCACCTGACCTTTTTTTAATTTGAAGGAATTGGTCTGGTCACACTCACCTCACCTGGTTTTTCAAGTCATTTTTCAAGGCCAAAGGTGGGAAGCGCACATAACCCCGAAACCCTCAACGGTCTGAGTAACTAGCTATCTTACCTCTGAATGCCGGAACACAACAATTTAAGAATTGTTGTTAACAGAATTAGATAAGATGGTGGTACCTAGCCAGACGGACTTTAACAAAGTCCTACCAACATCCATACAAAGTATAATATAGTACTCCCTATGAGGATCGAACCTGGGACCTCTAACCTCTAATAGGATTAATTTCCTCATCCCCTTACCCCACCATCGGAGCAACGGACAGCAGTATGCAGAGTCCTGGAATGTGTGTGAGTAACAGCACAATGCAAGGAAATCCTTAAAAACCCGAGGTCATTCCGTGAAGCCTGTGAAGACCGTAGCCAGTTCCTCGGTTTGTTGAGGATTCCGGGTGAAGTGCGCCTTTTTTTTTTTTATTGGTGATGTTAGGTTAAGCGTGATAGTTGACCACCAGCTTATATGTAAACCAAGTAAAGATGTGGCCTAAGATGGAGCACGCTTACCTAAAAGGAACCTATTTACTCTGGACTTGAAGACTCCAAGATTGTACTCTTGCGGAAAAACAGACGAAGGCAAGGAATTCCATTCATTACCAGTATTGATGATAAAGGTAGATGCGAAACGATGTGTTCGGCATAATGGAACATTTACAAGGTACGGATTGTAGCCTGCCGTACGTCTGCTAGTCCGGTGGTGGAAAGGGGGTGGAGGGATTAGGTCAAAGATATCATGCGCACATTCGCCGAAGTGGAATTTATAGAACACAGATAGCCTGGCAACCCGCCGTCTATGTTCTAGGCTCTACAAATTGCCCGCAGCACGACGCTAAATTAAATCCAGGGCTTCAAGCTGATGCTTGGCTGAGCCAACCCAGAGATGACAGCAGTACTCCATACAAGATCGGACCTGAGCTTTGTACAAACTTAAAAGCTATCCCAGTGTGAAGTACCGCCGAACCCTAGCAAGAATACCCAGCTTCATAGCAGCGAATTTGGCCTTAGACTCGATATGGGACCCAAAGTTCAAATTCTATGAAAGTGCAACGCCTAAAAGGGTCAAACTATCATTGAACTGTAGCAAAGTGCCGTTAAAAATAGGTACGGGATGAAATTTGCTTTTTTTTTTTGCAGACAACACACACGCCTGAGTTTTGGAAGTGTTGAACCGTACAAGATTTGCGTCCCCCCATTCAGACACAAAGTTAAGCTTGTGGTTCAAACGCTCCACCATCTCCCTGCGGAGGCTGAAAATTTCGTCCGCACTAGCACGTGGACTGGAAAAATATCTATCAACAACAGTCCTGTCATCTGCGTACCCATAGATACCGGGTATTAGCAGATCATTGATATAAAGCAGAAATAGAGTTGCTGATAGAGCAGACCCTTGAGGTACCCCGGCATTGATAGCCAATCGATCAGACGAACAGTCACTAATGACTACTCGAATCGATCTTTCCCTCAGGAAGTCTGTGATCCATAGTAAAAGGTTGGACGGTAATCCGTAGGAGGAAAGCTTGCTAATGAGACACTTGTGCCAAACCATAACAAATTCGATAGAACTATCCTTCGAAATGTCTTGGGAAACTGCCATAGCTTCCCCGTATCTTTCGATGGCTTCACTCCAGATGTGCGTGGCATACGCTAGAAGATCCCCTGTCGTTATGGATCGTTTTCGGCGAAAGCCGTACTGACGATCGCTAAGGAGATCGTTACACTCTAGGTATACCAGGAGTTTACTGTTTAGAACACGCTCCATTGACTTGCAAAGAATGGAGGTGATAGCGATTGGCCGGTAGTTAGCGGGGTCTGCACGGCTACCTTTTTTTGGGACAGGTTGAACATTAGCGAGCTTCTAAGATGATGGTACCTTACCGGTATCCAAAGACAGGCGAAATAGGCGAGTGAGAATGACAGTTCGGGAGTACACCTCTTTAATACCACCGCCGGGATCCCATCTGGACCACTGGCTTTATTCACGTCTAGTGATAGTAGCACCTTGAGTACCTCCTTTTGCTTAATGCGCATTTCTGGCATGGATTTTCCGCACCAGGGAAGCGATGGAGGAATCTCATCAGTTACCACTGATGAGATTCCTCCATCCGTGTGTGTGTGAAGAGTCCGCGAAGAGTGAAGCAAACAAATTTGCTTTCTCTTCAGCAGTGAGGGTCAGCGATCCATCAGGTTTCATCCACCTCTAGCACCAGCGCACCTTCGGCCTTATCTCAACTTGTTACCAGGTGAAAGGGTAAAGGCCAAGCGCTTCCCCGTCGTACAAAAAAATCTATCTCATATCCCTATCCCACCTCATCCAAGCAGCATTGCTGTGTTTCGGTTTGACGGGTATTGTGGTCGGTGAAATTACAGCCACGTAAGACTTAACATCTTCATGCCTCAAGTTGACGGGCGCAATGCAGTGCTTTGTAGGGACTATGTTTTTTGTAGATATGCTCTACGCAGTAAGGCACAAGTCTCCTAGATGTATTAAAAAAAACCACTGAACTTAATCCTTTTCCTCTCGTTTCATACAACCGAGTATTCACAAGGAGGGTTGACGTCAGGCTTAAAATCTAGTCAAAACTTTAAAACTTTTTCAACATGGCCTTGAAGCAGGCATGTGGTGCCTACCACATCTAGTGTGGCATAATGGATAGGAAGATAAAAACCCACTACCATAAAAATATCTAGCCCGAGGTTCTTGCCTTCCTTGTGAATTCCGAACAAGCGGAAGATTTGACATTTCAAAGTGATCCTAAAAATCCTGCAGAATAATATCATTTTAACTTGCAAAATGTGAACAGACACTTGAATTACTAACTCCAACCAAAATGGCTAAAACAAGATATCTAATTTCTCATCTCGAGCAGCTCAATTTGAAAAATGTAGGTATCACTGATTGGAAATTGATCCAGCTAGCTCACTGTAATAGCACAGATTGATTAGAGAGTCTTACACTACTTGCAAGTTCATTAAAAGCGGATTTCCGTTTTGTAAACGACCAATCTCCAAGCTATGTCATTCACATGGACAGTTTTCTGCTATAATGGACGCGCAATCACTTTTTACGCCTCTACGGTTTGGTTACAGAATTTTCAACTCTATTGCATGGAAAGAGGGTTCAACCGAGGTGCGGTCGTCGATGATTGAGCAAATGAGTGTCGTTGACAGTTTATTGGCGGCGCGGTGTGAGCTCTCGAACAACAGCTATATCACTCAGTCATCACTTACTAGAATAAAAATAAATGCTACTACATTTTTCGGATACCATTTTAATATTTTAACATTCAGCTTATTGTTTTTTGAGTTATAAATAACGAACCGTATTTTTTATTATTAATTCTATGGGACGGACTCCATATTTCTGGGTAAGTACCCAGAAATATGGAGTCTTTGCCATTTTCTCACACAACATCGAATCTCTTACCCAGTCATTTCTATAAATACTAAACAGAAACGAATATTCCATTACTTTCAGTTCGATGTTATTCCAGTCCGTTGAAATGTGTAACTGGTATTATGAGCTTGAAATTAAACGCGTACAAGTACAATAACCATCCCTAGTTGTAAAACCTAGTGCAGGAAAATAATTCAATATTATATAAATAGCGAGCGTTAACATTTTGTCTTTGGCAGTGCAGTAAATTGACATTAAATTATGTATTATATTTATGAAGTGAGCTTTCTGTTCTTCCCTAGGGAACTGGGAGTAGCGGTGCGACAATTTGTCTACTAATCACCGCTAACGATAATCGGCGTGATATTAAGCTGGCAGGTGGCAGCACCGACACACCGACACACACCGACACACACTGACACACTACGCGTAACGATGTCCATCCCCTGCGTACTCAGATACACACACGTTAAAAACAGTCTTTGGTGAACAGGATTACGAACGATTTTCGAACTATTGATCGAGTGAGCGCAGCGAATGAGATTTCCGAGTTAAGGTGGGAAATTTGCCGATGTATGTATTGTATATACGAGAGTTATGTGGCAATGTTTGTGACAGCATAACTCTCGTATGCCTTATCCGATTTTAATGAAATTTCGGGGTTGTTTTTAAGATATTGAAAGACATATAATATTTTGCCGATCCGATTTCCGATCGATTTTAAATTATGAATTTTAAGGTCTTTATTCCCTATTCTCTATATTATTCGGTAAAATATATTTTAGAGTAGATTTTGTGAAATATGGGTGTCAAGTAAGACAAGAAGATCTTTGTCTTGTGGGGTGTCATTTGAAAGAGTATCGACTTCATATTTCAAAAAAGTTATTTATTTTGTAATGTTTTTGTAAAATGGGGGCGTCGTAAGTGGTTTGCTGGTTTTTTAAAGGGGGGGTTTCATAATTCACTATTTGCTTATTTATTTACTAAGACTACGTATTGACATTACGGGTTGCTAAGCAGGTAATTAGATTGAAGTTTTCGGAAAAGGGCTTAAACAGTAGATTTCCAAATTAGTTGATTTTGGTCCTTAGTAGTGGTTTACAAGATAAAGGCTTGAATGTTTTTGGATTATTGAACTGGTATTTTATTCATTATTTTTAACCAACTTCAAAAAAAGGAGAAGGTTCTCAATTAGGTTGTATGTTTTTTTAGCTATAGGGTTGCTGAGCCAAGGGTGTCGATAAGATCCAAGAATTACATTTCATATGTCATGCAAGATGTTTGACAGCGCAAATCCCACGCCAACATCCCATCATTGTACTTTTCTTTAGTGGGAGTAGTTGGGAGGAAGTCTTTCACGCTGCGCAAGAGGGCACAACCACTGTCTTGTCATGGCTCAAGAATAACGCTTTGACACTCAATGTCTCCAAGTCAAATTATATAGCTTTTGCCCTCAGACGTAATTACCTGCCACCCCTAACTCTAGCACTCAGATCCCACAACTGTTCTTTTCCATAGTCAACATGTACCTGCCTACCGCTACAACGAGTTGTAAGTACCAAATATCTCGGAGTGACTATTGATCAAACGTTGACCTTTGAACCACATATAGATATGCTGGCAGATCGGCTACGCAAACTTATTTACATCTTCATCAGTCTCTCCAGTAACTTCTTATGCTATCTAGGACCTTGCATTTACAACAAAGTGAACGCTATCTTCAGTATTTACCCAATATGCTCATATCAGTGTAAGAGGGCAACTTCTTGTTGGCTTAAGACACTCACCTACCAGGAGACTAAGGATCTTATGGCTCCCATTTTATAGTACCCATAAGTTGTGTTTACTAAGAAGTTTAGTTCTTTGTTATACGACTCAAAAATACTCAAAAATACACACAACCACACACTATCCCACTTACACACACACACACATACACCCTTACACCCTCTCAACCACCCCATACCCCATTACCACACACACACCCCCTCACCTACACAAGTCTGTATGTACTTAAGTTAAAAAAAAAGTTATTTCGCTATTATATTTAAACAGTACTTATATTTTATCTCATTTATTTCTTTATTTCGTCCTCAATCTTCTGCCTAATACATACTCATACGTGCCTACACTTATACTAACCTGCAATCTTATAATCAGTTATTTGGCTTATAGGTTTTTGGTTACGGTCTTCTTTGAGTCCGTTGTGTGAGCAGACCTGGTGACCTGGTCTGCTGGTCTGCAACTTATAGACTATTTATACAGGTTTTTTACGAAAACCTATCTCAGGCACCAGTCCCTCACTAAACAGGTTCAATATCACCTGAGCCTATTTTATTTAATTGTTGTTATGACTATTAAGGATCTGTTTGTGTGAGAGACAATAAATACATTTTTATTATTATTCTTGTCCACCACAACTATCTGCAAAGCTGTACCTAATTGCCATAATCACCACGCATCAGACAGATTGGTGAATTAAATTGAATCACGTTTTATTGTAAACGAAATGACATCGACATTTTGGTAACACAGTATGTAAGTTCAATGGACGGCATTATCGCTAAAAGCGATTTCTTCCCGGTATCCTTTGCCAGAGAAACAGAAAGTTGTGGAAGTTTTGGTGTTGATTTTGTAGTGTAAAGATTAATATATTCTGTATAATATATCTCGGCTCCCCATGGACATGGTTCAGATGAGATGGCGCAAGCGTGTCGACGCAGCGTCTCATACCAAAGGCCTACCCATCTCCAAAGGAACAAGAGTCATACCGTCGGGCCGTTTACTATCATCACGAACCATTCGGCTCGAGAACGGCTGGAATTTTGACACTGGTAAAAGCTAGACGGATAATGTCATTAAGGATTGCGTTGCTCGAAATTCTACCAACTGACCTAGTGCATAAAAGTATACTTAGTTGAAATTGTTTGTAGGTACTGTTTTTAGATGTTATAATTGTCAATTATCCTCTATTGTTTTATTGTACAATCAATTATTTATTAATAATTAGGTAATAAGGTAATCTGATAGATTCCTTTGTACATAGTTAGTTTAATTGTACATTTTATTGAATAAAGATTCTTGATAAAAAATAAAAAAATACAGTATTCGATATTAATTATTTAAATTTCATATAATAAAGTGCGACAGGTATGACAGGTGATGTTTTCAGTTCTAATTTCAACTTATATATATGTCACCGTAAGATTGTAAATCATCCGTTTGAAATATGCCTCTGTCATATTGCAAACGGTCAGCAAATTGTCAACAGCTACTAACATTTACAATTTTACGCATTATTTCTAGCTTCTCTAGTTTTAATTTGCCGATGCATATTACAAACGTACGGTGCTAATAATCTTATGCTGACACGTGTACAATATGCCAAGGCATATTACAAACGGACGGTGCTTATAATCTAACGCTGACATATATATCACCGTGATCTTATACTGACACGTGTACAATATGCCGAGGCATATTACAAACGGACGGTGCTTATAATTTAACGCTGACATATACATATTATTGCAGTCACCTACTCTGAACCTTTAATGTGTAAGCCTGAAATAAAATATTGTTTTGCTTGTTTCGCTCATAGACATATCGTATGTAACGCGGAAATAGTTAGAAATGTTATATAAGTTATCAATATAAACCTTCGGTGAGGTCTCACAAAACCAGAGTTGTCCTTTAAAAAGTAAACATACTTACACCTCTGTAATATTTTACACTCAGCTCCCCAGTGATCCTTCGTGTGAGGTTAGCGTCCATTTCTCCAGTCGGATGCCTCAGACACGCGGAGTGATCATACGATGAGACACATTCAGGACAGCGGTCACTAGATCCTTAATATAAGGCGATACCAAGCCTAGTAGTTGCCTACCAGTGTCAGATCCAGAGGTCTTAGGTTCAATCCTCAGGGGAGTACAGTAATATTGAGCTAGGTTTGGTTGGTGGCAGGACTTTGTTTACGTCCGCCTGGCTATCTATCACCAACTTAACCAGTCTGTCGCCATGACAATAATTTCAAATATTTGTTCCAGGCCAGTTCCTCAAACAGTAGAGGATTCCAGGAGAAAAACGCTTACACTGGCGAAACCACACCTTGAAACCACGTGAGATTAAGGCCAAGCGCTTCCCCGTAGTACAATAAATGAGGGCGGGTACAACTGAATGATCACAACGCTAGTGATAGGACCTATAAAGGTCAAAGTCCAGCGCCAAACGGTTTGCCATGTGTCCACGTTGCGCAGGAGAGTGCCTTGTGGGAAGACTCCATTCTAGACCTAATCCTTACTCTGGTCTAGAGCCAGACAAGCTTGGAGGACTACCTAAACCACCATTCATAAAAAAACCTTCGACGCCCAGGACAATTCCGACCGATTTCAATTATCCTACGATCGGGCAGATATAAGTAGGCGCATTACCATCCATGAGTATCGTCCAATAGCTACGTAAAGTTGCCATAATCTTCATCTGCGTATCTGTACTATAAGTCAAACCATTTTTTTGTTTTTGCATTGTACGACGGGGATGTGTTTGGCCTTCTTGAAAAGGTTGAAGGTGGTAGCGCACTTCACCCGGAATCCAATTAATTGAAGAACTAGCTATCTAGCCTCTAAATGCCGGAACACAACAAATGAATAATTGTTGTTATGGCGACAGAATAAGGTAAGATAAACGTGAGGTGGTAGTTAACCAAACCAAGCACAAAATTGTTCTCCCCCTGGGGATCGAACCTGGGACCTCTGTATCTGATACTGGTAGGCGATATTTAAACAATATGTACAATTCAACTTACTATTTACAAGCAAAGCAGTCGTCCAGTCCAGCAATGATCCTACCATTACAAACGGCCTGTAGGTAACTCAACTGTTCCAGACCATTACCAGACGGAAGCGTGCCCAAGACACTGGCTGCTTTGCCACGCTGAATAGTTATGCTAATTTGTAGGTAGTAGTATATTTTTATATAAGTACTTCTTTAAACAAGCATAGTTCGGTTTTTTTCTACCTACTTACTTTACTCTTTTCAGTTATAAATGATTTAATTAATACATGATTATATCATTTGTTTTGTTTTACCCGCATCTGTGGTCAAGTGATTCAACCCACTGATTTCAGATCCAGAGGTCCCGGGTTCGATCCCCAGGGGGAACAATATTGTGTTTGGTTTAGTTGGTGGGAGGATTTTGTTTAAGTCCGCCTGGCTAGCTACCATAATCTTACCTCATTCTGTCGCCATAATAACAATTCTTATAAAAATGTTGTGTTCCGGCATTTAGAGGTAAGAAAGCCAGTTCCTCAGTTTGTTGAGGATTCCGGGTGAAGTGCGCCTCCACCTTCGGCCGTATCTCAACTTGTTACCAGGTGAGATATAGGCCAAGCGCTTCAACTACAATAATCTAAATTTAAAAAAACTTGTGCCTACTGGTCACGATTTACCACCAAGAATTCATTAAATTTCCAGTCGAATCGAACTCATGAGCACCAAATTCATTTACAACCAGTTATCTTACTCAATCAAATAAATATAATCATGCATATTGGACCTCAATTGGCGGAGTTATCTATGTTTTGCTGCTTGAGTTGATGAGTTTTGGTCCCCAGGTCCAAAGACCCCCACTGGATTTTCACGAAATTTAAAAAGGACCAATTTCAGACCTACTTCTATCCATCAATAAAAAAAATCACATAATAAGTTAAGAACTCGCGCAGAAATTGGTGGATAAACATAGAGTTAATTACCTCAATTATTTCAACAAGAATACCATTTGCATAGAACTTTCATGTTTATTTTTCTTATTACTATTATTGCCCGTGTTTCCCGCTGCTGGTTAAAGTACTACCCGTAAATTCTCCAATTGTCACGAACCGAGGTCGTTGACCCACGCGTTGTCAATATCAAGCTCATTTCTACATCTTTTTCTCGATCTAGTATTATTTAATAAGTTTTGCTTCTATATACGTATTTACAAAACAATTAAACTAACTATACTCGTATACAAGGTACGTCGGGTTACGTGAGGACCGTTACATTTTTAATAGCCCATTTTCACGAAACTTCATTTGTCAGAAAGGTTTTTGTACCCGAATTGAGGTTTAAATTAATTCCCTACACGTCATTAAAAAGTTTCATCTTAAAAACACATTTTCTATTGTTTCAAGAAGGCGAGGAAGATATTTTAGTAATTCACCAGTTTTAAGTTTATTTATATAGAATTGGGGACTTAAATTATTTCCCAAGAAACGAGATAGGAGTTACTAACGTTTTTTTAAAATATGCTGTTTTTTTTAATAAGAATGATATAAGAGATAGGTACGATACTATTTCTAAAAGACCATTCAATTTTTTTTTTCTCTTTGTTGCCTTTATTTTCGAATATAACTATCGAGCTTGATAGAGTTCTCCCGATGACTGCTCGCCCTGTGATCGGATACATGCAATCTGTGTCAACGACCGGCCATAACCGTATAACACTCGTACATCGCTCGCCCAGAGCGGCTTCAATGCGGATACGGCTATTGTCCCCAGCAATGAACATGTAGCAACGACAAACGATTTGATTTCACGGCGGCGATACACACCCCAATCCATCCAGTACCAACTGCTTGTCGTCCATTCCAAAATGAACCTACCTACTGCCGAAAACGAGACGAAATAATCTTTTCAGTTCAAAGCTTTGTAGCTAAGAGTAATGCCAACATCCATCATGCTAATCTCGTCAGTTATCTAGCTTCTCTATCTTTTGATGGATTTCGCAAGAAAAACACGAGCCTTTTACAAAAATGTTTTATTTATAACAAATCGTACCCAAACCAACTCCAACATTATCCAGCAGATTATCAACATTTTTGGATAGCATCACGTTATCTGTTCTTTAGTCCAACTTCGAATCAACGGAGTACCAGACATTCACTAAAATTACGAGTCACATGAAAACATCGTCCGCTAGCACTTTGTTCTGTTGCCGATCATCCTCAAAAGTCACCATTTTGTCCCTTCCTACAACCTTCATACTCACTCTTTCACTCTTTTTGTCCCCAAACGAGAAGTCGTACAAATCACCGACACCACTCAGATTAAACTCACTCAGACTTCTCGGTACGAAGTACTCCACGCACTTCTCGGCGGCGTGGCCAGCAGAGCGCCGCACCGGAGTGTTCCTCACAAAGCTCTCTTCGGAATATGTGGTAGACTTCCTTCGCGGGAGACTGTTAAACTTGGTCGGGTTCACGCTGTCCACCTTAAAGTTGACCTGCTGCCTGGGGCCGGCGCTGGCGGACTGGCCCGCGGCAGCCGCCTCCCGCCGTCAGGATACCACCGCCATGGCTACCTTCTCCTCGCACACCTGTTCCATGCTATGCACAGCCCGGGACTTGCTGCTCCCCGCGCACAGAGCGCTGAAGCTCCTCAGTATCGAACTCATATCTTCTTGTATCAAATTAAAGCACATCGCGATCACCACAATCCCTACTAGTATGTACAGACAGCACACCCCTAAAGCCACGTCTTCTGCCTTCGCGGACATTGTGCTCGCGTACAGCCCCGGCTTTAAGTCCCCGAAGCCGATTGTCGCAAGACTCGCAAAGGAGAAAAAGCAGCCGTCCATGAAGTCCCATTTCTCAGTCGCGTGGAACAGAAACGTTCCTAAGGATATATAAAGCACGATCAACAGAAGACTCAGCACGATAGGGACCCTCGTGTGGTCCCGACACGTCCAGTGATACCCTTCGCTAAAACTGTCCAGATTTAAAGCCGCTTGGAAAGGGGTTCTCTTTTGCCTTTCTGGACAAAATTCTTTCTTATCCCTGTCGTGTTTGTAATTTACTATAGCAAACTTATTCATGCAGTCTGCTTTGGTGTGGAAGTTGTCCGTTTTGAATCTTGATGGGCATATTTTGGAGTAGAGGACCCTAAAGTTCCGCGCCAGGGCCTCGCCGATGGTGGAGAGGTAAAGCATGATGATGGGGATCCCGACGCATGCGTAGGCGACTGCAACCGCTTTGCCCGCAACCGACTTGGGCGTAACGTTTCCATGACCTGGAGCAAAATATTTCATCCATTATTTGCTAAATTGTTAAAATTTTCATTTAATAGGGGACTGAGCTTTTATTTATTTATTCAATAAAAAGTACAATTAAACTAACTATGTACAAAGGAATCAGTCAGATTACCTAAGGACTGTTACAAACGGCCTATAGGTAACTCAACTGTTCCAGACCAGTACCAGACGGAAGCGTGCCCAAGACACTAGCTGCATTGCCACGCTGAATAGATAGAGCTAATTCGCTGGTCACGTGTCGCCTCAAAGCCCCGCAAGATTTTTGAAAACCCGGAGGGTACCGGCTCCCCACGGACACAAGGTCTCCCCCCCAAAAGGCTCAAATAGGTAAGCTCTGTCGAGACCACTATATTTGCGCCTTTTGTGATCCTCGGCCGAATCAGCCGCCGCACCAGCCCTAACTGATGTCCCAGGCAGATGAGATGGCGCTAGGGTGTCGACGCAGGTAGCGTCCCACACCAAAGGCCTACCCATTTCCCAATGGACAAGAGTCATACCGTCGGGCCGCTTGCCATCGTCACGTAACAGACCATTCGGTTCAAGAACGGCTGGAACATTGACACTGGGGACTGAACTATTTTGCTATAATGAGTAGACTTATTAGCTAAGCTGTGACAGTGAATGCATCCGAAAAGTCTAAACTTCTAAGCTTATAAAACCACTCGTAGCTTTGCGCACGCTGTTTAAGCTTGAAATTACAAAAATATTTGCTTTTGGCTGCAACAACATTAAATTCAAAGTGTCAATAAATATTTAACGTTCCATCTGACTGTGTAGAAGTTTACTATCCTTTCAACGGGCGGAGTTTAGAATTCATAAAGATCAATGTGTGAACGTACTATGAAACTGAAACTGAAACTACGAAAATATGAGAGTCACTCGGCATCGCGTGCAGTCTAAGGTTTAGTGGGTAGTTAACACGTTGAGAACGTTCGGAATTAAATAATGATTAAAACTCACCTATCGTAGTGATAAGTGTCAACGCGTAGAGGAAACTGCTCGAAAAGGTCCACCTATAGTCTCCCTCATGGCCGTAGCTGATTCTGCTCTCAAACGACGCACCTCCCTTTATACTCTTTATCAAAACTTTCTGAAAGTCCATGAGCTCCTTAGCAGCTAGCTTCGTCCAGTTCTCTTTGTATAAAATATTTAGGTCCTCTGTAATAGACCACAGCCTTTCAACCGTCTTAGATCTAATATCGTTGCTGATCTCCTGCGCTTGACTTAGATTAGGTTTCGATGCTGCAACTGCTGTTTCTTCTGAGGTATTTCCTTCTATTGCAAGGAAGAGGAATCCCCCGAGAAGGTTATATGTTAGCACCAAAAAGCATATCGCTAAGCAGGTCAGCGGTGAGGCTTTCCGCTTGTGCGCGCATCGACAGCAGAACAGCCGGCTGTCACCTGGTCTTATCGTGAAGCAGCATCGTGGCTCCTCGAACCCCTCTGCCTTGGAGTAGGTCCGAGAGAGGTCTCGACTGCCGTCTTCGAGCATCGCGGGGCTACGCCAGACTCATCGGTCATCGAATCTTGTACTTCTTGCCGTGCCTTCTCTTTGTGCGCGCCATTATCGGTTGTAAATCAAGGTGGTGTACCTGTAACAAAAGAAAAACAATTTTAAAACATACATATAATATAGTATAGCTTCTGCTCGTGGCTATGCCCGCGTGGTATCCGAACAAAAATTTCAGCTCAACCTGCTTTGTAGTTTTTGCGTAGGGACAAACAAAAGAAAAATTCGTTTTGTATCCGTTTACGTTGTTTGACATCTCATTCCTATCTCTCTGGAACATTTTTTTGCTATTGTTATTATATGTTATTATTTGTGTACTAAATTTCATCGCAGTTTGAGCGTAATACAAAGTGACAAAACAAAACTTGAGTAACAAAAATATTTGTATTTTTGGTCATCTCACAGAAACACTTCACTTCTCTGATTCAGGGTATAAAGATAGCTTATCTTTAGCTTATACCCTGAATCATCCCAGTGCCAAATTTTTGCAAAATCTGTTTGGTAATTTTTGCGTAAAAGAGCAATCATTAACAAATCATTTTTGCATGGCCATATTTGACGTCTCATTTCCAACCTACGGGAACTGAGACATGGGATAAATTAGCCTATGTTAATCCCGGGTATAAAATATCTTTGTACCAATTTTCATCCAAAATTTTCGCTGTTATTATATTAGTGTGATATCATATAGATGTTAGCATGTAGCACTTGAACATAACATGATACAGGACGGCCAAAAATACATGTTTTCCAAATAATCCAACTTGAATCTTTCCTGGTCGGAAAGAGAAGAGGCGTCTTCCTCTAGTCTAGAAAAACGATCCATGATTTTATATGATCGTTTTTCTATAGGGTAGACAGCCAAGGCATCTAATAGGAAACCATGCGTGATTTTACATCACCGATATCAAATATTATCCCTATCTACATATATCCTATGCCTATCTGATTTTTGTTTATGGTCCTACAGGAAAACTGAAACCATTCAGAATATAAAGTTGCTTGCATGTCAACCCAGAGTAATTAACTAGATATCTCAATTCCAAATGGAATTCAGCTGCAGCTGGTTTAAGCGTGAAGTAAGTAGCTTTTGAAATACTGAATGCATTTCTAGTCCACCGGAACAACACAATATTTTCAAGAATAGTAGTCAGTTAAGAGTAGTAGTAATACGTTTGTTAACGAACTATACTACCTCAGATTAGCAAACTCAACGCAACTTTACTCCTTCATAAACGGCAGAACGGATTGCTGTACTGCCTTTATGAAAGAGTAAGAAACCGAGATATTTTGAGGTATCTCAAATACTTCAAATTTTGGTTAACTCTATATATATACCTACAAATCCTAAAATCATTAGATTATTATTTATTATAATTATGCTACATCGCTTTACCTACTTTTACCAACTTTTTATGAAATCCTGAAGTTATATTTTATGAAAAACAAAGTCATGAAACAGATCGTTACAACTTTTGTACCTATTAACTGTGTACCTATTTACAGTCTACCCGTAACAGATATTGCGCTCGAAAACAAAACATACACCTACCAATTTTAACAATGTTACGATCCTGTTAAACAAAACAAATTCACGTGATTCAAAAACAAATTGTTATTTTCACCTCAAAGCTAACGAATGCACGGATGCTGCCAAAAAGTTTATTTGAATTTATTACCGTGTCAGTTATTCAGGGGATTGGGAAACAATGCCGGAATGAACTGAATCAGATGCTATTTGTCAGAAACAGAGGCTCGGTAGAGGATGCCGGGTATAACCATTTGTGATCTCCGTAGATGATGCTGATGAGATGGAACCATAGCGTGACCACGTGACTTAATACAACCTGATCAGCTGGCATATTACCTTACTCTGTTTCTTTGGCTTTAAATCATAAAAGCAGGAATTTTAATTGAAACACTAATGAAAGAGTTATGTTATAGGTATCATAGGGACTTTTTGCCAAAATTAAATAACCTAAATTTTTGTCCATAGTACCACGTTTTGATTAGCGGTGTATATCCTCGAAGAGGGAAAAATCTGTTTTTACTCCTTCCAGTCTAAGTATTTATAATACCAAGTGAAAATATATACACGCTTAAGGCTCGTAAAATCTTTACTGCATAAATCCCACACAAACTTAACCAGCTTTCCCTACAGCACTGCAAACAACTCAACTGGATTAAAGTTTGACCTCTTGGGTCTGCGTCAATTAACATTAGTGGGTACAAAACTGATTGTACATAGTCTCTACGGAACGGTTATTTATCTCACGTGTGGACTGCGGAGCTTGTAGATCACATGCGATCGGATGTAATGATAACCTAGTTTATGTGTAGAATAATATCGATTTGACACTTAAAGAAATAGATACAGTAGTAGTAGGTTTTTTTTTATACAACTAGGAGACGTAACAAGCAAGTAGCCCACCTGATGTTAAGTGCACTCTTGCCTATGATTTACTAATGATATCAATGATTTACTGCGTAGGTCATATCCACAAAGAACATAGTCTACACGGCACTGCATTGCACCCGTCAACTTGAGGCATAAAGGTGTTAAGCCTCGCGTGCCAGTAATTTCACCGACAACCATACCCTTCAAACCGGAACACAGCAATGCTGCTTGGCGGCAGAAATAGGTATAGTGGTAGTACTTCCCCGGACGAGTACATTAAACCAGTTAACAATTTTTGAGATTGCATTGTTTACGTTGTCAAAGTTAGTCATTTGTCGCTTCAATCTAAATAGAAGTGACGTATCATCAGTGTTTCATGGTGCACGCAGTCAAAAGCCTTAGACAAATCACAAAAGACTCCCAAGGCATCATGTGATTTCTCCCAGGCCTCGAAAATATGCGATACTAAACTAATACCAGCATCAGCAGTTGAGCGTAATTTCACCGGCAACCATACCCTTCACACCGAATCACAGCAATGCTGCTCGGCGGCTGAAATAAGTATGGTGGTAGTAATTCTCTGGACGAGCCCTTTCACTAGGTGCTTCTACTACTCTTCAATAAATGTATTTTATATTTTTGTTTGAATGTATACTTAGACTTTAATTAGCGGAGAGGTGGTGGTATATTCTTCCAATACTTGGTTGCCTGGTATCGAAAACTTCCCCTAAATCCCACCGTTTTGTGTTTAGATTAATGCTACATATGATTCCTCGTGACAAACAATCGTCAGATTCAAATTCTCTTTAAAATGTTTTATGCTTAGTAACAATTCTATGACTTCGGATATCTAATCGTATTCATATTATGTTAAGTGTATTTTAGCGGATATTATAGGCTGATGTGTGTTAATATGATCTACAGCCAATATACGGGCAATAACTCACACTACTAGCAATCTACGTTTATCTTGTTAAGTTAATTTCTACCTGTCTTAGGGCTGTTTCAGTAGTTTGATTAGTTGATACAAAGTTGGTTGCGGAAGTTGCTTTTGTTTACTTTTGAAGTTAGTCGAAGGTACCAGTAACTATTATCATAATTGAGATACATGAGCTGATTTAAATTATGAGAAAGCTATTAATAGAAGACCTGAAAATCACATATAACCTGCCTTTACTCAAAGACTGGCAGCGCTGATGTGGGCTAAGGACGGACAAGTTAGACCATGAAAGCGGGGTGCGATTACCTTGATGATCACCAGAAAAACTGGGATGATCTAAGTTAGATAGATAGGAAAGGATAGAAGTTGGGGGAGGCCTTAATCCGCAGTGGGATAGAACAGGCACACAGGCATAGGCTACTTTAAAAAAAAATACACAACTATATAGGAGACGGAACAAGCAAGTAGCCCACATGATGTTAAGTGCATCTCTTGCCTATAACAATGCCTTACTGCGTAGGTCAGATCCAGAAAGAACATAGCCTACACGGCACTGCATAGCGCCCGTCAGCTTGAACATGACTTGGCATAACGGTGTTAAGCGTCACGTGCCTGTAATTTCACCGGCAACAATACATTTAAACCGGAACAGCAATTCTGCTAGGCAGCTGAAATAGGTATGGTGATAGTACTTCCCTGGACGAGCCCTTTCACAATGGACCCTCCTTTTTTACACTACTCTTCATGCAGCCGCCTCTGTGGTCTAGTGGTTCAACCCACCGATTTCAGATCCATAGGTCCCGGGTTCGATCCCCATGGGGAGTACAAGATATATAATGCTTGGTTTGGTTGGTGGTAGGACTTTGTTTGCCTTTGTTAGGACTAGCTACCACCATCTTACCTAATTATGTCGCCATAATAACAATTCTAAAAAAATGTTGTGTTCCGGCATTTAGAGGTAAGATAGCCAGTTCCTCAGTTTGTTGAGAATTCCAGGTGAAGTGTGCCTCCACCTTCGGCCTTATCTCAACTTGTAGCCAGGACATTGAGACATTGAGATGAAGGCCAAGCGCTTCCCCGTCATACACTAAAATATGATTGTTAAATAATAATAAAGTATGAGGAATGATAAAAACAAAAATTGGTACTTAAAAAAAAATGTAGTTGTACCTACTATGTATAAAATGAGAGTTATAGTTTTAACTAAGCCAAGTTAAAGTAGACTCCTAAGATTACAATGTCACATAGTTTCGTAGCGGCGGAGACCCCAATGCTCAGTCCGGCAGATCCTTGCGGTGTTCAGTTCCCGCAGTGGAAGTAAATCCAGTGACTTCTGTCACAGGAGAGGTTAATTCAGTAAACCAAATAAACGTAGAGCTTCAGTAAGGTTACGAGAGGTTTCCATTTAAACAGATGCAACAAAATTAATTACCTAAATTATTAGTATTTTATTATCTGTGCCTAAAGTAAGGAAGCGGTGTCCAGGCTGGAACTGCCCATTCGACCTTCAACCTGCCTAGAGGTCGCGCCCATAGCCGGCGCGTCTAGCTAAACTTACCATTTACTACAACTACCATCAATATACTTCTATACCTACTTTTATTCATTAAAAAGTATTAAACTAACTATGTACAAAGGAATCAGTCAGATTACCTAAGGACCGTTACAAACGGCCTATAGGTAACTCAACTGTTCCAGACCAGTACCAGACGGAAGCGTGCCCAAGACACTGGCTGCATTGCCACGCTGAATAGATATGCTAATTCGCTGGCCTAAATAAGAGCCAGCCCTTGGGGTCACGTGTCGCCTCAATCAAAAGCCATTTTACTTTTATTCATTATCTATTAACCTCCCAATTACTACCATCGGTAGGTAATCAATATCACGACCAAGGCAACAGTGACTGTGCCCCATTCTTTAATTTGATTTATATTATAAATAAAATAAAAAGCTAGCATAAAATTACTTTTTCTGCTAGCTTTGTTAACGCTTAAGCTTATTATTTAATACAATTATTAGCTTTTGCAGGCTAGATAGTAATATAGTTTTAGGGCGTTACACGATTACTTAACTGTCTTAAAGATAAAACACATGTAGGCAAGATCCTCAAGATTTTGTTATGGAGCTAAATAAAATGAAAAATAAATATTCTATATAATATAATATGATAGAAATAGAGCTCAACAAGGCACACATACTTTTAAGTAAATTTCATTATAATGTACTTGATTTTTAAATCGGTTTTGTGGAAACTACACTTATTATTATTATAACATAACAAAATTAACTTGCGTAACTATTATTATCTGAACCGAAACAAAGTTGGTTCCTAATAATCTTCACGCGAGTTATGATAAAAATGTATGATATTTTTCATGTAATTAATAAAATTTGTATCATAAAATCTCTTTGGGAATATCAGGAGGTCTGTTGTTATTCCAGTCGACAGTTGAAACGACGTAAATCAGCGCATTCTCGCTTTCTCGCGTCGCGGTCGAGACTCGTCCCTCGGAATTAGCATGAAATCAAAGACGGAAGATCTCCTCGACGGAAATACGGTAGTTTTCATTTAATTTAAACTTGTTCTGATAAACTACCTAAATATCCCAAGAGCTGCGTTGTTTTACTATTAAATTAGACAGTTGTTTCTCCGCGAAATCTAATAGAATTATATTTTTGGCTCCTTGACTGACTAATAAAGAAATATAATATCATAATATTCAGTTTTTAGTTAAAAATGTCTCAGAAATACTACGTGTGTGTATTCACAGTACACGTAGTATGGCACTACATACTGGAAGAATACAAACATAACACTCTCTCTCTGTGGTACTTAGATACTTTAATACTGAAGACCGTGTTCTTTCTCTATTTTAAAAATTGTTTTCCAAGCGTAGACGACCTGTATTCAGCGACTCCGATTTCTCCTCATCTGCTTCACGTTGTATATTTTTTTATCCTTATCTTTTAGCTTGTCAGACCATCAGACGTCGTGTCCGTTGTATCTGTCAATGTCAAAAGTTAACCGCGTTTATTGGATAATATTTTTTATGATCATTTTGAAATGTCAAATCTACCGCGTTCTGGGCTGAGTTCTGTTTGATCGTCCGACGACGACCGCTCATTACTGACAGCAGGATACAAAATACAAATTCGACGCGTGCAAAAGAGATGTCTTGATCAAATTGAACCCAGCCCTGAGTCTAGCGATGACCAGTCAATCTCTGTCAGTAATGTTTTGGTCGTATGACACGGAACCTTGTGTAAATAAAATAGTAATCAACATCGACTTCATTTTTGACATTTGAAACCTAACCTAGTCTTCGACTGTATTTTTAAATATATATTAAATAAAAACTAAAAAGACATGTAATGTAAAAACTTTAAGTCTGACCCTGGTTGGATAGAATGGAATCCACTCATAAAACCACCGGCTGGCCTACTAACTACCCTCATTGCTCAACTTTTATTCTTACTTCGCAAAACTATTTACTAAATATCTACTTTTTGATTTATTGCTGTACTGAATGGTCACCAATCTATTTTGTACTTTTATATTAGTTGTAATTTCTCATGTAGTGAATTAGCATGTCAATATTTTGAAATAATAAATGTCTTTAACCAGACTGTCACTTTACCGCCAGAATCTGACTGGGTAGACCAATGGTAAACGACTTGAAGTTGGCTGGTAATGGATTTGAAGTTACGCAATTAGGCGAGGCGAACGGTCTTGTAACAGATCCTATTCAAAATGATTTAGTCAACCAGGAAAACTAAATTATTTTGGTAGTGTGGATACAGAGTGGCCTGATTCTTGGGACGATATCAAATATCCTTTTTCCGACCCTTTGAAGTTTTCGGTTTTCCCCAGGGGCGATGTATTGCGTAAACAACCAAACTAACCCTGTAATATGACCCTAACCCATAACGACACCTCTCTAATGCTTAGATAACACTTACCGCCTACCTTCGTTAGGATGAAGTGCCGGTAACGTACACAAATCGTAATTGTAATGAACGTTTTAGGAGCCGTGTAACAAGTGGCGTCGTGTGCTGTAAACACTCCCGCCAAACTGTCAAGTCTTTGACCGCCTCTATGGTCTAGTGGTTCAACTACCGGTATTAGACACAAAGGTCCAGCGGTGCTTTGTTTGATTTGTGATAATGACTTTGTTTGTGTCCGCCTGGCTAGCTCTACCACGTTTTTATTGTCGCCATAGCAACAATTCTAAATTCTTGTGTTCCAACATACAGAAGCAGCACAGTTGGTGCCAACATCGACTTCATTTTTGACATTTTAAACTGTTACTTTACCACAAAAATTCTGACTGAGCCGATTTCTGGTAGTCGACTTGATTTTCACTGGTCATCGATTTCAAGTTATGCAAAAAGAAATTTCGACCAAATGTTAGCACTTTTATTTCTGTGCAATTCTTTACTGACATGTAAGGCTTAAACGTCAGATTACATTACGGACCACAGCAGCGGCCAGGCTGGTCCCCGGCCCCTAGTTGCCCGCTTTCTGCGCCGCTATCAGCGCGTGATGAATTTCTAAAAGTAGCTAAAATCAAGCGCGACCTAAATTGCTCTGATATCGACGTCTCCGGTAACCGGCGAATTATTTACTTCAACGAACGTCTAACGCAAGAGAACCGGCAGATATTTCGCGCGGCCCGTCACCGTTGTAAAGGTTCAGGATACAAATACTGCTGGATTCAAACCGGCACGATTAAAGTCCGCAAGCTAGAAGGCCATCGGGCTATCCAATTTAAAAGCATGGATGAGCTTCTTCACAATGTTAACTCACTTCAATAATAATTTACTCACTAGTTCTACCAGACTGGAAGCGCACAGCTACTTTATTGCTAACTTTGTTTACGTAATAACTTTGACATTGCTCCTAAAACCATATTTTCATGCATCATTTATTCTGACCTAATTTTAATTTTAACCTTAATTTTAAGAAATACTCATTTCACTGGATGCCGATGCTTGGAAGACCTTTCCTTTTCCTGCAACAACCCCTACTAAACACACCCCAGCACACCCTTACACACCTATACACTACTATTTACTTAAGTTACATAATTTCTACTATTTACACTATCTACACAATTACTTACATACAAACAGTAGTGAATATGAAACACTCACTGCTGAAAGAATGACAATCTCAACCACAATGGATTACCTATACCTACTTTTAGCATATCAGTATGGTTTTTGTTGACATATCTAGAGATATTGACGAATTCACAGAAATTTCTTCAAATCTGAGTCGAATAACTTTAAAATTGTCTCATTTAACATAAGAAGCTTTCAAAAAAACTTTGACCAGTTCTCAGTCACTTTACAGAGACTTAACTCGGGCATTGATGTCATTGTGCTGACAGAATGCTAACTTACAGAAGGAATGAATTTTGACACATTGCCAGACTACACAGCCTACCACTCGACAATGCAAATGAATAAATGTGGAGGCGTCATAATCTTTGTAAAAAGTACCTATACCTTCATACTAGTGAACCTAAACTAACTAATGCTGACTGCCTTCTTGTAACATTAAGCGACTGCATTGCAGTGCTTGGAATATATAGATCTCCATCGACAACATTACTTGACCCATTTCTAAACTCTCCGGATACAGTGCTCACAGATATAAAGAACACGCCCTATCTAGCAGTAGTCGGTGAACATTAATAATTGTAGCAACTCTTGCAACTCATTTGTAACAACAACCAGCTTGCTGAGTATCTATGTATAATGGCTGCAATCACTAAGCCTACGAGAATCGACTCATGTCTGGATCACATATTTGTAAAAACCGATTCAAAATCGGAAGGCTCAAATCAAGAAGGCTTAGTCTGCAGATCATCCATTACTGATCACTCAATAATAATGGCTGTTCTCATATTTCGGAAAATCAACATAAAAAGCGCACCTCACTCGTATTCTAAAACTAACACTGATGCTGTAGCAGTAGACTTATCACAAATAGACTTGAGAGCCATCACTAATGACACAAACGTAAACACTTCCACAACGACATTTTACGCATTGATACATAAACGTGTACAATCTCACACTAAACTCGTTCATATCGGTCGTAAAATTGTAACAATCAAACCGTGGATCACGCCTGGTCCTATGCGTTGTATAATTTAATTTGTCACGCATACACATAGATTGCAAAAATCACCCTGAAGACTCAGTAAAGCGGCAAATATACAAGAGATACAGAAACTTCTCTTACTCTCAACTCTTACGCAAAATTAAAGATCAGTATAATAACCAGCTCATTAATGATAGTAGAAACGATCACAAGAAACTATGGAAGCCCATAAAGAGTATTTGTCAGACTTCACATCATAAAAATGACGCCGCCGAACTCTTAAAATCGTGTCTTAATAAGACTTCATCGTTTAACCGTTGTAATCAGCAGTTTGTCTCCGTTGGCATGAATCTGGCTGATAATATTCTGAGGAGACTACAAATAACTGAAGAATACCTTATAAGATCTTACAAATCTCGTAGATCCATAGCCGAGTCCCTGTTACTTTACCGCACTGACACGAGTGAAATACTCAGGATACTTCTCAACTTTAAACTAGAAAGCTCTCCAGGTCTAGACAGTTTCACAGTTCCTCTTCTAAGGAAATATTTCTCGTCCGTTGTTGCTCCTCTACTGTACCTTTTCAATCTGAGCTTAAGCACCGGATTCCTCACTACTGGAAAATAGCAGCCATATCACCCATTTTTAAATGATGAGCCAAGTGCCTTCCAAATAATTATAGACCCGTCGCTTTACTTAGCATCGCGTCTAAAATGCTCGAAAAAGTTGTGGCAATTTGGTTTCAGACAAGGCAAATTGACTGAAGACGCAGTTACTCTTCTTGCCAATCAAGTATCCTCGCACGTAGAAAGCGGAAAATGTTGCCTGGGTGTGTTCCTTGACTTGGCTAAGGCATTTGATACGGTTTGGGTCGGGTTGCTCTTAAAGAAACAAGAATCAGCTGGTATCCGAGGTATTGCCCACGATTGGCTTAGGAGTTACCTAACGAACCGTAACCAATATGTTAAAGTTGGTAATGAGAAAAGTGCACCACTACCAATCAATTTTGGCGTGCCTCAAGGCAGTGTTTTGGAGCCTTAACTTTTTATTTTGTATATCAATGATCTTTTGCAACTACCACAATGCTGAGCTTGCAGCGTACGCAGATGATACTGCGATTATAATCTACGCCCTCGCGGGACATGGTCTTGCAGCTGTAGGTGAAGCTTTTAACTGGAACTTTCTCACATTAAACGTCAACAAAACGAAACATCTTGCTTTTTCAAAGACCTTTGTTGGGAGTCCTCCGGCCTCACAGACACTTATACTACACTCATGCATCAAAAGCAATTCCAAACAATCTCAGTGCTCATGTGATTGCAATCCCATAGAGCGTACTTGTACAATAAAATACCTAGGTATAGCCCTCGATGATCATCTATCTTACAAAGACCACGTTTTCATTTTATCTAGCCGCGTCAGGAAATTGATTTACATTATGAAAAGGTAACGCGATTGTAGCTCCCTCGATATTTTGCAAATTTCATTATGTCAATCCATAATTCAGTACTGCATATCAGTCTGGGGACGAGAGACGGTCTCTTCTCAAGGTTTCTCTGAACAAGCCCCTTTTCGATTTCCGACTGACACACTGTAACAGGAATTTAAGGTTCTTCGCGTACGACAGCTTTTTGTCCATATTGCTGGAATTAAAACCCACTGAAGCTTTAGGTTAAGACCTGACTACTACACCATAGTAAACCGGCGGGTGTATAGACTTCCTGCACCCCCTTACCAAATCACTAAACGCACTCACACACGCACTGCTACAGATGTTTACCTCTTCCAACAATCCCACTCCCTCGCGGCAGTCCATCTTGCTTTCTATCTAAATTTATTTTGTAATTGTTAAATTGTTGTATATACACCTAATAGTTCACATTTAAGTTTTAATTGTAATGCATAAATTGAAAAAAATCACAAGCAACACATCCTTGTTAACTAGTGCTTAATCCCCTTTGTAAAGTGCTCTCATGACACCCAAGATACAAGCTCTCGCTTAGTTTGGGTCTCATTAGAATTCCTCTAGTATAATAGTAATTTCTGTTTCTATTTGCCTTGTGTTATATTATCACTTATATTCTTCTTTGGTAATATATATTTTTACATTTTACATTACAATGCTGAACTTTGTAAAGACGTGCAAAACTAACAGAAAAACTAAATAAAGCATTGCGACGTAATCCTTCATCGAAATGTATTCTAAATTCCTTTTAAAAATAAAACATTTTGCCATCCAGCCAGGTGCAAAAATATTGATAGCCGTGTCGCAACCATTTGTTAGAAATATTGGTTTGTTTCCATATAGAATTTATCGCCTGCGGTGAAGAAAAATCTGGATCTCAAGCAAGCTAAAACACACTGATAAAAAATCTTGCGGGGCTTTTGATTGAGGCGACGCGTGACTCAAGGGCTGGCTCTTATTTAGGCCAGTAAAAGCATAGCTATTCAGCGTGGCAATGCAGTCAGTATCTTGAGAACGCTTCCGTCTGGTACTGGTCTGTAACAGTTGAGTTACTTATAGACCGCTTGTAACGGTTCTTAGGTAATCAGACTGCTTGACCCTTGTACAGTTAGCTATTTTTTATTCATAATATTTATTTTAAAGTAATTCCTCTCAAATCAAGGCTAAGACGACAGACCATCACTTTTGGATAGCTAGGTATGCTATGTAAAGCAGGACTTAAAATACCGAAAACACTTTTGGCTTCTAATATCTACAGACCAGGATATTAGAGGATATAAAACTTATAAAGATAAAGATAAAGATAAAGATCATTTATTTGCTAAGCCATGTGTACATTAAGATGGTATCTATTTTAATAGTGTGAGTGTTACAACATGCTTTACCGATATTGTCGGTGTACAAATTGAGAGAGATTGGCATGCATTAATTAACAAATATTTTCGATTCAATTTGTAATATAAATATTAATAAAAAAAAAAAAAGTCATTAAAATATTATCATTATCAAATAAGCATTAAAGATGTCATTATTAATCATTATACAAAACAAATTAAAATGTATTATTTAAGAATTCATCAACTGTATAGTAGCACTTTTGTGTTAGGATTTTTTTAAATTTAGCTTTAAATAAATTGGTGCCTAGTTCCTTGTATACCTTTGGTATTTTATTGAAGATTTTGGGAGCCATGCAGACTACACTTTTGTTCAACAATTCTGTCTTTGCGGGATGTAAACATAATCTATCCTCGCGTCTGTTTCTAATAACTGAGTCAGATAAATGTGGAAATAAGTGGGGATTATTCCTAACAAACATAGCTATTTCTAATATATATATCGACGGAAGTGTAAGAATATTGTGCCTTAAGAATAATGGTCTACAGCTGTCAGTTATTTGTTTTTTAAACATAGCTCTTAGACAACGCTTTTGCATTTTAAAAATGGTTTCTTTTTCTGTAGAGTTGCCCCAGAAAATGATTCCATATCGTAGGACTGATTCTACATTTCCATGATACGCTGTAAGTAGAGCATCCACGTTTACAGTTGTCGATAATTTATGTAAAGCATAGGTCGAGCTGCTAATTCTCTTGTTGAGATAATTGACATGATTTTTCCAATTTAATTTTTGATCTATTTGCAAACCTAAAAATCGTGCTGAATCAACCTGCTTTATAACATGGTCGTTAAATATTAAATTAATATATGATTTATTTTGGGGCCGTTGATTAAAATGAATAATATTAGTTTTATTTAAATTAATTTTTAAATTATTATTATTCAACCATGTAATTATAGATTTTAAAGATTCATTAATGTCCGATTCGTATGTGTCAATGTTATTATATTTGATTGTTATTGTACTATCATCAGCGAATAGCGTCATAGGATAATTTATTGCTTTTGGAAGATCGTTTATATAAATGATAAATAGTAATGGTCCTAAGACGCTTCCTTGAGGAACGCCATAATTAATATTTCGAATGCTGGATTTATATGTGTCATTATATTTAGTTTTAATGTTCAATTTTGATACCTCTGTAATTTGTTGTCGACCTGTTAAATATGAAGATATTAATTCTAACACATTGCCCCTGATCCCATAGGCTTCAAGTTTATTTATTAAAATACGGTGATCTACACAGTCAAAAGCTTGGGACATATCACATAAAATAGCACAAACAGGGTTTCTTTTGTCAACTTGACAGATGATATACTCATAAAAATCATATATTGCCATATTAATACTTCTATTTTTTCGAAAACCTTTTTGCTCTGCACACAAAATGTTGTTTTACACAAAAATAGGCATATATCTCACCATATAAGTATTTTTCAAATATCTTAGAGAATATTGATATAAGAGCAATAGGCCTGTAGTTTTGCATTAATTCTTTATCTTCTTTTTTAAATAGTGGCTTTACTATAGTCACTTTAAGACCTTGAGGAAATTGACCCGTGGTAATACTGATATTTATTAAATAACTAAGGTGTATGCATATCTCATCTTTAACTTCCTTTAGAATTTTTGTTGTTATTCCATCAATACCCGTGCTATTTGTGTTTTTAAGGCTTTTTATAATTTTTCCTATGTCGTGTGGCAAACATGGTGCCATAAACATTGACTTCTCACGATGACAAATGCTTGCTGTAACATTTATACCAGCACCTTTTGTTGGCTTGACCTTATCAATAAAATAATCATTGAATAGATTTGCAATATCAGTAGGATTCGTTGTATAATCTTCTTTTAGGTTTTTAATTTTTTGTACAGATTGTTTGGGTATGTTAAATGTTTTTTTATTGATGACATCCCAGGTAGTTTTAGATTTATTTTTAGATGTCAGTATTTTATAGTTGTTTTGGGATTTTTTTGTTAGTGAAATAATTTTTTTTAGTCGCTTGCTGTACATATCATATTTTAGCTTATTATCGTCAACAGGATTAGTTCTATATTTAAATAGCAGATTTCTTTTTCTCTTACTACAAGTCTTAATTCCACGTGATATCCATTTTGCTTTATTTATAACGTTTATTGTTACGACTTTTTCTGGAAAACAGAGGTTATAAAACAGCTTAAAGTTCTCGATGAAATGTTTATATGCTGTAGTGGAATCATTAGTATTATACATGTCAGAAAATGATAAATTTTGTAAGATATTTTTGAACTTTTTAATATTTTCTGTACTATAATCTCTTGTAATTCTTCGCCAGTATTTTAAATTTAATGTTTTTTTAACGGGTACTTTTATAGTCTGAGCTGTGTGGTCTGAAATACCAAATTCTAACACTTCAGTCTTACAATTTCTTTTAAAATCATGTGCAAAATTATCGATACACGTTTGAGATTTTAAACGTGTGGGCTGATTAATTGCAGTTTTTAAGTTGAATTTTAATAGTAGGTATTCAAGTCTTGATTTAACATTACTACTGACCATAATATTTTTATTAAAGTCTCCGGTCAAAATAATATTAGTGTAATTAAATTTAGAGATACATGTCAGAGCTATTTCTAGTTTACTAAAAAATATGTCCAGATTGTTTTTTTTAGGTATTCTATAAATGCAAATAACACATATTTTATACTGTGATAGTTCGATGGCACAGCATTCAAATTTCTTATCTAATGATAGTTGTTTCACTTCCTGTATTTCTCTCCATTCATGAATGTTTTTCACAAGTATGCACGATCCACCTCTTTTTTTGTTATTCCTGCTAAAACAGGCAGCTAATGTAAAGTTGTCTATATTTAAGTGATGCTCGTACCCTCTTTGTATGAAATGTTCTGTGATACACATTACGTCAACGTCTTTTTTTTGATCTGATAGTTCTTCCACGTGGACCATAAGGGTATCAGATTTGTTTAATAATCCTGCTATGTTTTGATGTAAAATATACATTGACTTAGTCCCGAAAAAACATTGAATCTTCATTGAATATATCCTTGTTTATTTTATCTTTTTTTGATTCTTGTAGTTTTGTGATGTTATGGTAATAATGTAGGTCATCCATACATGTTTTAAGATTTCTGAATATGATTCGCATGGCATGGTCATTAATCCTGCTAGATTTTCTATTGAACATGGTAAAATCATAGTTAATTTTTTCGTTAGAGTCGAATAAATATGCATGCTCATGTGTCAAAATATCTAGGTAAAGTAGGTTATTAAAGTTTTCTACTCTCCAATTGTAAACATTCGTTAGACTCCCGTACTTATATGTTGGAAGACATATAATAATATTTGTATGCTTTACTTTTTGCAATGTATTTCTGATGTTCAGAATCGTCTTAAAATAATAATTCGTGGATTCAAACTCCTCATCGCCAAGAAAAACAATGCAAAAATCATTTAGCGTAAAACTTGCTAACTTCGTTTCGATTCCAGTAAATAGTTCTTTTATGTCACTGTTTGGCTTTAGATAATGGCATACTGTTGAATTATTATCTAAATAATCCTCCGCTATAGATAGTATTTGGTTATATTTGTTGTTACTTAGTATGCATATCTTATTCTGATTTTTAATTGGTTGATTGCCTGTTTTTTGCGTGGTAGGTTCTTTGTTTGAAAGTGAGTCCTTTATATCCGATTCTTTTTTTCTTCCATTTGCATGTTTTGGTGTTGCCATAATATTCGACTTAGTGTGTGTTTGTAAGCCGATAGAAGTAATTTTCGAATTATCCTTTTTTTTTGGCGTATTCTTATTTTTTGCTGGGCTACATGTAACTTTTTTAAGCAAATCGTTGTTTTTTTGTAGATCCGTCAGACGGCGTTTATATTCACTGTTTTGGAGTGAAAGAACATCAATTTCTTTGTGAGCACCTTTTAACTCAGTCTCAAGGTTTTCAATCCGTTCCTTAAGCTTTTGGATGCTATCCATATCGTCATCTGATATATCTGGTAAACTACACGCTGTTTGATTGGACTGTGTTTTTGTTATTTCGTCGTCATCGCTCTGACTCTGAGAGCTTTGTGATTTGGCTCGATTCCGTCTAAATGTTATATTTTCTAAAAAGTTCATTTTCGAATCCAGGAAAAAAAAAAAAAAAAAAATGGTTGCAAAAAGTATTTCCACTGTTGAGATTTGAACTCGTGCCTCACGACCACCAGTCGGTGTCACGTACTGCTTGACCACCGAGAATCTTAGAGGGCATGCGAAATTAGTGATTAAAGATTGCTTAGCGGCTATTTTTAAACAAGTCCAAAGTTTGAATATGAACGCGATGACGCCGTCAACGGTTTTTCATAAAATGTTTCATTCACTTATTTTATGATATTATTACTCACTGATATGAATCCTGGTTTATTTGTTACTATGTTTCAATTAGCATTGTTCAGTTTTAATATCACTTTATGTACTTTTTTCAATGTCAAACTTGTTGATTTTTGACATATAGTTTTTCTTATATTATTTAGTTCGCAATAGATAAAGGTATTCACAAACACTTGTAGCATAGATTTGTACAAATATACATATGTTAAGCACTGTTATTACGGTAAATTTTGACTTTAGATATTTTTTATCAATATTATTACACAGAGCTGATGTCTACTTCGATAGCAGCGCCATCTCTCTCTGTGTGTTTTGTCTTCAAATTTGGTTTTCAGAAAAGCTATTGGTGAAAAATTTCGTATCAAAATCTGGAAAAAACTGTTCGCTTTACTGATTTTTTGAAATTAATCTATGACAATTGGTCTTGGGCACGCTTCCGTCTGGTACGGGTCTGAACAGTTGAGTTACAAACGGCCTATAGGTAATCTGACTGATTCCATTGTATATAGTTAGTTTAATTGTACTTTTTATTGAATAAATCTATGATAGAATCTAGTTCATAGTATAAGAACCAAATTGAGAAGTTCTTTTAAATTGGTAGTTAATAGTTGTATCTCAATTCTGGGTTTCTGAATTTTCGATACCTGTTAATCCTGTAAAATCCTAAAACCTAAATACCTGTTTATCACAAAATTAAAAGTTGTGTTTTTGCTGTAAAATTCCGCTCATACGCTTTATAATCATAATCACTTATTGCAAACATGGTCTAACAATGATCACATACATTGTACTTTTTACTCATCAAGTATTTTTTGGATTACGGTAGTTTGTTAACATTGAGAAATCACCATTTAGCTGTCAACTGGTATAGCAACATCAAGCCACATGTTCTTATCGTCGATATAGTCCCTCATTTTGTAGTAGGCACTTTTAATTAAATTAATCTTTATATACAATTTGAGGTGCTCGTAGCAGAGTTTGGTGGCGCTTTGTGGAAGCTTATTATATAATCGTACACAGTTTCCTAAGTATTCATGATTTACTTTTCCTAGTTTATAAAAAAGTACGATATCAAGTGTTTTCTAAAGTGTATGTACACGCATGAGAGTATATTCGTTAAACCGTACCGGTGTATTTCTCCCGGGAGATTGTAATTTATTTCCGAAACTCCGCCAATAGGCTCCCGATCAGCCTCATTGAGTGGTTATTATGTTTTAACGTATGCTTCTATGCGGCGCAATGAACCCTGTCATTACTTTACATGAGCAAAGTTTACATTAGAACTCAATAATAAAGAAATTTAGGCCTTATATATACGGTGGGAGTATTTCATTAGATAAATAAAATTTATAGGCGATTCGATCAAATTAACATTGACCTAGATTTAGTTAGTTACGACTAAAAATGTGTCCATTGGCACTTTTTTTACTCTCTTTATAGGTTTGTTCACTTTGTTCATGAGTTTTTAAAAGTACCCCTCTTTCATTCTCTCTACACTATCATATTATTTTTACAACACCAATTCGAAAGGTTTAGTTCTTTTGAGTCTTCTCACATGTCCGTTTTAATGGGAGAACAATATAAATAAAAGTGCACCATCCATAGCCTACGATAATGATTATTCATTTGAGTGTAATAATCCCGAATCAGTGTTTTTAATCAGAGATTTGGTCTGTGCCTGGTTTAGAAATTTTAAATTGTGATTGGCGTCCTAGTATCCTTTTTATGAGCATTCACGAACCTTTAAATAAACGTTTCATCTGCAACAATAGCGGCTTTCTGCTATTTACCACCAAATCACGTTTTGAGCGTTTTTCCGCAACGGCTAATAGTTATTGCATTATTATTACAAAGGGCTCGCGCGGAATAATAAGGGCACATGTGTGTGTAGCAAAGATTCCAACCACTGTTTGCGTAACAAGGATTCCATCCACTGTGTGCGTGTGAATGGAACTAGTAGTAAGGATCCCATCTACTGTATGCGATTGTACACATCCACTGTGTTCGAGTGAAAGGAATTAGTACCAAGGATCCCATCGACAGTCTGCAATTGATCAAAACTAGTAGCAAGAAGCCCTGTGTGCGAGTGAACGGAACTAGTAGCAAGGATTTCATCCGCATCTCTCTCATCTATGAGTGGAAGTTGTAGCAAGGATCCCATCCACTTTGTGCAACTGATCAAAACTAGTAGCAAGAAGCCCATCCACTGTGTGCGAGTGAACGGAACCAGTAGTAAGGATTTCATCCGCTGTGTTCGAGTGAATGAAACTAGTAGCAAGGACTCATCTACTACCTATGAGTGGAAGTAGTAGCAAGGATCCCATCTACTGTGTGCAACTGATCAAAACTAGTAGCAAGAAGCCCATCCACTGTGTGCGAGTGAACGGAACCAGTAGCAAGGATTTTATCCGCTGTGTTCGAGTGAATGGAACTAGTAGCAAGAAGGCAATACTTGCTAATGTGGATAATAATCCACTGTGTGCATGTAAATGGAACTAACAGGATCCTAGTTTTTTTTTTATTTTGAATCTGAATTTTGAATTTATTGCAACGATTTTATTGCTTAAGTATTGACCCCTTTAAGGCAGTAGCTTCATATCTGACGCCTTTCCGTTCATCAATTCGCCTTCCAAGCGTAGTGATTACTTCAAAACCTTCCAATTTCGAAGCAAGCTATGTCTAGTAGTGGATATTAATGGATTTTTGATCCAGAAGTTCGTTAGTTTTACATTATCATTAACGTTTAAAGCAATCTTCCCATACACAATGAAGAGTTTGAAATGTAACTAAGTAACAGAAGTTTACTTTAAATGTAATGAGTATGTAATTGTAAATAAATATCAAAGAGAGAACCAATTTATTAATTCAATTAATGATATTTTCATTTCACCAGTTTTAATAAAAAAAGTCAACAAATTAGCGTAGCTGTTCAGCGTTGCAGTAAAACCAGTTAGGCACACTTCAGTCTGGTACTGCGTATCTATTTTCAAACAAGCTTTATCGGATCGAATTTGAAAACTTTCAATGAAGATTCCGAGAACGCTATTCTTAAATCCGAAATCTAAAAAAAATGACATTAGAATTCGATGCTTCTCACAGAAGATTTTCTTCAATGGTTTGAGAATAGCGTTGAAATCTATAGGAATTCGAAAACTTTCCATATGTTTGAAAATCGCTGTACTGGTCTGGCACAATTGAGTTACCTATAAGCCGTTTGTAGCAGTCCTCAGGTAATCCGGCTGCTTTCGTGCATAGTTAGTTTAATTATACATGTTTTTATTGATTGTTTATGAATTAATATTAAAATAAATGTCACAACTGATTTATTACTTGAGGGTAGGCTCGAATTCAAAATAGCACCGCTGGCTTATAATAGGCTAAACTAACTTAAATAATGGTCGGATATAGCTTGAAGCATAAGAAAAGAACTGGGCAGAGGATCGTGGTCCTGTGTTTAAGTTAAACCTATCTGATCGTTAGATCGCGGCACGCTGGCAGTGGATTGAAGCTTTGCACAGTAATAGGACATTTTATTAGCGGCCATAGAGTTTATTATTGTTCCTTTTATAGCCTAAATAATTCATTGCCTGATGCTCATCGCGTGTCTAAATAATAAGATTTTTCACAATTAATTACAACCGCTGGTGACAACGATCGACTGGGTTATCTATATCAAGTTAATTTTGTAGATAATCCATTTGATATTTTTCTATTTAACAACTTGTAAGTTCGCACCTACTTGTAGTAAGCTTATATTTATTTATTTAAATAGTAAATAATTAAATATTACAACAGGTCTCATAGCTCAGTTGGTAGTAACTCTGCCTTTTACGCTGTAGGTTGTGGGTTCGATTCCCACCCTGGACAAATATTTTTGTGATGAATAAAGATGTTTGTTTTGTGTTTGGGGGTTGTATTGTATGTTAAGTATATGTATTTACAAAAAAAATGGATTTGATGCATAATCTAGTTCCCATTTTACAAGCTATGCTTTGTTTGGGGCTAGATGGCGCTCTGTGATATTAATGTTCTGTTACTGTTAATTTTTAAACGTCATATCTACCGCCTTTTTAAAAACGTGAGCAGCAAGCACACAAAGAGAAAGGCAAGAATCTCGGACTAGTAAATTTGTTGATGATCCATTCGTTAGTTAGGTACATTTTTAATAACATTTTATGTTGATACATCATAAACCTGAATACTTAAATCAATTAATTATGCAGCTCAAAAAAGTCAACTTATAGGGAATTCAACATTCTAAAAAATAAAAAATCAACATTTTGGGAAAATAGACATTTTGTTATTTAAATTTTATGAGAATTCAACTTTCTGATCCTGAAGGTTAACTAAATAACACTAATGTAATAATCACTAAATTTAACAAAACGAATGGGCAGTTTGTTAACATTGAGAAATCACCATCAACTGGAATATCAACATCGGGCCACGTGTTCTTATCGTCGATATGACCCGTGATATTTATAAAACAAAAAGAACACATGTAATGCTCCGTAAGTCGCGTCTCTATCCAACGGTTCAAGTGCATCAGGACAGTGATGTGCTAACTGTCAGACAACTGTTTACTCTCCAAGCTTATCTCTCAGTACACAAATCTGTCCAGACGTCTGAGGACTAATGATGGACTACTTAAGCGTCGCGCTTTACATATATAGCGGTACTACACATATATATGTATAGTATCGCTTCGTTTTGGTAATTATATCAGAGGCCTCGTGTACAACAGAGTTATCTAACACTGTGACGATGAAGTGAAGTACCAACCTGTCAAACACGCTAAACTAACTTTAAGAAAATGGTTGGCTACATTGTCCTATGATGACACGGAGTATTATAAATGAGTATTAAAAACTAAAACGCAAACCGACTTCAATGAAGAATATGATACAATTTCGTTTACTTGGATGACGTATTTTTTTCAATAATTTTGACGACAGATGGACGGACAGAGAGACAGACGCGTGTTCCTATTATGGGGTCCGTTTTTCCTTACTTTTGAGGTAATACACCCAAATCGCTTCAAGCGTGCTTATAATATTTAAAGAGTTTCCTCGATCTTTCCAGGATCCTGACCTGATGACAATGGGACCACCTGTGATTTGTTTGAATAATTTTCCAAATCTGTCGAGGAGTCTTTGAGTAATCGGGGAACATACATAAAAAAAACAAGAACCTCCTCCTTTTTTAAAGTCGGATAAAAATAAATAAGGCTTCTAAGCTTTAGTAATTTGTCATCTGCATGTGTTAAATATAAGTTATAATTATATGCCTAAGTACCTTTTCCAAATTAGTTTTATAATTTTAATTTTAAATTGCTTTTGAATTTGTAAATTTTACTCAAACTTATTACTGTTACCTATAGCTGAGGATTTATTAACTGACAATCGTATTAAGATCCACGCGATACAGGCTACGCTTAGTTTTTTTTTATTTTATTGTACGACGGCTTAGCCTTTGGCCTTGATCTCACCTGGTTACAAGTTGAGATAAGGTCGAAGTTGGAGGCGCAATACACCCGGAATCCTCAACAAACTGAGGAACTGGCTATCTTTACCTCTAAATGCCGGAACACAACAATTTTTAGACTTGTTATTATGGCCACATAATAAGGTTGGTAGTAGCTAGCCAGGCGAACTTAAATAAAGTCCTACCACCAACCAAACAAAGCACAATGTATTGTACCCCCATGGGGATTGAACCCGGGGACCTCAGAACCAAAAGACCACAGAGGCGTTTAAATAATCATGTTTCCTCAAACTTGTATCTTGAATTGATAATTTTAGTTTTAATATAAGTAGTTTCTAAGTACCAACCAACTTGTGCAAGCTTGAGTTGTTAATATTTTATTTTTTCAATATTTCACATAGCTATTCTGTTTCACGAGAGTAAGCACTAAAACCAACTACATTTTATTATACTACATATGGAATGGAGAGTGTGTTTATTGCGGCTTGAGACTGTCTGTAACCACGCGAAGGCAACTCAGCGGCTGTCAACAAAGAGGCTGCTTCGTGAGACAGACTCGTAAAGCGACAACCATTATCATTAGGGCCTTTCATCTTTATGAATAGACAAGTACAATCTATAAATAAATGAAATAAACCTCACAGGACATTACACAGCGTCATCTATCCCCAAACTAGCACTAGCTTGTAATATGGGAACTAGATTACGGATATAATACTTAAATACTTTTTTGTAAATACATACGAACTATATGATATGACACTCAAACACAGAACAAACATCTATATTCATCACACAAATGTTTGTCATGGGTGGGAATCGATCACTCAGCCTACAGCGCAGAAGGCAGAGTGTCACCAACTGATCTATGAGGCTCTTATATACGAGACATTTTACAACCTGGTTACTTTTCTAGTATACTCAAAGCTAATTCCAGACAAGTGCCTCTGACTTACGGTTTCAGATAAGTCAGTAAATTATAAAAAATATTATTTTTACGTATTTTATTTAGTATTTTTATTGTACGACAGGGAGGTGACCTTCATCTCGCCTGATTTTTCAAATGTTAAGGCCTAAGGTGGAATTGCACTTTACAACAAACTGAGGAACATTTAAGAATTGTTGTTATGGCGACAGAATTAGGTAAGATGGTGGCACCTAGCCAGGCGTACTTGAACAAAGTCCAACCACCAATCAAACCAGGCACAATATTGTACTCCCTTGGTATTACTACTAATACTAACTCTGGATCTGACACCAGTAGGCGAACTACTAGTCCATAAAGGTGGTTATTATGTTATATGAGTGTGATACGTTACGTTGATGGGTTCCGGCATTAACTCGTTGGGTTTAAAAAACAGTCTTATCATAGCTCGACACCAGGTGAGATGAAGGCCAAGCGCTTCCCCGTAGTAGAATTGAATTGTGTATATTTCTTTCGTTCTGTGATTCTGCACGTAAACTAGAACAACCATGGCTTAAAACCGCTACAGCAGCACTATTTTGCGATTCGCTCCTCAGTCCACCGCCGCCTGTGGATCGCGAAGTGCCTACGTGTACATTTGACGGTTTGATGCCGCCCGCCTCCGTCCCGCCCGCCCTTTTACTCCCAGTTCCGTCGACGCTTTGAGACCCTGGATTTATTTGTGTCAGCTTACAGAATTCGTTACAAAGTGATAGACTGGCATTGAAAATCCTGGACCCTTATTCTATGTAACGAAACGTATCGTATCGCGGGCGCGTTAAGATATGAAGGCGGAATCATCGTATATAATCATCGGAATAATCGTATTCTGTATGCCTGAACCAGATTTCATAGACGCGACAAAGCGCTTTTCAAGCATGTTTCGATCAGCCTACTATCAGCCAAACTTCAGCTATAATAACTAGAAAATTGCCCCGAACTGAGATCTCGAGAACTTGTGATTTATGATAGGTATTCAACCACGGATATTTATTCCCATAAAAATTTAGTTCAATAAATAAAACCCAACTATTGTAAAAAGGCACTCCAAAAAATGTGAAACAATAAATAATTCTCATCTGAAATTGTTATATAAATATTACAGGACTTTAATTTCACACAGCGCCATCTAGCCCCAAACTAAGCATAGCTTGTAATATGGGTACTTGATTACGTATAGAATACTTAAATACTTTTTGTAAATACATACGTACTATATGATACTACACCCAAATATTTACTATTATACAAACTAATATTCAATACTTATCTCCTATTGAATAAATAACTTAGACGGTACATAATTTAATGTATATAATACATTATGATTATGAATAAATTTGTTTAGACATCATAATGATGTTCAGAAGATAGTTTTTTCTATTGATGTTCTTTACCCCGATATATCAAAAACTACCCATTTATAAAAATTGCCCGTGACCATGAATTTATATTTATATTACCTCCATAAAGTTTTTTACTTTTTAATTAAATTAACCGCCTCTGTGGTCTAGTGGTTCAACCCACCACAGGGACGCTACCGCCGACGGCGAAGCCGATCTCCATTGATGGCTTAAAATTAGCTTCATGAGAACTAGAAACGATTTTTACCGTCAAATGTACTGAACGGATAGGTTTCATAAAATGTGTACACTTTTGAGATGGGAAAAGCCATTTTGGATATGACACATACCCGGTAGGTAAAAATCGTTTCTAGTTCTCATGAAGCTAATTTTAAGCCATCAATGGAGATGAAGCCTTCGGCGGTAGCGTCCCAGGTCCCGGGTTCTATCCCCAGGGGGATTACAATATTATGATCGGTTTGGTTGGTGGTAGGACTTTTGTTAGGCCCCAGGCGGACTTATCAAAGTAGACTTAAACATGGCGACAGAATAAGGAATAAATATCAAAGAACAAATACCACCATCTTACCTAATTCTGTCGCCACAATAACAATTCTAAAATTGTTGTGTTCCGGAATTATCTAATGCCAGAACAGAGGTAAGATAGCCAGTTCCTCAGTTTGTTGAGGATTCCGCGTGAAGTGCGCCTCCATCTTCGGCCTTATCTTAACTTGTTACCAGATGGGATGAAGCTTTCCCGTCGTACAATAACAAAAAAAAAAACGGATTCAAGAGTTATGCCATCACAAACGTTGTCTTGTTTGTTGTCACAAATCTTGAGAAATGTAGGTTGATAGTTTTTATAAAACAAACTTAAAGATGATAAAAAATACATACTTGCTTTCTAAAAATACAAACGTAAAAAGGAATAAAAGATTTGCTCCAGCTTTTCTGGATTTTATTTCTCTCAGGCAACTTTGAACGCCGATTCAAACTATCGCCAACGATAGAAAGTTCTTCAGTCATTAGGTTCACTTCCCGCTAAAGCTGGAAAACTAGAAAACAAGGGATTGTGTGCAAAACTTTGAATAGTTTTGCACACAAAGTAGAAGATATAAGTGAATTTGAGTGAAACCAGATTATCAGAACTTTGATATTCAGATTATTCCATGGGTCTGTTCGGTATTCGACACCCACCTATGGGTCTCGTCCCTAAAAATTGTACGTCTTCGCCAACTATTTGGAATGCCATACAATTTATACAATCAAGGCTTTTCCTAGGGCAAAGCTGGCATTGCGAACACCTTAAAAAATTCTGTTATGGTAAATAAATAAATGCACTTTACTCAGCAATAACAAATAATACCTACACTACTTATCCTCCATGACAAAACAAAGTTCTTGGACACGCTACCGTTTGGTACTGGTCTGGAACAGTTGAGTTACCTATAAGCCGTTTGTAACGGTCCTTAGGTAATCTGACTGATGCCTTTGTACATAGTTAGTTTACTTGTTAAACATTTAATAGTACCTATAACCACAAATCAGAGAGATATGAACGAAAACAGAGAGAGAAAAAGGGAGAGTATAAAGAAAAAACCATATGCCTCAGCCATGCCATACAATCAAGAAATTTTTGATATGCCTTTCTGCAGCCTATAAAACCGATACATGCAGTATCGGTTTTGTAAGGCGGCAAAAGGGCATACAGCCCACCTGATAGAATGCGGTTATCGTCGCTTATAGGCGTATTCCATATGCATGCTGGCAACATCAGTTGAGATAAGGCCGAAGGTGGAGGCGCACTTCGCTCGGAATCCTCAACAAACTAAGGAACTGGCTATCTTACCTCTAAATGACGGAAAACAACAATGCTCCGGCAACAACGTGTTATTATTGCGACAGAATTTGGTAAGACGGTGGTAGATAGCCAGGCGGATTTAAACAAACTCCTACCACCAACCAAACCAAGCACAATATTGCTCCCACTGGGGATCAAACCCAGGACCTCTGGATCTAAAATCGGTGGGTTGTATTACTAGACCACAGAGGCGGTTAAATTATAGACAGAAGCATAAATCGTTGCCGACCCTTGAAACTTTTCAAAACGCCCTCTTTAAAAACCACTAGCTGGAAGAAAATGCTTGGCAGGAACATGTTCCATAATTTATTATCTTTGGTGGCAAAGCTCCTTTATGCCGAGTGGCGGGCGAATCAAACTATTGTATATTTTCATTAGCTCAATACCTCGCGATTGCTGAGTGTACGGGCAACTGGAAGTGCTTTTCCGCTGAACTCCATATTCATTTAACTACTAATAGTACGTGAAACCTCGTCTAATTTTCGTCTATTTTACCGATACTCAAGTACCTACAGATATGAAAACGAGCTTTGCCCATATGTAATTTAATACTCGTATGCTCAGTGATTAAATTTTTGTATACTAGGTTAATATCCGAGGTTGATAATCAATTTGATTTAACCCTTTCTACTATATTCTAATGAAAAGTTAGTATTTATATGTAGGTTAAGATAACGGAAACAATCATACATATGAATATGTCCTATTGGCTACTCTTTACTTGTATTTCACCTGGATTGGTAGTCAAACGCTTGGCTTTCATGTTTAATAAAAAAAAACAAAAAACTGTTTTTTTCATTTCATTTGACGTTTGCATATTGTAAAAAATAAATGTAGCTGGTACAACTTATACAGACAACTGTATCAGAAGTAGCCAGTTTCTCAGATTGTTGAGGATTCCGGGTGACGTTCGTTTCCACCTTCAGCTATCATAACTTGACACCACGTGTCATGCCAAGCACTTCTCCGTCGAACAATAAATAAGTATGTCAGTGAAGTTTTGCAGCATGATCCCATTGCGGAGCGTTTTGCTACGGAACTCCATTGTGAGTTCTGTAGATCTAATACTTTTGTTGGCTTCTTTAGAATGCTCGAGTTTATGTAGTTGCATGGTTCAGGGCGGTGGGTCGCGCCTGACTGAGCTGTTGATGTCATTCATCATCATCGACATCATTTTGCCCACATAATTCCACCTCTGAAAAGACCTCCCCCAATCGACACACAAATAGCGAGCCTGAGCTGCCTCCATCCATTTACTCCACGCAGTTACCACAATTTTGTCGGCCCTTCGAGTGAGGGGGGTCTTCCCACACTCCGTTTCGCGTTTCATCGTGATCACCATACGAGAATCTTTGCTCTCCACCGGTTATCGGTTCTACGATATATGTGGCCTGCCCATACAACTTCAGCTTCCTATACTTTTAAATGTCATTCAAGGTCAGAAAATTATAGAAAACCTGAAATTATTTCCAAGTTTTTCATCGAAATTTTGACGAATAATTTTTGAGATTTTGAAGCAGGGACCAAATTATTTTGATGTCCGGTTTCCATTATATCCTACGTAATCAAAAATGAATAATGAGCTTTCTTTGATAGCTTATCCTTTACAACTTTTTTTTTATTTATTATTTGACTGATGTTCAAATTCTAAAAAAGCAGACTTGTAATTTTGAAAACTTAGTATCAGCAGCGGATAAATGATTTACCTAGTATCCATTAGAACCTCATTTATTTGATATTAGCATGATGATGTAGTGCCTTCAAAATGAATGAGCACACAAAGAATCCTCTTCCACGCTTCCCCATCGTACAGAAAAAAAATGGAGGGTTTTACCTGATTTTACAAATTATTAAAAAAAATTGTTTGGGAAGAGCTTGGCATTCATTTCACCTGATGTCAAGCTATGATAAGGCCGTAGGTGGCATCGCACTTCAGCCGGAATCCTCAACAGTCTGAGGAACTGGCTGTCCTACCTCTAAATGCCGGAAAACAACAATTTAGAACTGTCATGGCGACAGACTTAGTTAAGATGGTAGTAGTTAGCCAGTTCTACCACCACCCAAACCAAGCACAGTATTGTACTCCCCTGGGGATCGAACACGGGACTTCTGGATCTGACGTTGGGCACTAGACCACAGAGGCGGATAAAACCTGATTGATATGATTGGAACCTTCTTTTCATCTCCTTACAGAACAATACGCTAACTATCTGATGTCAAGATTAGTTTCACGTACGTTCGCGCTACAGGTCCTTGACTGTAGATTGCAGCAGGTGGAGAAAATGAGCTGCTGAGGTATTTGTTGAAGAATCGGAATTAAAAATACCGATTCGGAAACGTATTTGTACGCTGCGCTGATACTTCACAGTTTTGTGTTCTGCGTCGTTGAAATTGATCGGGCAACATACTGTTCAGGCGATTAGATATAAGGTTACTACCTATATACATCGTTTCTAGAATCAGTCATTATTTATAATACCTAGTCCTTAGGTAACAAGGTAGTTTTCCCCTTCACAGCTCATTAGTATCCACGGCTTTGCAAGTTAAGCAGGCGGGTTGGTGATTGCGGTAAATGTATAGATAATACACAGAAGGAAGCGGCTGCCCTTCTGGTGAGATCCCTTAGTCGACTTTTACGACATCCATGGATTGCGTTGAAGGGGTCTTTAATCAATTTAATTCTAAAGCCACGACCGCCATAATTTTCATTGTTGTCATTTAGATTAATTCGCACTCGTTCTCGATATTCACAATCTTTCTATTTTATGATCAATTAGAAATGGTGTTTCAAAATGTTAAATCTAGAAATCGTACCTATTGAATTCATTTTTGTTGGTGTTGTACTGACAGAATGATTGAAGAGTTGCTTGGTAAATTGTTAGTCAAATAAGTCATCGCAGTCAAATAAATGCCTATTGTACGCATAGCTATCCTCCCCAAAATTTGATAACCTGTACCTTAGTTTTGACTCTACCAAAGCCGAGTATACTGATTCGTTCACTTTCTATCAGATATTTAACATTGTACCTTATTATAGTACAATGATTTTTACACTATTTTTTCTAACATAATAATATTTACAAAATCACGTAAGCCGATGGAGCAGCCAAGCAATGTGAACTCTACCGTATAACTACCTTCAGCAATCCATTTCACGCCATTCTCAACTTTATGAGCTCGCCCTTCTAAGCAGTCTCGCAAACAAACCTAGCAGTAAATAAATCTCAATATTGCGTGCACTACACTCCCATATTTCAGTTTATACCGAGGACTGACATTTGGGAGCAGATAACATGAGTCCATCTCTCTAGCAATGGGCGTGTATAGTTCTGGACACAAAATTATTCATACCTTCGTATATGTTTCATATATTACCTCTACGTGAGTTACTGTAGCAGATTTTGATATAGGTTTGATTAATGAGTACGCAAGGCTTAAAAAAAGTCACGATTCCGTTACTTTTTTTATTGTTCGACGGGGAAGCGCGGGGAAGACCTTCATCTCACCAATTTTTTGAATTGTTGTAATGTCGGCGTTGTAATTGTTGTCCAGGCGGACTTAAAAGTCCTACCACCAACCAAACTAACCACAATATTGTACTCCCCTGGGATCGAGCCCGGGACCTCAAGATCTGAAATCGGTGGGTTGAACCACTACACCACAGAGGCAGTTAAAACTTGAGATTGCTAGAATGAAGCCGTACTTTTTGCGAAAATGGAAGCAAAACGATTTACATGGCCTACGGTAAAAACGTTAGAATGAAAATACTCAAAACCAGCGTATATATGAGCAGCTTACAACAAAATACCCGGTATATTATATAATATCTCATTGGATGGTCCTGTGTTTGAATTGCTCGAGTCCAAAACGTCCGCGTTTACCTACGTCCTTGCATTCGGGTTTCGCCGAGAAATGTCTAAGATGGTGGAGCTATGTTTGTTGTATTATAAATGTCAAATGATTTCTATGTATTCTACGATCCCACGGGTATAAACATAATGTATTTTTGCCCTTGCCAAAGAAGGATAGTGTAGTGACCGACGACATAGTGACTTCTAAAAAAATACTATACTTTTTTCCCCTTCGAAGATTCACCTCTGATACCTACACAGATTCAATAAAAAGTACAATTAAACTATGTACAAAGGAATCAGTCAGATTACCTAAGGACCGTTACAAACGGCCTATAGGTAACTCAACTGTTCCAGACCAGTACCAGACGGAAGCGTGCCCAAGACACTGGCTGCATTGCCACGCTGAATAGCTATGCTAATTCGCTGGCCTAAATAAGAGCCAGCCCTTGGGTCACGTGTCGCCTCAATCAAAAGCCCCGCAATATTTTTGAAAACCCGGAGGGCACCGGCTCCCCACGGACCCAAGGTCTCCACCCCAAAAGGCTCAAATAGGTAAGCTCTGTCGAGACCACTATATTTGCGCCTTTTGTGATCCTCGGCCGAATCAGCCGCCGCACCAGCCCAAAGTGATGTCCCAGGCAGATGAGATGGCGCTAGGGTGTTGACGCAGGTAGCGTCCCATACCAAAGGCCTACCCATTTCCCAAGGGACAAGAGTCATACCGTCGGGCTGCTTACCATCATCACGTAACAGACCATTCGGTTCAAGAACGGCTGGCACATTGACACTGGTAAAAGCTCGACGGATAATGTCATTAAGACTTGCGTGGCGCGAAATCCTGCCGGCAGACCTTGTGCACGAAAGTCCGTGAAAACCAAATTGATCTACGGCCGCACCGCACCGGCACTGGTGAGAGGCGCAGCATCTTGCACCCAACCGAAGACAAGTGGCAATACGGAAAGTTACAGGATCCATAAGTGTACCGGTATTGTGAGATGGATGTGCTTGCAGCCAAAGACCTGATTCCCATTTTGAAACAGCTAAGAGACGAGCACACACACAGAGCATGGATCTTATAAGGATCACCTACTAGGGACACAGGCTACTATAGGGGTCCGAGGCACGTAAAAACTTACGTTCGGCATATACCAAGGTTTCGAAGTTGAAAGTATTGTTTAATCCTAGTCCGTAATCTCACTTAGTTATTCGGCGTACTCAGGTCTCAGGTCCAATTAATGTAAATTTGGCAACATCCGTGGAGTGGGGGTGACCTGCTACAGGTTTTATTAAAAACCCTATTTCAGGCACCAGACTCTTGCAATACAGGTATTATAAATCCAAGAATTATTGTTAACCTAGCTAAATTAATTAGTGCCTACCTATCTAGTACCTTTTGTGAGAGAAAAGTAAATAAATTTAATATTTATTATTATTATTATTTGATACGTGACAGGTTGCAAGCCCATCGCCACTTAGCAGGATACTACTCATTTCATTCGGAGATTTGTTCCTAGGGACATACCTGTTTCCTCATTTTGTACGACTAGATTAGAACCCGCAACCTCTGGTTCAGAAGGCGAGCCCATAACCGCTTGGCCACACAGTTCTATAAAAATATAGCGTTGTGTTTTAATACAATAGGGCTGGGATGGTGCACTGTTTTTTTATCAGATTCTCAAAACTTTAATTAAATTTTTCTTTAAACTTTAATACGAAGAATTCAATATTAGTAGTACCTACGGATAACCTAGTACCGAGGTTCAGTACACTCAAAAAAAGGGTCTAAAATGACCAATATACAAAGTTGTAATACCGTACAGTTGTACAGTTGGAACAATTATAATTCTTTTAAGATATTTTTACGGGCAACAGATTCAAAATTATTTATTTGCCTTTTAGTTTCATTTCCATATTAGTATTAATGTCTTCATTATCGTTTGATAACTAACATTCACTTTTACCTCAATTCGTAACAAATAAAAACAAAAAAAACAGTAAAAAATCCAGAGATTTCGCGGCAGCCATTTTTAAAAACTTAAACGTTTTTCAATTATAAAAAACTTTTTTGCCCTACGGCCTAATATGGCATTTAAACCCGCTACGTTTTACACCGAGGGGATAAAATGACCGATTATCAACGTGGGTGAAGTTTGAGGCCCGAAGCGCAGCCGAGGGCCTATTGTGAACACAAGATTTGGAAATAGCACTTATTATCATCTATATTTATTTATATTTTATTATGTAAATATGTTTTTTTGATCAATTATGTATAATAATCGCGAAAATTAAAAAAAAAACACCCCACTAATTTAAAATCCCCCGCGACAATCAATTTCTATGTTCTCTTTCCATTTTAAATTTCATAAAAATCGAATAAACCGTTCAGTTTATGCAGTTATGCCGTCACAAACATACATACATACAGTCCTGGATTTCCTAACATAACTCTAAGATATCAATAAAACCCTCTCCATACAAAGGTTATCAGGAAGTAAAAACAGTATTTACATTTTTTTTTAAGTAATACAGTTTTATTTTTAAGATGTGCAATAAAGAATTTTCATTCATTCATACTGATTTGACCCAAAATAAAAAGAAACACTTTTTTCTATATTATAAGTACAACAGTAATGACGTACGTTCCGCCTCATTTTTATTAAAACAATAAGCCACTTTCTGAGCAGGTATAGTACAAAACGTAGTCTGAGACTGGTTTTGGCTGACACTTTTTTTCTTTTGATTATATCAATATAAGTATAGAAATTATAAGTTGATTATCAATTTGTAATATAATATAATATAATATAATATAATATAATATATATAATATAATATTCTATACTTATACCTTCGGCCTTATCTCAACTTGTAGCCAGGTGTGATGAAGGCAAAGTGCTTACCCGTCGAACAATAAAAAAAATAAAAAAAATACGTAATCAATAACTACTGATTTCATTTAAGGTAATTTGGCAGCTGTATCTACTGAAAAAAATGATAGATGGATTGCGTAAAAGAATAATGCTTGTGAAAGGAATCATCATCTACTCTAGGCCCAGCTGATGGCTGAGAAGTGAATGGAAGTGAAGAATAGTCAGAATAGAAGACTTATTATTATTACTAATACATGCTCTTAGATACTACGTCAAAACTTTTTTTTATTGTACTACTGGCAGTTGATTGGCCTTCATCTCACTTGATTTGTAGGAAGGTGTGGAAGCGCACTTCACCCGGAATCCACAACAAACTGAGGAACTGGCTATCCTCTAAATGCCGGAACACAACAATTTAAGAATTGGTGCCAGAATTAGGTAAGATGGTGGTAAAAAGAAGCAAATAATAAAGACAAAATGCAAATGTTTAAACGACACAAAAAATCACGGACCCGAACCCTTACTTGTGACCAAGTAACATCATTTGAAATACATTAAAAAACAGTGGCACTCCGGGAGTGCTAACAGAAGTGAAAACTTGAAGTTTGTCGATCTTTGCCGAAGAGAACAGCTGACCGATGACGCCTGTCTTTTTATTCCATGGTCTGGCCGCTGGCGATGATGTGTTTGGGCCGGTTTGTACCTAGCACTGCTGTTTAGGTACACCACCTACTTCTCTACTATTTCTGTATGGAGTGTGATTTATGATTTTTGGTTTGAATAGGATATATATAATATCAGGTCTTAGCTAACTAGGATTCCATGTATCTAGGGAATCAGGAACTAAGAGGACACTCAAACCTCCATACTCAACAGCATATATTTGTTTTATTTATATTGTTAGTACTTGAATCTCAATGTGTTATACCTACCGGGTGCTTACAATAGCGCCGCCATCTATTGATAGTTAGCGGAACTTATGCCAACTGTATTTTATTTTTTATATTTTTTTTTTCATTTTACTATAATTACGTTTTAAATTTAGCGCTCAATGTTTGGGTATTCAAAATTTAAAAGCAGACTACACTACAGATACTTTTATACAGAGGTATCGGTAACATTGTCACGAGTTTAATGGTTTTTTGCCATCTCAAACAATGCAGACTATAATCCTTCATCTCAGTCGCTACACTCTTGCCAGAGTGGTCGTGGTCATCATGTGATCAATCACGACTTAAGCTTAATTTTATACCTAACTGGTCGCTTTTGCAGTACAAATCCGATAACCGCCTCTGTGGTCAAGTGGTTCAAGCCACCGATTTCAGATCCAGAGGTCCCGGGTTCGATCCCCATGGGGAGTACAATACATTGTGCTTGGTTTGGATGGTGGTAGGGCTTTGTTTAAGTTCGCCTGGCTAGCTACCACCATCTTACCTAATTCTGTCGCCATAATAACAATTCTAAAATTGTTGTGTTCCGGCATTCAGAGATAAGATAGCCAGTTCCTCAGTGTGTTGAGGATTCTGGGTGAAGTGCGCCTCCACCTTCGGCCTTATCTCAACTTATTACCAGGTGAGATGAAGGCCAAGTGCTTACCCGTCGTACAATAAAAAAAAAAAAAAAAAAATCTGCAGTGTCCCAAAAAATTATCCTGTAATTCATAATTGTGTGGAAGTATGGAAAGTAAGCATCTCTTGCAGCCCAAACAAAATGTAGTGCCCATATCCTGCCTAGAGCGGAATAAGGACAGGAAGGTGATGATTTTTTTTCAGCATGGTCTATAGCCTGCCTATTTAGAAACTGGGTTAGCAATACAATTGATATGTTATTTCCACCCCTGGCTCCTAACTTCCCTCCCAACTTCTACAAAGCGAGTATCAGTGTTTGTGGCATAAAGCGTTTCTTTGATTCGTTTGATCTCTTTATTTCGCGCTGATTATGCTTTGTGCTACCCACGCCGGGTCGGCTCGGCTTTTTTATTTAATACCTACCTTTATTTTTCGTTTGTTTAGCAATAAATATATTTATACAAGGCTATTTACCTATTGAATCACATCTATTGAATAACGAAAAACAAATCTTTTTTGTTTCGATTGGGAGGCACCGACATATGCAGACAGAGAGATGAAGGTTAAGATCCATCTCACCTGGTGTCCAGTTATGATAATGCCTAAGGTGGAAGCGCACTTTAACTGGAATCCTTAACTGACTGATGAGCTGGCCATCTTACCTCTAAAATGACAAAACACAACAACTTAATATTGTTGTTTTGGTGAAAAGCTTAGTTAAGAAGGTGGAATTGAAACAAGTCCTACCATCAATCAAACCAAGCACAAGCTGTATGTACCCTGGGTATTGAACTTGGGACTCGGTCTGATCCCGATGGGCAAACCACGAGACCACAGAGGCATAATCATATAATATAGAGACATAATCGCTATCATGCGGCAGATCGTTAATTAGCTATTGAGTGTGCCAGTCGCAAAAAAATATATATGTTAATTTGTTTAAAAAATCTATACACATTTCATGAATCTTGATAAAAATACCTTCTGGAAAACATTTCCAAATTTTCCATAAAAACTTATTCGTATTATTGTTTTGTGGTTCTAGCGGTGGAGTTTCGCGATGGCTTCAGGCGCTACTTAAATTTTTCGTATTACTTGAAACATTATAAAATTTTAATAGGCAAAAAACTCAGGCTAGAATTCTTTGATGATCAATTCAATATAGTGGTAGATATAAAAACATTTCATTTATAGGTAATCCACCTAAATACCTAATAATTTACATTAACAATAACATACATTAAGAAATCATCATTTAGCTGTCATCTAGTGTAGCAACATAGGTCCACGAGTTCTTTTTTTTTTATTGTACGACGGGGAAGCGCTTGACCTTCATCTCACCTGATTACAGGTACAGAATGCTTTAAATACTACGACTAACCTTGCCGTATTCAAATAGTAAGAAATTTTTAGGTATGTAGCTTGATTCCAAATTAACTTGGTCAGTTCACATAGATGATCTTGCCAAAAAACTAAGCTCAGTATCATATGCAATAAAGAAAATTAAGGAACTGGGGGGGGGGGAAATCGGCAAGAAACGTGTACTTTGCTTACTTTCACTCTCTCATGAGCTATGGTCTAATGTTTTGGGGTACTGCTGCAGAATGCAACCGGTTATTTTTGTTACAAAAACGATCGGTTAGATATATCTTAGGATCTTGGAAATGTTGAGACAAATACTGAAATTCACTGCCACAATACTAGACATAAACAAGATATAGTGGTTCTACGTACAAGATTGACCAAAATTTTGAAAAGCTTTGTTTTTGTATCAATAAAATTATATAATAGAATACCAAGTGACATAAGGAATAAACCGGACATCGAATTTTTACACTTTGTCAAAAGATATTTAGTTAGTAAAAGTTATTATACAATTGACGAAGCTTTTGCTGATAAATATTTATTCTGTGAAAATTTTACAAATGTATAAGTTACTGTCACCAACAGCATTTGTGTACTTTTAGAGTGTATACCTACTATTCTTATTCTTTTTATTTTTAATTACCATTGTGTATTATTGTTAAATTGACATATCTAAGTGCATGTATTATGTCTATAGATGAATAAATGACTTTGACTTTGACTTACAAGTTGAGATAAGGCCGAAGGTGGTAGCGCACTTCACCCGGAATCCTCAACAAACTGAGGAGCTGGCTATCTTACCTCTAAATCCTGGAACACAACATTTTAAAATGTCGTTATGGTGACAGAATTAGGTAAGATGGTGGTAGCTAGCCAGGTGGACCCAAACAAAGTCCTACCACCAGCCAAACCAAGCACAATATATTGTACAAACCCGGGAACTCTGGATTTGAAATCGGTGGGTTGAACCACTAGACCACAGAGGCGGTAAAGTCTTATCGTCAATAAAGTCAGCCGACCAACTAGGTGGACAACCTGGTTGGTCGGTTAGTAATAGACAAATATTAATAGTAGGCACGTAAATAATACAACATGAATTTACGAACATAAAGTTTGGTGGCGCTTTGAGGTAGTGCAGCACTACCCCATAAAACTATGCCATGAGACTGTGAAAGTAACTAAAATAAACTAACCTCGCTTTGGCTTCTTCAGTAGTCATAGTCATAGTCATAGTCATAGTAATTTATTGATAAAAAAAATTAAAATAAATTACAGGTCATAAAATTGTATACAATTAAAAATAATAATAATTATTATACACTCATTATTCTCAATATTAAGTAATTTTAAAATCTTCATATTTGTAAATAACACTGTTTACAAGTGTTTTTTTAGTTTAGTTTTGAAGGATTGCTTTGTTCTGGCGCATTTTACGCTGCTTGGAAGGATGTTGTAAACCTTAGGGGCCTTCACATGCACTAGTTTTGTCGTCTTGCCCAGACGTGTGGGGGTGTGGGCACAGCCGTCAGCTTGCCTCTATTACGAGTATCATACTTGTGGCCATCACCAAACTGTGCAAACGACCCAAGATTATTTCTAGCGTACAAAGCAGCTTGAAGAATGACCAACGCTGGTACTGTTGGTATTCCGAGCTCGCTAAAGTAAGGTCTGGTGGAGGTCGTCCGGGATATCCGCGACATGGCCCTCACCGCTCTTTCTTGCATCCTGAAGACACACTCCCAATCGGCAGCGCGTCCCCATAGCTCAACTCCATATTGTAGGAGTGAGTGTACTGATGCGAAGTTTCGGATCATGGGCAGAGGCAGGACCTCACATAAACGCCACAGCGCAAAGCAAGCGCGACCTATCCTCTCACACAGGCTGTTGATGTGGTTTTGCCAAGTCAGACCACTACCGACCTGAAAGCCCAGGAATGTGGAGCATGCTAAATGCTCGATGAGCTGATTGCCAATACTAACTGTCATCTGGTGACATTTCCGCCCGGACAAATTTGAAATTGAAATGAATGAAGTGTGTTTTACTAGTATTTAAGACGAGCCCATTTATTTTAAACCAGTTTTTTAAATCGGTCGCTACTTCATTATTTTTTTTTCTAGACGAGTGATTGTAGGCGCAACTTGACTGTTCAGAGTCTTTTAGCGGCACTGGAGACATAATCGGGGGATTTGAGCTCGGAACAATCGAACATTTATTATTTGAATCAATATCAGGAGCGCAAGTATCTTTCCCGCTACTGTGCGACTCTGAGCGATCGTTCAACGCCGAGTCATTCTTCTTGCTACCAAAGTGTTTGTGCGCACATTGCGCCGTTTACTTGCCGCATGGGATTGCTCTGCTATAGCGGCCGCTGCTTGTATGCGCGAATTGCGCGCTTGTCGCTGAGGCTTGACGGTTGTCTGCGTGGCTGGCAATGCTGTAGTACCGGGCGTTTGGGTCGGAGTGATGGCTAAAGATTTGCGGGTGGATGTTTTTTTTTCCGTTGGTGAGTTTAGCTTTGCTATAATCACAGTTTCCTCACTTAGTTTACACTCTAGTGAGTCAATTTTATCAACGAGAATCACTACTGTCGATTTGTACACTTTCAATTGATTTAAGCGACATTATTAACCGATTACAATTTTTTAACCGTGGAGCACTTTCACCGTTCACGCTCGCGGTAGTTTATTACAGTAAGATGCATTATTGTACTACTGCATATGTAGCTGAGCATAATCTGCTAGCTTATTAATCAATATGAATACCCTATTGCAACTTTTACATCAATTTTCGAATCAGAAAAAGTAGTTTCTTCAATAAAGTTTTTATATAATAGATAAGGTAATGTTTATACATATACCATGTACCATGTAGTTTAGATTTAATTTTAAAATACACTGGTCGTAGTTTCTTTAGATTTGTGTAACGTTCTGATTTGGTAGCATTACAACTTAAACATTAAACATTTAATCAAAGTCACATTAGAGCATAGTATGGCTGAGCACTTTTGTGATGTTTTAGAATAGAAGATGCCGAACTTGTCTGTTGATTCAAGACTTATTGTTACCAAAAGTAAAACAATCATGAAAAAATTCAAGGCAAGAAAATGTTCTAAGAGCGCTTTTATTATGTTAACGTTACCCAAGATATTACGAAGAACTGGAAAAGTTCCCAAACTATTTTAATAACTTAATAGCTACCCTCTGCGTCTTAACCTGTCTTGAGTACCAACTTTACTTTGAGCTGATCCGTTTAATGTCAAGTAAAATTTGTCCCTACAACTTATAATATTTCCGCTTTCGGGGCAGTAATAGCCATATATATCTGCCATTACCGCCACGTGGGGCAGTAATGGCTCCCGTTACCGCCACGTTGGGGCAGTATTGGCTCTCGCTACCATCAAGTTTGGGCAGTAATAGCTCCCGTTATCGCCACTTCAGGGCAGTTATGGCTCCTATTACCAACACGTTGGGGTTGTAAAAGCTCCCAATACCTCCACGTTGGGGCAGTATTGGCTCTCGTTACCATCAAATTTGGGCAGTAATAGCTCCCGTTACCGCCACTTCAGGGAAGTAATGGCTACTATTACCAACATGTTGGGGTTGTAAACGCTCCCAATATCTCCACGTTGGGGCTATAAATGCTCCCGTCAGCACCACAATATGGTAGTAATAGCTCCCGTTACCTCAACGTTAGGGCAGTAATGTCTTTCGTTACCACCATATTAGGGTTGTAAAAGCTCCTGTTGCCGCCACGTTGGGGCAATAATAACTCCTGTTATCACTACGTTTGGGCAGTAATAGCTCCCGTTACTGCCACGTCGGAGCGTTAATGGTTCTCGTTATATAAATGTCCACCACGTTGGGGCAATGGAGGCTGGGAGTATAATTAATTAATCCATGCGTCACTAAAACGATGGATGATTAGTCAATGTAAGTCACAATATTTTCCATAAGTATGGCACACACGCAAACTTTATTTAAAATCCATTACCATTGTTTGAACTGACGCCGTAGTCTATTGGGTGAAAACAAAACAACATGTTTGTCTGTTCTAAATAAAAAGATTTTCTTTTTTTTAATCGAGCGCCAAGCCAAATACTACACACATCAATAAAAACGAGAAAATGATACGGAATATTATTGAATAAAGTATCTACCTGATTTATTATATTTAGTGACGAAACAAAACCTTTATGAATGTAGTAACAGATTCATGACTTTTCTTCCGTTCGAGGATTCACCTCTAATCATTAATTTGAGCGTGGATTTTAAGAGGATAACCTAATAAAGTGTAGTCATAGGCACGTCTAAACTTACGTTCAGCACATGTCCAGGGGTTGCAAGTGGCTTTCAATACGTGTTACGTTGCAAGCCCATAACGCGTAGCGGAATACTTACTAGCCAATAAAACATGCCATTCGGATTGTTGGTCCTAGTGCCATACCGGTTACATCACGATGACCTTCACCAACAGAGCATGTGCATGTATCAAATATGTACATAAACTTCCGAAAAAACTAAAAACGAAACTAAAAAAACCTAAAGACGCTTCCTCGTCGTACAATAAAAAAAACATCCTCATAGGAATAATGGTAAACAAAGAAAAACTCACTACTTCTCGAAGAATAATTTACACATAACGAACACAATGAACTGCCATTACAAATGCCATTAGGATAACTTTGTTAAAGCCAGGATACAATAGAATCTAAATATATTTTATCGATTCACGATTCCATCCGTTCAATTATTCAAATAATTTGTATGATGACCAACGATAGGTTTATCTTACTCATGGTAGTTTGGCTATGTGTCCATTTTTGTTTTGTAATGGATTCCACGCCCATTGTACATACAAAGTTTACCGAACCTACCTAATTTTTGCAGCAAATGCACTGCAACACAGGTCAGCGCTGATATTCTGTTGTGACCCGGCCCAACCCAATCGACCTCATGAACGATATAACACTTAATAGCAATAAAATCATAGAAAAAATGTACGAGGGGCAAAACTATTGAATTTAAAATAAAAAAATAATTAAAATAATAGATAGTCATTGAAAATATACACAAATAACGCAGAGATAATAATTTAATGAATGTTGTATTAGTAGTACATATACAGAGTAAGAAACAAGAGTAGGTAGTGATAAAGATTGAGAAAGTAATTATGGTATGGCCACAAAACGAAAAAAGTAAGATGAAAACTGGCAGAACTGATTGTGTGCAATATAAGTTGTATTCTAGACTCTAGGATATTCTTTGGTTGGTGGTAGGACTTTGTTTAAGACCGACGGCATCAGAGGCAATGCTGATAATTGGTTCGAAAGCTGTCTCCGAAATAGTTACCAATGCGTGGAAAAAACTAGAATTAACGACCTTAGTAGAAAACTAAAGTATATTGTTGTGCGATTTGTGCATTAAAATTTATAATAAATTGCCAGAAGAGGGCAAAACTCTTTCTGGTGATATTTTTAAAACAAAGCTTGGTGGCTAATGAGTATGTGTTACTATTCGTTACATGACTATTTTAATTATAGGGATATTCAATTATAGCCTATGATATTTGTTATTATTATTCCCGACATTATTATTATTATAATTGACATTACTAAAATTAGGAAGATTTAGTACCTAAGACATTGTTAATACTCACTTCGATTGTTTATTTTAATCTCAGTGAAATATTGTGTTAAACATTTGCATGCCTGATCGGTAGGACATAATAGACATATTGTAATTACTTACCAACTTATCACATGTTCTGGCAAATAACCGATCTTATCTTATCTTATCTTGCCAGCTACCACTACCTTACACAAGACTGTAGCTATAGCAATAATTTTAAATTGCTGTGTTCCGGCAATTAGAAGCCTCTATTTCCCGGAACACAGTGGATTGATGAACTGGCTGGAGTAATCATAATAGCCAGTTCATCAGAAATTCTCAGGATTCCGGGTGAAGTGAGGTTCCACCTTTAGCCTTATCATAACTTAACACCAGGTATGAAGACCAGGTGTTTTGCATCATGCAATAAAAAAGATCCCAGGGTAGTGTCATGAACGTGACGTCATCTCGCACAAGAAGTCCATCGAGGATCCTGCTGAATTATCAGTCAAGGCCACGTCGCGTGGCTTTATTCACTGAGGATACTTTCATATGATAGATAGATAACTCTTCGATGTCCTCCACTTAAAAAAAAACAGAGCAAAATACTGATAGAAGAAAACTTAATCTAAGCGACACTGGTAAAAAATTTGGGCGCAAGATGAAAAAAAAAAAATGGGGCAAATATTATTAGCTCTCTAGCAATGTTATGAGGGCATGCACGGGCACGGTACATAATTTCTTGAATATCTTAGTTAGTTGGTTCTTTAGAATATGACATATTTTAAAAGGGTACTTACTATCATCAACATATTGATTGAGCAAATCAAAATATTTATCCAGGAAAACATTGCCAACGTTTTGCACACTTCTGTTAAAATTATCAATTCAAAAAGTGTCTGTGCAATTTTGTAATATTCTCAAACAGCTCTGAACAAAGCTATCGAGACCCGATCACAAACGCGTCGGCAAAGAGCCAGTTTTGAATAAAAAACTAAATCATGAATAACAAAACATGCAAATCGAGTAAAATATTCAGGTTTCAAAAGCTTGACTCGGATTTTATTTTAAACATTAAAGGTTTCACTTGGGTAAAAATAATGCAAATTTCTAGTATAAAATTAGGTCCTTCAACATTTTTGCAAAGCTGGTACGGTTGAAAACAAAAGCGCTTCATTCAAAATATTTTTTGAACGGGTTAACGTCTCCAGGAAATCTCTCAACAAATATCTGGACGTTGAGAAATGAGTGAAAACAAAAGAACGCGTCGCGAGGCTCCACAAAAAGGGTGAATAATGGACGGCGCTCATTACGTGGAGATAATCCGCGCGGAGATACGAGAAGTGGCTCGCAGCGACCGCTCAGCCCAACACACAGCAATTCCCAATCAAAATGTAAAAAGAAGAGAATGTTTTTTTTTGTTCCACGACGGAAAAGCCTTCATCTCACCTGATTTTGCAATCTTGATCTTCCGTTTTTAATCTTCCGCGTTTTTTTAATCAAAAATTCAAAAAACGTGTATTCAGCCGATGGCTTTAGACTCTCTGTCTTTTGGAATCAAGTGGTAGCACGGTACACTAGGTGTGATCCGAAAAAAAATTGTTATTGACACTGTCAGTGTTGTGTGTCGCCCTAGTGTGAATGTGGCCTTTTCTAATATTCAAGACCAAGCTGAGGGTAGTTGTTAAAAACGCCTTCATTTCTCGACGGTGGCTCCAAAGCTCCAGTCTGCTCTCGACCGCGGCTGGTATGTACATGTATTATAGGATAGACTTTTAAGGGGTCTGACTTCACAATTAACTTACTTTTGATTTGCTGAAACCACCCCTGTATTTAAATTAAGGGTTGGAAAAGGGGTAAATAAGATTGAAATCTTGAAAATGTGTGAAAATATGAAATATTATATATAATAGGGGTTGAGACTGCAGATTTCAAAATAAGATTATAATTGCCCTTATTAGGGGTGGTTTTTAAGTTGAAGGAGGCAAAGGATGATCATCAGATCTTCTTATATAAGAAAGGGTATTCGGAATCTCATTAAAACTGGACAATTTATATATTGTTTTTTACTCAATAGGGAAGGGTGTCAATAAAATCCAAGAATTACTTTTGTAGTGTCATGCAAGTGTTTTGACTGCGTATATTCCATATCAACAGTAAATTATTGTCCACCGCAATCTGAAAAGAACTTCCTCTATAACTGTTAGGTTTCGCCACAATTATCACGCTTTGCAGACAGATTGGTGCTCACAGTTAAAGTTTTGTTAACACACAGAAAGAAGCTGCTGCCTTTTTGGTAGGCTTTACGACATCCGTAGGCTGAAGGGGCTAGATTTTTAAACCACAACTACTAAGGCAAACGGATTTGAGAGCACTTTTCAAAACGTCATCAACCTTTGTTTCATGTTATTATAGGTTATTTATTTATAGGTTAGGATATTATAGGTTAGCAACAACAACAGCTATAATATGATAAGAAAGCATACTTTTATCGTTGGTTAATTACGTTTTATTTGAGAAATAATCTCCGTCACAAACCAGACATCACGAGATCTCAGTTCGGGGCGAACTACTAGTATAGTACGTACGTATGTATTTACAAAAAGTATTTAAGAATTCAATCCGTAATCTAGTTCCCATATCACAAGCTATGCTTAGTTTGGGGCTAGATGGCGCTGTTTAAAATAAATGTCCTGTAATATTTACTTATATTTATATTTATGCCGTGACTGAGTCGCCTCTGTGGTTTAGTGGTTCACACACTGATGTCAGATTCAAAGGACTCGGGTTCGGTCTTATGGGAGTACAATGCTGTGCATATTTATTTTAGTTAGTGGTAGGACTTTGCTTAAGTCCGCCTGGGTAGCTACCACCATCTTGCCTAAGTCTGTCGCCATAACTACTCTTAATTGTTGTGTTTCGGTATTCAAAGGAAAGATAGTTCATCAGACTGAGGATTCAGGGTGAAGTGCGCTTCCACCAAACCAGGTGAAAAGAAGGCTAAGCGCTTTTCCATCATATCATAACAAAAATATATCATCAGGATGCAGGCTGTTATTTGAAATGGTTTTCCTTTCATGATGTCTTGTAATCTCTACTAGCTACTATGCCACTGAAAGTATTTCATAGAGATCAGTTTTTTTTTTGTAATAATCATTACAGGAGCGCCATCTAGTCCCAAACTAAGCATAGCATGTAAAATGGGAACAAGATTACGAATAGAATACTTAAATACTTTTTGTAAATACATACGTACTATATGATACAACACCCAAGAACAGTAAAAACATCTATATTCAACACACAAATGTTATTAAATATTTTTTCTTTTTTTTTTGTAAATACATACTTATCATACAATACCACACCCAAACACAGATCAAACACATATATTTGTCACACAAAGATTGTCCTGGGTGGAAACTGGAACCCACAACCTACAGCGCAGAAGGCAGAGCTACTACCAACTGAGCTGTGAGTAGGTACTATCTTCACAGGTTTTATTTTATTTCTCTTTCTTACAACAAGACGCAAATAGTTTCTGATTGGCTGTGGTTTTGTAATTTTATCAGCTAATGTTCGTGGCTGTTTTCAACATTATCATATTAGGCTTTAGGGGGTGGGGGGGAGTGTATCCCTTCACGGAATATCAAACACTCGTTTCATTGTTTGTTAGTAATGATGAGCGTTCTCTTTCGTGTGATATTGACCATCTTTGTGTGTTTAGTAACAGGAAAATTATTAGAAATAAATATTTGATTGCCGGAAGTTTGTCTGAGATCACGGAAAATGTTGCCAGAGGGTGTTTGCGAAATCACGTAGAGAGAGCCTTGTTATCTTCCACTCTTCGGAGTTTCTTTGTAATTTTTGAAATAATTCAAAAAAGTCTTGCATATTAAGTTCTCTTTTTGAAATGTAAAAAACAGTTACAGAATCAAACTCACGACTTTTCCCCTTCGAGTATTCACCTCGGATCACTGCTCATAACATGGATCTTTTGAGGATCGCCTACTAGCCTCCTGAGTGACCAAAAATAATCGACCTCAGTTCAAAAAAAAAAACAAAAAGAGTGGGAGTGGAAGGGAAGAAGACAAGAAGAAATAAACTTCCACACCTACTTATGGTTTTGTCAGTTCGGTTCTACCTAGACCCAACGCGAGTCGATAGAGAAGCACGTCCAAACTTACGTTCAGCCCACGGTTTGCAAGCAGCTAGTATTCAATACGTGACAGGTTGCAAGTCCATTGCCGCATAGTGGAACTAACCAGTGACACATGCCATCAAGATTTTTGGTCCTAGGGTCGTTCCAGTGATTTGTTAGCTGTCGGTCCAATAAGCAGCTCGTCCAAATGGAATTTTGATTCGCATTTCGTCCAACACATGTTTGGCCCAACTCGCACTTCGTCTGACAGGCATTTCGACCAGCAGAAATTACATCAACACACATTTGGTCAAACACGTATTTCGCCCACCAAATATTTCGTTCAACTGCACAAACTATAGGGATGAACCGAACAAATTTTATCATAGTCCTTAAGGTGTTTCATACAAGCCTGTTACTTTGTATTACAAGTGGAACTCTCTTTTCCATTTCTCATATTATAAAATACTACCGCTTATATTGTAATGTGACTGTTAACTGTTTTGAAAGAATATATTAATATGTTACATATTATCTTTTATAATAATGACGGTTTTTTTGACGATGTTACTGAAAATGTGCAAAAAAAATAACGTTTCTCTCCCCTCCCCTGGGGCCCTGTACTCCTAGGCTGTACCTAGTTTGCGATATCGTAGCGTTTTGGTAATACAGATATTAATGTAAAATTGGTTTGTAATTTGTAATGTTGTCTCCAAATGGACGAACTGCGTAATGACGAATCTCGAAATGGACGGACTGCGTTATGACGAATCTTGAAATTGACAAATCCAATTATGTACGAACTGAGGAGTAGACGAACGGCAAAATGCGAGATGGACGTACTGTTTATTGGACCGAGAGCTAACAAATCAAGGCAGGAATAAGGCAGATACTTAAAAAAAATAAACAGAGATAAAACTAAGAGCTGAGTAGCCAATCGGGTATGGACCCGACTTCCGATCCAAAGGTTGTGTGTTCACATCTAGTCGAGCACCAATGGGCTTCTCGGCAAAGCTTACGTGCGCATTTGACACATGCACATGTTCTGACGCTGAAAATCACAAAGTGAGGTAACACAAATCTCTGCCTTATGTATTTTTACCAAAAACAAGTCATGTCATGTTAGAAGTCGTACAAGATCTAATGATTCAGGTAGGGCTTACCAAGAAATTTCTACATGTTCAAGTTTACATAATGTTATGCAACAAAACCCGTTATAATTATATCAATGCTTTATACCATTAATTGTGTCATTGAAACAGATTTATTTTATAAGTTTCCTACACATACCGTATCTAAACTAGTTCTATGCTTATTTCCTTAGTACATGAATAATCTATTTAATAGGTATAACATGTTGATCAGGTTGTCTATCGAAATTGTGCCTCCTCTATCTTGCCATATTTTCATGTCTCTGAATTCTCCAAGTTTTTTGAAATCATCCTCTCATCTTCAAGGAGTCTACATTTCATTTCTCTTTATGTTATTACCATTATATTCTTTGTCCACTTTTCACCTGTTGTCGTACTTTTTAATGACATCTTCTGTGTAATTTTTTGTACAAATAAATATGCAAACAAAAAGTGAAGAGTTTTTTCCAGCAAAATTTTATAATAAAAAATACGATACACGTATCAGGTGGATAAAGATAATCCATCTTAAACTTTCGATATATTCCATATATCTTTGTGGATCACCACTTATCTCTTAAGATGACAGCTAAGAGATAAGGAAATTCTTCTTTTAATGGCTTTTCGGCAAACCTTATGTTTATGATTTTTTTCACGTGTGTAGGTATATATATTTCAAATAATACATTATTTTTTATCTTATTTTAAAAGCGGGATCAGTAGACAAAGCAGAATAAGTTAATTGAATGATATATTCAACTCATCCTGTGGGATATGTTTAGAGCGGGATCAGCTGACTAAAGAGCCATTTTAACAGAGGGAAACCATGTCATGACATTACTATAGTACTTACAATTATTTAAGTAGTTCAAACGAAATTAAATCCAGTAAGGTATCAGAATGCAGTGTCCACTAGACGGCAACGGCATAGATTGCTACGGTTGCTTTGCCGTGCCGTACGGTTTCCGTCTAGTACATGATTTCTACGTCGTGTATATATCCGGCAAACTCAGCCAAAGTGCCGCAATACTGAAGTTCCCGTGAAGCCGACAAAAACATGAAAATAACGTCATACTTTGTGATAAAAGCAAAGTAAACTTCACGAACATTTGAAGCAAACACTCCGACCCGACAACTTGCAACTCTCGTCTGTCGGAATGTCGGAATGTCGGAAATCAGTTGACATGCGATGTGCTTTGTCTAGAACTTGAACGTAGCGAATATCGTGCTCCCCTTGAGTGACGTGAATCGCACACGCTCTTACTTATTGTTGTTTACGTTTGCTGTCTCAGAACTGTAGAGATAGAGAGATAGCCAGGTCGTTATTGTTGTAACGTTACCACAACGCGATAAGGATGCTTATCTACGACATATTATAATTACACAAAAAATTACATCACGCGACGCGACTCGAACCCGTATCCGCAAAACGAAAACGCCACAATTAAGCCACGAGGGTCAACTTCAAAAAATATAAAAAATATTAATTACACATTATACAGGACATTAATTTCACACAATACCATCGAGCCCCAAACTAAGTATAGCTTGTAATACGGGAACTAAATTACGGATAGAATACTTAAATACTTTTTTTGTAGATACATAGTACGTACCTACTTTATGATACAACATTCAAACACAGAACAAACATCACTTCATCACACAAATGTTTGTCCTGAGTGGGAATCGAACCCACAGCCTTAAGCGCAGAAGGTAGAGTAACTACCAACTGAGCTATGAGGCTTGTCAAAATGATGGGTTAATTCTTGGCTAGCTCTAGGCCAGAGCAAGGATAAGGCCTAGATTGAACGAGCTTGGAGGAGAAGGCACTGACTCCCGCATGTCGACGGAACCCAGCAAACTGTTTGAAGGTCTTCGGCAGGAGTGTGGAACAAGCCAGGTGGACAGACTTGGATAGTTGCTTCGTACCATCTCTCTTGGCTTAGTACCGCCGGGATCCGCGAAGAATGTAATCGCAATAAATCCGAGATACGTAGACAAATCTAAAAATCCATTGTTGCACGATTGGATTTAATTTTGAACCTAACATAAAACTAGTAGTTCGCCCTGAACTGAGATCTCGTGATGTCTCGTTTGTAACGGAGATTATTTCTCAAATAGAACGTAATCAACAAACGATAATACACGCTACTTACCCTAAGTGTTCGAGGCTCTCTCTTGTTGCTAACTTTTATAATATCCTTACAAACATGAAACAAAAGTTTGAAGGTCCTCTAAAACCGTTGCCTTAGTATTCGTGGTTTAAAAATCTACCCCTCTGGCCTACGGATGTCGTAAAGTCAACCAACAAGCCTCTTGTTAACAAAACATTAACTGTGAGCACCAATCTGTCTGCCAAGAGTGATGATTATGGCAAAACCTTACAGCTATAAAAGAAGTTCTTTTCACATTGTGGTGGACAATAATTTACTGTTGATATGGAATATATGCAGTCAAAACCCTTGCATGACACCCCAAAAGTAATTCTTGGACTTTATCGACACGCTTCCCTATTGAGCGAATAACAAAAAATAAATAGACCAGTTTTGCTGAGATTCTGAATACCCTTTCTTATCTTAGAAGACCTGATTATCATCCTTTGCCACCTTCATCTTAAAAACCACCACTAATAAGGCCAAAAATAAACTTATTTTGAAATCTGCAGTCTCAACCCCTATGACGAATGATATTTCAAGTTTTCACACATTTTAAAATCTTCAATCTTATTTACCCCTTTTGCAACCTTTAATTTGAATACAGGGGTGGTTTCAGCAAATCAAAAGAAAGTTAATTGTTAAGTCAACCCCCTTTAACAGTCTATCCTACAAGACATACCAAGCCCCTTAATGCAACCCTTTGTTACGAAAACCACCCGTATTTAAAAATATATATATATTTAATGCAGCCAATACTCTTTCATATCTTTCCCCACAAGCCAAAAACCTTCTTGTCTCACCTAACACCCTTATTTCTCAAAAACTACCCTAGTGTCAAAAATATCCTCGTAATTATTGATGAGTATTATCTCTGTATGTTCAAAATTTTGATTTGATCGGATCCGCCACTCAAAAGATATGGGCGAAAAATTGTATTTCATTTCACCCCAATATCTCAAAAACTACCCCACTTATCAAAAATCCCCTGCGACAATCAAATTTTATTAACGTTATCTCTATTCAGTTTAAATTACATGAAAATCGTATTATCCGTTCGAGAGTTATTTTGTCACAAACATTGCCTCATACATATACATAGATATACAGTGCCGGATTTCCCAACTTTACAATAAACTAACCACCTAGACCAAAATTTTAGCGAGACTTCTTACTTTTCGTTTAATTCTTCTTATAGTTTTGTGGCACTGTATTATCGATAAATAGAAAGAGGCCGTAAAAGGATTTTGGTGGCCAATAACCCAGATGTATAATGTTATCGTCCTCATAAACCGGGAGATGCCTCAACCTTGACTCTAGTGGTTTATTATGTCTTGTTCATGTATCAGTGTCTCGGGATATAACCAATTTTATCAAGGCGATTTGTGACACAAGAGCTCTTGATTGAAATTGTAAACAAAGTACGAATGTATCGCTATGTTTTACATAAAAAGACCTATTTAAAAAAAAGAGTCGCGTCTTTTCCCCTTCAAGAATTTACAAATTTTTCAAAACGAATTGCGTTAGAAATGTAATTGGTCCTCATTTATTAAGGTTAAACCTACATGTAAACTAAAGTTTAGCTAAGATTACAAGATTAAGATTATAAATATGACCTCTGTGGTCTAGTGGCTCGCCCACCGGTATTAGATAATGTTGTGCTTGATCTGGTTGGTGGAACTTTGTTTAAGTCCCCCAGGCTTGCTACCACCATCTTAACTAAGTTTGCGCCGTAACAAAAATTTCAAATTGTTGTGTTCGAACAGGTACGAGTAAGATAGTCAGTTGGTTGCCTTATTTTGTTGAGGAATCCGGGTGAAGAGCGCTTCTATTACCTTAAATATAACTTGAAACCTGGTAAGAGGCCGCTTCCTCGCCATACAATAAAAAAAATGCGATCCTTACAGTGGTCGCATAATTATGTGTAACATCTGACATCTAATCTTGGTTATAAGCAACATTAACATAATATTCTGAACATAATGTCCCGAACCACAGAATATATACAAGATTAAAGTTAGCGTTCTCCTTCTCTATTTCCCCTTCTAATTCTCAACACACACTGTTGACTGACAGTACCAACCTCTTGTAAAATGGGTTGGTACCATTGACGACCAACTCTCCTACCGCGCGCGCTCATTGGTCAAATCATATATTTATAATAGCGCGCGCTTCCTCCGCTTCCTGTTACACACATCCGTCCCTTTTCACGAACACTTCACAGATTGCTGGAAAGCTAGGGAAAAGATGCTACACATCACAAAGATTTTCCATTAAACCTTCCAAAAGAGTGTTTTTAATGTCCTGCAAATAAAACAAATCTCAATGTTATTTCAAAATCAACCTAAAATTTATTTGCAAATAAAACGCCGCTCAGCTTTTTGCCAGCTGGATTCGAAGATCTTCAATCAGAGTAAAGGGATAGAAAATCGTATTGCTCCGCAACGCACCGAAAACAAAATATCATGCAAATCCTATAAACTTATTTCACAGGGATCGGCGTCCTTTCCGCAAGCGAGTGAGAAATACAATAGAGTGTCGGCTCCCGGCCTTCGCCCTGAGGGACTCCGTTTATCACACAATGTGCGGATTGTTTCTTTCTCTGTTGAGCAAGGAGCGGAACCGATCGACTGAATATTAATAGCGTTATGAGAAGGTATTTGAACTAGAACTCTCAATTACTATTCAATACATTTGAATTGAAGTTTGAGTTCAAACTTTACATTAAAAGTCACAAACATATAACGCGCAATACAAGATAACAAGAAACGTGGATCTTTTGAGGATCACATACTAGGGGTAGTCAGAGGCACGTCCAAACTTATATTTGGCACATGCCTACGGTTTGCATGTTGCTACGTGCCCCAAGCTTATTTTCGCTTAGCGGAATACTAGCCATTGACATATGTCATACGGACTTTTTGTCATGACGACATGCCGGTTTCCTCATGACTTCACTTCACCTTCACTGTCAGAGCATGTGCACCCTCAACCTCTGGATCAGATAGCGGGCTACAACTAAATTAAAAAAAATGGAAATTTAAAGAGTAGACAGTATTCGTTAAGATTAGTTATATTCTTAATGATGTTTGTTCCGTGTTTGGAAGTTATATTGTATGATAAGTTGTTATGTAAAAAGCTATGGTTTAGTATGGATGAAACGTATACGTACTGTTACAACCCTAGTATTTGCCGACCTTGCGCTGAGCATGCAATCAGCCTCACTAACACTACTAATTTTATATAAATGTATTTTTACTTTATAAACCCACGATTTTGGGTAATCGGCTCAGTCAGTTCTTAGAAGGTTACTCTGCCTCTCCCCAGCTACGGACCTGGTGTATCCCCGCCGGCTGCATCAAAGCTCCAGAGTATTCCAAATAAGAAGTCCCGCGCGCGATATTTAAAACCAACAGAGATCAAAGTGAAAAGTGTAAAAGCAAAGTTATGTTAGTGTTAAAAAGTCAAAGTTAAAGTGATAATAAATTTGTGTCTCAATAAATCTTGTTTTTTTTTACAAGTCTGGGATCCAGTCTAACAGTATGTTCCTATGGTTTGCAAATTAATTATAAAATCAAATGAAAAAGAACGATTGTTTTTTTATTTCATAGTTTATTTTTTTGCGCCGAGGATAAAGTAATCATTAGTAAAAGTCGTTTTGCGTTGTTAATTGCAATTAACGTCACCTAGGTAACCATGCGAATGGAAATCAAGTATATCCTTTTGTTAGAATAAGGTTGAAACAGCAACAATGGTGCTTTATTTTAGAATTGTCTCGGAGCCTCATTACAGAACTTTAAACCCTTAGAAGTGCGCTTTCACCTTCGGCCTTATCATAACTTGACACAGGGGAGATTAAGGCCAAGTGCTACTCCGTCGTACAAAAAAAGGAAACCAGAATAAGGATAGTTGTTTTTTTGTTATTACATTATCGACTATAACAGTAGGTGGGTCGCGCGACTCGGTCGCTGTACTGAGACATCTACCAAATGAAGGGGCACCCAATGGCCCTCGTTAGCGTAATGAAGGATGGCTGCGGCGTCAGGACTGACTGACGACCGACGACTGACGACTGACGACTGAGGCTGGCTTTAGGGATCGCTCGGGTAATATATGAATGATGAAAGTAATTTTCCAAAACAGTAGAAATTCAAAGTACTCTAAGTCAAAGTCAAAGTCAAATATATTTATTCAGTAAGATTTTTTAGGATCACTTTGAAACGTCAAATCTACCGCCTGTTTGGAATCGCGACCAGCACACAAGGAGAAAGTCAAGAACCTCGCGTTAGTTTTTTTTTATTATGATCCATTACAATAGCTTAAAATTATTTAATACTAATTACAATTTATTCACTGGATCAAATACATTTTTTAATGCCAGGCTTTCTTATCTTCTAGGTAATCTGAAATGTTATAATAAGCTTTCCTGGATAGCTTTTGTTTTACAACATTCTTGAATTTGTTATTTGACAAGCTTAGTATATCACTTGGTAATTTATTATAAAAGCGTACAGTTACTATGAACGATTTATTAACTTTATGGAGCCTTGTTGTGGGAACAGCAAGTTTATTCTTATTTCTAGTATTTTAATTATGTTTATCACAGTTTTTATCAAATAAGCTTATGTTTTTACGCGCGTACATAATATTTTCATAAATATAGTGGCAGGGCATAGGCAATATATTTATGTCTTTAAACTTGTCTCTTAATGAATCTCTGGGACCCATTTTGTAAACAGTACGAATAGCCCTCTTCTGCAAAACGAATATGGTGTCTATATCTGCAGCACTTCCCCACAATATAATGCATATAACATAATACTCACGACTTTTTCCCCTTCGAAGATTCACTTCTGATCACTGCTCAGAGCGTAGGTAAATATTATAAGGGTGGGCCCCTTTTACCCTCTTTTACTAGGCAGTCAGAGGCACGTCCAAACTTACGTTCGACACATGAGCCATTCCGAGAATGTCAAATTTGTAATGTCACGGTGGAACATTAAGGGCATTTTAATTTGATATTATTCCTCAGATGTATTGTTGCTTTTAAGGTTGAAATTAAAAGCTCAGAAATTGTAAAGTACGGGCATTAACCAAAGTGACTCGTTTCTACGGTTAGCTACAAGTAGCTAGTATTCAATACCCTTTAGGGTCAGAAAGTTGATTTCCAAAAATGTTGAGTTTGCAAAAAGAGCATGTTGATACGTGACAGGTTGCAAGCCCATCCCCGCTTAGGAATACTTAGGAATACTAGCCATTGACATATGACATTTGGACTTTTGGTCCTAGGAACATGCCGGTTTCCTCACGAAGGTCACACTTTGACCGTTTGTAATTCCAAGCTGAGACGTTTTCGTTGAGGCCGCTAAGATTAGTCATATTATAACAAGCCTCACAGCTCAGTTGGTAGTAGCTCTGCCTTCTGCGCTGTAGGTCGTGGATTCGATTCCCACCCAGGACAAACATTTGTGTGATGAATATAGATGTTTGTTCTGTGTTGGGTGTTGTTTCATATAGTGTACGTATGTATTTACAAAAAGTATTTAAGTATTCTATTCGTAATCTAGTTGCCATATTACAAGCTATGATTCGTTTGGGACTAGATGGCGCTGTGTGAAATTAATGTCCTATAAGTATGTTCAAAAAAGCTATGGTTAAGTTTGAATAAACCTACTGCTACTTTTTAGAACTTAAGTCCGTCGCCTGCAATAATTGATATGAATCAATACTTCGTGAATGTAGTATATTTTTGCTCATCATCACTGTTGGAAACGAGCCTCCTCCAAGACTGGAGGGTTTCGCCATAATCACCACGCTTGGCAGGCGTATTGGTGATCGCAGTATTGGTGTTAAGTACTCGGGCTGATGCTGCTGTATTTTATTCCCTTAGTCGCCTTTTGCGACATCCTCAGGAGGAAATGGAGGGGTATTATTCGTTAGTCGCAATCACCTCGGCTAGCAACAACAACGATAAAAAAATTAGAGCTCAGCCATCGATTAAAATGACAACATTTGTTTAGCTTGTTCTTACAACTTTGTTCGTGTACTTTTGGTTGGTGGTAGGACTTTGTTTAAGTCCGACTGGCTAGCTACCACCATCTTACCTAATTCTGTCGCCATAATAACAATTCTAAAATTGTTGTGTTCCGGCATTTATAGGTAAGATAGCCAGTTCCTCAGTTTGTTGAGGATTCCGGGTGAAATGCGCCTCCACCTTCGGCCTTATCTCAATTTGTTACCAGGTGAGATGAAGGCCAAGTGCTTATCCGTCAAACAATAAAAAAAAAATGAATTGAAAACCAAATCACATGAAAACCCGGCCCAATCCTGATTAAGAAAGGGCTTAAAGTGCTGTATTGTAGACGTTCTTATTCCTCCAAAAAAAAAAAAATTGGGTCGAGATAGACATGATTTGAAAATAAATAGCGCCCAATAGGCTTGCTCTCTGCGAAATCTGCCCCGAGGGACCTCTTGGATAAATATTTTCTTTACATAAGAATACTCGTATTTCGGGGAAAACTATCGTGTTTGTACATACGACTTCGTACTTGTGCAACTTGTTTCTTGAAAATCCGCTTAAAATTGCCAATCGAAACTTGACACGCCTTCTGCTCAATTGTGTATGGGTCCGATGTACACTTGTTACAAGCATGTGTGTGATGAATGAGATGTCTGGGTGGGATGACCTCTTAGAGCATTCTTGTTTTGATATTAATTTACTTTTGTCACTATCTATCCTGTGTAGAAAAAACGAAACAAAAATAATGTAATATCAAAACGAGAACGCTCTAAGTTGTGGTTAGGTCCCAGATCTGTGTTTGGGTGTTATTGTTTCATGTGTTTTGTAATAAAAAAATATACATACATTTTGTATTTTATTTATTAGGTTTACCAATGGTTGCTGCAATAATGCTTACTTTAAACTTAATGAATATTGATAGAAATTGCACGATCAATAAAAGGCAGCATGCTAAATTAGGAGCACACTACATAAATTAGATAAAACTATGTAGACGAGTAAGAAGAGAAGAGCTTAAAATAAAGGTTAAAATAATATAAGTAAAAGAAAAATTTAAAAAACCAACAGGGGCTATATTATGTTATCTAAATTCTCAGACAAGATTTTACGAAATTCTTGGATTTTTATTGAAATATATCAACAGGAGCACAGTGTATATTGGAAGCTTTGCTTATCCTTGGGGTATGGGTGAGTTGCTGCCGAGGACAGTGGAAAGGAGGTACTAGGAGTGGGATTGATTGACTAGGTACTCCATAAGGGGCTCTAAAGTTTATTTTAGTAAGTAATTGGGGGCAATCAATTTTGTTTTTAAAGTTTAAGTATTCTATTCGTAATGGAGTCCATATTAGTTTAGAGCTAGATAATCTACAAGGGGCTCTAAAGTTTATTTTAGTTTGCAATTGGGGGCAATCAATTTTGTTTTTAAAGATTAAGTATTCTATTCGTAATGGAGTCCATATAAGTTTAGAGCTAGATAATCTACAAGGGGCTCTAAAGTTTATTTTAGTTTGCAATTGGGGGCAATCAATTTTGTTTTTAAAGTTTAAGTATTCTATTCGTAATGGAGTCCATATAAGTTTAGAGCTAGATAATCTAAAAGGGGCTCTAATGTTTATTTTAGTTTGCAATTGGGGACAATCAATTTGGTTTTAAAATTTAACTGTTCTTAATGGAGTCCACATAACTTAATAGCTAGATGGCGCTGTGTAATTAAGAATAACGCATTGCCTATCACCAGCTTGAAGGTTGATCCTCAATAAGTACTCTTTAGACTCAAATGTAGAAAAATGGGGCAGACTGCCTTTTCGGCTTTACATAAAAAAAATAAGTGAAAATGATTATCATAACACACTGTTCGTAAATAAGGATGAACATAGTATTATATTCGCTTTCACTGGGAACCTGATACAGGTTTGATTAAATTCTCGTTTTACACATGCGATGCTTTCCCAGAATAATACTATCCACTTATTTCAGGTAGCCTCATGAATACCGATACGACAGTATATTTTATTTGATTTATTTCCAAAATAATATTTAGGTATTTTAATTAATATGATGTACACAGGAAGCAATAGGATTACCTAAGGACCGTTACAAATGGCCTATAGGTAACTGACCTGTTCCAGACCAGTACCAGACGGAAGTGTGCCCAAGACACTGGCTGTACTGCCACGCTGAATAGCTATACTAATTCGCTGGATTAAATAAAAGGTCACGTGTTGCCTCAATCAAAAGCACTGCAAGATTTTCGAAAAAAAAAATTGGCTACTAAAATTTATGTGTTACCAAAACCGTACCAAATTTTTTTTTATGATTTCAATATCACAACATGTTTTTTTGCTGTAGCGCTTGGCCTTCATCTCACCTGATTTTTTAAGTTATGATATGGCGGAAGTCCACTTCACCCGGAATCCTCAATAAACAGAGCAACTGGCCATCTTACAAATTGTTGTACTCGATACAGTATGTAGGACGCTCCAACTAGCCGGAGGGCTGCGCTTGTCTAGACGTGGTCTCCACTGAAGGACTCGTTAACCCCACCGGTTGTCTTTCGGCAAATATTTCCATTTCTCTGCCATTTTTAACTGACTTCCAAAAAAGGAGGAGGTTCTCAATTCGTCGGAATCTTTTTTTTTTATGTATGTTCCCCGATTACTCTAAGACGCCTAGACCGATTTGGAAATATATTTTTTTGTTGGAAAGGGTATACTTCACAGGATGGCCCATTAACATCAGGTCAGGATCTGATGATAGAATCCTGGAGAAATCGAGGGAACTCTTCACATATTATATGCACACTTGAAGTGATTTGGGTATTTTTAGGGTCGGTTTACTTCCCAGGTAATCCCATCGTCGTCAGGTCAGGATCTGATGATGGAATCATGGAAAAGTCGAGGGAACTCTTCAAAAAGTATAGGCACACTAGAAGCGATTTGGTTGTATTACCTAGTAAGCAAAAAAACGGACCCTCTGTCTGACTGTCTGCCTGTCCGTCCATCTGTCATCAAAATAATTACAAATAATACGTCCAGGTAAACGAAATTGTATCATATTCTACATTATAGTCGGTTTTCTTTTTAGTTTTTAAAACGTTATTATAACCTGCTAATTTGAGCTTTATCAGCCATCTTGTTTCGCTGTCAGATAACATCATTTCTGATTTAATTCTCCATAAAAATCCCAAGCATAGCTTTTTCCATAGCACGCTGAGCGACATTCAATTTGTGGACGCTATGGTTTTACGCATAAAGTTTTATCACTAGAACACAAGTTTGTTCATATTGTACTTAAATGCTAGAGGTTTCACTGTGTTGGCAAGTATTCGTAGGGACAATACTGTAGCTTTATAACGATGAAGTGGCTAGCAGTGCACGCCTAAGGGATTACCGCCAAGCGTGCGATAGTATACGACGGGGGAACTATAGGGAAGGGACGGGCGTTTTCTTATGTGCAGTTTATTCTCTGGAATATTGTATTGTAGTGTACTTACTGTTAAAGCTGAACCGGATCAATTTTTATACATTTTTTTTTTGTATTTCAAGCGATTACGCTTCGTCACAACATTTACAAGCTGCGTCAATATGACACAAAAAATCGGAATATGCGTCAGGAATCTCGTGGCTCAGTTATTTAGAGCGTTTCCGGATTTAGAAAAATATGCGCGTTCGAGTCCAGTCGCGGGTTGTGAATTTTGTGACATTAAAAAATTTTACAAGTTTCATACAATTCAATATCTTTAATACTAGAAATTATGGAACTATCGGGGCAAAGGAACGGGTATTTAATTATGTTCAGCTTATTTTCTTGAATATTTTGTTGTTGTTGTGGTTCTCGTGAACCTACTGCTTAAGCTGTTTGTATAATTCAATAGCTCTTATACTAGAAACTATGCAACTATCGGGGCGAAGGGACGGGTGTTTACTTCTGTGTAGCTTATTCTCTAGAATATGTTGTTGTTGGCTGAACCGGATCAAATTTTATACATAATATTATAATGCTCTTTTTTTAATTTTATTGTACGGCGGGGAAGCGCATGACTTTCATCTCATCTGTTAACAAGTTGAGATAACGCCAAACGTGGGGGCGCACTTCATCCGGAATCCACAATGATCTAAGGAACTGGCTATCTTACCTCTAAATACCGGAACACAACATTTTTTTAAGAATTGTTATTATGTCAGAACTAGTTAGGATGGTCTCATATACTAGAAACTATGCAGCTTATACTTCTATATACTTCTGAGCAGCTTATTCTTTGGAATCTTTTACTGTGTTTTCGCGTATCTACTGCTAAAGCTGAACCGGATCAAGTTTTATAGATCGTCTTATACAATTCAATAGCTTTATTTTTGCTGAAAACTGTTACGCTCAGCTATATGTTATTGAATACGACAAAATTACTATATTTTTTCTTCATCGTTTTCGTCAAACAAGCTTCACAGCTCAGTTGGTAGTAGCTTTCTGAGCTGTGGGTTGTGGGTTTGATTCCCATCCAGGACAAATATTTGTGGGATGAATATTGATGTTTGTTCTGTGTTTGTGTGTTGTATTGTATGATATAAATATATATTACATGACGTTTCACACAGCGTCATCTAGCCCCAAACTAAGCATATCTTGTAATATGGGAACTAGATTACGGAGTACTTAAATACTTTTTGTAAATACATACTAAGTATATGATACAACACCTAAACACAGAACAAACATCTATATTCATCACACAAATGTTTGTCCTGGGTGGGAATTGAACCCACGGCCTACAGCGCAGAAGGCAGAGTTACTATACCAACTGAGCTATGAGGCCATTAGATATTATTATATCAGATAAGTATGTATCTACAAATATCGTTAATCTTATTCAAGCTTTGCTTAGTTTGGGTCTAGATGGCGCTCCATCCCGAGTGAACGTTTTAAAATCATTTTTAATGCACTCCTACAGAAGGAAACTACCCTAAAATTTCAAGTCACTCCGTCAGTCATCAACACGACGATTACATTATGTAGATCAAGGTACCGAGCCGCAGGCGGGAGGTAGTTGTAGATAAATAGCAGTTATTTCTATCTCATTAGTGTTATATTCAGTATCAATGACGTTACCGAATACAAATCGTAGTTTATCGTTAGTTCACGCACGAATGACCCACGTTATTGGTTTGTATTGCAATATTTGTGTTTACGATCAACAAAACATTATGGGTTTTGTTTGACGAGCGTTATTTACTAATATGTGAGGTAACCGACTGAAAATCAAGCAGACTATTTGATCAAATAAATTACAAAAATTTTACCGCCTCTGTGGTCTAGGGGTTTGCCCGATATCAGATCCAGAGGTCCCGGGTTCGATCTCCAGGGGGGTCAATATTGTGTTTGGTTTGGTCAAAATTGGTGTGTTCCGGCATTCAGAGGTAACAGTGCCAGTTCCTCAGTTTGTCAAGGATTCCGGGTGAAGTGCGCCTCTACCTTCGGCCTTATCTTAACTTGTAACCAGGTGAGATGAAGGCCAAGCGTTACCTCGTCGTACAGTTAAAAAAAGGTGGCACTCAGGGAGTGCCAACAGAAGTGAAAACTTGAAGTTTGACGTCTATAGGTTAAAGGCAGTCTTCGAACGGTCCTTACCCGTATCTTTTAGGATCCTAAAGGTAACCTGCAATTGTTTTTAAGTCAAATGCGTCAAAAGTGTCGCTAGTTCAATGTTTTTTTTTTTTCAATCTAAAAAAACCCAACACGCCTAAAAATGTTTCCACTTCAAAAACTCTGGTGCGTGAGTGATTGTTTGTGAGACCTATGGGACTGACATAGTCGATATCGATTTAAAGTCCCTAAATAAAAAAAGAAAAAAAAAACTTCCTAAAATTCTATCGTAAGCTATGTAGGTAGCCTGTGTAACAAGGTCTCATTGGTTAAATACCATTAGAACAATTGGTATATTATGTATATTGTACTATGTATATTACATGTACAATATACATAATATTATTACAGATAAATTACTTACACTACATGACCACGCTCTCATTCTGCCACGTGAGGTTTCAAAGTCAAAGTCAAAGTCAATTATGAGACTGATGTCCTCAGGAGAACCTTCCATAAGCACACTCATTCATCACACGACACGCGAGGTCCCTTTTAAACTATCTTTATTATCCCTGTAGTCTGAAAGAGGGAGTTGGGTGCCGGAAAACAGATTTTTCTTGTCCGGTACCCAATGCACCACAAGTTGTAAATTGTATTCTACTTACATACATATATTTAGACTTCATTCTAATTTAATATTAATCTTAGATTTAATCACATTTTACTGGAAATGTAGGTAGTTATTTAGCGAAAAAAAATAATGATTGTATACTTACGTGACATCCGATTGACAAGATTCATCTCTCCGCGTCTCACGCTATACAAGTGTTGACTTAGCGCTTCATTAACATGTTCGAGTTTACGTACGTACTAATCTGACTCATATCGAGCGTGAACATTAAGGTACAAGCTACAGCTGACTGCAGACAGCAATAATATATACAATAGGCGGTCTTATCGCTAAAAGCAATCTCTTCCAGGAAACCGTTGGATGGCAAGGATAGCTAAGAGCAGACAAAGCGGTGTACAAAAGTACTAAAATCAACATTAATTTATGTCAAAATATTAAAGAAATTTTGCTTCTGCCAGCTTTGTTGCCAAATATTTTTTCTGTTTTCAGATTTATTAAAAAAATAGATATATGTCAAAATAACGTCTGAATCAATTAGCTAACATAACACAAGAGTAGATCTCAGTAAGAGAGGATTCCAACCTTGGCCTTATCTCAACTTGTTACCAGGTGAGATGAAGGCCAAGCATTTCCCCGTCGTACAATAAAAAAAAAGGCAATGCTTTGGACCCAGTACTGTCACTTGTCGCTATTCCAATACTATTCAATTTGTAGTAACAAACATTGATCCATTTAAATGTGTTGATAAAGCGTACATTGTAATTTTACAAGTTATTAAAGTAATTGAAAATTTACGGATTTTTTATTGTACTACGGGGTCTGTTTGGCCTTCAACTTCACTGATTTTCAAGTTATTACAAGGCCGATGGAAGCGCACTTCACCCGGAATCCTCAACAAACTGAGGAACTGGCTATCTTACATCTAAATGCCGGAACACAACAATTTAATAATTGTTGTAATGGCGACATACGTAGGTAAGATGGTGGTAGCTAGTCAGGCGAACTTAAACAAAGTCCTACCAATAGTCTATCCAACGTTCGTTACAACGGTCTGGTATTGGTAACTCACCTTTTCCAGATCAGTACCAGACGGAAGCTCACCTCAGACACTGTTTGCATTGCCACGCTGAATAGCTATGCTTAGTTTTTGTTAAGTTTTCCACAGAATACTTAAAATCTGTTCAAAGCCGAGTTAAATGTTATAATGTTGATGGAGTACCAAGTCCTTGCGCTCTCGTAATTGAGTTCATGGTACCTACATCCTGAACGCAGGTTGTGTTTGGTGCGGTTGGAGGGGTACTGGGGGGTACGGGGTACGGGGTGTGGGGGGTGGTTCATTCAATGACGAACTTGAATTCTACCAGCTAAGGTTTTCAGTAAGGATAATGACTTACTTTACCTTATTTCAAGAATAAATCTGAGATTTTTTTTCATGAGTCAATTTAGAGCTACTTTTTTTGTTATTGTAGACTGGGATGTGCATGGCCTTCATCTCACCTGGTTTTTTGGTTATGATAAGGCCGAAGGTGGAAGCGTACTTCACTCAGACAAGACAGCCAGTTCCTCAACAAACTGAGGAACTGACTATCTTACCTCAAAATGTCGGACCACAACAATTCAATCATTGTTGTTATGGCGACAGAATTAGGTAAAATGGTAGTTGCTAGCCAGACGGGCTTTATCAAAGCCCTACCACCAACCAAACCAAGCACAATTTTGTTCACCCCCTGAGGATCAAACGCGGGAAATATGTATTTGACACCGGTAGACAAACTAGACCACAGAGGCGGTTAAAAGCTACCTACGCTTATATGGCGATACTGAGCCACCTCCATGTATTAAGTCGAATATGCAACATAAATAATATATACTGGAAACTCAACTGAAGCAAATATAAAGTGCCAAGTAGTGTTACTGTATCTAATTGGCGTACTCGAGATTTGGCCACTGTGCGACACGCGTAAAGTGTATAATAATATTATTGTAATGCAAGTTCTATTTGTGTTGAATTGGCTTTTGGCAAAGCTGTTTGTATACTGTTTGTATACAAACACTTCGTGTAGATACAGCATTAACAGCTGTACTGCAATGCATTTGACAATATTGGCTGCTGGCTGTAACCAGGCCCAGGTGAAACGGGTTTTGGCGGTCACAGAACAAACATTATTCTTTCTAATAAAATTTCGTTCGCAAAACAACATTGTCTTAATCTTTGTGAGGAAAAAACAAAGCGTAAAAGACATTATTTATTTGGTGAGTAGACAGCAATATTCTTAATTCCATTTATTTTTAAGATCTCAATGCTAATATGCGGTGTCCTTGAAGACCTGCAATATGAGACCCGAAATCATCAACAATCAGAATGCAACTGTAAGATAGCCATCTTACATCTAATTGCCGTACAACAATTTATAATTGATGTCATAGCGGTAGATTTAGGTAAGATGATCGTAGCTAGGTGGACTTATAAAAAGCCCTTCCACCATCCAAAGCAAGCACAATATTGAGTCTGAAACCGGTGGGCGAACCACCAGACTACTGAAACAGTTGCAGTACTTGATTTTGTTTTGTGCTGTTTTCATATAGAAGTTTAATTATGTAAACCCATTGATTAAGTTTCGTCTTTTGTTATTTATTTTAACTTAATTTATATCTGCGGATGAGCGGGACTCTCTTAAAAACTTAAAAGAGGTTCTCAAACCATGAAATATGTATGTATGTTAGATTAAGTGAAATAAATTATTTGTATTGTATTATTTGTAAGCTCAATTACGACAGCGACTTATTCCCATTTTTGTGGTAAAGTTGCTTAAAATACTTGCGTAGGTTTATAGTTCTGGCTAAATCGCACAAAAAACTTCACATGATGAGGACCATTCCCTAATAAGAACATCGATGAGCTCGTTCGTCTGAGCGGCGTTTCATTAGCGCCATCGCAGGCCCCATTATCTTATATGAGTATCGTAATAAACCGAGGAAAGGCGAACCCGTCAGAACCAACGCACGCACGAAGCCGAGAACCGGCGCCTGTCAATCGTCGTAGGTATTATTTAACCGCCTCTTTGGTTCGCCTTCAGGTGTCAGATCCAGAGGTCCCGGGCTCGATCGCCTGGGGAGTACAATATTGTTGGTTGTAAACCTTGTTAAGTCCGTCTGGCTAGATACAAGCATCTTACCTAATTCTGTCGCCATAACAACAATTCTTAAATTGTTGTGTTCTGGCATTTAGAGGTAAGATAGCCAGTTCCTTAGTTTGTTGCCTACGAGTTCGTCTCGCAAAGGCTGAGACTTTGAGATGATGATAAATGTTTTTAACCCGATTAAGTATATAATACATAACCTGTTTCCTGCGTCATAGGCTTTCACCGGGGATATTATAGTGCGTGCCCTTACACGTTACACGGTTGGACGTTTAGACCTAGCTCTTGTACAATATTAGATCTTACGTAGACCTTTTATGAAAAAGTGTTCATCAAAGCTTTTTTCGTATATCTTGTATCTTATGAAAATTTGTTCTCACTTTGTTTACGTCTGGTTCTATATGTGTACTTATCGTTGAAAACTTCGTTGACCTTAGTGTTATCGTTGCGTATTTCATAGCAGCAAGACATTTCCTGAGGATTGTGTCGAGGCGAAGCACGAGTCGTCTTGAAATTGTTCAAACGAATTTAGCGGATTTGTTACTAATATCTTTCTGTTTTCAGATTATTTCTTTAGAACTATGGATTACCGCAAAATAACGCCTGCATCAATTAGCTACATTGCCAATATATTTAAGGTACGTCCTATAAGTAACATATAAGTACAATATTTATTAAAGTACAGTATCAGGACAGGACAGGACATTAATTTCACACAGTGCCATCTAGCCCCAAACTAAGCATAGCTTGTAATATGGGAACTAGATTACGGATAGAATACTTAAATATATATTTTTTTGTAAATACATTCATATCGTACAATACAACACCCAATCACAAACATATAAGTACAGTAAGTATAGGTACTACCAGAAGTCCAACCACAAAAACCTCTTTAAGCAGTTTTGTTTTGATATTACATTACTTTTGTCTCGCTTTTTCTACACTGCACTGATAGTGACAAAAGTAAAGTAATATTTAAACAGATGTGGTAACCCACCTGGTCGTGTTCTAACAGGACTATGTCAACGAGAGAGATGATCTTTTGGGAAGAACAAGATGATCTTTTTGAATGAAGAATGTCTATATTGATAAATTTGATAGATATATGTTTGAATACAATATCATGTATGATGCAAGTAAACTAAAGCAGACGAAGTTTCCTCTGAGCAAGGTTAGAGGAAACTTCGTCTGCTTTAGTTTACTAAACGTTTTACGAGAAACTCATCGGACGGCTATTTGTAGGCCGGATCCCGATGTAGGCCGAGGATAGACTTAAGAGGAGTACCGCTGAATTTCGCTCTTCAGTACAAACGTAGTTTCTTTTTCAGTGCCAAGTGGTAAATCCGGGGTAATAAAATAGGGGGGGATAAAAGGTTCCGATTCACATTAAATTTTGGAGGTATAATCGGAAAGAGATAATCTGAGTAACACAATAACAATGAAAATTAATGGAAATGAGTTTTTATGAGGAAAAACTCTTTTCTATAAATTTTGTATTCGTTATTAGAAAAAGTAACGCTCTACAGACACAGATTATCCCCATCCGATTATACTTATTAAAAATCTTTTGAATCAGACTTGCCATTTCGAAATGAAAATGGAACTATGTTTGTATGGGAAAGTGAGACTACTGGGCCTTCTCAAGCCCATTTTTGACGAGTTTAAAACTAACACTGAATAAAAATATGAAAAATACGCATGTATAGGTAGCCATATACATAGTGGGTGCTATTATGCATCTCAACTGTGTAATTAAATACCCTTATGATATAAAATTAAACGCAACTTCACTTTTTATTATAAGAACCTGATTGTAAATTGTTCAGAAATAAACGATTTAATGTTGTAAAAAATAGGTATCTAATTATTTTTCGTGACAGTTTGTTCAAATTGTAGAACTAGTATTTTCTTGTTCCACTTCAAATTATATTACGAAGTAACACACTTGTAATATAATTTAACGAGAAAATCTTTGTGTTTGATGTAGGAGTATGGTATAGTCGTGATAAGTGTTCAGTTATACTATGCCATATAGGGTAGGTATCTAGTAATACTGGTAGTACTAAAGATTCAAGGTATCATTTGAACTACCCGTTGAACTTCTCAGTAGTCTACTGATTTATTTATTTACTAAATCAACAGGCCTTATTCTAAAATAAACTTAAGATACATGTTTTTCTTAAGACCAATAATAGATTTACATTTTATAGAAATATGATTTAAACAGACAGTCAAGGCAAGAATATAATAATTTTAATGTTAAAAATAAAATCAAAGATCAACAATCCTTCGTATAACACATACTCGAATGGTTCTGTTACATTGCTAGTGACTGGATCCGTTTTTTTTTATTTTATTGTGCGACTGGAAAGTTCTTGGCCTTCATCTCACATAATAATAATAATTATTATTATTACAGGACATTCATTTTTACACAACGCCATCTAGCCCCAAACTAAGCATAGCTTAGTATATGGGAACTAGATTACGGATAGAATACTTAAATACTATATATATATATTTTTAAATACATACTTATCATACAATACAACACCCAAACACAGAACAAACATCTATATTTATCACACAAATGTTTGTCCTGAGTGGGAATCGAACCCAGAACCTACAGCGCAGAAGGTAGAGTTACTACCAACTGAGCGATGAGGCTTGTTTCAAGTTATGGTATATGAACACCCGGAATTTACAACAGTATGAGGAACTAGCTACCTTACTTCGAAATGCCTGAATACAAAAATTTTGAATTGTTGTTATGTCAGAATTAAGTAAGATGTTGGTAGCTAGCCGATGGACTGAAACAAAATACAACCAACCAAACCAAGCTATTGTTCTTGGTACTCAGGGATCAAATCCGGGACCTCTGCATCTGACACCGCTGGGTACTAGTACTAGACCACAGAGGCGGTATACGATCACGTGTACACACATTTCAGTTCAAATATATCATTAGATTGTACCCGTTACATACATAGCGTATGACAAGCCGCGGTTTTAAGTTAGTTACGATAGGTGTATGTTGTGTACAACGAATAGCATAAATCAGGGGAATTACTGCGCGTTAGCTATGCCCCGTTTGATTTATAGCCTAATATCGCGAACCGCCTAGCGGGCACGGTAGCCCAGCATGGCATAGGACGCTCGCCGCCCACGTTACATTAATTAGGTCCCAAGTATTTACTTGCATCGAAATCATCTACAAACATCAAATACCAATAGAATGCACAAGGACTAGGCAATCATAAGCAGATAAGTTTTAATTGAGCGACGGGGAAGGGCTTGGTCTGCATTTCAAGAGGTTTTCATGTTTTGATAAGGCCGAAAGAGGAAACGTACTTCACCAAGTACAACTACAAACAAGGGCTGGCTCTTATTTAGGCCAGCGAATTAGCATAGCTATTCAGCGTGGCCATTGCAGCCAGTGTCTTGGGCACGCTTCTGTCTGCGACTGGTCTGGAATAGTTGAGTTATTTAGAGGCTTTCAGTAACGGTCAACGGTCCTAAGGTAATCTGACTGATTCCTTTGTACCTATATTTTTAGTTTAATTGTACATTTTATTGAATAAAATAAAGATGTTTATATTTATTTGCCATTACTTTATCGTTTTTTTCAGTTGCAAATTTAACTGAATCAACATCATCTATCTGTGCATCTTGTTTGAAGCGGTCGAAGTATTTATCCTAAAAAGTAGTTGTAACCCAAAATTGACAGTCGATATAATCCAGTATTCCAACTTCTAAGAAGGCTTCAAAGGGTCACCGCGGATCGCCCGACAGATGGCCGACTGACACACTTTCGGCACAAATCTAATAAGCAAATAAAAGGATTAAAAGCAGATTGAAATTTTCTTGTTTCAAAATGTTACTTGTGCTTCTGCGATGCATATTCTGATACTTTTTAAAAACGGAAACTAAGCATCGTCATATATCACGATGCTTAGTTTTCGTTTTTAAAAAGTAATAAAATTGCGTCACTTTCTGACGCAATTTATGTCAAACGTATGAAAATTCACAAAAACAATTAATTTTGAAACGTCAAATCATCCGCCTGTTTGGAATCACGACCTGGAGGTGTACCACAACTCTTATTTTTCGTTCTGATCTTACATTACTTTTGTCTCGTTTTTTCTACACTGGATAGATAGTGACAAAAGTAAAGTAATAACAAAACAAGAATGCTTAACGAGGTCGTGGAACCCCCCGGCACATTAGTAGAAAGACAACAAACTTGGGCAGTAAGTTTTTTAATGAGCACTTGGACTTCATCTCATCTGGTTTCACTCAGAATCCTCAACTGTCTGAGGAACTGGCTATCTTATCTACGAGTTAAGTTGGGTAATCTGGCACTGATGTATGTATGTATGTTTGTCACGGTATAACTCTCAAAAGGGTGATTTTGTTTAAATAAATAAAATTAATGCCGGAACACAACAATTTAGAAATGTTTTTATGGTGACAGACTTAGGTAAGAAGGAGGTAGCTAGCCAGGCGGACTTAAAAAAGTCTCACGACCAACCAATCCAACCTCAAGGATGAACTTCCTTGGATTGCACCCGGGACCTCTGGATCTGTCACCGATGTTCGAACCACTAGACCATAGACGTGATTTAAAAAAATATATATATTATATATGTATATATTTTATACAGATTACTCTGGTAGGTGGTACTTCAGGTAGAATTAAAACGGCCATTCTCCGATTCACTGGTTGTTACATGGCCGGGCTTATATCATCAGTAATATTATCAAATTCACTTATGAAAATATTTTTATATGTTAGCTAGCATCCGTATCTAGCTCTGTGTAATAACATAGGCCCCTGTTTTATGTAGTTGTGGCTAAATTAATTACACAAACCTCTGTTCTCTAATCACCGTGACGCGTCCGCACACCAACTTAATGTTCAAAACTGCTTGTAACTTTTTGAAAGTACTGTTTCAATTTATTCCATTCAAAATGTTAAAGAGTATTAAGCAATGTGTATTGCATTATAAAATATTGATGCAATAGAACCAGTATGTAAATAGTTAACATTAAGTAACCACACGTAGGACTTAAAGTTCTAATTGCCGTGACATTTTCTGTTCCTGGGTGCACATCCCTGAATAACACTATTTGGCAAATCAATTCTGTGGGCGTCGCGAGCCCTCAGTTCATGCCGTTGCCCATCATCAGGTACACGTCTCTAACGTCGGTGTACCGCCAATAAAGCAAGTGAGTCTATAATTACCACAGCCTTATCATATACATAGCCTTAACTCAGGTGCAACAATCCCTAAATCAACGTATGTTCAACGAGCGTGGGATGATGTAGGGGTAAAGTGCGTTCAAGAACAATTGTAAGAGGGTGCGTTGGAAGTCGATAAGGCCAGACTGCGAGCTGTAACGCAACCTGAGTCCGGGGCTTGGTTACAATCGGTTGCTTCACCTCACCTGGGCACTCTTCTCGAGGATGACTCTGCGTGTGGCGGTGATTCTCCGCCTGGGTTGTAAGGTGAATCTCATATATGCACCTTCAGTTCCATTGTGGAAGCCGATGGCTATCACGCTCTGAGTTGTCAGCGGTACACTGGGAGGTTTCCGCGTCACCATACCCTGAACGACATAGTTCATAGAGGGCAGTCGGCAGTTTGTCTGAAGGGAAGGGGCCAAATGGGCTGACTTTGGTGCCGTGGAAAATTAGGAAGAGCCTTATCTGGGACGCAACTTGCGTTAGCACTGTCGCCGCCAGTCACCTGAGTCGCACCATGCTCTGCTAAAAAAAAAACACTTCCTTGGAGCAGCTTTACCATTTTGTACCAGCACCTTGGGCAGTTGGAGTGTGGATGCGAATTGTTTAGTGGGAGAAATAGGCCGTGAACTTAGCGAAGTGACAGGGGACTTCCGCTCCTGGTCGTGCAAAGGATTGCCTGCAAAGGATTGATCGCTATTCGGCGTGGCAATGCTGCAAGCATTATGGGCACTTTTGCACCGGGAATGGTCAGGGGTGGGTTATTTAATATATTTTTTTATGTTTTAAAAATATTTTATTGTATTTGAAAGTTAAGTACTATTTACCTATTTAACTATTTATTAAATTTCGTTTCGGCAAAATGTGAAAAATTAACCTATCAAGAAAATGTGTTTTTTTGCTTTGTTCGTATTACTGTTTTTAGATCATTTTCAATGATAGTGACTCATTGAAAAACAACAATGATACTATATTTTTTTACAAGTTTATTTAGAGTCAGTATTAGCTTTGCAGGCACTATAAATAAAATACACATTTGTGCAAATTATTAATGCGTGATATTGTATCGACTTATTGATATTTTCTTATTACCGTTACATTCATTCTTAGATATATCTAATTACCGTACTCTTAAAATGTTTAAATCTCATTAAATAAAAAACCACTTGTAATAGTCAAATGCCTCATTAATTGTTAAATTTGTATCTTTGATGTGTTTCATATTTTAATGAGTTTAAGACAAATGAGCAAAAATAAAAAAGGGTACGGCAATTATGCGGAGAACGCCTAATGTCAAGAATGACCGAAAAACATTTTGTGTAAAAAGCATGTGTGTATTTTCATGAATAATCAATACAGTAGGTATTAAAATTCAACCCATGAAGTTTTCTCCCTTCACTCATAATGTCTGTCACGTCACTCCATTCATAGTTTGTTATTGAAAGGCCCCACATCCCCTCAAAGTCATTTTATAACTTCTCCCATTGAATATACGTCATAATGATATCCTTCTGACAACAAAACCTAAAAGTAACACAATTATTGTGTTTGTCAACAATCTCACGAGGCGGTATGTTCGTTCTACGAGTAAAATTTTATCGTATTATAGAAGAAGTTGAGTTGGTGTGTCGGTACAAAGTTGGCGGTGTCGACCGGCCCTTATCCGTTCGATCACAGAACCCGGTGCCAACTTTCGCCATGATCCCTCAATGGAATAAAGATATGGAAATGAGGGTAGCCTAATCGCATCCGGGTTTGTTTATCATTATCTGTATATTTGAATAATTTTGCGAGTTTACTGATTCATGAGATTTGTGGAAAGTTTGTTTTATAAGGGCCGTTAGAACTTCAGTCATGAAGCACGAATGTAACTAAGATCTTAAGGCATCACGGGTAATCAGGTTTTCCTTTAGGTCATTGCCCTCTTAAGAAAGTGGTTGTGGTCACAGACAAGTGCTTAAGACAGTGGCTTGCCTTTCGATTTTTCGTCATTATATCCTGTTGAGAATCAATTGCATTCATGCAGGTTGCTTCCAGCTACAGATTTTATTTAATCAGTTCACCATTAACGCGATCTTCCCCTTGGCCTGGTTATCTCTATTCGTCCCTGGGACTTTGACCTCTTAAAGTATTCTTGTTTTGATATTACATTACTTTTGTCATTATTCGTACAATGTAGAAAAACGAGATAGAAGTAATATAATATCAAAACATTAATGCATAAAGAGGTTGTGGTTAGGCCCCAGGACGACAAGGTAATAATTAATCATAATAATATTATATATAGATATTAGGTGCCTACTAGAGATCAAATTACTATTAGTTATAAGTAATTTGATTTGTACTAGGTACCTACCTAATCATAGATGTACTTATATATAGTTATATCTAAAAGTACTTTCTATAATGCACAAAAGGTGCACTTTACCCTTTTTAAGAAGGAAGAGTTGTAAACGCTTTTCGTTTGTTCTTAGATATTTTCTTAGGTTGTTTATTATTTATTGATTGTTAGATTTCATAGGTTTTATTTAAATTTAGTCATATTAGAGTGGAAATTTAAATTGGATTTTATGATTGTTTTAAATTTCTAATGTATCTCTTGAAGGTAATGCGGTGTGTGCGAAAAATTTGGCCTTAAAATTTGTAATATTAATAATAATGATAGATGTTGTTTGATCCCAATTTAATCTAGATTGTCGAATAGTTTTATTGTAGACATATGGTTTTTTTTTACTTTGTATGACTTAAAAAATTAAGTAAATAACAAGATATAAAAGCCAGTGAGCCGGGCTCAGCCGGCGTATTATCCTAAAAAAAGGCTCACTTTGCTCCTGAATTTCGTACGAAACGGACGTTACGTGGTGTTATGTCGGATTGTCGTTAGAATGTCCAAGTGTTATTTGTTTAATTCTTTTCGTAATTGTTGGTAATGAAACGTGTGAGTCAAGTATTTCTTAATAACTTTTTAAGATCAACTCTTAAATAGTTTAACTTATGTGTTCTAAGGCGAGCCTTTTCGCTGTACAATATCATAATATCGTGTTTTTTTTTAAAGTTTCTGTACAATAAAGAATTAAAAAAAGTACGGTACATACAGTGATAAAGCTGGACTCAATTTTGAGCAAAAAACCATCTCTCGATTTAAATACTATCTAGATTTCATCTTGATCTGCTGACAGGACATAAATCATGTTCGGTGGGGGGTGACGTCATCACGGCGTGGCCCGCCCCCGCCCAACAACGCTGGTTGTCCTGCGAGCGTGGCGGCTGTACGCCCTCTCGATAAAGGTGACTAATTATCTTTATCAGTTCTCTCTGGCTCTTGATAATCGATAGCTAATTAGGACGCCCGTTTTTCGGTTTTTAGATAAACAAATTGATGGTTACGGGTTAGGGGCGACGCCTAATTGCGGTACTCCGCTGTGACTCCAGTCAGACCTTTTCAAATTGTTTTGATTTGCGAGCGTCGAGTGGATCGCTCAAGGGTGTTTTGATTTTATTTTTCCTTGAAGCCTATCCTCGGTTAAGAGCAATTTTCCCGGATAACATTTACAATTTACTTGGAGACGAAACAATAACAGAAATTATCTTGAATTGTGCCGTGGTGGTTTGAAAATCATTCGGTTCATGATTATTGTGTGTTTTGTGTAATAACATTTAGATAATTATCCAACCTCAGTAGACTTATATTACAAATGTGAAAAATTTTTACGTTTTGATGCTTGTTACTTAGATGTATTAAATAACAATTTTTTATGAATGTTTCTTATGGAACATCACTTCTGGATGAAAAGTCATTTATTAAAGAAACTAGGAAATAAACTATCTGCGAGCCTAATTTCAACCAGATCCACTCAGCTCTTTTTGCGTTGTGTTCACGTTCTTTATTTAAAGCCTTAATATTGTAATTAATGATATGGAAAAATAAAACTAACTTTATTTTTTTAATTAAATGCAGTTAATCCCAAGGTTGTCTGGAAGAACACTTGTAATAAGGCTGCCCGATACTCCCGCGAACTAAATTGAATTCGAGTGTAGTAAGTACCCCGAGTAACCTAGCATTTGAAAGTTCTTGGTTTTCAAGAAGCAATCTATCTGCATCTCGACCCGCGAATATCTTAAAAGTCGAGTAAAGGTTCATATTAAACTAAAAAGAAAAAAATTTAGTAATCCGCTAAATTCGAAATAAACATTATTATGATTTCAATATTGAACTAGCTGCTGCAACTGATTCAAATAGCTAAGTTTGACTTAAAATTACTAAAAGTTTTCAAAACCTTCGGTCGATGTAATAGCAAATACTTTTATTGGGATCACTATGACTTGCCAAGCAAACGAAGCACGCAAGCAGGGCTCTTCTACTAACGACACAGAATAGCCTCTATGTGTGCCTTTGGTATTCTAGTTCTCGTAAAGGAAGTAAGTAGTAGAGCCCCTTCTGAAAGGGCTCGCACCACCATACCTATTTCAGCCGCCAAGCAGCATTGCTGTTTTTCAGTTTGAAGGGCATGCTAGACTTAACCTTGATGCCTCAAGTTGACGGGCGCAATGCAGTGCCATGTAGGCTATATTTTTGGTGGATGTGACCTCCTTAGGCATTGTTATAGCCAAGATCCGTCTCCTAGTTGTATAAAAAAAAAGTAGAATCGGCTTTCTACACAAATGGAGGAAGCTTTGTCCAACAGTGGGCATTAAATGAGCTGTTGATGTGTTTTGAATCAATAATTTGAAGCAATGATCAGAGCACATCTGATTTTAGGAGCCATTTAGATACAGCAGCACTATGTAGGCGTCCGAGGTCACTACTTCGCGTTGGCCTAGAGCCAGTCCGAAACCGTTTTCTATTTTAGTATTCATTTGTCACAAAGAGAGGCGCGGAGAACAACAAGCGGCCATATTGTACGTGGGAGTGCTAGATGACTTGTGGAGTTTCTTTGATGTTTTTCAAATGGAATTGTAAAAAATCGTCTAGTCTCAGAAATAGTACAATATTGGTATTATTTTTGCGTTCAATTTCGTTTGTAATCACATAACTACATTAAACTGCAAAGCATTCAGTAACGTCTTACCCTGTCTGAACAGAAAAAGAAAGTAATTCTACAAGCAATATTGGAGTGTGCGTCGATACTCCGGCAAAAGAGTGTAGCTGACAGCGTAATCAGCGTGCGGGGGGTGAAGGGGGAAGCTTAAATGATTGTTACGATAAGGCCGAAGGTGGAAGCGCACTACACCCGGAATCCTCAGTTCTAAATTCCGGAACACAACAATTTTAGAAATGTTGTTATGGCGACAGAATTAGGTGAGATGGTGGTAGCTAGCCAGGCGGACCGAAACAAAGTCCTGCCACCAACAAACCAAGCACAATATTGTACTCGCCCAGGGATCGAACCCGGGACCTCTGAATCAACCACCGGTGGGCAAACCACTAAACCTCGGTTAAAATTTCATCTTGGTCTTATCAAAACAACATGGAAAGTAGGAAATGCGTGAACCAAAAAGATTTGGATATTGATGATGTACGATCCAGTGTAATTCGTAAAGTATGTATATTTATGTATTTAAGTTGAGTGCTAAATGATGATGATGAGGAGAAACACTGTAGACGATCAGTAATACGTTTTATTATTACGTAATTAGTTAAGTAGGTCAGTTGAACCATCACGTATAATGTATTGCTTAGCACTGCTTTCCGTCTAAAGTAAAGCTGAGGTAAAATGCTGACGGCAAATGTACCTATAGACATACAGATGAACTTACAAAAGCCTTATTTTTTTATACGACATGGAGGCGGGAAAAGCAAGTAGCCCACCTGATGTTAAACGCATCTCTTGCTTAACAATGCCTTACTGCGTAGGTCACATTCACAAATAACATGACCTACGTGGCACTGCATTGCGCCCGTTAACTTGAGGCATAAAGGTGTTAAGCCTCGCGTGCCCGTAATTTCACCGGTAAATACCCTTCAAACCGGAACACAGCAATGCTGCTTGGCGGCTGAAATAGGTATGGTGGTAGTACTTCCCCTTCCCATACTCCTCTTGTTCAGTCAGTTCAGGAACCTGTACAGTAAATCAAACCAATAAATTTAATATAATGGTCGTCATATTACAGCTCATTACCATTGTACACTTCGCTTCATGAATTTAACATTTATTTCAGACCAACATTTTCAACCAGACGGTAACAATTCGTTGAAAGGTGACATATTTTAAATTCATGGTTTAGCGAAAAATCCGCCTCTGTGGTCTAGTGGTTCAACCCACCGATTTCAGATCCAGAGGTCCCGGGATCGATCCCCATGGGGAGTACAATATACATGGTTTGTTTGGTATTAGGATTTTGTTTAGGTCCGCCTGGCTAGCTACCACCATTTTACCTAATTCAATCGCCATAATAACAATTCATAAAAAAAATGTTGTGTTCCGGCATTCAGAGGTAAAATAGCCAGTTCCTCAGTTCGTTGAGGATTCCGGGTGAAGTGCGCCTCCATCTTCGGCCTCATCTCATCTTGTTATTAGGTGAGATGAAGGCCAAGCGCTTCCCCGTCGTACAATAAAAAAAAATGGCCGTGGACTGCACTTTTCATTTAAAATTGTTTTAGTTATTTTATTTAGTCAACTTGTACAATTAAACTAAGTATATACAAGGGAAGCAGTCGGACAATTCAAACAAACCAAAATATACAAAACAATTCCAAATCGTTGTGTTCCACCATTTAGAGGTAAGATAGCCAGTTCCTCAGACAGTTGAGGATTCCGGGTGAAGTGCGCTTCCACTTTCGGCCTAACTTGAAACCTGGAGATCAAAACCAAGCGCTTCCCCGTCGTATAATAAAAAAACAGCAGTTTAATTAACTGCAAATGGATGTGATCATTCATAGAAACGCCTCGTCTTTCGCAGATAGCCGGTGGTCCGATGAGCCGGACTCGATTTAATCAACGACGCCATTGAACGCCAAATCGACTGAAACGAAGATAACTTCACTCTGTGGAACGTTTCGTTACAACTGTTCATATAATCTGAGAATAAGCGGCGCCATTTCCCTATCCTACTTACTTCACTATTAAGACGTATTAAGCGTGGTGGCCCCAGCAATAGTATTAGGGCACCTCGTGAAGGTAGACTGCAGTGCAGCATCCACCTAAGTAACACGTTTACGACCATTTATATGTAATACTAGCTTTTGCCCGCGGCTTCACTCGCGTTAAGAAGTATTATTATTAATTAGGTATAGTTTTTGCGGCTTTACTTTTGTTTAGCGTGTATAAAAACTTAGAGCCTACAAAACTTAAAAACGACAGTATATTCTTCAACTTCTCCATTAACGTTCAGATTTTCTTTAGCCACTTTCAAAAAGTCTAACCGACAAAACCTATACGTATATATTATATATTTTTGTAATGTACTGGTAGTTCGCCCCAAACTGAGATCTCGTGATGTCTGGTTTGAGTTAGGTATTACCACGGAGATTAGATTATTTCTCTATAATTACGTTTTCAAAACTAAAAAGAAAACCGACTTCAACGAAGAATTATTTATTATGATACAATTTCGTTTACCTGGTTGACGTATTTTTTCCAATTATATTGATGACAGATGGACGGACAGACAGACAGACAATAACAATATGTACTCAGGTGAATAAAGATTCACCTGAGTATACGAGATACTCGCTTGTTGCTAACTCTGATTGTATGCAAATCCAGAAAGAGAGAATAGCACCAAACCACCGACTGTACGTCATAGTAGGCAGGTAGAAAATAGTAAGCAAATAAGTCACCCCTTATGAAACATAGGTTACTGTCGTTTTGAAAAGTGCTCTCAAAACCGTTGCCTTAGTAGTCGTGACTTAAAAATCTACCCTTAATAATCTAATTGCCTTAACGACATCAGTGGGCTGGAGCCTACGGATGTCGTAAAGTCAACCAAGGGGCTTCAACAAAAAGGCAACAGCTTTTTTCTAGTATATAAACAAAACTTTAACTGCGCGAACCAATTTGTCTATCTGTATATCCTACAAGACATTATAAAGCGTTTTACCTACATAACGCGCCCCTTTCTTACAAAAACCACCCCTATTAAAAAGTTAAATCTCTATTTTATTAATGTGCAGGCGATACTCTTTCAAATGATACCCCACACGCCAAAAAACTTCTTGTCTCACTTAATAGGGGTGCTATTTATCAAAACACTACCCTAGTATCAAAAAAAATCTCATGCCTATAATTATGCCGTCACAAACATTGCCACATACATACATACAGTGCCGGATTTCCTAACTTAACTGAGTGATCTCGTTCGTTTCACTCACTCGATCTTTAGAAAGTGATTTTCAATTTAGTTTTGAAAATGCCGAACGAATCTGCGTTTTTCCCCTCCTTTTTGTAATATACTATAAATTATAACTCAAGTTATTGATCTCATACCAACACTAGTTTCAATTCGCGGAAAAATGTGGTCTTTTCTACAACTGCTTCGACTATAAATTTGTTTTTATTTTACTGGCACATGCTCTGACGGTGAAGGTCACGCCGTGAGGAAACCGGCAACCAGCATGTCCCTAGTACCAAAAATCTAAGTTGCACGCTTCTGTTAGGTACTGAACTGGATCTGGAGTAGTTGATTTACCTATAGACTGTTTGTCCTTAGGTAACCCGACTGATGTACAATGTACATATTGTTTGAATACAAAAACGAATCCACAAAGTATGTTAAGGTTCTAGCCATGGATGCCCGAAGGTAAATCATAAAAAATCCCACGCAAACAATTGTTTTTCTACAAAATACCTTATCGCGCAGCCGTGTGTTTTCGTCAGCGCGATATAGGGATGGTCGTTTTTTAGGGCCACATCTAGTTTGAACTTAAGAACTTGTATGAAATCTTTCTCGGCAAAATCATTTCATTTCAAAATGTACGCCACGCCCCATATGCTTCCCGGATATCTCCAAGGCTGCATCCGATCCCTGAATCAACTGAAGCCTCTCGCCTTGTCGTTATTTGATATAAGGAAATTGGGTTTCTGCACCCTTCCATGTGCTATAGTGAAACTATTACGTATCCAATGATCTTGTGTAAGCACTGAAACTATCATATTCTATGTCTATGTAAACCAGTTACTAACAATATAATATCATAGTATATTATATTGTTAGTACGCAATGCTTATTTACTTTGTAAACGAGTTAGTAAAAACTGCGTACTAACAGTATCATATTCTGTGACTTTGTAAACCAGTTAGTAAAAACTGCGTACTAACAGTATCATATTCTGTGACTTTGTAAACCAGTTAGTAAAAACTACGAGTAAACTGTTTTCGTGGCACAACAAGGTAATAGCGACAGGTTGGTGGTTCCGTCGAATATTTTCACAGCCCTTTATTCTTTATCTTGTAGGGATTTATTTTATGAGGGATGAGATTAGGTGCCAGCCCTTGAATTTGCAAGGATTTGGCTAAGCCGAAATCCTTTTTATGGTGTGTTTTGAATTGGTTTTCCTTTATGTTACCGTGAGAAAGAAGTGATAAAGATTTTGAATACGAAACAAATTCGAATTTTACAAATAACTCATCGTCATTATTATCATAGCCCATACAAGTTCAGAAAGGCAGAGGCCAAGTGGATATGGGCCCGCCTTCCGGAGGTTGAGGGTTCAAATCCAGTCGTGCACCATTGGACTTTTCGGTTTTTGGATTTGATGGACATTTGACACATTGGGCTAGGTCAGTGACTTTGGTTCGTCTACGGATGTCCACATTTCGGATTTTACCACGATACACATTACACTTCTCCATAGCTTTGTCCATAGCTCGTTGTACGACTTTGAACTTTGAACGACTTATTTACAAGGCCTATAGTTAGCGACCACGTCTCAGATCCATAGATCCATCACTGGCAACACACCGCCTCTGTGGTCTAGTGGTTCAACCCACCAATTTCAGATTCAGAGGTCCCGAGTTCAATCCCCATGGGGAGTACAATATATTGTGATTGGTTTGGTTGGTGATAGGACCTAGTTTGGGTCCGCCTGGCTACCACCATTTTGACTAATTTTGTCGCCATAACAACAATTCTAAAATTGTTGTGTTCCGGCATTTAGAGGTAAGATAGCCAGTTTCTCAGTTAGTTGAGGATTCCGGGTGAAGTCTCCGAAGGTGGAGGACCACCTTCGGAGACTTGAAACGAGACTTGTAACCAACTTGTAACCAGGTGTGATGAAGGGCAAGCGCTTTACCGTCGTACAATAAAAAAAACACACTGATTGAAGACTATCGTCTTCAGGTTCTGCTGATTTTTTTTTTCCAAACAATAAGTTTATTAATATTTGAGATTTGACGTTGGTCGGTTATGATACGTTCAAATTTACGTTCGAGTTTTAACGTTACAAGTGAGTGACAGTCACTTAGTCAGTGTTTAACCCTTAATAACATTATTACAATCTCTGCCCTTAGATAATGGCGGAATTTTAATCAAGACTATTAATTGCTTGTTTAATTGACGCGTACGATTCAATTACAAGCAAAGCCTTAAACCTCTATTCTCCGTACGCATACGTATACTCGTATATCTGATTCCGACCGCGCGATGCTTGTCAATCGTCAGTCAGTCATGCCACGTTGTAATATATCTCAGTGAATATTTAAATGATTGAATGAGGGTTCATTATCATTATTATAATCTCAGGCCTCAGATGATGGCGGAATTTTAATCAAGTCTATTAATCACTTTCTCAATTGAAGCATGTGCTTCAATTACAACCAAGTAATCGCTTGCGTGTTCTTGCTTTGTGTTTTTACCGTAAGAGAATTTCCAAATGTGTCTTGCGAAGTACTTAACTAAATATCAATTAACAAGAATCAATAGTAAAAAATGGAACTAATTTATTCGGTATTTTTTTTTAAGATCGTATCGAAAGGTCAAATAAAATTAATGCTTGTTTGAAATCCCGTCACAAGGGGAAAGGCACGGGCTAGTTCAGTTTGGATGATCCAATCAAACAAGTTTAAATAACGTAATACCATAGTAATACCAATCACAATTCATCCGCTGAAGCAATTCATTTTTAATACCAGGGATTCTGAGATAGCCATGGTTTTCCAACAGTTTGAATTGATTTTTGACAAGTTTAACTCATAACTTGGTAATTTATCATATCATATCTTCGAACACATACTTAAATTAAAATATAATAAAATGAAAATAAGCTATTTTGACATTTTATAATAAGGTTTAAGAGATAGCTTTGGATTTACAACGTTTTTGAATTTATTATTTGACAAGTTGCATTAAAAAATGTAATACAATAGTTTTTTTTAATACAACTTGTATAGGTACTAATAGGCTTGTATACTATATATTTATAGTATTTCTGCAAACACAACACACACAAAAAGTCCATCAGTATTGAGAAATATTTTTGAAATTATATAATTAGCTTTCTGAAATAGCTTTGGTTTTACATTTTGAATTAATTATTTAACATGTTCACTTGGTAATTTATTCTAGATTTTCCTCAAACTCATACCAATATAAAACTCCAGTCGTGTAAAGCTCGTCAATCGTCAGTCAGTCACGCCACATTGTAATTAATCAAGATAACAACGAGGCATATTGCCGTAACATGGACATCCAGATTTCAATTAACATGATAATTAGAACTGATTTATTTCCAGGCAGTAACAATGATTCATTGTTTACGGTAATTGTGCTGTACACTCAAGTTTATGTACGTTTATGTTGATGAAAGCACCAACGATTCCAGGTAAATTCTGATGATAGTTTGATTGGATAATGAGGGTTTTGTAGGCATCTTGAGTTTCAGATTAACCAGGGTTAGTAGTTATAGGTGCCTGCAAACACGTATACGTGAGTAAAACTGCCTCTGTGGTCTAGTGGTTCACCTTCCAGTGTCAGATCCAGAGATCCCCAGTTTGATCCCCAGGGGAGTACAATATTGTGCTTGGTTTGGTTGGTGGTAGGGCTTTAATAAAAGTCCGCCTGGCTAGCAAACACCATTTTACCTAATTATGTCGCCTTAACAACAATTAATATTGTTGTGTTCCGGCGTTTAGAGGTAAGATAGCCAGTTCCTCAGACTGTTGAGGATTCTGGGTAAAGTTCACTTCCATCTTCGACCTTATCATATCTTGAAAATCAGGTAAGATGAAGGCCAAACACATCCCCGTAAACAATAAAAAAAATAACCCGTAAAACCCGTTAATAAGTAACACTTTATTGATTACCACAAACAACAAAACAGATTGGTAATTACTAACAAAGCCAAATCAAAACTATTGGTAACACAATGGGCGGATTTATCGCTGAATGCGATCTCTTCCAGGCAACCGAGGCATGGATAGAAATGAGCAAAGCTTTATAGGATGGTGGTAAGTGATAAAACAACTACAAGAGAAAGAATACTTATACACAGAATATAAATACAATTGAAAAGTGAAATAAATGTATTATAAAAAAAATGACAAAGCAACGAATTAACAATAATTCTAATACGTACACTAATAAATAACAATAAACGAATATATTATTATAATATTAATCACCTCCTTTAGATATACCTATTGAAAGGATCATGAAAACATTAACTAGCCCGCCTTTTGCCTTTCTCTCTATTATAGTCCAGGGTCGATAATTTTTAAAACCAAAAAAAATCATAGTAGGATGAAACCCATTAGAAAAGGAGGGAATTATTATAAAAATGAAAGGAAACATAATTTACGGGCGATCTGAGGTCGGGAAGGGGATGGGGGTGAGTTTTTAAGGGTAAAAAACGGTTTTTCCCGATTTCCGTCAAAACTAAAAGTCCTATCGAAAAAAATCAAATGGCAAAGTTGTAGATAATGAAAAGATCTAAAACTTTTCTATTGACACTTTTTTCACATAACCTCAAAATTTATGTGAAAAATTCAAAAAACCAAGTTTTTGGTTTTTTATTTTTATCTTTTACAAAAAATCTTTTTTCTTAACGAAATTTTGTGAAAACTTACCTTTTTATGTCCCAAATACGCTGTAATTTATTTAATTAAAAATATTTATTTTTTCACCTTATTTTGAATTAATATCGAAAAAACACCCTAATTTTCAATCGAAAATTCACCCGTCAAAATATCAGTTTTTTTCAAAAAGTTGGTATGGTTTCTGTTTGTTGAAATCTCTACTTTTCGATGGTGAAAAAAAAAATATATGTTACTATGGTAAATCTTCTCAGAAAATGCAAAAATTCAAAAAAAACTTGAATTCGAAATTTTTTTTTTAATTATTATAAATAATTTTGAGCTATTTATTAAAATTTACACTTTAATTACTCGAAAAACGTTAGATTTCATGTGACGTTGATAGCAAAAAAATTGCAAATAAAAATATACTACTTTAATCAAGAAACAAATAAGTTAATTAAATTAATATTTAATAAGACATCTACAATATTTGGAGAAAGTTAAATTTTTTACATACATTTATACAGATACATTTTTTATAGATTTATAATATATTATTCATACATTTTGACATTTATTTCTTTAATATATTTTTTTTCATGAGAGTTTATTCACGATTAAATAGGGAAGACATTATTAATTCGATTTTGTCTTTTCAGATTATCAGTATGGATGAATCTGTTTGTATCATTTGCAATAAGGCAGATGATAAGCAAGTGTATGCAATAAAAAAAGCAGCTTTGAATCGTTTAGTGGTATCCAGCAAGAAAATAATCGACAATAAATACAAAAAATTTGAGACTTTAACATCAGCTTTTATTCATCGAAGTTGTCAAAGTCAATATAATGACGAGACCGCAATAGCTACATTTTGTAGTTTAAGACAAAAAAAAAGCAAAGGAAGGAAAAGAAGTAATTAAAGATGCTCTTGGATTTAATTTTGAATCTCATTGCTTTATCTGTGGTGGATTTTTCGGTAATATCTCAAAAGAAAAAAAATCATATGTTCAAAGCAACGATACAAGAGATAATATATTACAGTATATTCAAAAACAGAACACATTAAATGATTTTGATAAAAAGATTTCAGCTCGTTTGCATCATGTGCCTGATTTAGTCGCAGTAAAAGCGCATTATCACACTGCTTGTATGGCTAATTTTTATAACAAAAGAACAGAAAGAAAAAGGGGTCGCTCAGCATGTGAAAACACTAAGAATTTTATTAATTATCTTATTAATTATATCGTCGACAACGAAACAGAATGTCAATTTTCTGTAAATAAAATAAAAGAGGGATTTTCAGGAGATCTTCCAGACTACACAACTATTAAAAATAAATTGAAAGAGCATTTTCAAAACAATATCGAGTGTCATTTAATTAAAAGGGACGGGAATTTTTTTTAAAAGGGAATTTTTCGAATTCAAGTTTTTTTTGAATTTTTGCATTTTCTGAGAAGATTTACCATAGTAACATATATTTTTTTTTTCACCATCAAAAAGTAGAGATTTCAACGAACAGAAACCATACCAATTTTTTGAAAAAAACTGATATTTTGACGGGTGAATTTTCGATTGAAAATTAGGGTGTTTTTTCGATATTAATTCAAAATAAGGTGAAAAAATAAATATTTTTAATTAAATAAATTACAGCGTATTTGGGACATAAAAAGGTAAGTTTTCACAAAATTTCGTTAAGAAAAAAGATTTTTTGTAAAAGATAAAAATAAAAAACCAAAAACTTGGTTTTTTGAATTTTTCACATAAATTTTGAGGTTATGTGAAAAAAGTGTCAATAGAAAAGTTTTAGATCTTTTCATTATCTACAACTTTGCCATTTGATTTTTTTCGATAGGACTTTTAGTTTTGACGGAAATCGGGAAAAACCGTTTTTTACCCTTAAAAACTCACCCCCATCCCCTTCCCGACCTCAGATCGCCCGTAAATTATGTTTCCTTTCATTTTTATAATAATTCCCTCCTTTTCTAATGGGTTTCATCCTACTATAATTTTCTTTCACTTTTCATTATTTTTAAAGGCTTCTACCCTGGTCTATTAGTCGCGATTTCGAACTGGCAGTAGATTTGACGATTCATAATCATCCAATAAAATCTTAGTGAATGAACGTTAGATCATTTTGATTTTGAACATGCATTTTGCGTCATCCCGCGGAAGAATGGTAACGGGCACAGTTTTGGAATAACCCAGATCTGAGAATACAGTGAAATAGAGGTTGAAAAATGCAATCTGAAGACGAGAACAAACTGACAGACAGCGGACAAAAGCATTTTTGACCAGTCTCGAAACATAGAAGTTTCGCTCGCTCGGTCAATTATAAACATATTATGAGCCATTGCTATAGTGATAAAGCATTTGCTCTGTCCTAACCCTTCCCTTCTACCACTCTTCGAGATGTCACGCGTCAGACCACGAGCTTCGGTGTCTTTTTACTTTAGTTTGCGACGTTTACGCCTTTTATTAGCTAAAGTCCTCTGTGGCTCTCTTTGCATTAAATAAACCCCATTGAACAAACGTTAAGATACGCACGGGATAAGATTTTATCTTCCGTCACAGATTGCTACTTGTACTTACAAACTCCAAACTACACGGACATATTTCAAGAAGTTGTGCCATAGTCGTAGTTCGAGCACTAATGAAGCCTGCCTCCTTTCTCCGAAGTACTTTCACGACTTACGACAGATAACTACCGTTGGTGGCAATTTTATGAAATTCCTGTTGTAGGTAACAACTCTGTTCGTACTGCTACCGTTGTGTTACATTAGCACTCTCGTAGCACTGTGCTACGAACTTGCTGCTACTATGCTACGAACGTGCTACGAGAGTGCTACGAACGTGCTACGAGAGTGATACGTCGTGCTACGAAAATTCTCGAATATGCTACAAGTCGTTAAATAGGGTTGTAAGATGGTAAATCTATTGAATTTCCTACCACCTCATGCAATAGGCTATATTACTGTTTTTGAAGTGGTACTGATTCTGACAGCTGCGACAAGCTACGACAAGTTAATAAAGTGCGATTGTCTCGATCGCAATCCCGCGTGGAGGGTTAGGGGTTCACGGTAAAGGGGGGGGGGGGGTTAAAGGGGGGGTGGGCACTCTACATCTGTCACGTGACTAACTTTCTGGCCCTCGGGTAGGCGATGATCGGATATTGAAGGCCGCAGCTATCCGCAGAACAGACAAATATAAGGAATTGTGTGTGATGAATCAAGATTATGTTATTGCAAAATCTTAACATAAGAGTCTTATTAGTAGTCGTTTTTAAATTTCTATATTAATAAAAAATTCGTTGTCGCGGTACAAAAAGCTACAAACTCATTGTCCTCTCATTAGGGAGGCACATCACAAGCCTAACAAAAAGACGGCGCTTTCAACGCTTTTTAGAAAATCCTAATTGTTCTTTTTGTGCCGCTCATTATCCGAACCTGTGTCGTGCTACTGATACGTATTCTGTGTCTAGATTGCTCACTTACAGCTTCTGATGGTGGCGTTGAGATAGCCACAGTTGCCAGCGATGCCTAACGCTATGAGACAAAGTCACACCAATATCACCGAGAGCGTTTCATCCAAAAGAATCCTTTTACCCCAAAACGATCTTACTCTAAATATTAGTTTCCGTCATCTTTTATAAAGAGGCCAGCCTTCCGATCCGGAGGTGGACTTTTCAATTTTTTGGATGTTTATTCGACACATGCTCTGACGGCGAAGGTTACATCGTGAGGATACCGGCATGTCCCAAGGACCAAAAGTCCGAAAGGCATATGTCACTGGCTAGTATTCCGCCAAGCAGCGATGGGCTTACAACCAGTCACGTATTGAATACTAGCTACTTGCAAGCCCCTAGCAGGTGATCCTCATAAGATCCACACTCAGTAGGGATAAGGTGATACTCGAAGGTGAAAAGTTATGAGTCTTGTTAATTAAATCCAATTTTAAGTTCTTTTTTTCGTTGACTTGAAACGTAATGACCCTAAAAGAAGGTCATTGAATGGATATATTGTGTCCCTATGTTCAATGGATAGCGATCGATCACAGGAAGGCGCATGAATGCACCGAAAAGCTTGGCCTTCATCTCACCTGGTTACAAGTTCAGATAAGGCCAAAGGTGGAGACGCACTTCACCCGGTATCCCCAACTAACCGAGGAACTAGCTATCTTACTTCTAAATGCTGGAACACAACAATTTTTAAAACTGTTGTTTTGCGACAGAATTAGCTAAGATGGTGGTAGGAAGCCAGGCGGACTAAACAAATTCCTACCACCAACCAAACCAAGCACAATATTGTACTTCCCCAGGGGGATCGAACCCGGGACCTCTGGATCTGAAATCGGTGGGTTAAACCAGTAGACCATAGAGGCGGGTGAGTAATGTGTGTGTGACAGCTTTTACTCTCGATTAACCTGGTAATGAAATCACTTCCGCTCCATGAACTGAACACAAACGATCAAATAATGTGTCGTGTTGTGTGTAGTACCGCAAAGAAAGAAGGAAGAAGGCATTTAAAAAAATCTTATTCCCTCCTAATGTCTGCTGGGAGAGAACTTTATCAGGGTTTCTACCACTGTGGTCTAGTGGTCCGCCCACCGGTGTCAGATCCAAAGGTCCCGGTTCGATCCCCAGGGGAGTACAATATTGTGCTTGGTTTGGTTGGTGGTAGGACGTTGTGTATACAAATCGACTGTCGCCATAACAATAATTCTCACATTTTTGTGTTCCGGCATTTAGAGGTAAGATAGCCAGATCCTCAGTTTGTTGAGGATTCCATGTGAAGTACGCTTCCACCTTCGGCCTTATCATAACTTGAAAAATCAGGTGAGATGATGGCCAAGCATCTCCGCGTCGTACAAAAAAGTAAAAGAAATGAAGTTAAGCTTTTGTGTGTGTACTAAACAAAGAATAATATAAATTTTTGGAGATACGGGAATTTCCACGAACCTTATTATTGATGTAAAACACCAACGTTTCGTCCTTGACCGAAGGACATCATCAGGGTGAGTACGGTTAACGACGCACGCGTTCCGCGTCCTTGCGAGCACTCCGGAGCAATGCTCTTTCCGCGCGGGTCACTTGCTCCGGAGTGCTCGCAAGGACGCGGAACGCGTGCGTCGTTAACCGTACTCACCCTGATGATGTCCTTCGGTCAAGGACGAAACGTTGGTGTTTTACATCAATAATAAGGTTTGTGGAAATTCCCGTATGTCCAAAAATGAATTCGTTGATCCACGATAGTTATTTTAATAAAAAAAAAAATATATTTAAATAAAAGAAACGGTTATTACCACAAAATTTATACGTCGATTTGCTGACGTTTCGAGATCATTTTGAGACCCCTTCTTCACGAGCTTCGCCCGCGTGCACGTTCGTCGGTCGCGCGACGCAAACTGACGCAAACTGTCAGCAAATTGACGTATAAATTTTGTGGTAATAACCGTTTCTTTTATTTAATTATGTTGCATAGCCACACAAGTTTCAAATAATATATTGTTGAAGTACTAAAATAAGCCAAATGCTGCTGTTTACCCCTATAGTTTCCTTGGAGACCTTCCTAGTTGCCTGTTACAAAATTCACGGATAAACCGCTCCAGTGATTTTCAAACACACGGAAAGCTTTCCGATCGAAAAAATCGCTTTTTGGCGGATTCTACTTAGAATCCGATTAATTTCAAAGCTATTCTCAAACAAGTTCTGCAAATCTTCTATGGAAGTTTCGAATCATGTAAAAACGTTTACATTTGTATTTTCGGAATAGCATTCTCAGAATCTTAGGATGTGTCCAAATTCGATCCAATAAGGCTTTCCGAATGTTTGAGAATAGAACTAGCTAAACATACAGGTCAAACTCTTTAAAGTAAGGTCAAAAGATCAAATAAATAAATAAAGTAAATAGCTTAATCCAGTAAAACTTGAAACAATTTAGACTTCGTCCTGAACATGCTTATTATATTATCAGCGCAATAACAAGAATAATAAGATAATATATAAGCAAGAGCATCGGTCCCGGTTCCAGAGAGACCTAACATAATCTAAGTTATACCTGGAGGTGGTCTTACTTTACGTGATAGTGTAACTTTGCAGCGCGGGGACTTATCTGGTTCTAAACTTTGTTGTGGCCATTCTCGATACGTTGGTTAAATATAACCAAGAGAAGCCTCACAGCTCAGTTGGTAGTAGCCCTGCCTTCTGCGCCGTAGGTTATAGATTTAATTAGAATAATAGGCCGTTTGTAACGGTCCTTAGATAATCTGACTGATTCCTTTGTACATTTTTAGTTTAATTGTAGTTTTTATTGAATAAAAATTGTATATTAGATTGAAGATTTGTTCCATGTTCGAATGTTGCACTGTATGATATGTATTTACAACAAAAAAATTACAAGTATTAAATCTTTCTAAACTTACGTGAGTGGTACTTACATTTAAAAACACGGGTTTTACGTGAGTACAACGCTATGTATATTTAATGTTCTGTAATATTTATTTATGTAATATCACATTTAATTTGACAGTAACGTTATATTATACGTTTACGTAAATTCCATGAATCAGTCATATAGTTTAATATTATTGACATGAAACGTATCTTAGAACCTCCGGTGAACATTATGGCGTGATTCATTTCATTACTGGTTTATTTTATTCAATCTCTATCATAGTATAAATATATGTATTTGATACATGCATATAAATATTCTTCTGCTGAATAATACCAATATTAATTGTATTAAATTATTAAGATTAAAGAGATTAATTTAACCGCCTCTGTGGTATAGTGGTACAGCCCACCGATTTCAGATCCAGAAGTCCCGGGTTTCATCCCCATGGGGAGTACAATATATTGTACTTGGTTTTGTTGGTGGTAGGACTCTGTTTAAGTCTGCCTGGCTACCACCATCTTACCTAATTCTGTCGCCATAACAAAATTTTCAAAAATTGTTGTGTTCCGGCATTTAAATGATGATAGCCTGTTCCTCAGTTTCTTGAGGATTCCGGGTGAAATTTGCATTCACCTTCGGCCTTATCTCAACTTGTAACCTGGTGAGATGAAGGCCAAGCACGTCCCCGTCGTACAATAAAAAAAAACACTGCGCTCAGGACTCGTCTTAATACCCTCGCTTCGCTCGGGAATTAACTCATAACACCTTCGCTGCGCTCGGGAGTTAAATCTTGAGTCCTTTGTTACGTTCAGAATTCAATATCGCGCCCGTGACATAAAACAGTGCTATATCCCCTTGATGTATAATCTACTATTAAATAGGATATTCATTATAGCTCCAAAATTATCCTAAATCCTTTGAATATTTCCAAGGAACCCAATAATGGCGGAATTCGTGAACAAGTTTAATTACAAAACGCTGCGGTTGCTACCCACCTATACGTACCTACGTATTTACGTAGTATCGTACCTACTACCAACGCTCCCAATTATCACTGCTAACCTAGCTTTACAACTAATTCATTCATATGGCAGGCCTCACAGCACAGTTGGTGTATCTCTGCCTTCTGCGCTGTAGGATATATATATATATATATATATATATATATATATATATTTATAATGTGTGGTGGGTATCACCCCGGGACACACATTTGTGCGATGAGTATAAATGATGGTTCTGTGTTCGGGTGTTGTATCAAAAATAAGTATACCGATAGTATTCTAATTCCCTTGTTACAAGCTATGCTTAGTTTGGGGCTAGATGGCGTTGTGTGAAATTAATGTCCTGTAATATTTGTTTATTTATTTAGTTGCTCCTTTCAGAAATTTAGGCGTGAAGATGTATCAATATTGATAATAACCTCGCCGCATATGTGCCGCTATGTGCAAAAAAACGTACGTTATTAATTACTAGAATCAGGTTTTTTAGCATTTTAAAACTGACGGGGAGCGGTCTATGTTTTTGTTCTAAAAATATGTATTCCATACATGTTTCATTATATTGGGTTTATAAATACCATTGTGTATAAATCGAACCAAGGAATTAAATTTTGTCATTTTCCATAGAACCTTAAACACCATGTGTTAAAGGCCAACACCTTAGGGGTCGATTTAATAAAATCAATAACCTATGGTGTTACTCCAGAACATATACTATCTACATAAAAATCATGAAAATCGGTTTTGTAGTTACGGAGATACGAGATATCAAACATTTACAAATATACACACATTTTTACTGTTATAAGTAAGATTGGCGTGACGATATTGGCTTAAGAATAATTGACCCCACGAACACAACCCGCGGATGTCGTAAAAATCCACTAAGGGCTCTCACCAGAAGGACAGCAGTTTACGTCTGTGTATTATCGAGTATCTTTCCGCGATTACCAGTCCAAGCCAAGCTTTGTCCAGCAGTAGATATGAAATGGGCTGTACTACAACTAACTATATCTTGGTCTCTAAATCTGTGTATGAACAAGGTATTATTGAAAATAATACTTTATTCGCTACGATTTTAATTTAACTTTAAAGGAACCTAAAACAAAAAGCAATGCGGGGTATACAAACAAAGCTTCCAGCTGCCCCGTAATAAATTAAAACTCCTGTTTTTGATGATGCTCCCGTAAATAAACCGAAAGGCACAGTTTATTTTAGAGACAACATTTGGGGGAAGGAAGGCTCATGCATTGCATTGAATATTTTGGAACTGTATTATTAATTATGGTAATGACCTCTTCAATCAAGAACTAGCAGCAACCTTCGTTTTTTACCGTCACATAATTATAGAATCAAAGTTTTTAAACTATCTTGACTTGATATATAGTAGGTATATCTTGTATTCCTAAGCTGTGATGGGCTTGCAACTTACATTATCACAACGTAATTAATTTGAATAGGGACATAATACAAATTTGACATTGTAATATATGCTGCAATATTATTATATTATAAGTGCGAATTTGACAATTTAATAGTTTTTTTTTGTTATAGCATTGTAGAGCTGAAAAATGTGACACAATATTATACTCGTAATAAGTTTAAGACCTACATAATGTACCTACCATTTCCCATTATCAGTATCCATTATTACCATACTCATTTAACGCAATAAATTATATGAATATGAACATGTCTCGTTTTGAGTTTGAAAACCGGGAGCATGTACCGAGCGTTAGTTTAGACATACCTATGACTACCCCTTAGTAGGTGATCCCATAAAATCCACGCTCTGAGTAGTTTTTAACTACCTCTGGTCAAATGGCTAGCTCTCGTCTCGGGTTCGGCCGGGGAATACAATATTGTGCTTGGTTTGGTTGGTGGTAGGACTTTGTTTAAGTCCGCCTGGCTAGCTACCACCATCTTACCTAATTCTGTCGCCATAACAACAATTCCTAAATTGTTGTGTTCCGGCATTTAGATTTTAAATTTATCTTACCGATAGCTAGTTCCTCAATTTATTGAGGAATCCAGGTGAAGTGCGCTTCTACCTTCGGCCTTATCATAACTTGAAAATCAGGTGAGAAGAAGCCAAGCACGTCCCGATCGTAGAACATATATCTATATTTATGTATATTTTATATATTATATATTTAATATTTTCCCCTAAAAGTTATGTGTCTAATGTTATTTTTATTTTATCTTAAACTAGCTTTTGCTCGCGGCTTCGCTCGCGTTAAGAAGTATTATTATTAATTAGGTATAATTTTTGCGGCTTTACTTTTGTTTAGAAAATTAGGGCCTACAAAACTTAAAGACGACAGTACATTCTTCAACTTCTCCAGTAACGTTCAGATTTTCTTTAGCCATTTTAAAAAAGTCGTGCTTAAACCAAACGAAAACAAAACAAATGCCAAATACAAAGCAGAGTCTATAACCAAAGCTACTAAACCGAAACAAAACAAATGCAAAATCTCAAAATCCTTTCTTAGGGGATGCCTACGTCATAGTAGCTTTATGTATATGTATATTTATGTATATGTATGCATAGTAGCATGCAAAGTCTCAGCCCGATCGGTTTAAAATTGACAAAGTTTCATACAAACTTTCATCCCCTATTTTATTCCCTTGGGGGTAGAATTAATCAAAATCCTTTCTTAGCGGATGCCTACGTCATAACATCTACCTGCATGCCAAATTTCAGCACGATCCGTAAAGTGGTTTGGGCTGTGCGTTGATAGATCACTATGTCAGTCAGTCAGTCACCTGTGAGTTAGATATATTTAGAAGAAGATTGAGTCTTTACCAAAACTCATACCTACTAGTGCCCTGGAAACAGGGACTTAGAACCACAGCATAGATAGCAGTGCTGTACCCCCAAACAGATTGTTATGCAAACGAGTTGAGGGAAAACAACTGAGATAAACGTTATTGAGGCAAACAAACGCCGCGGTACAGTCGCCTTCCAAATTCCTGACTCTTTTATTCTGATTTTTTTAACTGTGACGTGGTCGTACCAATTTTGTTCCACTATTACTCGTGGTCCCACTAGTCATGAACTACAGGGTTCGTAGTCCCACAGCTCACTTGGACCACCAGTCATAAGTATAGAGTAGGACTCGCGCTCCCGCGGTGTTGAAATTTCAACCTAATGATACAATTTTAATCAGCAAAAGTCTCAGTCAAAATACATATTTAGTGCTAAGAACCTTCTGCGCTGTAGGTTGTGGGTTCGATTCAAACCCAGGATAAACATTTGTATAAATTTAAATTTAATGTAATGTACTTGGCTTTCATTTAACCTGTTTACACAAGTTGAGATAAGGCCGAAGGTGGAGGCGCATTTCACCCGGAATCCTCAACAAACTGAGGAACTGGCTATCTTACCTCTAAATGCCGAAACACACCATTTTTACATATTTTTTATTTATTTAGTCTAAGCTTTATAAGCAACAGCTATTAAAAAAAAGTAATACTTATATTTCTATTATGTTGTATTACCACTATCAGTGTAATAAAAATCTACGTTAAAACGATTTTTATCGTTTCTTTTTGTTAAATCTTTTAGATATATTATTTAGGTAACTGTACCTCTCCGGTTTATTTTCGTCTTAAAGTCCAATACGCAACCACTGAAAACTTTTGGGTTCCTTCCGCATTTTTCTACTTATGATGGTAATAATAAACAATGTAGGAACTTATAATAATGGTAGATGTAATGACGTTTGCAAGTTAAGTTACCGTTATACGTTTTGGGTCCCATGTTTTTGTTTACGTTTTATAAAGCTTTGTAATGTATGAGTTAGCTTAATACTTATATATGGACCTTACGAAGCCACTTATTTACTGCTCTCTAAAACCATACCATATATTATTATATGTACAGCTTGCACATTATAAGTACTAAGCCAACTTATACACAAAAATCTTTATTTTATACGACATGGAGGAAGAATAAGCAGCCCACCTGATGATAAGTGGAACTCTTGCCTCTTGCCAACAAAGCTTTTCTGCGTCTAATCCACAAAGAACATGACCTACGCTGCACTGAATTGCGCCCGTCAACTAACGGCATAAATTGTTAAGCGCCGTGTACCCGTAATTTCACCGGATACCAAACCCTTCATACCGAAACACAGCAATGCTGCTTGGCAGCCGTAATAGGTATGGTGGTAGTACCCCGGACGAGCCCTTTCACCAGGAACTCTACTACTCTTCATTATCACTGCTCTTTATGCCTAAGGATGATTGTTTTTTTAATTTTCTAGTTGTACACTTTTTTTTATTGTACGACAGGGAAACGCTTGGCCTCACCTGTTGTCAAATTCAAATTCAAAGTCAAAGTTTCTTTATTCATTAAATTTTTTTAGGATCATTTTGAAACGTCAAATCTACCGCCTGTTCGGAATCTCGACCAGCATACAAGGAGAAAGGCTAGAACCTCGGGCTTGTTAATTTTTTGATGATCAATTCAATATTTAGATACACAATTTTTAATTATATTCAAAGTATATATCATAAACCTAAATACTTAATCTTAAAACATTTGTTATTACCTATCTACTTAATGGGCAGTTTGTTAACATTCAGAAATCACCATTTTGCTGTCAACTGATATAGCAACATCGGGCCACGCGTTCTTATCGTCGATATAATCACTAATTTTGTAGTAGGCATTTTTAATTAAATTATTCTTTATAAACAATTTGAATTTACGAGCAGAGAGTTTTGTGGCGCTTTGAGGAAGTTTATTATAGAATCTCACACAGTTTCCTAAGAATGAATTATTTACTTTTCCTAAGCGATACCTAGGTATATCAAGTTTATTTTTATTTCTAGTATTAACACTGTGTATATCACTTCTTTTACTAAACTCATCAATGTTTCTGTCAGCGTGCATTAGATTTTCATAAATGTATTGGAAGCTGACTGTAAGAATACCAATCTCTTTAAAACGTTCCCTGAGAGAGTCAAGAGTTTTCATTTTATAAATTGCCCGTACAGCTCCTTTCTGCAGAATAAAAATGCTTTCAATATCAGCCCATAAAAATATGCCATAAGACATAATAATGTGAAAGTAACTAAAATAAACTAACCTTGCCGTAGCTTCATCAGTAAGATGCCTTATTGTACGTAAAGCGTATGCAGCCGAGCTTAATCGGCTAGCTAATGACTCAATATGTGTGGTGTACAAGTTATGATAAAGATGAAGGTGGAAGCGCTCTTCACCCGGAATCCTCAACGGTCTGAGGAACTGGCTATCTCACCTCTAAATGCCGGAACACAACATTTTAGAATTGTTTTCATGGCGACAGACTCACGTAAGACGATGGTAGCTATCCAAACAAACCAATCACTAAACTATATTAAATAAATTAATTTAAAAATAATAATTAAAAAATATTGTAGTCCACTCTGGGTTGAACCCGGGACCTCTGGATCTGAGACCGTTGGGCGAACCACGAGACCACAGAGGCGGTTAAAAAACTTCTTGAAGATGGTATTGAATTGGGCATGAAAGGCAAGCCTAATTGCTAAGATCCGTTCCGACGAATTAGGCGAAAGGATTTGCGGTTTGACGGTAGATAAACTTTTTGATTGAAAGACGAACCAATTTAAGTGATCTCAAGCGAATAAAACACATTAAATTAGAGACAACAATCGTATTACTGAACTAAAGCACTAAAACTTATTCACATCACCAGACTATTAAATAAATATATATTAATGTCCTATACATTAATTTTACAGCGCTATCTAGCCCCAAACTAAGCATAGCTTGTAAAATGGGAACTAGATTACGGATAGAATACTTAACTCGTTGGCTGCTACTCGTCTCGCTCTCTATGTAAAACACACGGTGAGTGTTTTACAGTACCCATCGAGCTCAATTAATTTTGTGAATATATATGTACTATATGATACACCACCCAAACACAGAACAAACATCTATATTCATCAGACAAATGTTTGCCCTTGGTGGGAATCGGATCCACAGCCTATAGCGCAGAAGGCAGAGCTACTACCAACTGAGCTATGAGGCTTGTTTAGTACCTATACCTACTGCTAGACCGAGCCTCCTCCAAAACTGGAGGGTTTTGCTATAATCACGCTTGTTAGGCAGATTGGTGATCCCAGTAAAGGTGTAGATAATACACAGAAGGAAGCTACTGCTTATCTCCTAGTGAGATCCCTTAGTCAGCTTTTACGATATCCATGAGCTAAGTTGGAGGGGTCGATTCTTGAGCCGCAACCGCCATAGCAAACGTATTTAACAGACATTAAATACACGTTTAAACGTTTGAGTTGGTTGAGATTCGAAAACTTATAAAGGAAGGAATGAGAATTGATGACACATCAAACGGAAGCCTGAGCCACGTGGAGTGGAATAAATGCCGGCGGGTGTCAGTTTGAGCAGATCGGGTTCTTATTGTAGTAGAGCGACTGAAATGCTACTGCATGACTCTCGCCGGGGACATTGAAATATTTCCATCGCCGCCGCGACGCGCCGGAACATTGAAAATGAAAATACTTTATCATTAACCTTTTAAATACAACTGGATAACTTCAAAAATCAATAGGTGGCGTTATCGCTATTGGCAAAACAGGTGATAGGTGGTGCACAAATAAAAAGGAGTATAGCTGAAATTAGAATAGACATAAAACACATAATTATACAAAAACATTATACATACATTATACAGGTGATTGGTGGATACATTCTACCTGGACCAAACAATGTGAGACGGAGGGGGTAGGGGGTTTCAAAATACATTTTCTTTCGTTCTACGATTTTCTTGAAATTCTTGAAATTCTTTATTGTACACGTGAATTTGATTTAAACATGTCATAGGAAAACATATGTACAGAGGCGAGCTTAACCCTTAAAGAGTTTTCTACCAGCAAACCTTTAACAGAGAGAGAGGTGATACTCTGAAAAGGTAGAAAAATATTTTTGGTAGTTTCAACCAACGTTATTCTATAGGAGTACTATTCAACTATGTTCATTAAAAAAATACACCAAAGAAAAGAGTAATAGAGCCTTTATAAGTAGTAGAGCCCCTTGTGAAAGGGCTCGTCCGGGGAAGTACTACCATCATACATATTTCAGTCGCCAAGCAGCATTGCTGTGTTCCGGTTTGAAGGATATGGTTGCCGGTGAAATTACGGGCACAAAAGTTTAAACACCTTCATGCTATATGCCTCAAGTTGACGGGCGCAATGCAGTGCCGTGTAGGCTATGTTCTTTGTGGATGTGACCTACGTAGGCATTAGTATAGGTAAGAGTTATAGTAAAATAGTTTCGTTAACCAATCTGAGATAAGCCAAAATAGCCTAATCGATCAAAAAGGGTAGAACATACATGGGGGTCTAATCGATGCACGTTGAAACCACTTACCCCCTTACATTGTTTGAACCAGGTAAAATGGATCAATGGATGTATATCACAACACAGCCTCACTTTATAAGTAACATACCATTTCGTACGTATGTCAGTCTAGCCTTATTGTGATTGTTCTTTGACTTGACTTGACACCTAAATACGTGCTACTCGACTGTCAGAATAAAAGTCACGCGTCATGTCAGCGAGACATCTGTGACAGAGAAACGCCGATTCGCTATTATAGCTTTTCTATTAAACTTCTGTTTCTTGAATAAGATCATTTGTTTATATTTTCTCCGTCGTAATTGACGGCTTTGGTTGAAAAAAGTTACAATTGACTCGAAAATTAATCGAATAGACTTGTCTTTCCAAATGTACTCTACCAGTATCCCCCAGCTTGATCCTCAGGTGATCCCCATGTAGTTATCGGTTCTATTATTGTCCACATTAGAAAAAAATCAGGAAAGCCTCATCAATAATCACTAGTGGTTCTGTAAAAACAGTAGACCTCCCGAGCCCTTGAAAGCGGGAGCTTGAAAGCGGGATCAGTTGAAAAAGCAAAATTATCAAAATTAATTATTTAGTCAACTCATCCCGTGGGATAAGTTTAGAGCGGGATCAGCTGACTAACGAGCCCAATAACCTTTCCTCTTTCACTTTTTCTTTTAGACTTTTCAGCAAAAAGAGGTGTTAGCTTTAGTGATTACTCGTGTTCCCCTGGTCCTGGAAATCTGGTGTCTACGAGTTTGTCTTGCAAAGGCGGAGAGGATTGCGTAATCTAATTGGCTGTAGGTATAAATTATCCAAAAAAAAAAAAAAACCTACAGCAAACTTCTCCCCTTCACCCCTCCACTCCCCTATTTTGTTTTTTTTTTCACAACATCTTGTGTAGAATTAAATCTGTAGTGTGTTTTTAAAATTTAATTGAAACCCGTTGACAAATAACGCTACAGCAAACTTCCCCCCTTAACCTTTAACCCCCTCGATCAAAAATCGCGATCGAGTAACAATTTTTATAAATCAAGGACGTGTGCCAATTTTCATCTAAATCGGTTGAAAAATGCGACCTGTAGGCGGGAACAAACCGACTGACAGCCGACAGTCAGCGAGCGAACAAAAGCATTTTTGAGCAATATCAAAACTGAGACGCTTCGCTCGCTCGGTCAGTTATCATCTGGTAGGTACCACAAAAGTATCTAGTAGGTTATACCTGCATAAAACTACACTTTAGCCCAAGAACAAGACCGTATCTTATACTGGAGTAAGTAATAAACGCACTTAGCTCTACATAAAAGGATTCCGGCTCCAAATGTGCACTTTACACGTCTTATATTCTTTGCATTAGTGCTGCGTTCACATACGATACAGTTACGTACTCGCTAAAATATTGATATAATAAATCAATCAATCAAATATTTATTTGCTATGAACTAATGTTACAAGGTATTACAATAATAAATTTGGGCAATAATAATTCTACCAAAAAAAAAGGACAATACAATAAGAGCAATCGTTAATGATACATGAATTAACACATTATAATGCAATTATATTTCCTCAGGTAATCTGACTGCTTCCTTTGTACATAGTCAGTTAAATTGTACATATATTATTAATGTTTGTAAATTATAATATAGTTTTCATAATTATTGAACTACAAGCAATTTAAAGTATGTAATATATAAAATGTCAAGCATTATTATGCTTTTTAGTTAAGGTCATCTGTTAAATATGCGTATACCGTATAATACGCTTTTGCGGTCAAAAAGTCGATAAGTTTTTTTTTTTAATAAAAAATGTTCCTACCCTATACATATATGGGTAGAAGTAATTTTATTATGACTAATTAGAAATATCAAAAGTTAATAGCAAACATAAATGATACAAGTGCAAATACAAACATAAATCTCGGTCCAGTGGACTCGCAAGTTTGTGTGCCATTAACTGGGCCAGTGTGAATTCTGCAAAAACGGAAAGCAGCTTTCACCGCACTAAAGAGGATTTTCTCAATTGTAAGTTTTCGAAACACGAGCCATGTCTTTCAAGAATTTAAAAACATAACTTGATAGATAGATAGATAGAAAATACTTTACTGCACTAGTAAATAAAAGTTCATGGACGAACATAATATTACGAAGCATTTTCTTCCAGTGTAGTATGGAGTGGGTGGTGGTGCTACTTAACGGTAGAAAATGACGCAATAATTTATTACCAATACTTAATATACAGTTACTTATACCTACAATAAAAAATATAGTAACAAATTAAATAAAATGATTAAATACCTATAATACTCAGACATACATAATATATTACTTGATAGTACATTATATATATTTTCATAGATTATAAATATAGTAAGCTAGTGCGAAAACGTTATATCCTAAACGATAATGATCTTATATCCATAGATATTGACCTTAAGGTTTGTAGCCGACTGCAGGCATCAGCTTCAGGTGACAGCGACCAGTGACAGTAGGTTTTTTTTTAAACCACTTGGAGACGAAACAAGCCAGCAGCCCACTTGATGATAAGTGCATCTCTTGCCTATAACAATGCCTTACTGCGTAGGTCACATCCACAAAGAACATGGCCTCCACCGTACCGCTTTGCGCCCTTGAGGCATAAAGGTGTTAAGCCTCGCGTGCCGTACTTTCACCGGCAACCATACCCTTTAAACTGGAACACAGCTTTGCTGCTTGGTAGCTGAAATAGGTATGGTGGTAGTAATTCTCCGGACGAGCCCTTTCACAGGGGGCTCTCTACTCTTAAAAGGTGCTGGTTCCTATACATTGTCTTGTGTTATGTATTGGATTTGTATGAAGCCGTGTCGCTGCCGCCTGCTGTTGCTGTCTGCAGTCAGCTACGAACTTGTACCTTTACGGAAAGCGATCGAATTACAGCTAGATACACACCATGTGTTATATTTTATCTCATTTATTTCTTTATTTCGTCCTAAATCTTCACTCTTAATCAGTTATTTAGCTTATAGGTTTTTGGTTACGGTCTTCTTTGAGTCCGTTGTGTAAGCTGACCTGGTGACCTGTAATACAGGTTTTTTTTACGAAAACCTATCTCAGGCACCAGTCCCTCACTAAACAGGTTCAGTGTCACCTGAGCCTATTTTATTTTATACAACTGTTGTTATTACTATTAAGGATTTGTTTGTGTGAGAGATAATAAATAAATAATTATTATTATTATTATTATTATTATTATTATTTTGTTCTTTGATTTTATCAACTCAACTTATTTAAGTCGGAATAACCTGGCGTACACGGGCCTAAGCCAAGTGCACGTCAGTGATAGCGGGCCTGGAAGTTAATGATTGCAAGTTTGGTGAAAGGGTATCGGTGGAGGTGTCCGTTTGAAGAAATTTGCGGACAATTCTGCACGTGTTCAAAATAATAGCTTTTTGAAGCAAGGCGAATGTGTGTTTAGGTAAGTCTAACAGCTCAAGTGACTGAAACAGCTGTTTGGGAATGACTCCTGTTGAAGAAAGCACTATTGGGATGATTGAGACCTTTTTCAGCCTCCACATTCGTGTGATTTCATCCTTTATTATTATTATTATTATTATTATTATTATTATTATTTTTATGTTGTTTGTTTAACAGTCTCTCACGAGGAGGAATTTACGATATATCGCGGGCTTTTGACCAAACGAAAAATCGTTGATAAGTAGATAATTTATTGGTTCAGGGACAAGAACTTTCGGACAATGCGGCAAGTGTTTAAGATGATAGCCTTTTGGAGTTGTATGTAGGTAAGTTTGTGAATTTCAAGAGCTTGTAAACTAGTGTGTAGTGTGTATGGGATGACGCCGGTAGATGAAATTATTATGGGTATGGTTCTGACTATGTTGACTCTCCATTGGGTCTTAAGTTCTATTGCCAAGTCCGTATACTTCGCAAGTTTCTCGGTGTGTGTCTTCGCGAGATTATGAGTATTGGGTACGGCAATGTCTATCAGGTACACATATTTGTTTCTTTTGTCATGAAGAGTGATATCAGGTCGGTTGTAATGAATAGTTTTATCTGTAATTATTGTCCTGTCCCAATAAAGTTTGTAGTCTGCAGAGTCTAAAATAGTTTGAGGTACATATTTATAGTAAGCTACTTTATCTTTAACAAGTTTGTACTTATATGCTAAGTATTGGTGTATAACGGCTGCTACTTGGTCATGTCTGTGTTTATAGTCTGTTTGCGTGATGGACCTGCAAGCGCCAGTAATGTGTTGGATGGTTTCAGAACTGCTACGACAATGACGGCAGAGGTCAGTATCTAGATTCCTATCGCGGATAATGTACTTCCTATAATTACGTGTATCGATTACCTGGTCTTGTATAGCAAGCATAAAACCTTCTGTTTCGGGGAACAGCTCGCCCTGTTTGAGCCATGTGTTCGACGCAACTTTGTCGACATTCGGGTCAAGCAGATCACGGCGATGTCTCCCGTGCAATGACTTTTGCAGCCACGTGTGAAGTTTTTGGGATGTTGGATTGATGCTCTCATTTTGTTGTGTGCTGCGATCGCTTAGATTGAGTGGCGTATATTTAACATCTGCTTGTACTATTGCTTGGTGAAGTGGTGACCTGTCTGCATGGCGATAAAAGAATATGCGCAGTGATGTTATCTGTGAGTTATGTAAATTATGGATATCTATAATGCTACGACCTCCTTCTATTTTTGGCAGGGTAAGACGTTCAGAACAAGATCGGGGATGATGTTTCCTATACTTAGTTAAGTGAGTGTTGACGATTCGTTGGAGTTTTTTCAGACTTGTCTGAGACCAATGTATAATGCCGAATGAGTATGTTAAGATGGGAATAGCGAATGTGTTAATGGCTTTGATGGTGTTTCTGGCGTTAAGATGGCTGTTAAAAATTTTGTGTAATCGTGCTTTAAATTTGTGCTCTAGATCTGATTTTGTTTGTTGCTGATGAATTTGTTGGGTTTGTTGGTAACCAAGGTACTTGTACCCGAATTCTACGTCCAGAGGGTCTATTCGTTCACCGTTGTCTAATTGGAATGGGTTTTGCTCTACTTTACCTCTGCGCACGGAAAGTACTTTACATTTATCTAAACCAAAATGCATGTGTATGTCTGACGAGAATTATTGTGTTATGTCTGCGAGGTGGTGTAGTTGGGTTAACGAGCTGCTGTACAGTTTTATGTCATCCATATACATTAAGTGTGATATAATATGACTGGTGTTGCCATATTCAACCTCGATTCCATTGTTACTATCGTTTAAGAGAATAGAAAGAGGGTTGATAGCAAGGCAGAACCAAAGAGGGCTAAGAGAGTCACCTTGAAATATGCCTCTTCGTATGTGTATAGGTTCTGTTTCTAGAGATAAATCAGTGGTATTCAGCCTTAATACAGTTTTCCAGTTGTCCATGGAATGACTCAAGAATTGTATGATTGCGGGGTGAACTTTGTAATGCCGCAGAACGTACAGAAGCCAACTGTGAGGTACAGAGTCGAATGCTTTTTTGTAGTCAACATACATCGTAAATATGTTACGCTTATTTTTATACGCCTGTTTTGATACTACCGCGTCGATGGTTAGTTGCTCCTTACAGCCTTGGCTATGCCTACGGCATTTCTGTTGCTCGGCGAGTAAACTATTTGTTTCAGTGTGAATGTAGATAATTTCGGTGATACATGATGTAATGACTTTATAAATATTTTGCAAACAGGTGATAGGTCTATATTTGGATGGGTTTTTAAGATCATTTTTGTCCTTAGGTAACATGAAGGTAGTTCCTAGTGTTATGTATTGGGGCATGGATTCAGGGGCATTAATAAATTCGTTAATGTGCATGAGTAGTATTGGGTGTAAATAAGTTAGCTTTTTGTACCAGTAGTTATGAATTTTATCCGATCCAGCAGCTTTCCAGTTATGTAGTTTACCTATTACTAGTTTAAAGGTGTCAAAGCTAATTTCGTTATATTCCATGTTTAGAGTGTCTCTAAGTTTGTGTGCATCTTGTTGGATCCATGCAGCGTCAGTGTTGTGTTCAACAGGATTGGACCAAATTCCAGACCAGAACTGCTGAAGTTGTTCCGGGTCGGGGGCTTCAGAACTAGTTGAAACGTTAGAATTCTCAGTATTTAATGAACGGTAGAACAATTTTTCATTGGTGTTGAATGTGTTGTTTTGAGACTTTCTTTTGGTCGTAAGTTTGTATCTACGTAGTCGACTAGCCGACGCATTAAGTTTTTGTTTCAGTGTGTCTAAGAACTGGGATAGCTCAGTGTTTTCGGGTTCGTGTTGTGAGTGGATGTTATATTGAGCTTTTATCTTATTTACATACTTTTGTACCCTAGTGCTTGTGTTACCTCCTATGAATTCAGTGAGCTTCCCTATTTTAACCCTAAGATCCTCGATCTTCTTCTCTAGTCTTTTTTGCCATTGCGGAGTTCGATTCCTAGATATATTGTTAACTGTATTTTCACGTATTCTACCACCCATGTGTGTGATAGCTGTGTACGCAGTGCAGTACATTGCGGTCTGAGTTGTTTCGAAATCCGCGTGCAGCTGCACATATTTGGGAAGGATCTCTGTATTGATGCAGTAAAAAACCGCTGCAAACTTTTTAGATGGTTTTTGTTTTGGCAAAAACGGTCTAGAAACTGGGTCTTCACCTGTGAAATTCATCATAGCACTTTGAAAAGTAGTTTATATTTGTTCCTTCACGCCTAATACTGGTGTTATTACCGGGTGTGCATCCTCTTCATCTGTAAAGTGTTCCGTTATAGTATTTAGTGTTTCAGTGCAGTCTTCATAAAGTGAATCATCCATGCCATGGTGATCATTATTCTGAAGTTCATGAATAGGTGTAAGTGGATTGACGTTTGATGTTTGACTGTTTTCAGCCGCATCATCGTTGTGCCTACTGCCGTGTTGGTCTAGTTCCGTGGAAACTTCATCACGGATTTGCTGCAACCTGTCATCGTTGATGAATTTGTTGTTAATGATTGCGCGTCGTTGGTCAGACACTCGTTGTTCCGATAAGTGCGCGAGATTTGGGTAGTCAGTGATCAATGATTGATGTAAAGGCTGTCTATACCCTGTTCGGTTAGTTTCCATGTGTGTGATTTTGAAGTAGTGACGAATTATGGTTTCATTGATGTCATTTGACCATCTCATTCTTTGTGTGTTAGAAATAGGCGTTTCTTTGTTCTGTTGGTTGGTAGTGGTGTTATTTAAAGAGACACGAGCTTGTTCCCGTAGTGTTTGAATTTTTTCAGGGGAGAGAAGATTTTTATGAACAATAGCTCGTCTCTGGTCACCTATACGTTGACGACTAACTTGCATTTCCGGGAATTTTTCAGTAAATCGTTTGTGTAAGGGTTGTAAATATGCCTTCGTGTCGGTTTCTAGCGATGTAAGAATAAAGTATGTGCGCAAGATAAATGAATTCATATCTTCGGTCCATTTCTTGCGTGCACGGGAAGAAGCTTTGGCGGGTGCAGAAATTTCGGCGCATGCCTCCTGCACAACGTCCTCGGCTGGTGAGCAAGTTGCCCGAGCGGAGGTAGAGGACATAGGGCTACCAAGGGATTGATCAAGGTAGGAAGGAGAAGATGAAGGGATAGAAGAAAAGAGTGATTTTGGCGAGGAATCAGGTGATTGGGCCTTCTGGTCTTCTTCAGGCCAATCAGTTCGGTTCGGGCCTCGTTCCTCGATCGAGGCCAGACGTGCTGCTCCTTCGTCGACGCTCGTTGCACGGCGTCCTGTGCCGGAAGATGTGCTCCGACTTCTTATTCGCGGTCGTAGGTCGTACCTCCGTTTGGACTCACTTTGTTCGGGTTCCCCGGCAGAGGGCCGCCTATTACCCTCGCCACCGATGGCTTGCATGCTGTGACGTCCAGCATCGGCTCCAGACGTGCCCCGGCGATCTCCCCCGGGAAGCGACCATATACGTAATACCTTTCTAACTTGCTCCATCTTGATGGGTTTGCCCTATCCCTTTTGGTCACCCGTTTAGTTACTTCGTTGCGGGTGTCCGCCCCTCACGTGGCATAAGGTGGTCAGCACGGACGTGGGGTTGGACTTTGAGGGGCTTATTATTATTATTATTATTATTATTACTATCTAACCTTACCAGGTCTTAACCGCCTCTGTAGTGTAGTGGATATGATCTGTTCTCTGGATCTGACAGGACCCGGGATCGATCCCCAAGGGGAGTACAATATTCTGCTTGGTTTGGTTGTTGGTAGGACTTTATTTAAGTCCGCCTGGCTAGCTACCACCATCTTACCTAATTCTGACGCCATAAAAATTCTAAACAATGTCGTGTTCCCGGCATTTAGAGGTAAGATAGCCAGTTAATCAGTTTGTTGAGGATTCCGGGTGAAATGGGCTACCACATTTCGGCCTTACACTTGAAAAATCAGGTTAGATGAAGGCCAAACACCTCCCCGACGTACAATAAAATTAAAGGTATCCATGGTTCAGCTATTCGTATTTCCAGCGTAGTGGCATGTGCCACTTGTGCGTACTTGAGAAGCTCCAGTCACTGTATCAGCATTGAGAAGATCGAGTTACTATGTTCTGCTTTCCCTGGGGACGGAGAGTAATGAGCGCACGCTGACTGGCGCCCTTGCCGATGACTGGCGCCCTTGACGTCCGACCTTTACGGTATTGTGCTCGGGTACAATTTGCGTGATTGATTTGGCGTTATCTCAGATTTGAAGGGGAAGCGTGGAACAGATTGTTTTGTTACGTTGTTTTAAATAACATCAGATTAGTCAAACATCTTAGGTTAGTGCCTAAGATGTTTGACTAATCTGATGCTACAGCGGCCACGTGTTAACTTGCAACGTCTGCTTTATGTTATGCGTTGGCTGCCAGACAACGTTTTGACTGCCATTCAACGAATTACACAGACCAGTGTGCAAAATATTATCAAGTTATAAGTCCAATTTAAAGTGCTCTCCTATAGAAAAATCTCCGGCTTTCAATTCTTATAATTATTATTATTAGGGGACGCTCTTGGCCTTCATCTCACCTGGTTACAACTAAAGATAAGGCTAAAAGTAGAGGCGCACTTCAACTGGAATCCTCAACAGTCTCACGAACTGGCTATCTTACGTCTAGATGCCGGAACACAACAATTTATATCTGTTGCTATGGCGACATTCTAAGTAAGATGTAGCAAGCCAGGTGAACGCAAACAAAGTCCTACCACCAACCAAACCAAGCACTATATCGTACTCCACTGGGGATCAAACCCATCACCTCTGGATCAGGCACCGGTGGGCGAAGCACTAGACCACAGAGGCGGTAATTCTTGGTAATAAATGCCTTAGCTACCATGAATAATTTCTTGTCGGTCCCTGTGAATACAGATTGAAACAATTATTTTCATTTGCGAGTTGAATCGAGTGCAAGACGAAATAACAGAAATTGATGACAAACTTATTACGAACGACCCGCCATCAGGGTTACTTTAAATTCATTTCGCGTCAGTAATCTATTACTCGTCCGTTAATGAACTCCAACTCGAATTACCGCGGCCCTGCGACAGTCAACAACGAATGCAAATTATTAACCATCATCCCCCGTACTAAGGTATTCTGTGCTCCAGCTTATGACGAAACTGAAAACCTTTTAGTGATCGAGTTTTAGCTTCCCATTTGTGTGATGAATATAGATACCGATTTCAGATCCAAAGGTTCGATCCCCAGAGGGAGTAAAATATTGTGCTCGGTTTGGTTGGTGGACTTTGTTTAAGTCTGCTTGCCGAAGCCGAAGCACAGGCTAGCCGTAGTGCCAATGTGTGCAACACAAAGTGATTTATTTATTTCGGTAAATAAATATATTTTGTATATGGTAACACTTTGACACTTGTTTGTTCTAGTCATTCGAATTTGAATTCCAAGTCCTTTCGACTGAAAATTTATTCGAACTACAACATATACATGGAGCCACAACCTCCTTACAGTGGTGGGCAGAGAGAGGATGCGAAAGGCCGAATGGATTACGTTCAATAGTAGACTGCAATCGTTTGATGATCGGAATTATTCAAAATATCAAATCTATATGTAACCATAGCATCGTTTATTTTTATTGTAAGACGGGGAAGCGTTTGGCCTTCATCTCACCTGGATACAAGTTGAAATAAGGCCGCAGGTGGAGGCGCTCTTCATTCGAAATTCTCAACAAACTGCGAAACTGGCTATCTTACCTCGTAATGCCGGAACACAACATTTTTTTAAGAATTGGTATTATAGCGACAGAATGTAACTTTACCGCTTAAGAGTGTTATAGTAAACTTATTAGGATTAGCATCAAACCACGCGCGAGTGTGTTTTATCAAAGTTAGCGAGTGCGGTACCTACAGTTCGCGCGCTACCAGGTGGCCTATTACGTAAATCGGTTTACTTCGGCTTAAAAAAAATGGCGGCTTTTCTATGACTTATACAATGAAACTGAAAAAATATTTAGAAGAAAAGCCACCATTTTTGACAGACTTTTTTTTATGTATGTTCCTCGATTACTCGAAGACGCCTAGACCGATTTGGTAAATTATTATATTTTTGTTTGAAAGGGTATACTTCGTATATGGTCCCATTGACATCAAGTCAGGATCTGATGATGGGATCCTGGAGAAATCGAGGGAACTCTTCAAATATTTAAATATAAGTGTATTACCTCAAAAGTCCGACCCCATATAGGTCTGTATGTTTATCTGTCCGTCCATCTGTCATCAAAATAATTGGAAAAAATACGGCACCCAGGTAAACGAAATTGTAACATACTTTTCATTGAAGTCGGTTTTCTTTTTAGTTTTTAAAACTTAATTATATAAAACCAAAATGAGTTGATTAGCCAGCTTGCTTTGTAATCGCATGTGGATTCTAAGCCGGCTAGCTTAGAATCCTTAGAAACGTAGCATTTGTTCAATGATAAATGCGTGATGTTGATAGATCTCAAGATCAAGATCAAGACAGAGTTTGCTAATGATAACTTGTTGTTAAATAGAATGTAATATATTAAATGGAAATTCTTTATTGTACACCAAAATAGTTAAGGACAGTTGACAATTAAAAATATAAGCTAACAGTACAATGTGTCTCTTCCAGACAACCGTAGAATAAATGGGATATCTTAACTCATATTTTAAATGCAGTAAATAAATTATTTGACTATACCTAGTGGTATCTCGGGTATTTTTACATGTCTGTTACGACAAAGGTAGAGGCCCAAAATCCAGAGGCGAATCGCAGATTTCAGGTATATATTTATGCTCTGACCATACAACAGGCACAGAGCTATTATAGATCCCACATTATCGTATGCAAATATAGCAAGAGCGAAGTTTCATGCAATGTTTGTATTCGGATGTTTGATTACGAAGAGGGAGTAGTAGTAATTCTACATGCATGTGATTCGAAATCAAGCTTTAGTAGTAACATTAGGCACTCACGACTATTTCCTCTGCGACGATTCACCTCTGATCCCTATACTCAGAGCGTGAATCTTATGAGGATCACCTAGGGGGTATTCAGACGCACGTCTTAACTTACGTTCAGCTCTCGATTCAAGACGTCAGAGCATGTGCATGTGACAAATGTGCACATAAACTTCTAACGATTTTAAAGTACATTGGTGCACGACTAGATATGAACCCACAACCTCAGGATCGGAAGGCCCAAACCCGCTTAGCCATACAGTGCTTTTTTTCTAAAAAACTTAGTATTATACGGAACAAAACTCAAAACTTAGTATTATACGAGTAATATCAGAGAAAACTTCTAGTCGTATTTGAATATAATTATAGAAGCATAATTAAGTATGCTTTAGTCTGCCTTTACTATGACACTTACTTGCTTTCAGTATTATTTTTATACGACATGGAAACGAAACAAGCAAGCAGCCCGCCTAATGTTAAGTGGAACTCTTGCCTAGCAAGCCTCAAAGCCTACGCGTAGGTCTTATCCACAAAGAACACCGCAACGCATTGCGCCCGTCAACTTCACCTTTAACCCTTCAAACCGTAACACGGAAATGCTGCTTGGCGGTTGAAATAGCTATGGTTTAGTACGTCCCCGGACGAGCCTTTCACAAGGATCTCTACTACTCTTAAAGTTCAGTGATCATAGCATGATTTTGGAGCACAAGCAGTCTGATATGTTATTGACTTGTCTGTATCCTAAAACAACTTGGTTGATACGGTTGATACACTGCAACTAAACACATAACACGTTCGGTGGCGGACACACTTGATTAACCAACGCGCCGCCGCCGCCGCGAGCCGCCATCTGTCGGTATGTTTACTTTTGTTTTTATGTTAATTTTGTTTTGTCAACTGATTTGGATTTAAAAAAAAGGTGAAAAGGAATGTATTATTTGAATTATGTACACACGTTAACAAAAATCTTTGGGGAAAAAATGACACGCCATTGTTCGGTTATACTGATAGGTATATTAAAAAATCACAGTCGTTTGATGAATAAATAGATCGATTACATCCCAATTACTTCTACCGATACAAACATATAGAGATAGCGTGCGATATCCTTTGCTATTGATCTGAAAAGCTTCTGTGGTCTAGTGGTTCACCGTCTCGGTTTGGTTTGGTTGGTGGTAGGACTTTTTTCTATTCCGCCTGGCTAACTACCACCATCTTACCTAATTCTGTTGCCATAATAACGATTCCTAAAAAAAAATGTTCCGGTATTTAGAGGTAAGGTAGACAGTTCCTCAGTTTGTTGAGGATCCCCCGGTGAAGAGCGCCTCCACCTTTGGCCTCATCTCAACTTGTAAGCAGGTGAGATCTTCATCAAGAGGTCTTCAACAAGCGCTTCCCCGTCGTACAATTAAAAAAAATTACCTTGATCTTTATTTTTATCTGTAATACTGTGTTTGGGTGTTGTATTGTATGATAAGTATGTATTTACAAAAAAAAAAAAAAGTATTTATGTATTCTATCCGTAATCTAGTTCCCATATTACAAGCTATGCTTAGTTTGGGACTAGATGGCGCTGTGCGAAATTAAGTTCCTGTAATATTAATATTAATGTCCTGTAATATTAATACTTTGCCGAATTCACAGTACACAAAACAGGTACAAATAAACAATTACATTTCGTGTCTCTCGAGTCGAGTCGACTTGTTTATTAACGTTTGTATCATAACGCAGTACAGTCAGCAAAGCGATGCGGGCTCGCTGTTCGAGACTCTTGATTGGACTTGATAGGATTGGAGCCAGAGATGTTTAAGGGCTAAGCCACATTTTTTTGTGATCAACGGGAAAGCGCTTTCGTCGTATCTGGTTTCAAGTTAAGTTAAGGTGGAATCGCACCTCACAAGGAATCCTCAACAGTCTTCTTTTTTTATTGTACGACGGGAGGTCCGTAGCTTTCATCTCACCTGGTTTCAAGTTATGATAAGGCCGAAGGTGGAATCGCAGTTTACACGTAATCCTCAACAGTTTCAGGGACTGGCTATTTCCTATTACCTTTAAATGCCGGAACACAACAATTAAGAATTATTGTTGTGGCGACAGACTTAGGTAAGACGGTGGTAGCTAGCCAGGCGGACTAGAAAAAAGTCCTACCACCAACCAAACCAAACCGAGATCTCTGGATCTGATACCGGTCGGTGAACCACTAGAACACAGAAGCTTTTCACAACAATAGCAAAGGATATCGCACGCTGTACTATGTAAAATAGTGGCATATTTTGCCATGCGCTACTAGTAAAAGACAGCAACATATAATTACTGCTTTTGAAACAAACAGCAACTCTAACTTGCTTGCTTCGTCTGCTCTTAGCTATCCTTTCCATCCAAAGGTTGCCTAGAAGAGATGGTTATTAGCGATAAGGCCGCCCATTGTACCTAGTTTAAGTGTTTTTCTTGCTTGTCTGTTTATCTCTCTATATATCATTGTGTTCCGGTATTTAGAGGTAAGGTAGCCAGTTCCTCAGTTTGTTGAGGATTCCGGGTGAAGTGCTCCCCCTTCAGCCTTATTAAATGAACACCAGGTGAAATGACTAGGCTTTCCCGCCGTTCAATAGTCAAATAAAATAAAAACCTCTTTGTAGTCTTTTGTAGTCCTTTGTTTATTATTCTTGGGCATTACCTATAAGTGTGTAGCTTGCCAACTTGCGATTCGTAGAATTGTAATTAATCCCAGCACTGTATCACAAGCACAAAGCCGCCAGTTAGCAGATTACGGAGAAGGGACAAGTGGATACTTGTAATTGTTTTTCCTTGTTCAGGCTTCGTGTCAGTGTCGCGAACGATAGGGAACATGAGACAAAGGTCAAAAGGTCATTTTCGATCTGTACTTTACTCGTATACAAATTATTATTATTAATTTGCCTAATTGAGGACGGCAATAATACATATAAATTTCATAGATCAATTGAGCCTTTGGGGTTTAGACCTTGGGTCCGTGAAGTGGCGGTGACATACGAGTTTACAAACATTTTGCAGGCGATTGAGGCGACACATGACCCAAGGGCTTTTATTTAGGCCAGCGACTTATTATAGGTATTCTGCGTGGCAATCAAATAATAATACAGGACATTTAATTTAACACAACGTCATCTAGTGTCAAACTAAGCATAGCTTGTAATATGGGAACTAGATTACGGATAGAATACTTAAATACTTTTTTTGTTAACTACATGCTTATCATACAATACAACACACTGGCAATGCAGCCAGTGTCTTGGGCACGCTTCCATTTGTTACTGGTCTGTAACAGTAGAGTGACCTAAAGACCGTTTGTAACGGTCCTTAGGTAATCCGACTGCTATCTTTGTATATAGTTAACTAGTATAAATCTACCTACAAAATATGTTTTATTTATTGTTAATACAAATGTTATATAATCATCATGATAATATTATTTGATCTAAATTATATGATCAATCGAGATTTCCAAGGAGCCGAGTGCTTGAAATTATATCTGACTGACAAGACGTGGTCCGTAGCGCAATAGATATGTCTGACTGACAAGATGTGGACCGTAGTGCTAAGAATAATTACTTGGTCCGTACTAGACTGATTATCTCTGGCTGACAAGAAGTGGTCCGTAGCGCAATAAATATCTCTGACTGACAAGACGTTGTCCGTAGCGCAATGAATAGTGACGTGGTTTGTAGCGCAATTAATATGTCTGACTGAAAAGCTGTGGTTCGTAGCGTAATGAATATCTGTGGCTGACAAGATGTGGTCCGTAGAGCCATAAATAATGACTTGGTCCGTACCGCACTGACAGTCTCTGGCTGACAAGATGTGTTCCGTAGCGTAATTAATAATGAATTGGTCCGTAGCTCACTGATTATCTCTTTCTGACAAGAAGTGGTCCATAGCGCAATAAATATCTCTGACTGGCAAGGTGTTGTCCGTAGCGTCATGAATAGTGACGTGGTTCGTAGCGCAATTAATATGTCTGACTGAAAAGCTGCAATGTATATCTGTGGCTGACAAGATGTGGTCCGTAAAGCCATGAACGATGACTTGGTCCGTAGCGCACTGATTATCTCTGACTGACAAGACGTGGTCCGCAGCTCACTGATTATCTCTTTCTGACAAGACGTGGTCCGTAGCACAATGAATATCTCTGACTGTCAAGAGGTGGTCCGTAGCGCAATGAATAATGACTTGGTCCGTAGCGCACTGATTATCTCTAGTCACATAGATATCACATATATATCTAGTTACGGACCACATCTTGGCGGTCGCCAAGATGTGGTCCATAGCGCAATGAATATCTCTGACAGATAAGACGTGGTCCGTAGCGAAATTAATAATTATTAATTTCGTTACGGACATACGAGCCATATTGTTACCATATTGTAATCCGATTTTTACAGCAAACAATTAGACAACCGGGACTTGCCGGGGCGTGACAGTGACGGTGCGGGACAGTGACGGGGCGGGGATGATGACGAGGGTGCGATACAATTGCGGGAAATGATCCCGACTGCCGCTAATTAAAGGGCCAGTAATGAGAGGTTTGATACTTTCAAATAGTATCTTCAGAATAAAAGAACTCTGAATTTTACCGCCCATGCTCGTATCGAATTCGAGGATCGAATCGCAATAACATTATATCGGGTATAGAATGTTATAGATTCGATCTTCGAATTTCTTCAAACCCATTAAGTACGATGATCAGCTCGAACTCTAGCAAAAACTCTCACACTGAACATTTCAAAGTCATTAAAATTCAATTGAGGTAACGTAAGCTGCAACTTTTGCTCGTAAATTCATCATCTAAAATTCATAACGACGCCTTCAGGAAAAGGTAGCCCTTACCCTTTCACAGCGGAAATAACTCGCGCAAACATTTTTACAAACTATTTTCACTGCTTGTTTTACATAAGATACTAAGAAGGTATTATGATTTACTATTTCAGAGAATGAAATAACTTGCATCGTACTAAACCAAGCTTTGCCAAAAGCGCGCGTTCATTTTAAAATCGTAACTAGTAATATTCCGTTCAACTCATAAATATATCCCTCCCGTACAATAAGTTTGTTAATTCAATAAACATCACTTACTTCCAGTTCGGGAGTGATTCCTGGCGGAGAGCCAGCCGTCCCACCAGCTGTCACCCACACACACAACACACAGCACAAGTCGATACAAATCACACACACAGCACATCCATCACAGAGAAGTGTTGGTGAACGAGCCTTTACTTTCGAAAGTCGTCGTGTACTCTCGCGCCTTGTCTTCGGCCGGTCGTCAGCTGTGTGCCACTGACTGCTGACTACTGGCACCGCCAGCCGATGGACCCTCACTTGCTGAGAACTGCGCGCGCATTCACGGCGTCTTGTCTTCTACAATTACAATTATAAAAACGATTTATTTTGTTATTTACATCGCAAACTATAAATAATTGGTATATTCCCACTAGTTTGCTTATTCTATTGATAGAACTAATTAGAATAGAGTCCAAGTATGTAGTTACAATGATGTGAGAGTTTTTGTTGTAGCAGAAGTCAATAGCTTAATATTCTTAGGAAAGTTTTCTCTACTTAACCGCCATTATGTAGCTACATCCCTTAATTCCACAGCCTAATCAAAGGCTTTTATACCAGATCGCTTATTACTCGCTTAATACTTTCCTTAAAGCAAAATTCGGTGCTGCCCTAAGTTTCACTTATTACTTTCCTAAAAGGAAAATTCGGAGCTGCCCTAGGATTTCTTGTTGTGTAATTTTTTAATACTACAACCTCCAATTCACCTGCAACGCATTCACACTACTGTAATACACTTCCTGCATACAGTCTTGGAGGCTTATATCTCACATTAAATACGATTGTAAGGCGTTCTTTATCGTTATTTTTATGAAAATCTTGCTTTTCCCGCTGATTGACACAGGTGGTACCCGGGTTATAGCCTGCCCTGGTATGATGTGTTCATGATTGAATGTAACACCTATTTCATTATTATATATTCAGTTAATATCATAGTTTGTGTATTTTTCTGTGTATTAAGATATTACTTTAGATATTAGGTGTAGAGGCCTATTGGGAAAATTCTATATTCTGTAATATGACATACCTATCTAAGTGCATGGATAGGCTGTTTGTAACGGTCCTTAGGTAATCTGAACGATTGCTTTGTTCATAGTTAGTTTAATTGTTTATTGAATAAAACATATAAAGTGCATGGAACATGTTTATAGATCAAATAAATGATTTGATTTGATTTATTCACTTTACATTTTACCATTTTGTGAGTGAATCGAATCAATGAATAAAATTTTCCAAATATTTTTTACCACGAAAAATTTGAAAATCTGATTACCTAATTGGTGTGTTATTTTAGAACCTAAACTAAAACTACATATTCCATATTTCATCAACATCGCTAGAGCAGTTTCGGAGATAAGAACGGGTTTGATTCCCACCCAGGATAAACATTAGTGTGATGAATATAGATGTTTGTTCTGTGTTTTAATCGCCTCTGTGGTCTAGTGGTTCAACACACCGATTTCAGATCCAGAGGCCCGGGGTCGATCCCCATGGGGAGTACAATATATTGTGCTTGGTTTGGTTGGTGGCAGGATTTTGTTTAAGTCCGCCTGGCTTGCCTACCACCATCTTACCTAATTCTGTCGCCATAATAACAATTCTTAAAAAAATGTTGTGTTCCGGCATTCAGAGGTAAGATAGACAGTTCCTCACTTTGTTGAGGATTCCGGGTGAAGTGCGCCTCCATCTTCGGCCTTATCTCAACTTGTTACCAAGTGAGATGAAGGCCAAGCGCTTCCCCGTCGTACAATAAAAAAAAGGTGTTGTATTGTGTGATAAGAATGTATTCACAAAAAAAAATACACAAGTATTTTATCCGTATTCTAGTTCTCATATTACAAGCTTTATTTAGTTTGGGGCTAGATGGCGCTGTGTGGTGTCCTGAAACATATATAATGATAAGTGGTAAAAAGCATTCATACACACAAACTTTTGCATTTATAATGCTGTAGGGTTTAAGACTTATGATATTTGTTACTACATTATGTCACATAAAGAAAACTAGTCTACTGATAATGTTTTTATATGAAAAATAAACTCTTTAAACCGTAAAAAGATATTTTGAAAGGGACAAACGGATAACAGTAACGTTCAGACTGCCCCGCAATTTGTAAGTAATGCGAAGGTAATAAGATCGGTGTATCCAAACCTTGATCACTGAGACATGACATTCAGAACTTCAAAGGCGATGATACTGCAGGTCCTATCTTCGCTCCTTGCAGATGTCAGGTCTGTCTCAAAGTGGAGTTAGCAAACGGGTTTCATCGGTATTGTACAAGTCCCCGTCTCTTGTTCTGACAATTTTGTGTAATTCTGTGAAAGTGAACAAATATACATTTATTCAATAAATTAAACTAACTAAGTACAAAGGAATCAGTCAGATTACCTAAGGACCGTTACAAACGGCCTATAGGTAACTCAACTGTTCCAGACCAGTACCAGACGGAAGCGTGCCCAAGACACTGGCTGCATTGCCACGCTGAATAGCTATGCTAATTCGCTGGCCTAAATAAGAGCCAGCCCTTGGGTCACGTGTCGCCTCAATCAAAAGCCCCGCAATATTTTTGAAAACCCGGAGGGCACCGGCTCCCCACGGACCCAAGGTCTCCACCCCAAAAGGCTCAAATAGGTAAGCTCTGTCGAGACCACTATATTTGCGCCTTTTGTGATCCTCGGCCGAATCAGCCGCCGCACCAGCCCTAACTGATGTCCCAGGCAGATGAGATGGAGCTAGGGTGTCGACGCAGGTAGCGTCCCACACCAAAGGCCTACCCATTTCCCAAGGGACAAGAAAGTTAAAAAAAAAAAAGTTAACTCGTATTTCGTAAGTACTTTCTTGCAGAATGATCATCTGTCGTATAAAAACCAAGCACAATGTTGTACTCTCCCTGGGGATCGAACCCGGGACCTCAGGATTTGACACCAGTACGCGAAACACTAGACCACAGAGACCGTGAATTCGTATTTAATCTGTTGTGTGTTTGATGAATCACTTCAAACGGAATTTTATAATGATCCATCTCATTTAGGAGGTTTTGCCAGAATTAAAAGCGGTAATTTGAGATCTTACTGAAGATTTCAGCCCGCTTATTGTTGGTTTGCGAGGAAAATTAACTGCGTAGTCTGATGTTTATGAAAAGCTGAACATAGCTACATTTACTCAACTCGAAATTATTTATTAAATACAGAATGTCCTAAAAATAAATATTATAACAGGACATTAATTTTATACATATCGCCATCCAGCCCTAAATATAGCATATTATGAATCTCTAAGTACAAATAAAATTTAAGTCTAAGTCTACAGACAGACTTAGACTTTAGATGTCAAAATAACAGCATTTTACTAAATGCATATGAAAGTATAGCAAACTTACGTACCTATACTCATCTGCAGTATAGGTACTTTTAACAACAAAACTTTATTTTTGTCTGTCTGTCTGTTTGTTCCTTTTTTTATGATAATAGTCAAGCGTTTGACCACCAGCTTACATGTAAAACAAGTAAAGATGTGGCCTAAGATGGAGCACGCTTGCCTAAAAGGAACCTATTTACTCTGGACTTGAAGACTCCAAGATTGTACTCGTGCGGAAAAACAGACGAAGGCAAGGAATTCCATTCTTTACCAGTATTAATGATAAAGATAGAGGCGAAACGATGTGTTCGGCACAATGGAACATTTACAAGGTAAGGGCTGTAGCCAGCCGTACGTCTGCTAGTCCGGTGGTGGAACGGGGATGGAGGGATTCCGGCTAATCTCCGAAACGGTTTGACTAATTTTGACGGGACTTTCACTGGCAGATAGCTGACTTAAAGTTAGTAGCACAGACTTTTATATTGTTAAGACAGAATTAGGGTGCCGCGTAAAAAATATAAAACCTAAGCCCATATAAAAATAGATGATAATAGGTATCAATTCTTCGCTGGCATAAGTATGCTGGCGTAGCTGCGTGGACACCATGCAATTACGTTTAGCCAGCTAACTAGTTTAATTATATTTCATCTAAATTGAGCTTTCCTGATTGCAAGTTTTGATGTGCCTTTGACTACCCGCTAGTATGTGATCCTCATAAGATCTACGATCTGAGTATTTATCAGAGAATCCTCAAAGGGGAAAGTCTTGTGTTTATATTTAATAAAAACTTACGGCTTTTTCTCAAAAAGTTTAAAATATACACATGAGCATTGAACATAAAATATACAATTATGGCAATACTGGATGTCTCGCAAGAACGATTCCATTTTCAAATCAAGATTATTATCGTCAATCACTATCAAAGATGTCCAGTAACGCACAGATATCTGAATACAATCGACTAACGTAACATTTACCGGCGAGTACATTAGTCTACTACTATTAGTAACTGCATACTAGTTTAATTTTATTTTATTTGAACCGTGGTTATCTGCCGAACATATTTGGACGTGCCTTTGACTACCCCTATCAGGTGATCCTCATAATATCTACGCTCTGAGTAGTAGTCAGAGAATCTTAAAAGGGGAAAGTCGTGTTACATTTAAATTCACGACATTTTCTCAATAAGCCACTATGGCAATACTGAATGGCCGATCGCAAAAACGATTCCATTTTCAAATCATGATTATTATCATCAACCACGAAGATGTCCTCTAAATCACAGATATCAGAATACTAACGACTAAAGTAACATTTACCACAGAGACTAGAACAATTACTTGACGAGTACATTAGTCGAGTGTTCAGTTTACGCAACCCGTGACCTGAAATTCAAGCGAATGACACTACACTGTCCGCCGTGACCACGTGCACACCACACATACACACATCGCATGTATATGTACTTATGGCAGTGTGTGTGCAGCTAAAGTGCACTTTGTCTTTCAACTTTGTAATTAGACTGCCATATATTCCTGCCGCTTATAATTTAGAAACTTTCCTTTCTAATCAGGTACGAATAGTCTACTTAAGATACTTTCAAGTCATAATATCATAAGTATGTAAAATGACATTTATTCAATAAAAAGTACAATTAAACTAACTTTGTACAAAGGAATCAGTCAGATTACCTAAGGACCGTTACAAACGGCCTATAGGTAACTCAACAGTTCCAGACCAGTACCAGACGGAAGCGTGCCCAAGACACTGGCTGCATTGCCACGCTGAATTGCTATGCTAATTCGCTGGCCTAAATAAGAGCCAGCCCTTGGGTCACGTGTCGCCTCAATCAAAAGCCCGCAAGGTTTTTGAAAACCCGGAGGGCACCGGCTCCCCATGGACCCAAGGTCTCCACCCCAAAAGGCTCAAATAGGTAAGCTCTGTCGAGACCACTATATTTGCGCCTTTTGTGATCCTCGGCCGAATCAGCCGCCGCACCAGCCCTAACTGATGTCCCAGGCAGATGAGATGGCGCTAGGGTGTCGACGCAGGTAGCCTCCCACACAAAAGGCCTACACATTTCCCAAGGGACAAGAGTCATACCGTCGGGCCGCTTACCATCATTACGTAACAAACCATTCGGTTCAAGAACGGCTGGCACATTGACACTGGTAAAAGCTCGACGGATAATGTCATTAATATAATTATGTTAACATAAGTATGTTAATATAAATATGGTATTTAAATTTTAATATTCTCCTTATCCTAATCCCCTTGGGTTATGTTTCCACTATCTTTATTTTGCTATGTAATTTGTTAATGGTGAACAATAAAGAGTTATCTATATATCTATCTATCACCGTATTGATATATAGTTTGACGGTAGTAGTCATTTAGTAAAGGCAAGTTGGCGTCTAGCCTCTGGACCCACTAGACCGCCTCTGTGGTCTAGTGGTTCAAGCCACCGATTTCAGATCCAGAGGTCCCGGGTTCGATCCCCATGGAGAGTACAATATATTGTGTTTGGTTTGGCTGGTGGTAGGACTTTGTTTAAGTCCGCCTGGCTAGCTACCACCATCTTACCTAATTCTGTCGCCATAATAACAATTCTAAAATTGATGTGTTCCGGCATTCAGAGGTAAGATAGCCAGTTGCTCAGCTTGTTGAGGATTCCGGGTGAAGTGCGCCTCCACCTTCGGCCTTATCTCAACTTGTTACCAGGTGAGATGAAGGCCAATTTCCCGTCGTTCAATAATAAAAAAGTTTTTTTAGTGTACGACGGGGAAGCGCTTGGCCTTTAATCACCTGGTTTCAGGTTATTAAAAGGCCAAGCAATTCACCCGGAATCCCTTTCCCGGAACTGGTTTTCTTACCTATTAAATGCCGGAACACAACCATATTAGATTTTTCATTAAGGCGACAGACTTAAGTAAGATGGTGGTAGCTAGCCAGGCAGACTTAAAATAAGGCGTTGTGTAAAATGAGTAAAAATAAATGTGTGAAACGAAACTGTAATAATTGCTCACTTGGTAGAGTCTCGGGTAGTCATGTTGCACGTCACACGTGGCGGGTGGCGTGTCGCCCTGACTCGACTGAAAAGGGCCCGTGAATAAATAACGTGTGAGAGAGCGCATGTGGGTCGCGACCGAGCATTGCCATACACCAACATTTTGTGGACTTTTGTGTGATAATTATAGTCTTGAGTCTAAATAAAATTAACACTACTTCTGCATCAGCAGCCCAGCATCAAATTACAAATAAAAAAATATTTATTGGTAACAAAGAAATTCAGTACAACAAATATAGCAAACTATGATAACAGCAAAAGTTATACAATTTATTATACATTTTTAAAGGTAAGATTCCAGGTAGGGCTAGTTTCTCAGTTTGTTGAGGATTCCGGGTGAAGTGCGCCTCCATCTTCTGCCTTATTTCAATTTGTAACCAGGTGAGATGAAGACTGTGACGCAGTCACCAACGCCACCTCCAAGAACAAGAATTTTGTTTCTATCCTTAATAATCCCAATTACCACTGCTAGATAGAGCCTCCTCGAGAATGGAAATGATCTAAATACATCTATATAGTAAATCCAGCATTGAAATCCATATAATATTAACCTGAAAACTGAAAAAAAATATTTCGTTATAAATCTGCAAAATTCGTTCTTCGTTGAAAAATTTTCAAATCGACACGTGATTCGCCTCTACGCGTTTACAGGTTAATCAACAACGGATTTCCGCAAAAATAACGCCTGAATCGAAAATTTGACGAACCGAAAATAAATCCCTATAGGTACCTACTTAATAAATCCAGCATCGATGAAAATTTCAAAAAAAATACTCACTTAAATTTAATCAATTTTAACAATTAAATAATCATTTTGGCGGCATCAACACAATTTCATGATTACTTATCTCAAAATTAATTTTAGCTATGATTAAAACTCACAGCTTAAATAGCAGTAGCTCCGTCTGCGTTCTGAGCGGTAGGTTCTAGTTTCAATGGTTTGACATTTGTCTTAGAAATGTGTGTAATTAACGTATGGATGTTCAACCTCCTCTGTGGTCTAGTGTTTCGCATACCGGTGTCAGATTCAGAGGTCCCGGTTTGATTCCCAGGTGAGTACGATATTTTGCTTGGCTTGGTTGGTGTTTGGACTTTGCTAAGTCCGCCTGGCTAGCTACCATCATCTTACCTAAATCTATCGCCATATCAACAATTCTTAAATTGTTGTGTTCCGGCATTTAGAGGTAAGATAGCCAGTTCTTAAATTTATTAGTTAAGTTAGCTACAACCTTCGGCCTTATACTTACTTCAAAAATCTGGTGTAATGAAGGCCAAGCACATACCCCTAGTACAATAAAAAAAACAATAATACATTCATCATTCATCCTTTATGTGCGGTATTGCATAATGCCGCAGTGCATTACATCCGCAATCTACTCAGATACTTAATATAATCTACTTGAAACTGGGTATTTGTTATCAAGCCCTTATTCGACGTTCGCCGGTGACATGCAGAATGCTGTAATGAGTCTCTTTACATTACATGCAGAGCAGCTCGTTAACAAGCGCGCTTACTTCCCAGCAACTCCCTCTTTAAATAACCTTCCTGAGCATGAAACACATGACACGATATATTTTTAAAGAATAGCTACTACAACAAATCAATACAAACATTACCGCTCTAGCACGTGATAATATCTATTTTGGATTTTTGGTCCTAGGGACTCCAATCACGTCAAATCAAATCATGTGCATGTCGAATATGCACATAAGCTTCCGAAAAACTGAAAAAAAACTTGGCACGACGGGATTTGAACCCACAACCCCGGATCGGAGAACGGGCCCATTTTCACAAAAGCATACAAAATAATGTTCTATTCGTTTTATTACAAGGTTGAGTTTGTTTATTTTGAGGTCAGCAGTGTTATTACCTCTGCGAGGCTGGGCGTTTCGGGAGCAAGGCTCGCACAAAACGCCCATAAATTATACATGCTTTGGAATGGAACCATCTTGGGAAGTATACGAATTGTAAGTGCTTTTCGTTTTATGTCAACTTACAACCCCGCCTGGCTAGCTACTCACATCTTACATAAGCCTGTCACCTCGCCATAACAATTCTAAATTGTTGTGTTTCGGCATTTAGAGGTATGATAGCCTCAGACTGGTGAGGACCAGTCTGAGGCTATCACGGCTTCATCTCTGAAGGCGTTTCCCCGTCAATTTTTTTTAATTACCTATTTTAATAATTAAATTATAAGAATTCCATTCCTTACCAGTATTAATGATAAAGATAGATGCAAAACGATGTGTTCGACACAATGGAACATTTACAAGGTACGGGTTGTAGCTTGCCGTACGTCTGCTCCCCTTTACACCACTGCACTCAGTGGTGTAAAGGGGATGGAGGGATTAGGTCAAAGATATCGTGCGCACACTCGCCGAAGAACAGTCTTCTTGAATGGTAATGGAATGGGTTGACATTCCATTACCATGGAATGGCAACGGAATGGCAAAGGAATTGCAATGGAATGGCAACGCAATGGCAATGGAATGGCAATCTTTGCAATTACAATCACAAAAATCAATTCATCTTTGTATTGCATCTTTGTACAGATGTTGATCAATCAAATTATTTTTATACCACAACCCGCATGGTTGTGGGGGTAGATTAAACACGAGGGATTAGGTCAAAGATAACGAAATGGTAAAGGAATGGTAACGGAATGGTATTCATTAATTAAAAAACAGAATTGTGACACAAAAAAGTGTTTCATTGATATTTAATATTTTTAACGAAACTATAGCATGTACTGCTGTACCTTCTATAGTTTCGTTTGAAAAAAAATATAGCAACGTGTTTCGCCTCTACGCGAGACATTTTCAGGTAATATAGCCTCACACCGAGCAATCAACACGGCAAAACACGCGCCGATCAGATTTTGTTCATAGCGGATTTGTAAATAAATATTTTTCTGTTTACATTGCAATATTACCAAAAACCTTACAGTTATGAGAACGTTACTGAACCAAGAGTAATCTCTGCGTTCACAAGTGTGTGACTGTAAAAACGTATCTCATGTTTCCCTCAGGTTCGGCTTCACGTCGTGTCACATCGCAAAGCGTAGCGTAAGAAATGCCTACGATACATCAACTCAGATAATGTACGAGGGTACACGAAGACACACACCCAGAACCTCTCACTCTGGACCGTTCGATGCGGCGGCGGGAAGTCCAGTCGGTGCAGCTACTCTGATCATAGGACTGTAAGTGAATATAGTATAATCATAAGTAAGCCGAATAGAGATCTGAACCGCTCGATGCGGTGGTAGGAAGGCGCGTCGGCGCTGCTACTCTGATCATAAGACTGCGAGTGCTGTGGAACTGTCATAATCTTAGTAAGCCGAATAGCTGCGCAAAGCTGTCACAGGGCAAATTGAATGTCAAAGTCAGGCCAGCATTGTCCAATAAAAAACAAATCCGTGACCGTTTACCGTGAGGATTTAACTTGTTAAATGGTTATAAACGCTGTATACTAAATGGTTAAATGTGTGTACGTATGTTAAATTTATCATCAAAAAATTTACTCGCCCGAGTACTTCTTTTTTTATTTGCCTTTCATGTGCTGGTCGCGATTCCGAACAGGCGGTAGATTTGTCGTTTCAAAATAATCCTAAAAGTCAAACAACATTGACTTTGACTTTGACGAACTGAAAGTCGATATCGCGTCTTGTTTTTCAAGTCGGTTCTTGATTTTTTTGCCATTTTCGAGTTTAAGCATTTCTTATCACAGTCTCTGATAATGCAACATTTAGTGAGTGGGCAACAGCGGGAATACATAAAAGTAGAAGAAAATTGTATGAACTTTATGGTGAAAAACAGTACAACTTTAGTGAAGAGTTTAATGATAAAGTAAAAAAATATTCTAAAATCTTTAAGGAAGTTTGTGTGGCCGCTAAATACTTGAGAAAACAGATTGTAAATAGTAAAGATAAAATTAAAGCTACTTGGAAAATTATTAATAGTGAGACTGGAAAAGGGAAAAGCAGCAACACTAACGAATTTAATTTAAAAATAGGAAATCTTAACATATCCCAAAATATTGATGTTGCAACAGCTTTTGAAACGTTTTTTACTGATATACCTGTTTCCACCACAAAATCATTGAACTCTTCAAATATTATGGCAGAGTCAATACTGAAAAACAATGTACCATCATGTAATAAACCATTTTATTTCAAATATGTTAATAATAACGATATTATTAAAGCATTTAAACTTATAAATGAAAAGAAGACCTCTGACCTCTGGGGCATCTCTGTAAGCATTGTTAAACCTATAATAGGCGTTATAGCGCCTGAATTAGCTTTTATTTTCAACGAATGCATCGACTGCGGCGTATTCCCTAATTTAATGAAATATAGTAAAATAACTCCTCTTTTTAAATCTGGTAACAGTTCTGATCCAACAAACTTTAGGCCGATATCAGTACTACCGACATTTAGTAAAATCTTTGAGAAGATTATTCTTACACAGTTACATAGTCATTTTTATGCTAACGCCCTATTTCATGACAAACAATTTGGATTTACAAGAGGTCGCTCAACTGCTGATGCCGGTATTAGTTTAGTATCGCATATTTTCGAGGCCTGGGAGAAATCACATGATGCGTTGGGAGTCTTTTGTGATTTGTCTAAGGCTTTTGACTGCGTGCACTATGAAACACTGATTATGAAATAAGACCACTATGGTATCAAGGGTGTTGCACTAGACTTACTCACGTCTTACCTAAGTGATCGCATACAGCATGTCGACGTGAACGGCCAGCGTTCTTCAGGATCTTTGGTTACCATGGGTGTGCCGCAGGGTTCTATATTGGGGCCTTTCTTGTTTTTAGTATATATTAATGATCTGCCCCAAATAATTAAAGATGACCATGAGATTGTTCTGTTTGCAGATGATACGTCACTTCTATTTAGATTGAAGCGACAAATGACTAACTTTGACAACGTAAACAATGCAATCTCAAAAATTGTTAACTGGTTTAATGTAAATAACTTAGTACTCAATCAGAAAAAGACCAAATGTATTCGATTTATTTTACCAAATGTAACTGAAGTTAAAGCTAATGTAAAAGTTAAAGAGGAAAACATAGAATTAGTCAAAACCACTGTATTTTTGGGATTAACTTTAGATAATAAACTTCAATGGGGCCCACACATAGATAAACTGGCGAAGAGACTTAGTTCTGCAGCATATGCTGTAAAGAAGATACGTCTTCTCACAGACGTTGCTACAGCAAGACTAGTTTACTTCAGTTACTTTCACAGTATTATGTCATATGGCATAATACTGTGGGGAAGTGCTGCAGATATAGACACCATATTCGTTTTGCAGAAGAGGGCTGTTCGCGCTGTTTACAAAATGGGTCCCAGAGATTCATTAAGAGACAAGTTTAAAGAAATAAATATATTGACTATGCCCTGCCAATATATTTATGAAAATATTATGTACGCGCGTAAAAACATAAGCTTATTTGACAAAAACTGTGATAAACATAATTATAATACTAGAAATAAGAATAAACTCGCTGTTCCCACAGCTAGGCTCCATAAGGTTAATAAATCGTTCATAGGGCAAACTGTACGCTTTTATAATAAATTGCCAAGTGATGTGCTAAGCTTGTCAAATAATAAATTCAAAAATTTTGTAAAACAAAAGCTATCCAGGAAAGCTTATTATAAAATTTCAGATTACCTAGAAGATAAGAAAGCCTGGCATTAAAAAAATGAATTTGCTCCAGTGAATAAATTGTAATTAGTATTAGATAATTTTAAGCTATTGTAATGGATCATGAAAAAAAAAACTAGCCCGAGGTTCTTGCCTTTCTCCTTGTGTGCTGATCGCGATTCCGAACAGGCGGTAGATTTGACGTTTCAAAGTGATCCTAAAAAATCTTACTGAATAAAAATATTTGACTTTGACTTTGACTTTATTGTGGTCGTATAGCGACAAAGCCCTACCTTTTGCTATTCTAAATAAAATGAAAAAAACATCCGTTTTTTATGTTTATAGATTTAAAGCATTTATCTGCCACAAAAATACATTTGTATATCATAGTAGTAGGCTAGGGTGGCTTTTGCCCGGAACTTCGTCTGCATAGAGTACCTACTTATTTGTTGTTCTGTAGATATTATTTATTGTAACAATTATAGAGCTTTGTTCGTGGCTTTGCCCACATATTCTATTGTTTCATCTGCACTGAGCGTCAATTCTGTTGAAGTAGGTTTCTACCAACTCCTCCGAGTTCTAATTCCACCTGGAACTTTTCAGGTGAGGGCATGATACGGGATATAAAAGGTTGCGATTCGAGCTTGCGGATTTTTGCGCGGATGATAACATACAGATAAGTGGTAGACAGAGAGACAGACGGGCAGCAGTAGAGGCTTAGTAAAAACACGATACACATTATTTTAATTGGATACAATTTTTTGTGAAAGAACAACACAAATAAAAATTTCATCCCCCGTTTTCACTTTTTTTTATTGTTCTCAACAAACTGAGCAACTGGCTATCATTTAAATGCCGGAACACAACAATTTAAAATTATGGCGACAGACTCAGGTAAGATGGTAGTAGCTAGCCAGGCGGATTTAAACAAAGTCCTACCACCAACCATATTTATTACTAGTGGTTCTGTAAGAACAGTCTACTGTTCTTACAGAGGCTCGCGAGGTCTACCTCGCGAGCCCTTATAATCATGCAATAACCAATGCTTTCCTCTTTCACTTTTCCTTTTAGCCTTTTGAGTAAATAGGGGTAAAAGTTATAGCGATTACTTGCGTTTCCTTGGTCTGAGGAGATCGAACCTGGTGTCTTGCAAAAGCGGAAAGAACTGCGTAGTCTGATTAGGAAATATTTTTTTTTACAACATCTTGTTTAGTATTAAATCCTTTGTTTGTCTTTCAAATTTAATTAAAATCTGTGGATAAATAACGCTACAGCAATAATCCCCTCTTCCCCCCCCCCTATTTTCCCACCAATCAAAAATCGCGATCGATTCAAAAAATATATAAATCATAGGAACATGTGTGCCAATTTTCATCAAAATCGGTTGAAAATTCGACTTGTAGGCGAGAACAAACCGACAGCCGACAGACAGCGGACAAAAGCATGTTTGGCCAATCTCGAAACTGAGACGCTTCGCTCGCTCGTCAACTAGGATGTCTCTAATCTGGGACCTATGGTCTCACGCTTAACGGATCGCAGGAAGTGGCACTGAGGGCGGCCACGACACAATGCGGGACAGATCGCGGGTACGGCCACAACACAATGCTGACAGATCGCGGACACGGCCACGTCTCGACCCGCGGATAATGGCTTCCTGTTCTCACACGCGGCATTGTGTAGTCAAACCTTACGAGAATACTACATTTCTTCTTCTCCTTGGTGTCTTTTGCGTAGGTAAGTAAACTTGTGTAAACTTAACTGTGAGCACCGATCTGTCCTTACAGTTATAGAGGAAGTTCTTTCCACATTGTAGTGGACAATAAACTGTTAATATGGAATATGCGCAAAAGTCAATGCAAAGGCATGAAACCACAAAAGTGATTCTCGGATTTTATCGACTCCCTTCCCTATTGATTGAATAACAATAGATAAATAGACTAATTTTCATGAAATTACGAATACCCTCTCTTATCTTACAAGACCTGATGATCATCCTTTGCCCCTTCATCTTAAAAACTACCCCTAATAAGGGCAAAAATAAACTTATTTTGAAATCTGCAGTACTCAACCCCTATTTCATATTTTAACACTTTTCCAAGACTTTAATCTTATTTACCCCTTTTGCGACCCTTTATGTAAAGCAGGGGTGGCTTCAGCAAATCAAAATAAAGTTCATAGTGAAGTCAACCCCCTTCAACAGTCTATCCTACAAGACATACTAAGTGATTTAACCCTTTAACGCACCCTTTTCTTACAAAAACCACCCCTGGTAAAAGGTAAAATATGTATATTATCAATGTGCAGTCGATACTCTTTCAAATGATACCCCACAAGCCAAAAATCTTCCCGTCTTACTTAACACCCCTATTTCTCAAAAACTACCCTAGTGTCAAGAAAATCCACGTAATGATTGATGAGTATTAATATAACCTCTGCACGTTCAAAATTTTGAATTGATCGGATCAGCCAGCCGAGAGTTATGCCGTCACAAACATTGTCACATACATACATACATTATACATTGCCGGATTTTCCAACTTAACTCAGCGATCTCGTTTGCTGCGCTCACTCGATCAAAAATACTTAAATTACTTCTGCCCAGAAAATAGCTAATCAATAAATAAATATATATAAATAAATAGGCTAATCGGTTGCCTGGATCAGACCCCTCTGTGTGCAAGGTTCCACTCAACGGGCCGGACAGAATGTACGGCATGTCCCGTATGAGCCGCACACTCACACTGTATATTGTCAGGGTTAATAAAACAACACCTGGAAAGATTAGTCAATACTATACTGACGCAAACATACACGAAGGTTGATGTTTTACAAAACTTTGATAACATATAAAATGTAGAATGTTCTCTGCTTTACCAGGATACAGTGAAGTCATCAAAGATTACCATCAAAGTAGGTCTACTATAGGTGCATCCTATCATATATACTGCGTGTCTGTGGGTCGACTATTCCTAAAAGGCCTAAGGTACAAACTCGTAGCCGACAGCCGCAGCAGGCTTTGCTTCATACAAATTAAATACATGTATGTATACATATACATACATGTTTAATACGTATTTAATAAAATTTGTAATACAAAATAATTATAAAATTGAATATATATTGCTAAATACACACAACAAGAGTTAAACAATTAGCAAAGGGGGTAGCCATCAGCACTATTCTGCGTAAGTAAAGGTCTACGCAGGGCTGGTTTTCAGACTACCCCAAATAAAAAGCTCGAGCTTCGATGTTAGTTGAGCATAGCCGCAAAAGAAAGTACCGAATAAATACAATTTATAGAAAATATGAATAAATTAAAAAGAAAAATTTAAATACGGTACAAACATAACTTTAAATTTAAATATTAAAGAATACCAATACTAAAAGAATACCATTTGGCTAGAATATGTGTGAGTGTGTAAGGGTAAGGGTACATAACATAGGACAATGTATCCAGTATTTTCACTTGTCGCTGTCGCCTGCTGATGCTGTCTGAAGTGAGCTGCGAACTTGGTTGGTGGTAGGACTTGATATAAGACCTGGCTAGCTACCACCATCTTACCTAATTCTGTCGCCATAATAACAATTCTAAAATTGTTGTGTTCCGGCATTTAGAGGTAAGATAGCCAGTTCCTCAGCTTGTTGAGGATTCCGGGTGAAGTGCGCCTCCACCGACCTTATCTCAACATGTAACCAGGTGATACGAAGGCCAAGTGGTTAACCGTCGAACAATAAAAAAAAATAAGATCTTGATCCTTTATCATGTTTTGCGAGTCCAGTACAACACCAACACGCTCAGGGTGCTTGAGCGACGACCGCGGTTTTGTAGTGCGTCGGATAGGTTGCCAAAACGCGCATCAACTCCTTAGATGACCTCTGGCTCAAAAAGTCGTCCTATCTTCTCCGCAGAGTGGCAACATATTAGCACAGCCAATATAAAGACCTACTGGCAGATCACACACGCATCCAGTCAATTCCGAGTTCTGTGGACAATTTTTTTTAAACATATGAACTGATACTTCAGCAAAACAAAAACCTACATAAAGAATCGTTTGAGTGAAAAACAAAAATTAACAAGCTTCGGCAAATTATTTCAAAAGTTTGAATTTATTGCCAGAGATACTGATCTCACAACACCGCATAGGACCTCCTGTATCAGAAGGAGCAAAAAAATAAAAAAATATGTATAATTAAATTACTTTTATAAAAAAATCAGTAAAACATAAATTTTGAATGAATTTAGAATGTTGTGTGCATTCTAAATTCTTTTGGTACCCGATACGATTGTCCTCTAGTGCATTACGATTTAGCCCTCTGTATGAGAGGGTACCAAATCATTGTGTAGGTAGGTACTCTAAACTATTTAAAGTTTATTACACAGACTAACGACTTTTTCCCTTCCAGGATTCCCCACTGATCACTACATGGCCGCTTACCGGATTACTAACCAGTGACACATGTCATTTGAATTTTTGGTCCTAGGGACATGGCCACACCTTTTCATAACGGTGGGCGACCTACACCGGCAAAGCATCTGCATTGTCAAACGTGTTTGACACATGCACTCACTAGGCAGAAAATTTCTGTCTAGAATCTTTGATAGTAAAATAAAAGTTTGAACATTTTGTTGCCTTTTTATTACACAAAATAACTCCGAACGTTTCTAAACTTCACCTTGAAAAAGTTGCAAAGACAAAACGAAAAGTTCAACGCTTACGTTGCGTTTCTAACGTTCAATTTTAACTTTCAAGTTACCGTAATACGAAATTTGTGGAACAGCTGACGTGTACGTACGATGGAAACGTCAAACGTAGCACGCTCGAGCCCTTCCTGAACACCATAATCGCCCCCCTGAACTCACTGTTTGCGTCATTTGCATAGGTATTTTCAAATATTCGGAAAGCTTTGCCGGATCGAATTCGCAAGCTTCCGATGGAGATTCCGAGAACGCTATTCTTAACTCCGAGATCTAATTATTTTGACATTAGAATTCGATGCTTCCCAAAGATGATTTTCAGAAATGGTGTGAGAATAGCGTTTAAATCATTCGGATTCTATGTCGGATCCGACAAAAAGGGATGTTTTCGATCTGAAAACTTTCCGAATGTTTGAAAATACCTATGCTGGTTTCTAGTTATGATAAGGCCGAAGGTAGCCGCACTCCACCCGGAATCCTCAACATTCTGAGGAACGGGCTATGTTTACTCTAAATACCACAGCACAACAATTAACTTCAGAATTAAACTACTTGCTTATTAACTTGCTAACAAGAAAGCGAATTAAACAATTCGCTTTCTTGTTACGATCACGAAAAAGAGAGATAAAACCGAGTTAGTACGCTGAAAATTACATGCAAAAGCTTAGCATGTTATTAAGGTCGTGAAAAATACCGGCTTTAGGTTTATTTCTGGCAATAACTCGTGAGTATGAAAGGTTAGAGCTCGTAAAGTCGCCCGCCGACCGCCGACCGCCGAAATCGCTCGCAGTACTCGACGCAGTGCTGCCACTCTTGGGATAGTACCAGTGCCATGTTACAACAGAAATCATACTTCTAAACTAAAGAATCTCAAGATTGCTGTTTTATTAAAATTACAGAACTTTAATTTCACACAGCGCCATCTATCTTCAAATTAATGGCTTGTAATGTGGGAACTAGATACGAATATAAAACTTAATTATTGATCGATTGAGCGAAGCGAACGAGATCTCTCACTTAAGCTGGGAAATCCGGCACTGTATGTATGTATGTATGTGGCAATGTTTGTGACGGCATAAATGTCGATCGGTTTATTCGATTTTGGTGAAATTTTAACTATAAAGAGATAATATAAATATAAATTGATAGTCGCGGAGGATTTTTGATAAGTGGGGTAGTTTTTGAGATATTGGGGTGAAAAGAAAAACAATTTTTCGTCCATATCTTTTGAATGGTTGATCCAATCTATTCACAATGTTTAATATGCAGAGAATATATTAATACTCATCAATCGGTATGAGGTATTTATTGACACTAGGGTTTGGAGTTTTTGAGAATACAAATTTTACAAATTTTAAAGGGGTGGCGTTTAGAGGGTAAAACGCTTGAATTGTCGTCACAATTACCTTTTTTTAAATATGCTGAAAACACTCCTGTATTGACATATTGGGTTGAAAAAGGGGTAGAAAGGAGTAATAAAATCAAAGCCTTAAAAATTCTGAAAACGTAAAATATCATATGAAATGGGGGTTTATACTGCAGATTTCTAAGGCAACGGTTTTGAGAGCACATTTCACAAAAACATCAAAGTCTTTCATGTTCATGTTATTAAGGGTTGACGTATTCACTTATTATATTCTGCCCACCTACTATGACATACGGTCGGTGCATTGCTCTCATTCTGGCTTTGTATATAATAAGAGTAACAAACAAGAGAGAGCCTCTAACAACGTTAGATACCTAAGACCATCACGAGATCTCAGTTCGGGGCGAACTACTAGTTATTTTTTGTAAATACTGATCAATACCACACCCAAACACCGAACAAACATCTATGTTAATCACACAAACGTTTGTCCTGGGTGGAAATCGACCCACAACGTACAGCGCAGAAGGCAGAGTAACTACCAACTGAGCTATGAGACTTGTATTATGCGTATAAACTGCGGAATAACTGTAACAAGTCAAAATGGTATTCGCCATTATACCCGATTTTGTTTAATTATTTATTGAAGGATTTGTTCAAAAATTAACATGTCACCCTTTAGGTAGATTAAAACATTAAACCATACAAAATAATAAAAACAAAATTCAAAACATCTTAAAAAAAGCCTTCGGTTCCTAATAGTTAAATAGCAGCGTTTTACCTGAAATAAAACGCATATTAAAATACTTACCTCACTGGAAGCTATTTATATGAGAAGGTATATCCGTTTCCGTCGAATAGTACATAAAGCCGGTACGTATTTCCGGTCTCAGTGGTGACACCTGGCGGCCGCGCGCCTCTTTTAGTTTCGTAAATCTGTGAGCGCCATTTTTAGTTCATTGGCTTAGTTACACCAGGCAGCGATAAAAGCCTAGCTTCCAGTGAGGTAAGTATTTTAATATGCGTTTTATTTCAGGTAAAACGCTGCTATTAAAAGTACTTGACCGTCACTGGAAGCTATTTATATGAGACCTGTTTGTTATCGCCTGGTGTCGCCACTTATGAGGAAAGTTAATCTAGCGCCAATGTGATGTCATTATTAACTAGGTAAACGTAATATAGAAAAGCTATGAATGACGAATACTGGAATGGACATCAGTATTTATATATCAATCAGATTAAACCATCGAGAAATTAATTATAGGCACTAGAAAACTAATCAAGAAATCGAAATATTTCATTGAATGAGTTCAATATATCATATTATCAATAATAATTTGCCATTTAGGTTGCATTGTTAGGTTTAATGCACATAATTATCGAACCATTCTGTATGGTATTGTTCATTATTTTGAACCTGAAAAACTTTTGAATGTGCTTAATATTAATGGCCACAATCCTATTAAAAATTTTGTAAATTCTAATTCTAGCTTAAGCTAGAAGATGATTTTCCAGCTAGCTTATAGGCAACAGGGCACACCACTCAACGGTGCATGAATTAGGTTCAAGTTTTTGGTCAAACTGTAACGAATCAGCTGAACCATTGAAGTCAACTCTAATGGAAAATGTTAGGCATAATTTTTTTTTTTTTTTTTTTTTTTTTTTTTAATTTAATTTAGCCGCCGAACCTACATCTTTTGGTAGCATAGAAGCAAGTAGTTTCTACAATACCCACAGTAAAAGGGATTGGTTAGGCTGACTAGCATTTTAAACAACTACTATATACGTTATGAACAAATATTGGCCAAACCAAATACAATCGTTGGTCCATGATACCAACATCATGATTGTGATGGTTAGATCAGGATCTATTGTAAGTAGTGTTTGACAGAGATGCATCTGCCTGAGCAGAGTGTAAGCTCGAAGTACGACACGACGCTTGCTCAATTACTGATTTGAAACTGAAATAAGGAACCTACAACAGAGTACAAACATCCCAAAAAGGTAGCTATGAAACCTTTGAGTTTGAGCAATCGATTTGAAGACACATTTAGTATCATAATAAGTAGGTACTGTTCATTAATTTCAAGTGAGATAAAATCAATCATTTAAAACACGAGTAAAGCAGTTATGGGGCTATTGCTTGTTGTGTCAACGTTATTGACATTAGTTAGACCATACATTCTAACACACATCCTCGTAGGCTTAATAATAAATTTATTCTATAGGCTAGAACAATTTTGTTCGGTGTTGCATGTTTTTAGCTTGACTTTAGATGGTGGTATCCTCGTAGAAGTTAGGGTAAATTAGTTATTTCTGAAGGTTTACAAATAAAAAGTAATAAAATTAATTATTTAGTCAACCATTCCATGGCATAAGTTTAGAGTGGGATTAGCGGATTAAAGAGCCTTTCCAACGCTGAAGTTTTGACTTCAGCGCGTGTTTCGGAGTTTACCTTCTCCCATCGGGGTATGTACCCCTAAGAAGTATATTACTGTAGATTTATTCAGATAAATCAACACTTTGGTACTAGGTAGTATAATAATTAGAAAAGCTGTCTAATACCCATACTAGACGGTTCATGGAACACTGAACGCATCTTGAAACATACCTAGCTTTTTATTTGTAATGTCTCTTACTCGTATAAGGAAGGTACATTGTTGTAACTTTATGCGCGGTCTTCGAGGCAGTATGTATACTCGGGATATCGAGTATCGCAAACACTATGTTAACACAGGCTGGTAAGTAGATACCATTATGATGATGTGCGTCAAAGCGCCAAGTAGAACTTGCCTGGAATATATTCTACTTCCATTTTGAGCAATGACTTTGTACTCTATTTTAAATGAAAATTCTGAAAATTATCCGATTAAAAATCTGTTGCACTAATTACCACCAATCTAACGCATGTGGTAAATTTGGTTATACCCGGGTTTTTGGGGATAGCCAGTATTATTTTTTTTATTCAGTGGCCCTCTGTGGAGTATGTATGGTATATGCAAGAGACATCTAATACTCATCTGTGAATGATGATGATGATGATGATGGCGCTCCACTGCAATAAAATATAAAAGGTTGCCCGTTTGCAGAGCGACTTGTCCGAATGCCAGATCATTTTAGTTGTGTTCTCGCTGCTAGGTCATGCTAGGCTTGATAGATGTGTAACAGAGACGTTAGTCGGAAGATAAATACTCAGAGACCACCCAACTATAGTTTTATTGTGATTTATTTTGGAGGGTAGATTTTTAATAACACTACTGGTATATATAATGGTAACAAAAACAATTGTCGGTGATTATACCGTTCTTGAAGGATGTCAAAACTGGCAAGGCTTAGAATTAATCTTCCGAGATTATACATACCTTGGCCAGCCAACCTTTATTTAGAATCCGCTGTATTTCTACCTAAGCAAATTAATGTTTTGTTGCGGTCTTAGAACTCATATCCCGAGATTTACATTTCACCGATACAGAGTGATTGAACCAAACGATTGATTGACGTGCTTGCGGAGTAGGTAAGCACGTCTACATTCCGATATACAATCAGGAAATTGAATCTCATGTTGCAGTGTTATCACAATAACAGGGTCAACCCATTCATTAAAAGAAAAAAGGGTTTTGACCAAACGCTTCAGTCGAAGTCATTGTCGTCTCTAATTGTTATTTATCTCATTACTCGTTCAAACAAACAAAGAAAGTGCCCGTGAGACTTTCATATTTAAAAGGTTCAAGATAGGATGAACAGTAATTTCTACAGTCGCAGGAGATTGTAGCAACTCAATAATAACAAACAATTATGAAACACTTAAAGGTTTCGTCACTTCGTAATCGTTTAGCACAAGCACATAATAATTGACTAAAATACATGTTAACATTTCGATGTTGGTTCCAGAAATATGAGGGTAGCCGGTATACACACACATGTACATTATACAGGTACAAGTACGAAACTCTGTGATTGGGGAGCTACTTTTAGGACCCCTTGTTTGTTTGTTTGTGAATCATAGCAAAATTTTTTGAGGGTTTCTTTTTATTTTAGCTTACACTAGGTATATAAGCTACATAAGATTTTTTCTAAGCGATGTAGTGGATATACATAATTGCATTGACGTAAGGTGTCATATATTTTTACCCTTTTGTTTGTCTTCATGTCTATGAAACCTGAAGTATAAAGTAAAACGAATTCTGAGTATGTATCAGAATAATGTTTTGACCGATGATGACTACAGCGTTGGTCATCAAGTAGCATTAATGGAAAACCATTTGAGTACCGTAACGAAGCTTCAAGTAGCCTTTCGATTTGCATTTGCAATTTGCAATTTTTATCAGAATACCCATAGGTATATTTATGTGAAATCGTGAACGGTTTTTCACTAACCCGACAGGGCAGAGACAATAATATTGTTCATATAATTCCCCACTTACCTCATATCATAGCAGATTGATTTGCGATTTAATCTTCAGTCAGTTCAATATAGCTAGAGTTTTGTGCATATTCTCAATTAGTTCTCTCAGCGTATGGTCAGTGCGCCAAGCGCTATACTTTTTCTTACGGCGGTTTCGACAGTGCCGTACCGTGCTGATTCACCCGCTGACACACATGGGTCTGCTCAGATGAGCATTAGTGAAGACTCGATTTACATTTTGATAAGTAAATGGGGGTTTCGAAAATGCAGTATGCAATACCAAATACTGGTGTTCATTACCAAACAATTATGGTAGATCCCTTAAGATGGACATTATTAATTTGAAATGGTAAACTATCTGACCTTGAATCGTTTTTAATTCATATAAGGTAGGCTTTAAGAGAGCACTCGTGCGTCCTCCGCAATATCCCCTTAAGATTGGGCCGCGAGCCTCTGTTGAAAATGGACCTTTCTCACTAGAGTAATGGCTCTCGTAGTAAGCACTTGAGGGTTGACCTCCGTAATAGTTGTTATTCACCCCGCGAGGGTGGGTTACTTACGTGCTCACCTGCATGATCACCATATGCACACGTATAATTGGGAACCAGAGTTCTCTAAATGTATGGACCTTTCTCACTAGAGTAATGGCTCTCGTAGTAAGCACTTGAGGGTTGACCTCCGTAATAGTTGTTATTCACCCCGCGAGGGTGTGTTACTTACGTGCTCACCTGCATGATCACCATATGCACACGTATAATTGGGAACCAGAGTTCTCTAAATGTGTATGTAAATCCAAACGATGGACCTGCTTACTAGGCTGAGGCCTGCCCCCGCGAGAAGCAGATGTTGTTCTGGCTATCTTCCTACTCGTTTAGAAGAGCCAAAAAGCTTTGATTACGCCTTTTATAGCGTTACTAATTTGTTCAGCGGAGAAAAGAGCGTATTTCATGATTTCAGCATAAGTGCCGCAGCGGCTAGTGCAGGAGATCAGAGTACTTACTTTTCTATTTTACTTAGATCAAGTATATCTACTTATGTTTTCGCTCAAGATAAAATATAATAACAGCGTATTTATTCGTCACGTTTACAAGCACTCGTGCTCGGGCCAGCTGCGCCAGCAGCCCGTACAGACTTGTCCTAAAAAGGATACTGAAAAAGGTAACAGTTAATATCCGAGACATAAATAGGTATAACCTTTAAAATTCCGACGTACAATAAAATAATAATCACATCTGAAAATAAAATCACCAGTAGTACGAAATTCTACGGCTTCACCGTTAAATATTTCACACGTACCAACAGGAATTACAATCAAGACAATAATTCTTAGCAGAAAAATTGTTAAAATAAATTTTTCAAATACGTACCAAATCCGAACGGCAAAACCGTTTATAGTGTGGATTGCGTAATAACGAGGGTAGTGTGTAGTATCAAGAGACTTACATCATACCCCGAATCACTTTTAAAAACAATCGCCTACAAAACTTAGTAATTTTGTAGCGTTGAATATTCTCATAAATTTGTTCTATTTTAGCAACGGCGGAGAGCCTGAGCAGCTGCGCACAAGTTGCTTCGACGGGAAACGAAACGCCAATGTACTAAAAATGGCGCTCACAGATTTACGAAACTAAAAGAGGCGCGCGGCCGCCAGGTGTCACCACTGAGACCGGAAATACGTACCGGCTTTATGTACTATTCGACGGAAACGGATATACCTTCTCATATAAATAGCTTCCAGTGACGGTCAAGTACTTTTAATTGTATAGTTTAAACAGCTTTCCAGCTTCCTCCGATAGCGGATAAGCAAGAAAGCTGTTACAGCCTCCTATCTGCCAGAAACTAGGATCCTGTTGGAAAAGTTGCTTTCGAAAAGTTTCGTTCCGCGCGCATTCGTCTTCGGATACGTCATGATTCGTTGATTTTAAGACAGGTAGGGCATAGCAGGATTTCCTACTCACTATTTGAACAGCCTGTCTGGGGAAGTAGTAAGAATATCGCAGCCAAACACTATATTTTTTTATTATTATATGACGGGGATGTGCTTGGCCTTCATCTCACCTGATTTTTCAAGTTAAGATAAGGCCGAAGGTTGTAGTGTTCCGGCATTTTAGATAGATAGATAAACTCTTTATTGTACACCAAAAAACAAAAATAAACAGACAAGCAAGAAATACACTTAAACTAGGTACAATAGGCGGCCTTATCGCTAAAAGCGATCTCTTCCAGGCAACCTTTGGATGGAAAGGATAGCAAAGAGCAGACAAAGCGGTGTACTAAAATAAACATTAATTTATATAGCTTCTTATTAATAATAACAAAACATACAATACATTACAAAATATCCAATCATTACTAAAATATATATGTGTATATATATATAAATAGAAACTAAACAGCAGTAGCGAACGAGACAATTATAAGTTGGTCGAGGAAAAGTAATGACAGCGTAAATTATTTTAAAAAATGTAGATTGTTTTGGAGGATCTGACCGAAACGGGTAGTGAGTTCCACAAGCTAATTTTAGAGAGGCTTCTTCTCTAAAATGCCGGAACACTACAATTTGAGAATTGTTGTTATGGCGAAAGACTTAGTTAAGATGGTGGTAGAAATCCAGACGGACTTAAGCAAAGTCCTACCACTAACCAACCCAAGTACAATATTGTACTTCCTTGGGGATCGAACCCGGGACTTCTGGATCTGATACTAGGGCGTGTCATATCCAGAGGCCCCGGCGGTTAGAAATGTGTCATATTTATGATGTCAGAGCTCTTTTAGTAAGGTCGACAACGCGCGAGTAATGCTTCTGGTGTTGCCAACTTCCATAGGCAACGGCAACGGTAGCCGCGTGCAGCCATCTTGGTGGTATAAAAAAAAGGTCGCCTGAAACTGTTTGAAAATAGTTCCATCTGTTGGTGACGTGAACATATTTTCTTCGACTTCAAAAGATGGTGAAAGAATGGTACTCTGCCCAGCAAGATAAGTATTTAGTTAGGTGCTTACTTGTTAGCTTAAAAACTTATATTCTCTCTAGTTTGGCTTAGGTAAGGTGGTAAAGTATGGTTAACATATAATATCAACAAAAATAATACCACATGTGTATGTACAATATTGAACTATATATATAACCACTTGCATGACTGTATGTAGGTACATATCCACTTTCTACATGTATACAGTGTGAGGTTTCTCTGAAAAAATATGAAAAAAACGAGTTTTTTTTTGCATAGCTATTCTTATCCTTTATTTGATTATCAACAAACTCGCTTTTATAATATTAGTATGGATGCTCATAGGATGTAGAAAAACAAAGTGTGAAATGAAAACTCATGTAGGTGGGTGCTACAATGTTTATCATAAACATTCAAAAACCTAAAACAACCGTGTCATGTGAGATTTAAGTCATAAAATGTTTAATCTGTCGTCCTACACTTAATTTGGCTCCATGAAAATGGGTACTTTTGATGTTCGGTTTATAGGCTGGTTTTATGTTCAGTACAATCGCCGAAAGTATGCTTCAGGCGAAGGCAACCGCTAATGTAATTGAAGGCGTTGGCCGACACGGATCTCGGATGTATTCAGCCGACGATATAGTCTATTGAATAATGTCGTCACTTGGCTTTGCATAGGTCATAGACTATATAGGTACGCTACGTTATAAACGCAGTTGGAATGTTTTGACAGTTTTGATTTTGATGAAACGCGATAACTTCCGAGCTATGCATAGGTACGGGAGTACCTTTGCAACGGAGACTGTTTACTTTTTGGTAGCCATTCAGTAGCCAAGATGCATTGATGTATTCCGATTTGAAGGGTATGGTTGCCGGTGAAATTTCGGGCAAGCGAGGCCTAACACCTTTATGCCTCAAGTTGACGGGCGCAATGCAGTGCCGTGTAGGCGCATGTTCTTTGTGGATGTGACCTACGCAGTGAGGCTTTGTTATAACAAAGCCTCTTAAGTGCATCTCTTGTCTATAGGCAAGAGATAAATATGATTATATTATATAGAATTTGGGGATAAAGAAGGTTATGATAGGATTTGGTAGGATATGGTAGGGTTATGGTACCTTGAGTGCCTACTTGATTCTGTTTTAAGCCTAACCAAAATTGAATGTAATGGATTGGAATATATTCTACAGAATATGTTCATCATTAGGAACTACTTGCTTATTGGGTTTTATATTACCTTGGAGGTACCTGTGATAGTTTCACAGTTATAAAATTCATAGCTTAGATCAACATAAGTAGGTATGTTCAGAGATTTTCGGAGTAAATAATGGTCAATAATAGTAAAAAACGGCATGGTCAAATGACCAAAACCCAAAAAATACAGTGGATACTTTCTTATATGGATGAGAAAAGTAAAAAAAATATCTCGTGAATGAATTGTACCTTTATGATGAAGAAGAATACATACCCTATTATACATCTTCATCACCAACAAATAGTTCTAACCATAAAATCAAGTCGGCATAAATTTTGGTTACAAAAATTAAGGTTTAAGGTTTAAGGTTTAATACATTTATTCATAAAAAGACAAATGTCACTTACTTATGAACAGTATGATCTTAGGTAACAATATACAGTGGGTAGGTATGTCGTCGACTAAACGTATCTAACGCAATTATTTCATAAGCAAAGAGTGGTCTTGCATAATATGTGTAGAGAGTTTAGATTTAAATGCGTTAAATGCGTGTACATTTTTTATTTCAGAGGGTAGATTGTTGTAAAGCTTTGCGCCTTCAAAGGTAATATTTTGTTTGCCATAGTTCGTCCGAGGTCTAGGTAAAACAAGATAGCTGGCTCGTCGCATACTTCGCTTTGTTATTTCGTTATTAAATTAAATTGAATACTAGGCATACTCCTTTTTTTAATTAACCCCGGTTATTATTTTAATCACTTTCATAGTTTGACTTGCCTGTCCCAGATAAATCTACTCCTTTTTTACGTAGACTAGGTATCTATCTAGTCTACGTAATCCTTGTTACGCTACGTGTCTCTGCCTCATTTAATTAATCTTGTAACAAAAGTCGGTATCATAAACGTAACTGCGTGGTAGCAGCCTTGATGATCTCAATATATTCACGAAATTAAGCCATAAATACGCGAGTCAAGTCCCACTCTCAAAGTCTGTAGGTATAAGTAGGCACGTAAAATTCTGTTCTACTTAGTACCTAATTGGCAAAACTAAGTAAGAACCTTTCTTTTCTAACCAACATCAAAAAATAGAGGAGATTCTGTATGTTACCTGAGTACTCCGTCATTTCTCGGTTTGATTTTTTTTTTGTTTGATTACTAAAGTATTATGATTACAGATCAGACTTATATAATTTTTTTGATTTTTTTAGTTTCTAATCGTGAAGTCGGTTCCATTTCTTTTTTTTTTACCGACTTAACAAAAAGGAGGAGGTTCTCAATTCAGCTGAATGTTTTTTTTTTGTTTGTTAGAGAGATAGATTATGATAATTTTTGTTATGTTTGGTAGGCTATACTTTCGAGGTGGTCCCATAGAAATTTCATCAAAATCGGTACAGTGGTTTGATTTTTATATCAAAATAACTGGAAAATGTATGTCATCCAAGTAAACGAAATTGCGTATTTTGCTTTCCTGAGGTGTTTGCGGTCACTAGAGTAGACCTACTGAACTGCTTATCTTCCAGTATCATCATAATAATTATCAGGGTTTTAGCAGAATCACCATTCTTGGCAGGCATGTTGTTGATAGCAGTAATGATGATACGTAGTAGGGACTACTACGTATCATCATTCATGTACTGCTGAACTGCCTGCCCTCCGTTAGGTCTAGGGTAGGCCTTAGGCTTCATCATCAGATCGATCATCAGACGATGATGATGATGTTCATCGAAACTCCGTAAAAAGCTATTTAACCTAGTTTTGTTTGGGCTTAGTGGATTGTCTTATGATGCATTCTGGCTATAAATACTGTATACCTGTACCATCATCATCATCATCATCATTATAGCCCATAAAAGTCCACTGAATAGGACATGGGCCTCCCCCAATACTAAAGAAAGCAATAGAGGGTTTTTGCCATAATCACCACGCTTGGCAGGCGTGTTGGTGATCGCAGTAATCATAGGTACCTACTTATACTTTTTTTTATAAATACATATTTTCATTTTTTCTTTCTTCGTTTGAACTGTGTAACAGTTATGGTATGAGACTTTACGACCCGTCTAACATAAGTCATTAACGACTACTAGCATTACCTCAGAACTCTGAAAATATAAAAACTCTTAAATAGGGTGTCGGAGACGTCGTGGTGTCGTAGGTTTTACAACAAAAAAAAGCTAAAATTAAACTTTTTTTGTAAAAAATTTAACAAAATTCACCACTAAAAACTTAAAAATAATTCTAAGGGTACTTAGTGGTGAAGTTGGTTCCATTTTTTTTCAAAAAAAGTTTATCTATTCATTTTAGCTATCTGATTTAAATTGAAACGCTGCAATGTTCCACCATACAAGTTGGTGTCACCACTGTAGGTAGGTACCTCGTATCGTATCAGGACCTCTACAAATGGTCAAGATGGTCAGTGTCGAGATTGAAAAGACGACGTCGTCAGCGTCAGATGGAGATTTGTTCGCTTCCGCGCAGATTTCATCGTTTTGCGATGTTCAACAATTATTACTCAGTGGTAAACTATAGTAGCACAGGAGTGCAGGCAATTTGCAGGGTCAGGCATCATTTTTTACGACAAATAATCATATTAGTATAGTTATCTAACTGAGTTAAGTTGGGAAATCCGGCACTGTATGTATGTATGTCTTTGGCAATGATTGTGACGGCATAACTCTTCAACGGATTATCCGATTTTCATGAAATTTCCACTGAGTAGAGATAACGTAAATAGAATTTGATTGTCGTGGGGGATTTTCGATAAGTGGGGTTGTTTTTCAGATGTTGGGGTGACAAGACATACAATTTTTCGCCCATATCTTTTGAGTGGCTGATCCGATCAATTCAAAATTGTTAACATGCAGAGATTATATTAATACTCATCAATCGGTACGATGGTTTTTTGGCACATGGGTAGTTTTTGAGAAATAGAGTTGTTAAGTGAGACGAGAAGATTTTTAGTGTGTGTCATTTGAAAGAGTATCGACTGCACACTAAGCAACAGTTTCGAGAGCACTTTTCAAACGACATCAACCATTGTTTCATGTTAGTTAGGATACATTACGTTAGCAACAAGAGAAAGTCTCGAACACTCAGGTGAATAAAGAGAGTTCGAGAAAAAAGTGCTGAAGTACGGTGAGAAAGGTGTAATAAAAGCACACTTTTATCGTTTGTTAATTATGTTCTATTTGAGAAATCATCTCCGTCATAAACCAGACATCACGAGATCTCAGTTCGGGGTGAACTACTAGTTATTCTAAAAAGAGCTGGCTGCTCTTCGTAAACAGAAGCTAAAATAGCTCTTTAATCCTTAGGGTCTCAAAGTGAATTCAATTTGAAATGTGGATATTGTTAGTAAATGTAATCAAAAATCCAAACCAAAGAGTTCGACACGAACATTGTATGAACAAGTAACTGACTGTATGAAAAAAGAAACCGCGCACGGACCAAATAAAATTATAAGTTTGTGCAAAAGCAAAAAATGCGTGAAATGCATATCGCCTTCGTAATTGTTTACTCAAATTCGAATTTATGCAGATACTTTTATAAAAATGAGTGTGCCTTTGTCAAGGAGGATAATGAAATCACCATTATCACCACTACCTATCTACATACTCGACAAACGTTGGCGAACGACTGTCGGCTTGCCGCCGTGAACTGTATCGAGAATGAAGAAATGTGAATGTAAGTAGTGCGTGACAGTTCACCGCCACGAGCTTTGTCGAGTCAAGGGCACACGAGTATCCACGAGCTGTATTGAATCGAAGGCGAACGAGTGACGCCTTACCGCGAGCTGAGTCGAGTCGAGAGCAAACAAAAAGGCTCACCGCCGTGAGTTGAGTCGAGTCGAAGCTAGTGAGTGACGGCACGCCATCACGAGCTGTGTAGATTCGAGGGCGAACGAGAAGGCTCACCGCCGCGAGCTGAGTCGAGTCGAGGACAAATGAAAAGACTCACCGCCGTGAGCTGAGTCGAGTCGAAGCTAGTGAGTGACGGCACGCCATCACGAGCTGTGTAGATTCGAGGGCGAACGAGAAGGCTCACCGCCGCGAGCTGAGTCGAGTCAAGAAGTCTGATTTCAGATTTCATTTATTTGGCCTTATTAAAACGTTATTACTAGGCAAGTCATTTCACAGAGGTACATTTAAAATAACTAAATAATCATAATCATACATATCACACGACAAACTTAGAACTAACTAACATTTCGAATCAAAAAGATTAAATTAAAAGTAAAGTTACAATATAAATAGTAGGTAAAAGAATGAAAAATATCAAGTCAAATTTCATCAGAAAAAAAAACCAAGTGCACTGAGCAACGGCACGCCGTCACGAGCACGAACGGTGAGACATTATATTCGAGGGCGAACGAGAAGGCACACCGTCGCGAGCTGAGTCGAGTCCAGGGCACTGAGTATGACGGCTTACCGTTGCGAGCTGAGTGGTGTCGAAGGTAGTGTGTAACGGCACTCCACCACGAGCTGTGTAGATTCGAGGGCGAACGAGAAGGCTCACCGTCGCGAGCTGAGTCGAGTCGAGGCCCTAGAGGGCGAATGAAATGGCTCAACGCCAAGCGAGTAGCGGGTCGTTTCAGCCGCGGGTTCGTGACTTCATTATACGCCGGCCACACGCAAAGCATTGTTTGCTTTCATTGGGAATTCAAAGTTGCAAGCAATCTCGCGTAAAATAAGTTCGAGTTTTCGCGCTGAGAGTCGACCTCATCGACAGTGCGGAGTGCGGCTCCATGATTGCACTTTTTCAACAGCCCGAAAAAGCGGATAAATTGCGAATGCCTCATAAAAGCCCCAATTTTACTGTATTCGTATTACTTTGAATGGAATGTCAGAGAGATGATGTCAGACGTCACATAAACTGCGGTGCCCAAAGAATATGTTTAGATGAGCAAAGTTTGGCTTCAATAAAAGTGAGAGGTTTTACGAGCGGTTCATCTTCACAGACCGACAATAAAAGATAGGAAATTGCATCTGATGGAAGCATAACAGTGGAAGTAGTTTTACGGAATGACCGTTCCCTCCCTACTCGCCGTCGCCCGCTGGCTCACTGGAGCTAAACAAATATTGGTGTAACATTATCTACGCTGCCTTCACAAGGCGCGGCGCTGATCGCTTCCATCGGGAATGCGGGATTTCTCGCTACTTGCTAGGCTTGGGATGGTGTGCTTGAGGTCTGGAACGTTCGCGACCTGAACAAATATTTATTTATTGACATTCTTAAATATAACATTACAGATTAAACAACCAATGCGTCATACTTGAAAAGCGTATTATGATTATGTTGGTACAGACATTGAAATACAAAAATAATAATTATAAGGTAAATTTTAACGTAAATAATATAATATACGGCAAAGAAGAATCAGTGATAAAATTAAATGGGTAATAGGTACATACACATATATATAAACAAGTGCTAATAAGTACATATTAGGTACCAAACACAAATCATCATTAAAAATAAACTTCACGCTCAAAGATGTAGGTACCTATACACTGTGTTTGGGTGTTGTACTCGTATATCGTATGATATACATAGGTATATTAACAGCATGTGTTTACAACAAAAAATGTTTATAAGTATTATATCCGTAATTCAGTTCCCTTAAGCTTTACTTAGTCAGGGGAGAGGAAGCTCTATGAAATTAATGTCCTGTAATATAAGTACGATGCTACTAGGTACTAATTAAATGAAAGACCATCGTCTACAAACGAAGGAGGTAGGTACCAGCTTCGAGCAATCACAACATCCTCTCGCGGCTGCAGCTATTGAAATTCAATCACCCTCCCCCCACTCGCTCTCTCCCGCCGAGGGGGGGATCGAGGGAGAGGTTCCTCGGAAACTGTTTGTAAAAAACACTTGGAGCTTGTTTCATAGAAAACCCCGTTGCCGAAGCCAATTGACGCGCCACGCCACGCCGCCGCCGCGCCGCCACTTTACCCTTTACTGCAGGGTTCCTATTCCGTAGTGATTGTATTGGCAGAATAAAACACAAGGCCTTGTTTATATATTTTGCTAACAAGCTTTCTTGAAAACTTTTATTGATCGAGTGAGCGAACGAGATCTCAGAGCTATGTTGGGTAATTCACTGTTCTATTTAAGTATTTTATTTCATTTATTAAAAAAGTCATCATTAATAGTTAAAGTAAGCGTTACATAAGATCAAAGTTAATACCACAATAATTACAGATGACAAAATGTATAATATGATAGATACACTGAGCGAGCACAGGTTAATTAAATCAACCGCCTCTGTGGTCTAGCGGTTCAACCCACCGATTTCAGATCCAGAGGTCCCGGGTTCGATCCCCAAGGGGAGTACAACATTGCTCGGTTTGGTTACTGGTAGGACTTTATTTAAGTCTGCCTGGCTAGCTACCACCATCTTACCTAATTTTGTCGTCATAATAACAATTCTAAAATTGTTGTGTTCCGGCATTCAGAGGTAAGATAGCCAGTTCCTCAGTTTGTTCAGGATTCTGGGTGAAGTGTCCACCTTCGACCTTATCTCAACTTGTAACAATGCTTTTAATTCGGTTGACAGAGGCACCTTGTTAAATCAAATCAAATCCAAAATTCCCGAAATTTATCCTTTTCTTTTTCAATGTTATGGTTCGCCATCTAAATTAATTTACAAGAACCAAACTATTTCGTCTGCAGTTGGCTGTCAGCAAGGTGACCCTCTAGGCCCGGCCATTTTTAGCCTTGCCATTCACCCAATTATTCAACGCCTGAAATCTAAATTGAATGTTTGGTATCTCGATGACGGAACCCTGGGTGGCGATGTGGACTCAGTATTTGGCGATCTAAAAATTATTATAGATGAATTTCGACAGATTGGCTTAGAACTAAATTTTTCGAAATGTGAAATATACATTTCAGATACATGTTTGGATAGAAATTCAATTATTCAAAAGTTTGAGACTTTGGCTTCTAATATTACTGTTGTAGATAAGAGTTCACTCCACCTACTAGGTTCACCAATTCTTGATGAATCTTTTCCGGGTTTCGTCGACGACAAAATTCAAAATTTTATGAAGGTTTCGGACAGACTTTCAAAAATTAATTCACATATGGCTTTCACCATTATAAAATTTTGCCTTTTTGTCCCAAAATTTACTTATGCTTTACGATGTTGTCAACTGTGGAAACACAGTGAGCTGGTGGAAGGCTTAGACAACATAATAAAGAACACCCTTTCCACGGTTTTGAATATTGAGTTGGATGACAGAGCATGGTCGCAGGCCTCATTGCCTATTCGATTGGGCGGCTTAGGTATACGCAAAATTTCTAGTGTTGCTTTGCCAGCGTTCTTGTCTTCCGTCTATAGTACACATTCTTTGGTTGAGAAAATTCTAACACCATCAATTTCGGCTGTTCCAGGCAATATACTCCAAATTTCTTATCTTGACGAGGCTCGAAATGCTTGGCATAGTGCTTGCCCTAATACCGATCCCCCAAAACACCTTTCGGCACAACGGCAGTGGGACGGGCCTCTGTGCGAGTTGACACGGAATTATCTATTACATACGTGCTCAACCTCCACAGATCGTGCTCGTCTCTTAGCTGTTTCAAAATGGGAATCAGGTCTTTGGCTGCAAGCACATCCATCCTACAATACCGGTACACTTATGGATCCTGTAACTTTCCGTATTGCCACTTGTCTTCGGTTGGGTGCAAGATGCTGCGCCTCTCACCAGTGCCGGTGCGGTGCGGCCGTAGATCAATTTGGTTTTCACGGACTTTCGTGCGCAAGGTCTGCCGGCAGGATTTCGCGCCACGCTAGTCTTAATGACATTATCCGTCGAGCGTTTACCAGTGTCAATGTGCCAGCCGTTCTTGAACCGAATGGTCTGTTACGTGATGATGGTAAGCGGCCCGACGGTATGACTCTTGTCCCTTGGGAAATGGGTAGGCCTTTGGTGTGGGACGCTACCTGCGTCGACACCCTAGCGCCATCTCATCTGCCTGGGACATCAGTTAGGGCTGGTGCGGCGTCTGATTCGGCCGAGGATCACAAAAGGCGCAAATATAGTGGTCTCGACAGAGCTTACCTATTTGAGCCTTTTGGGGTGGAGACCTTGGGTCCGTGGGGAGCCGGTGCCCTCCGGGTTTTCAAAAATATTGCGGGGCTTTTGATTGAGGCGACACGTGACCCAAGGGCTGGCTCTTATTTAGGCCAGCGAATTAGCATAGCTATTCAGCGTGGCAATGCAGTCTTGGGCACGCTTCCGTCTGGTACTGGTCTGGAACAGTTGAGTTACCTATAGGCCGTTTGTAACGGTCCTTAGGTAATCTGACTGATTCCTTTGTACTTAGTTAGTTTAATTTATTGAATAAATGTATACCACGTTTCAAAAAAAAAAAAAAAAACTTGTAACCAGGTGAGATGAAGGTCAAGAAATGCTTCCCCGTCGTACATTAAAAAAAAATTATGTATATATAAATGTTTATGTAGGTATGCGGCAATGTTTGTGACGGCATAACTCTCGAACGCGTTATCCGATTTTAATGAAATTTCAACTGTAAAGAGGTAACTAAGAGGAGACACTGCAATGGTGTAAGAATTAGTTATTTTTGAGAAAAAAAAATGGAACCGACTTCACCAATAAAAACCTAAAAATAGCTCTAAGGTTAAGTTCATATATGTTGAAGTTGGTGCCGGATTGCCATGCAAAACATTAATGTATGGCACTGCCTAATGTACATAGATAGAACTTTCTCCAAAACTGACTGCCATCATCATACAAATAATATCGATAAAATGATATCAAATAATACAAATAATCGGCAAAGTCTATTAGTACAATAGGCAGCCTTATCTCTAAAAGAGTTTTTTTTCCAGGCATTCTTAGTAGGAGAAACATAAGTTTGCGGATATTTTGGTGTTCGAAGTTAAAGTTTTGTTAATACACAGAAGGCTGCCTTTTATTGGAACCCCTTGGACGACTTTTACACATCCGTGGGCTGGATTATTAAACCACGAGTAACACAGCAACGGTTTTGAGAGCACTTTTAAACAGATTTTAACCTTTTCATATTAGTTTGGGGTGACTTTTATTCACTTTTTGTTGTCTGCCCACCCCACTATTACGTACGGTCGGTGCTTCTCTAGTTGCTTACTCTCATTCTTTGCAAAGCCAGAATGAGAGTTAGCAACGAGACAGCTTTGAACGCTCAAGTGAATAAAGAGAGATTGAGAAAAAGTGTGCTACAAAGTTAGGTCAAAATCAGTCATTGTTTTTTAAATAAGATTTTTGAGGATCGCGACCAAGGTAGAGTAAGGTGTAATAAAACACACTTTTATCGTAGTGTTGCTAACTGTAATTGTGTGATAATCTCCGTACCTTACACATACCAGACACCACGAGATTTCAGTTCGGAGAGCAGCTCTAGTTTGTGTTCTGTCTGTAACAAAGGAAGTAAGGCACTTTGGTAAATCCGCTTAATAAAATAATAGGTAAATAATCTACTTGGTGGCATTCATCAGAGTAGTAGAAGCCCCTTGTGAAAGGGCTCATCCGGAGAATTACTACCACCATACCTATGCCAGTGCTTGGCGGCCGAAATATAGGTATGGTTCTCTTTCACAAGGAACTTTACTACTCTTAACAGCCTCACAGCTCAGTTGGTAGTAGCTCTGCCTTCTGCGCTGTACGTTGTTGGTTCGATGTTGTTGCTGTTTTTCGATTTGAAGAGTCTGGTTGCGGGTGAAATTACGGGCACGCGGGGCTTTAAGCCTTTATGACTCAATTAGGGCGCAATGCAGTGCCGCATAGGGTTCTATGTGGATGTGATCTACGCAGTAAGGCTTTGTTATAGAGAAAAAATGCTTGCTTTTTCCGTAATGTAAAAATAAAGATATTTTTTTAAACCAACAACCTCTGAATCGGTGGGCGCATGTGGTTACTCACCTTTTACTGCTACTAAAAGTCAGTTTATGTAATCTAAAAATATAATTTAGTAAGGATTTACGCAGCCGTTACCTACCTATCCACTGAATCAACCAATAAAAACCAAACTTGACGCACAAACCAAAAAGCGCACTTCGCCCGGTATCCTCAACAGACCGAGGAACTAGCTATCTAACCTCTAAAAAGCCGGAACACAACAATTTATTATTGTTGTTATGGCGACATAAAAAAATCCTACCAAACAAACCAAGCACAATATTGTACTCCCCTGGCGATCGAACCCGCAACCTCTGGATCTGGCATCAGTGAGTGAACCAATAAGAACACAGAGGCGGTCCTGCGCAGATTAGGTACTCTTTGAATGTTTCTGACACTTTCGTTCATACCCTAAGTATCTTTTGAAATATAAAATACTTACTACGCCTAGAGTCAGACGAAGGTATCTTGGAACTTTCACATTAAACAAGATTGTAAACGATAAATTTGGTTGCATAGACCTATCACGCAAAATGCTTCGCACTCAGTTCGGAGGTCCAGTGATGCGCGCGTGTGCCGTGCCCGCCTTATGTTAGCAACCTACCTACTAGGTAGCAAACAAAACGTGTTTCGTTGAGAACGATCCGACCGAATGAGTCAAAGAATCAATCAATTGTAAGTAGATCCAAAAAAGACACTTTTTTGAAGATATGAATCAATTGTCTTAGTTAAAAACGACTCACTGAACCATATCCGTAAAGTGGAAGGAATTTCGTTGTCCGAAAATCCGAAAGTCCGAAGTAGCCCGTCGAATGGTTAAAACTAAAATATTTTATTTGAGAAATGTTTTTGCTTCTTCTGTTTAAATTCAACACATCACAATTGTGTTTACTTTACATAATTGCACTTTATCTTTATTTGTTCTAATTACCATATTTTAATTTACCACTATATTTATCTTCTTTTATATTTATAATTACAAGGTCTGGTTCTTTTTTAGACTAGCGAATTAGCATAGCTATTCAGCGTGGCAATGCAGCCAGCGCCTTGGGCATGCTTCCACCTGGTACTGGTCTGGAAAAGTTGAATTACCTATAAGTACTTAGACCGTTTGTAATGGCCCCTGAGTAACCAGATTTCTTCTCTTGTACCTACCTAGGTACATAGTTTAATTGTATGTACATATATATTGATAATAGATCCTATGTGATTATTGCTGTAGGCTACAGTAATTTTACCTTTCACTATAATACCTACTTACATAAATATTTAACATGTAGGTAGGTAAATAATTGTGGCTGTATACAATCATTTTTTTTTTTAACCTATCTAAAAATACTCACATTTTAAAAGATCAAAGAAGCCTCAGAGTTTATTGAGTTATCATGAAAAGAATTCACTTTATTGGTAAGATAAAAAGTGAACGAGAGAACAATAATTGGGTTCGAACAAAGAGCCGCGACGACGACGCGACGACGAAAGCTTTTAGAGCAGTATTTAGAGCTGAATGGAACGAAGCCACTCCCCACCACCCTCCCCCTCTGCCTACGACAATGCAAACCTTGGCTACGTTAGTATACTTTGGCCCATTTTCGTAACCAATATTTTGTAACCAGGTACGAAATTGAAATTTTACTCACCCTTTCGTAACCGGTTATAAAATAAGAAATAATTTTCCACTTTCGTAGCTGACTTTTGTAACCAGCTACGAACATGGAAAATATTTTCCTTACATATAACCGGATATGAAAGGAAAAGTAAAATGTATTCTAACCTGTGCTATGGCATATGCTTACAATATCTTGTAGTATCATCAAAATGTGCAGTAACATGCACATAACATAAAACATTGACCGCTTCTATCTGTGGTCTAGTGGTTCGCCCCCCGGTGTCAGATTCAGAGGTCCCGGGTTCGATCCCCAAGGGGAGTACAATATTGTGCTTGGTTTGGTTGCTAGTAGGACTTTATTTAAGTCCGCCTGGCAAGCATCTTACGCACCTAATTCTGTCGTCATAACAATATTTCTTAAATGATTGTGTTCCGGCATTTTAGAGGTAAGATAATTCCTCAGTTTGTTGAGGATTCCGGGTGAAGTGCGCTTCCACCTTCGGCCTTATCATAACAAGAACAATAATTTTAGTACCCTGGAGATCGAACGCGAGACCTCTGGATCTGACACAAGTGTGCGAAAAACTAGACCACAGAGGCGCTAGGCGGTTTAAACTATAAGTGATGCGACATCATTCGTCATAATTCGTGCGACTGAAAGATAATTTAAAAAAAAACCTGTTTGAGAGGTGGTAATACAGTAGGTACTCTTAAATAACATGACCCTTCTTCTGGCGCAGGTGGGTAAAAATACTCATATTTATGAGATCAATAATTATTTGAATTAATTGAAGGAAAGAAAGAAGAAAATAAAAATATTTATTAGGCACCAAGAACAAACACAGCGTATGAACACACACAGGTAGGTACTAACATAAATCTAAAGTACGTAGGTAAACACATAATATACTGCGCCGGCCTGGGCCAAAAAGGTACCACCTAAGCAAAATGCCACTCCACCATGGAGTGAAGAGGCGCTGATTTTCAGGTGGATCCCTCTCGAGCGAAATCACGCATAACAATAGCAATTAAAATAAGATATTAATACATTTAAAGATATTATTACGTATATTGAACAAAATAAATAAACAACAATAATAATAAATATTATGAAGGAGTTTGGATAGGATTGAATAGGCATGCGTATGCTTAATGGTTTCAGCTTTAATTATCTATGTTTATTGAAAAAAATAATGATTAAATTTATAGTCTAGGGTCGTGATCGTGGGGATCACAGCGGATATTAGTGTTCTGTGCGTCACAGTCACATGTGCAGTATAAAATATAGATGTTGATTGAATAATATTGTTATTGATCTGAGCTGACGTTCAAGAGAGTGAAAATTAGAAAAAGAGCTTACGAGGACTTTTGTAGTAAAAGAAAGTGTTTTTTGAGTGCAAATCTAAACGTACTAATGGTCTTTATTGAACGAAACGGAGGATCTAGGAAATTCCAACATTACGTAGCAGCATAACGGAAGGATCCTCTGAAAGCAACGGACTTGTAAAGTGGCGTAAGAAAGACGTTAGCAAATTCTCGCTGTGAATAGCGTGAGTTACTTTTGGCGAAGGTAAGTTTAGAGTACAAGTATTGAGGTAATTTATTTTTAGTGAGGTTATAGAGAAGAGTTGCTTTTTCGACGCACCGCCATCTTCAACATGTTTCCTGAGTTAAGGAAACATGAGTTAAGGACGCATCAACAAATATCAATGGTTTTTAGGTACCATTTAATAAACCAGGAAACATAACTACAGAGATCTCATGGTAAAAATTTAAAGCTTATATATTCATCTACAATGATAACAAATAAAAACTGGGCAGTTCTATACAACATTTTCACATAAATACGTGTTTACCGTCGCAAAAATCGATGAAAAAGACGAAAAATGGTGTCTACATAGGTACATAAATAGCTAAATTCGCTGCATATTTTGTAGTGAAAATTATATTAAATGGTGTATTTTATAGTCCTCTATACGTCTATCTTATTATTTTGTATTACAATAAATTAATTTTCCAACTGTGAGAAAAATAGGCAGTCGAAAACGCACTAAAATTTCTCCATACATTTTTCAAAGGAGATCTGCTTTATATAGTACTCGATTACTTTTCTGCACACCATTCCACGCTCAGACGCGGTCATGGAAGTACGGGTATTTCGCATTTTTTAATTTAGTATAGGGTTGCCAACAATACTTTTAAAAACAGTAATATACTGTTTTTCACTGCGTTAGACTTTTTACTGTTAAACAAATATAAAGTTTACATTATACTGTTTTCAACGCATCACTGGTATACACATAAACCTGTTTAAAAAGTAAACGTAAATGGTGTGCGTGCTGAAAAAAGTTTTTAATAGAACTGTTAATAACTTTATACTTTACATTGATATGGCTAATTAATATCGAAAGAAATGGTAAAGTAAAGTAAAGTAATATTTATTGCATGAATACATGGGAAAAATAAAGATGGTAACAATGTCAGAATGTGCAACAATGTATTCTACTGTACGAGTATAACGGTGTACAGTATTTTGTGATGAGCTATCGAATCAAATGTCAAAGATAAAATGTTAGAAAAAAGAAAATTTAAAATGTCACAAGTTAATATTTCAAAGAATATAAATTAAATCAGAATAAAATTATGCATGAGAATTGTCAATATGTCTATCATTCATAAATTGTGCAATTTTATATTCCAACTCTCCTGATAGTGCTGAGAGAAGAGCTTTCTGGTCGTGATTTTACATGATTAATATCAAATAATTATCTCCGTATAACATTTCATTTAATTTTGTTCATAAGCTTACAGCAAGGTAGCAAACACGTTTATGAATTAAACTAGCTTTTGCCCGCGACTTTGTCCGCGTTATGGTTTTTTTTTAAATACCTAGGCTCTGGGAGAGATAAGACTGGGATTTCGAATAGTCCACCAAGTTTGTAATAGATAGGTATTGCCGTTTTTACGACAGAGATTAACCTTTCTTTCTTAACGTTTCTTGCATGGGGTTTTTTATTAATTATTTTCCTGGTTATTCGACGTGATCTTGTGATATGATCGTGATATTCTCTGAAAATTGCAACCTGCAATAACAAACATAAACAGTTGATTTTGTTCACGTACATTAGGATTAAAGGAAATAAATGATGATTTGATGATGTTGAATGTGTGTGTCGCATTAGCATGTGTCTTCAAAACAGCCTCGACGCTTCTATTATACTCTTTGCACGTCACTCACAATGTTGTCTTCTAAACAGTCTTGACCGTTTAAAATTGCAAACAAATCAAAGAAGTTGACTGTTGAATTTGAAATAAATTTACAAAAGTTATTTTGATATTGTAGTTTTGTATGCACAAAAAAATATTTCTCTAACTAAGTCTAACTAAAATGGATCTAGCATTAGATAACCCAGCTAATAAGCAATGCTACAAATGTGAGCAACAATTATTTGGCAATTTAAACATTGACTACAACTCTTACAACTCCATGGTGGTTTTGTGGAATAAATACCAGATTTTTATCTACGAGAACTTTCAATTTATTTCCCCGGCGAAGGTTATTATCCCGGAGTACCAGATTCATCATTTACTCATCACTAATAACTATTTACTGTGCCTGGACACCAACGGATTTGTGCATGTAACAACCCTGAAATTTAAGAATCCTACTCAGAAACTATTCAAATGCAGCCACCAACCACGAGAACAGGGTATCAAGACGTGCGTTTCATACAGTCAAGATCATTCCTTGAGCTTGAAGTATGATTCAGAGTACTTCATAAGTCTGAACAAGATCAGTCCAGATTTTCATGGAGTGAAGAAAGTCGCTCTGTCCTGTGAAGAGCCATGGCAGATACAAGAAAGCTCTCAAGGAAAACATATTCTTACCTTTCACAAGATTGAAGGAAATTTAGAATATTATCAGAAAATTTTCAAAACCAGTCAGATAAGCAACAACAGTGTCTTCATTGTTATATCATTTGATAAACTCAATGTGTATGGATGTCTGTTTGACCCAAAGATGTCTGAAGATCACACAAATCTTGTAAAACTGTATTCATGTCCCTCGGAAATTTGCAGCATTGAAATTAGCACAAATAACAGCTTAGTCATTGGCTTAAAAATGGGGACTATTATACACATAATGTCAAACATAATCACACCAGAAATTGCACACTTAAACACTGCTTTGCACAAATTTATCATCCTAAACAACAAATTCTTGTATACAGATGGTGTTACACTTTGGCAAGCAGAAAAAGTCTTCTCAGACCCTATGTTTAAACAGTTATTTGTTAAAAATGTTCATGACTTCAAAAGATGTGGTAATATAATAATATGCACCACATTCACTAAATTAATTTACACATTTGCGTATGAAGATCAGAGTTCATATCTGCATCAGACAAATAAAGAATACAACACAGCAGAAGAATTGCTTGGTACTTTGAATAATTCAGATTGTTTGAATAGGATATTCAATGAGGTTGAGAGAGGCAAGCAATTGGCGACAAAGTTAAAAGTTGAAGGTTCATTTATCACTGCGATGGCTCTGACCAAACGGCAAGAGATTATGGACACGGTTATTCTAAGTAATGTGACCGTTCACAACAACATTGATCAACTCATAGCAGATGACAATGAATTGACATTACCGGAAGATATCTCACAGTATTTCCAACCTTATACATACTACTTTCAAATAATGGTCAGTATTAACCCCAATGCTAAAGGAGGGCTGTCTAACATTATAACAGAAATACTTTCAAATAGTGATGCAGAGTTACATGTCACTCTATCAAATGAACACAAGATACTCAAAACAACAAGTATTAAAGTAAGCGAAACAAATATCCTAATACCACTACAATCAAGCTCCACCGAAGTTACCGTGGACCTACGTCTTGTACCAATAATACCAGGCACTTATGACAAGAAGCAGAAAATCTGGCCGGAGTTGTACAAGAAAACCATCAAACTGAGTTCTGAACATTTTATACGACCAACTGTTCAAAAATCTCTGATCTGTCAAAAGCAGTCCGACGAGTTCATAGATTTGAAAAAGACTATACTTCAGTGCAATGAACAATATATAAGCCAATTCAATATTATAGACACTTCTGAGTCTGGCAGATTATACTCAATGTATGTGAGATTACCAGAAAACTATGACTGTGGTAATATTAGTAAATTCTTCAGTGATAAATCAGGGTTTATGAGGAAATTGCTCAGCAGTGAGGATTTTTTGGAATCTAAATGCAAAATCAGCTTTTTAGTTGGAATGGAAACTGTTCATATTACCATAGATAATGATGGTTTCTCAAACCCTAGGTTAATATTATCTTGCGGGAACCTCCAGATAGCTACAAGTATGAGGAATTTCTTCTCCAATATTGTATACAATGATACCTGTAAACCTGGTCAAGATTTTATAAATAACAATTTGTATACTACTATTGAGGTGAGAACAGATAATTTATGTTATATTAACTAGCTATTGCCAGCGGCTTCACCCCCATGTTACCTGGTTCAAAACTAACCTATGTTCTTCTCATGGGCCCATCCAGCCATTTAGTTATTAAAAGATCTCAAACAGAGACACTCATTCAAATTCATAATATTAGTCATCATCAACAGCCCATTTATCTCACTGTTGGCCTCCTGTAAATACTGGAGGGGTTTTGCCATAATGACCACACTTGGCAGATGGAATCGTGATCTCAGTAAAAGTATGTATATGGAAAGGTGCTGATAGCGTCTTCTGAGAAATTATGTAGGTACCAGACCTTCATACCTATAAGTAATTCGCAAAACATATTTGAAAAAAATCTAATTCACATGTTTCGCCTCTACACTAAGGCTTACTCAGGAAAAATAGTCCTGTTACTAAGTTAAATCCATTACCTAGTAATACCCAGACTGGTAACAAATACTTACCTGCTTTAAAAAAATCTTTACAGAACCTAGAGAAGGCTGTGAGAGACTGCATCGGAACCGCTGCCAGCTTTGAAGACTTCTCACCTCTGATGGAACAGTTTGAGAAAGACATTATTGGCATGCTACCTGTGTGAATGGTGAAGCACTCTGGCTTTCAAACCAAATTTACATCTCCTGTGATTTTAGTGTGTAAGCTTAAATATAACCATTTTGGGTCAAATAATAAAATCAATAGGGGTAGCCTATTGATGATCTAGTTATCTGAGTACAAAATGTATCCCAGATTCATTAAAAGTTAAGTATTAGGTGAGGTAATAGGAAATAAATATTTTGAATGTTTCTGAAAATATTATGTATGTGCCTAAAAATCAAAACTGTGATAAACATAATTATAATTCTATAAATAAGGATAAAGTCGCTGTTCTCACAACTAGTCAAGTTGTGAGTAGTTTGCCCATGAAGTTAAAAAATAATTCATAGGGCAAACTACACTTTTACCACTGCTGAACTAAGGCATTGTCTGAGAAGGCCCACTCGATTGTAGACCTCATTCTTGGCCTGGCAAGCCTCTAGGTTTAGGGTTGTCCCTACTTACTAGACTAGAATAAACCGCACACCTAGATACGATTTAAGACCTACATTTTTCACACTCAAATATCAACAGTTTACCTGGTTATGTTAAACGGAATGCAGCCGGGGGAATAACAGCTTCTTTGACGTCAGACAGTATTTATTACAATGCAGATAGGTGGCGCGATGAACAACAAATTTCATATTTATAAATTGAGATTATTTTTTTCTATATAACCACTAGAAATTATCTGTTTTATCATTTTGTTACGTGAAATATGGTCGCGCACAAAGCCTTTAGGATCAGAAAGTTGAATTCCTAAAATGTTGAGTTTGCAAAAAGTTGAATTCGCAGCATGTTGAATCCCACAATGTTGAATTTGCAAAAAGTTGAATTCCTAAAATGTTGAATGTTGTTGTAGACTGTGACACTCCTACACTATTCGACGCGTATGCGTAATTTGTCGGTAATATGCCAGAAACGCATATAAGGTAGCGGTTACGCAAAAGACCTGAAATTCTATCAAAAATACCTGATACACTCCAGCAAATAAATGAAAAAAATGCTGAAAAATATTACAAGTGACCCAAAAAAAAAATGTAATATGCGATCCTCTATAATATAACAAGCCTCATAGCTCAGTTGGTAGTAACTCTGCCTTCTGCACTGTAGGTTGTGGGTTCGATTCCCACCCAGAACAAACATCTGTGTGATGAATATAGATATTTGTTCTGTGTTTGGGTGTTGTATCATATATATTTACAATAGTATTTAAGTATTCTATCCGTTATCTAGTTCCCATATTACAAGCTGTGCTTAGTTTGGGGCTAGATGGCGCTGTGTGAAATTAACGTCCTGTAATATTTATCTATTCCAATAAGTTTAACTCAAAGTTCAACTCGTTGAACTAATTGATTTTTAAACAATTATTTTAACTGTGTAACTACTTTGTGAATGTTGAAAAAAACTATAAATTTAGAATGTAGACATACTCTGGACAAAGCATACTTTTTATCACGATATTCCCACGAGAATGGGATTATCCGTTAGTGAAACGATTTACGTATATGTAAAATAATATATATCCTTGACATACCGAAGATAAATAATGTTTGAAATGTATAACACAAGCTATGATCAAGATCTACATTTTCAATGACAGCTGTCAAAACTACATCTGCCATTTGAAATGTAGTTCTCTGTAATAGCTTTCATTGGAACTAAGAACGGAGAGGAGAAGAAGAGGAGAGTCTAGGACGAGTACTTTCAGGGATATGGTCATTTGAAGTTTGACAGCTGTCATTGAAAAAATAGATCTTGGTCATAGCTTTCATTTGAATTAAGAACGGAGAGTCTAGGACGAGTACTCTCAGAGATATGGTCATTTAAAATTTAACAGCTGTCATTGAAAATATAGATCTTGGTCATAGCTTTCATTTGAACTAACAACGGATAGTCTAGGACGAGTACTTTCAGAGATATGGCCGGTTGAAGTTTGACAGCTGTCATCAAAGGTACCTAAATATTTCCCTTCAGAGGAATAATATTTTTATGATGGGATTGATAAAACTGTGTTCCTAAAAAAGTCAACATTATGGGAATTAAACATTTTGCGAATCAAAAATTAATGAACATTCTGAGAAATTATACATTTTGGGAATTCAACTTTCTGATCCTAAAGGGCACAAAGGACCTTATACCATGACAATTTTTAAGTATCTAAGTAGTATGAAAGATAAACGTGCGTGACAGACATCCTGAGCGATGTTAAACCCATATTATATACCGCATAACGAGCCTGTGGAAGGGTGAATGAAAAACTAAGATCGGTTTTAGGGTCGTAGATTTCAAAAATCCATAAAAAGGGGGGAAGTGACCTTTTTTTGGTGGGAAATATAGCTCCCGATATCTGATCTTGCGGTCATGTAAATCGTGTAAGTGGGAACTATAGCTCCCATTGTCTCGTATTATATAGCTTTATTTTTTACTAGGTGTTTGGCCTAGCTTTACTTGTAACAATGCATGTACCTACTCAAATTTGTAAGTTAATATAACCACATTTATTAGGAAATGTGTTTTTATATTCATTTTATTTAGGCACCTACTTAGTGGCACAGCAACCAAATCAGATATTACCTACCTAATTAAAACGGATTTCGATAATAAAAAGCGAAAATAAATAATTAATAACCACTTAACTATTAATTTTGGTAAGGTTTCTATGGTCATAAAACACTCTTATTTATGTAGAGATAAATTCACTTAATTTTTGTGCATCAGACTGGGATATCTTCCCACTTAAGACCCACCTTTAGACGAGCCTACCTAGCTACACATAGCTCTCAATGTTTTATTAACGGTAATCTTTAATACAACTTGTGGTTTGCTTACCGGTGTCAAATCCAAAGTCCCTGGTTCGATCCCCTTTGGTTAGTGGTAGGGCTTTGTTTAAATCCGCTTGGCTAGCTACCACCATCTTACCTAATTCTGTCGCCATTCTTTCATAAATAGTTCCGGCATCTAGGTGTGATAAAAAGACAATTTGGCTTGTAATGTAAATTGTCAAAAATAAAAATTAATAAAGCAACAACTAACTAGTACAATAGTGGATTTGAAATTGACTCGATATGATCTTGATGCGACTGTCCAGGATTTGGGACAAGGGAATAAGAGATGTAAGACACCTCGAATAAAAGATGAGGTAACTTTATACTCTTATATTTAAACCATTCGCCTCAACAGTTCATTAATCTTATCTTCACGGTTACCGAAGTCGCCGCCGTCGACGTAATGCGTAGTCTTCTTGCGCCACCCACCGGTCGGGTTGTTTAGCTTGAATGGCCACAGGAAGTTGCTGGCGTACTGAAACAAACATTTGCTATTTAGACTACTAAATATTTCGAAATTAATGACCTGGAGGCCCAGTAGTCTCACTTTCCCAAACAAACATAGTTCCATTTCGAAATGGCAAGTGATTTAAAAAATATTTTGCAGTTATAATCGGATAGGGATAATCTGAGTCTATGGTGTGCTACTTTTTCTAAAAAAACGAATACAAAGCAAAATATTTATGGAAGAGTTTTTCCATACAAAAACTATTCCATACATTTAAATTGTTAATGCGTATCAAAAAAAAAGTAGCGCACCACAGGCACAGATATCTCTTTCTGATACCTGCAAATTTCATGTGAATCGGACTTACCACTCCGAAATGGAGGGATGGAGAGCGAATATCAGCGGGACTCCGGGGCCCTCTTAAATCAACCGATAGCGTTCTTAATACAATAACTACGCTCCCGAGACAAAATCGCCGATGTTGGAGGAACAGCCGCGAAATGGAGCTGGGCTGGACGGAAGCGGAAGTCTGCCGCTTGCCTGATGACCTATGGGCCAAGACAACTCCTGGGTCCTTGATACGAACAGACGACGTCGCGGGAGATCGCGCGACGAACTGGATGCCATTCATCAGGAATAGCAAACAATGGCTCAAAAGATAGGGCGTAGTAGAATTGAGAGTCTTTTGCCCAACAACATTCTTGTTTTGATTTTACTTTTGTCACTATCTATCAAGTGTAGAAAGAATGTGACAAAAGTAATGTAATATGAAAACGAGAATGCTATAAGACGTTTTGGTTAGGCCCCAGGGCAAGTAATAGGACCTACGTATGAGAAAGCAGTATTACCCGAGCCTTGTACACGCGAACATAAAAATGTAAGTATGATAAGGTACAAATGTATGAGCACTAGGAAAGTTGACTCCGCATGGTGCGGGCCACCATAGGGGCGCTCTGTTCACTCTGCGCTCTAATAAAGCCCACAACGACATTGAGACGTGGTGGCTCGTGCTGAGCGGATCTATATCTTTAATTGTAGAAGTGATTCAGACGACTATTCCACATATCCCTACTGGTTGGAAGGTTAGGATTATTTTTTATGTCTCAGCTTTAGGTATGTGTTTTGCAGTTTTTGGTACATTGTGGCATCAAGACATACCTATATCCTACACCTAACCTAGCAACATTTTTAAGTAATCCATAATTGACTGAATCTTTACCAGCAATGTTAGCGATAAAGAAAATCCAAACAATAAATTTAAAACATTATTGTTAATAGTTTTTTTTTTCTATTGTATGATGGGAAAGCACTCGACACACTGAGGAACTTGTGGTAAATTTAACTTTTAATATACCACATTATTCTTTGTAACTACTCATTTTCCTGCCTATCCCGCACTACTTAGAATCAGCATGTCTTCTTCACAGATGTCTGCCTGACATTGCCCTGGGATATACTATGTGTATGGGATGAGGGGATTAAAATTAAATAAATTAAGTGGATATGGAGGGATAAAGATACTAATGTCAGGGGAGAATGGTGAATGTGACAGTAGCAGCTATACCAGTATCTGGAGAATCACTCCTAGATAACCAAAATCTATATCCTGCTTACAAAACCCATAGAAACCATGGTAGAACCTCATCAGATGAGGTTTTTGGTTGATCTTGTTTGTCCATCACCAGACTCACCTTGAACTTGTCTCCGACAGTGAAGATCTCGTGGATGAGGTCCTCAACGCAGATGATGTTGGACTTGCCGAGCTTGTCCTCCACAATGGTGTTGGAGGTGATGGGCACACGTTGTCCGGCTACCTTAGCAAACCCACGCTTGTAGATCAACTGGAAATAAACAACAGTTTATAGAAAACAAGCTTGTCTGCACTTCACCTAGTCCTCCAGTTTTTTTTTAAATTGTACGACGGGGATGCGCTTAGCCATCATCCCACCAGGTTACAAGTAGGTCATAGGGAGTAGGGGCACTTCACCTTGAATCCTTGAACAAACTGAGGAATAACTTTAAATGCCGGTACACAACAGTTTTAGAATTGTTGTTATAGCGACAGAATTAGGTATGATGGTGGTAGTACCACCAACCAAACCAAAGCACAATATTGTTACTCCCCTGACGATTGAACTGGATCTAAAATCGGTGGGTTGAACCACTAGACCACTTAGGCAGTTAGAAATGTTAAAACGCAAATGTGTGAGCACTAGGAAAGTTGACTCCGCATGGTGCGGGCCACCATAGGGGCGCTCTGATCACTCTGCGCTCTAATAAAGCCCACAACGACATCGAGACGCAGTGGCTCGTGCTGAGCGCATTTTAGTCACACATCAAACGGTCTTATCAAATTAATAAAAAAAATTGTGATCTACATACCTCGCGCACACTCTTGAGATTGGGGTATCCCCACGAAATGTAAGGCTCGGCTATACGCAGCATGTTGACGGTGGCCTTATTCAGTCGTATGAACACGCCGTTGTTGATCTGACGCAGTCTGAACAGCTTAAGGACTTTGCGGACCTGAATAATACATTTAACATTATGCAAGGGTTGGAAATTTACTTCATAAAATATTATATAACACTAACAAAACTAAGCACAAGTTTGGACCACTTCAGGGGATCCAACCTGGAACCTCTGTGTCTTACACCGGAGAGCGACCCACTGCACCACAGAAGTGGCTGATGGCGTTGTAAAGATCGGAAACATTCTTTAACCATATCCGAGATGTTATAGAGAAAGCCTAGTTCAGAATGACCCAAACAAATTAAATGTTTACATTATTCATAGACATGTATGAGCACTAGGAAAGTTGACTCTGCATGGTGCGGGCCACCATAGGGGCGCTCAATTCACTCTGCGCTCTAATAAAGCCCACAACGCCATTGAGACGCAGTGGCTCGTGCTGAGCAGTTTTTCAATAATCTCTGAAAGTAATATGGGAGTTTAGTAGGAACCTTACCTTGGGCGAGACCTGGTTGATACCACGGATACGCATGACGAAGGCAAGCTTGGCTTCACCAGGAACATAGTAGTTGCCACGGTTGCGCGCCTGTAAAGCAGAAGGAATATTACTTTTTTTTTATATAACATTCACAGATAATAATTAGACAAGTCTCACAGCTCAGTTGGTAGTAGCTCTGCCTTCTGAACTGTAGGTTATGGGTTCAATTCCCATCAAACATTTGTTTTGTATTAGGGTGTTGTATTACATGATAAAAAAAAGTATCTAAGTATTATTTCCATAATCTAGTTCCCATGTAACATGCCTTGCTTAGTTTGAGACTAGAAGTGAAATTAATGTCCTGAAATATTTATTTATTAATTTGTCAAAAGGATCAAGAGTTAAAAAGGTCTGACAAATAGTGCATAGTGCAATTAATGGGTCTATCAGCCTATGCAAAACTCATAAGGAATGATTAACTAATGTAATCACACAGCAAAAGATAAAAGCTAACAACATTTTCAACAATTTTCTGTTGCAGAGTTAACAATGAAATAACTAGAAAATGTTGTGCCAAAAAATTCAATTATATCATAATCATAAAGTCTAAGTGAACAAGAAGTAGCTACCACCAAAGGGCCTTGATGTACACAGCTATGATACAAAAATTATAAATAAATGTATGAGCACTAGGAAAGTAGACTCCGCATGGTGCGGGCCACCATAGGGGCGCTCTGTTCACTCTGCGCTCTAATAAAGCCCACAACGACATTGAGACGTGGAGGCTCGTGCTGAGCGGAACTATACTTCATCAACATTATGAAACACAGCCAGAAAAGGAACTAACATGCAACAAAGGCATGAAATGTAACTTAATACAGTTTTGCACATGGTGGGATATGATTCTGGTCATACCATCAGATCAACTTTCATGATTACAACAGCTATACAAGGGTGCCACACCATACTGTCATCATATCCAATTTTGTGGGTAATGGAAAAACATTGGATAAGCATCCTCCTAAAATGATGGTTTTTGTCATAATCACCACACTTGTCATGGGATTGGTGATTGCAGTAAAGGTTAGAGCTAGATATATAGAACTACAGAAGTAGGTTCTGGTGAAATTTAGACACCCTTAGTCAACTTTTAAAACATCCACAGGTAGAGTTGAAGGGGCAATTCTTAAGCAGTAACTGCCACAAAAAACAGAATTTGCTATAATTATTTCACCCCAGCTTATGCAGAGTACTCACTTGTCTTGCTAGCCTGATTTCATCACGCTCCCTGATGCGGTATTCTTTAACGTACTGCTCGGCTCTCTTGAAGATATCCTTCTTCTTCTTGATGGCAGATGAACGCCTCTTAAGTGTTACCTGTGAAATATTTTTAGTGTGTAGTGATTGTGCAGGGGTCCTCAATGTTAGGAGTATGCTGGAGTTTTTCAGATATTGATAGTTTACAGCACTTTGCATCAGATGAACTATGCCTTTCAATTTAGTATCATCATAGTAAATTGAAATAGGTTGCCTGATGGGCAATCATAATATTAAACTTTCTTATAATGCATGCAACTAATATTCAACCAGTCATTCAAACACTATAATTCTGATGTTTGTTTATTATCTAATCCACAGCTGAACATATTCTTCCAATCTCCAAAGCTAAAAGACATCCAGCAACCATTTTGAGACTAATTAGTTGCCATAACCTTACTCCCTATATGTTATTGGTTCTGCAAGCGAATACTGCGTAGTGCTCATACAAGATCGATCCACATACCAAATTTAATCAGAACGTTAATTTTAGGCTCTACAAGTAATAAAAAGTAATTAAAAAATATGTTTTTTTTTTAATTGGTTGTTTAACTTAGCTGCAGATAAAAGATGGTAACACATAAATAAGTGAGGTACAATGATTGGTTTTACATTTAACAAAAGCTTTACAGATATTTTGGAAGTTCAAGGTGAGGTTACCTGTAGGCGGCGTGTGCGGAGAGCCTCCCTCCTCTTCCTGTGCTTGAGCACTGACTCAGGGACAGCAGGAAGCTTCTTGCTATCTTCCTTGCCTTTAACGACCTTCGGGGCCGCAGCCTTCTTCTCTGTAGTTGCAACCATCGTGCTAAAAATCATATATTTTGGTTAAAAATTTGGTGGTTTTGGTGTAAGTGATGTTCTGGGTTCGATGATAAAAAGCACAATGCTAGTTAGATACAATTTACATTCAAATAGAATAACCTTTTTATATCAGATCAATTAGTTATTACAAAAACCTATAGGTATGTTAAAATGTAAGGTTCCGGTTTTAGGTTTCATTTATGTGAAGTGAACCCACAGATAGATAACTTTTAACTTAGGTTTGTTTTGAGCTGTTAATAAAATATATAAAGCAACCAATTTAATGCAATACACAAGGAAGAATGAGGCACTGGCTTCTTATTAAAACATGTCAACAATGCACAGGTGATATTTTAGGTTATCGAGTCGTATTTTCGACCTATTCGTTTCGCGAATATAACATTATTTTCTAATCAAATCTATCACCTACTCTTCGTACGAGGGACGGACGTAAGGATTTTCGACACAAAATACCGTCAAACTACTGCAAAGCGTGAGGTTATGTGGACGATAATAAACTTGATGAATATCAAGAATAATATGAAAATAATAGAAAAAACTTAATCAGTGTGTCGAAATTCAAATTACTAGGAAGAATACACAATTCAAAGCATTAGAAATTAGGAAAAAACAGTGTGTTTCGCAGTGTGGCGGCATGTCACCATTCAGTTTATCCTTTTGAGAACACTTTTCACAAAACCCACTCAACATTTTAATGTAAAAACACTGTAGAATAAATAATTCGATTATTCCAATCAATAAGTGCGCAAAATATGTAGTAAATAACTAAAATATATCCACCTGCGGGGCTAAACTCCACGCGGCACGTGTGTCAAGTTATCAAAAAGACGGAATTTCGTCTTCCGCTACAGATCGCCATCTTTGTTTTTGTATTTGGCAACATTATGCTACGCTCGGATACGATCATCAAATTGACATCATCGATACAAACTACATCGAATCTACTTCTCTTTCTCTCCAATAATCTGCCAAACAAATATGAACATGAACACACTCCGTATGAGCCGCGCCGCCGCTACGACATGCGACACGACCGCCGATCTTCCACCTCGTTCCTCATTTTCTATACAAATACTTAATGTTACTTTCATGATTATGATGTAATAATTTGACAATAAAGCTTGAAAATAATTGGGATCATCAAACTATCGAATAATAATCATAAATACTAATCGATTTTTCGATTTAGTTCGATCGATTATATAGTTCAGCCATTGTTTAAAACATATCCGAGGACATTTTTTTTTTCATTTCTTAATCACAGACTACTATATAGTATGTCTATGTCCCCTAGTTTCTTGTTGGCGGCACCTTTCAAAAATTTACTAAAAATAATTGAATAAACGTTGCTATAGTTACGTTGTTTAATTATCTCGCATTGAATTAAACTTTAACTCGAAAGAAATTCTCTAAAACTCACTAAGATGGTTGAAAAAGACCCCCAGATAAGTGCTCTAGATGTAGGCGAACTGGATATTTTTGTCGATAGTATGGAGCCATCTCGCATAGAATCTATTGGGAATCAAGTGTACGTGCAATAACTAACCTTCTGATACTTTTTTCGTGTATTATCTGAATAATTTACCCACCATCCTAGGCTCAAAAGTACAAAGAGTCCTATAGGTTCATAGATCTGTTATAAACATGTATACTCGAATGCAATAGGTATCTACACTATTTCATCTGAGCCTATGTCACATCAGCCTTATTATTAGTGTCCACTGCTAGACAAAGCCTTATCCAAAGCTGGAGAGATTTGCCAGAATCACCATGCTTGGCAGGCGGAATACACAGAAGGAAGCTGCTGCCCTTCTTCTAGTGAGATCCTTCAGTTTTGATGCCTTTTACGACATCCATGGGCTGAGTTAGAGGGGTCAATTCCTAAGCCGTGACCGCCACGGCCCTTATGTATTAGAAGCGAAATAAATACTACTCCGCTCCCCTTAGGTCTGCGAGACTCTTAACTCATTGCAATCCAACCAATGTTTCTAAATAAGTGAGTAGGTATTTCTCAAATTCATAGTTCTCTACTAGGTACTTAATCTCTAGACACTAATAGTTATCTACTGCTTTTTAGTTGGATAGACTGGCATGTTCGGCTTCAGAAGCTAAACCAGCAAGCGGTTCTTGAAGCATCGTCAATGCAGGAAGAGCTTACCAAAGAAACTCTAATATCTGCTGGCAAGGTACCTGCTAAAATAATATATAATCATGATCCTTATATTGAAAATACGCATTTAATAAAATAACGATTGCAACTACTTTTGTCAATTATAACGTTTTTTCCCTTGACACTACTAAATGACACTACTAGTAGTGCCGTGTGTGATTTTTCTTTCCCGTGCCTCTACTATCTTCATTGACTTATTGGCTCATATAGTAAAATTAAACTGAATGACACTATAGTCGCGTTAAAGTCTTGTTGCAAACTCGGTCATAAATCTTCATTGCTAGAAGTTTGTACACAAGCATTGTTGGTTTACTCAACATTTCATAAAAAATCTTTAAAAGCATTCCACGAAGGTAGTTACCTAATTAAACCACTTTTGCATTTCCAAATTTTGACTCTCTTCTTTCACGTATTTCCATCTCCGCAGTGTTTTCGGCTGGATGTAACGGTAGCACTGCTGTGAGACATTATTATTTTATGGTCTTTCCTCCTATTTAAGATATAGAGCTTTAGATTTTTCCAAAAAAATACTAGTTCACGCGAAATAAAAATATCTCATGGCACCACTAGTTGTGCACTAGATAGAGTAGGGTCAAGGGAAACTAACGAACTACAAAAGTGGTCTCGACAGAGCGTTAAGGCTTGTGTCCGTGGCCTAGTGCCCTATGGATTTTCATAAATCTTGAGGTTCTTGATTGAGGCGACGACGACGCGTGACGTGACCCTAGGAGACGTAGCAATGCATACATAAATACCGTTTGTAACAGCCTTTTATGACCCACAGATTACCTATCTTATGTTGTTGTACCTAGGTACTTTTAATTTGTTTATTTTATATTGATATACAATGACAGCGCCATCTGTTGTCGAGTAGCTGTCAACATTAGGATTTTATACATCTTAACTTGCAATATTTTGCATGCCAAATTTATTATTTCCAGCTTCCCGTTTTGGTCTACGAGGCGATCTGCATACAAATATGGCGCATGAAAATCTACCCGCAAGTTATGAAACTAGAGCCTGCTCCAGCGAATACTTTCGGGATATATATGGTGGTAAGTAGGTACCTACCTAAGTGTATCGTAATAACCCTGAGTTGAACTAAAATCGTTATGTCCCGTAGTCTCCTTAACCTTATGGGCTAAATAATTACTTATATTCGCTACGGTGCACCACACGGTGAATAATATATGATGACTACAATGGCTTAGTACTACTTAGATATTTTTTTTATAGTACGACAGGGAAGCGCTTGGCCTATTCATCTTACCTGTTTTACAAAGGACGAATGTGGAAGTGCACTTCACCCGGAACCCTATAGTCTGATCTGAGTTACAAGCTATCACACCTCTAAATGCCCGAAAGACCTACCATTAACCAAACTAGGTACAATATAGTAGGTCTTCTAGATCTGACCCCGGTGGCGGAACCACTAGACTAATGAGGCGTTTAAATATGATAGCTATTGGGATATAGCTGTGTCTTCCTGCGTATATTGAAATTAATTTGTTTTGTCTCCCTATTAATCTTATGGGGAAAAGATTGCTACATATTCTTTTTTTTTAATTAATTTCACACAGCGCAATCTAGTCCCAAACTAAGCATAGCTTGTAATATGGAAACTAGATTACGGGTAGAATAAAGAAATACTTTTTTTTTTTGTAAATACATACTAATCATATAATACAACACCCAAACACATTCTACTGTAAGGAACACCACACAGTGAATCAATCAATGCTTACAATTTATAGTACCTAATAGTGAGATGTTTGCAACATCTATGCGTCATCTTACCACAGACAGTTGGTTGAAGTTCTGCTGCGATTTATCTGACCCTATTACCAATGATAGTTGTACCACGAAGCAGCAGCGGTGGGATTACTAGAGACAGTTCTGTTTCACGAGGACGGCGCGCAGTGTATCAGCGAGGTGGCAGGAGACCTCATCAATTACGCTATTGAGCAGCTTACAGCGCTACTAGCTCTTCTCAAGTAAGAATTTTTTGGATACCTATCTACTTACTTTTGGCGGGAGACAAGAATGCACAGCCAATAATGTACGACCAATAATTGGTAACCATATTAAAGGAGAACTTGGATTATTGGCTATACATTATCAACACGTGTCAATAATGCACAACCAATAATCCGTGTCAACTTTTTTTTTGTAGTTGAATACGTTGATGCCTTGTTTTCATGGGCGAGTGCAAGGTGAGAGTAGTTTATTTCCACAGCGTACCTAGATAATAATTATTTACGGTTGACGTGCTTTAATCGGGATTCTCGTACGACCCGCTGACCTCCGTAGCGAACAAATGACAAAATCGGCTCGGTCAACCCCGAGTCTACCTGGTCATATGCGTGACTTTGGGGTGTGTATAAAAAAGGCGGAGCCAGGGGCGCCGAGCGAGCTTTCTGGCGGGAGCTAGTCACAGAAAACATTTTTTTTTGTATTGGCAACTCTTAACTGCAAATGTATTGAATAAGCTCGCGGAACTCGTGCAGTACAAACGAGGTACAATTCGTATTGATCGACCAATGAGGGCTCAACGATTTGAAAGACTCGGCCAATGAGAAGCAAATGGCTTCTAATTACATTATCAGCACGTGTTGATAATGCATGACCCAATAATAAACAGGGACCCTTTTTTGCCACTTGTACTAATCTACCTATACCGGGCCTACGTATTTTAAACTGAACAAAGACTAAGAGCGCCTTCACATAAGGTCGAAAGCGACGCGACAGCCGCGCGACTGCAGCGGATGCCTTCACATTACAAATACAGCCGCGCGACTTGTTTAGGTTCGGGTGGTCAGTTCATTTCCAGTTGGCCAGTTAATGGATTCCAATGAGGAAACATCATTGTTGCTCCTGCTTTTATTTTTTCTTCTTCGGCGCCATCGACGTCGCGTTCATAATAAAATACACCTTTGTTTCGAAATCGGCATATGAATAGTGATTATGTAACATTTTACAAATTGTTAAAATTTTTTACTAATAAAAAATATTTAATTACCTTCGAATGTCACGAAAGTCTTTCTGCGAATTATTACGTCTTCTAGAGAATAGTATTAAACGCCGTGATACTCGATTTCGCAACAGCATTTCCGCAAAAATGTTGTGAGTGTAGTACCCATATTGATAAGTACCCACCTATTGGATTAGTACGTTGGATTGTTATATTTTCTAATTATTATATAATATACTTCCCGTGAACTCAGAACCTTGAAATTTAGTACGAAGCAACGTTTTATATCACACATAAAGGCGCTATAAAACTTCTTCCGAAAACCGCAAATGTTTAGTTACATCACGTTATATATATATTTTTTTAATAATTATAAACGATGAAGAGACCTTTGTCTTAAATGTATGCTCCACCGGCTTTCCATGTTGTAATGTTATGGATTTCATTGAGCAGTAGAAATACCATAACTTTTACACATACAGGTTTGTACGGAACCCTCGGTGCGCGAGACCAACTCGCACTTGGCCGGGTTTTTTTTTCTTATAGCTCATATAGCCGTGTTTGTTAAACTGTGATTGGTAGTAAGCCTTTGTAGTATCACATTATCCTTATACCCTCATTCTGATATTATAATGTTATATTGGTAAAAGTTTACCTACGGTACTCTTTCTCTCTCACTCGCAACACTGGTTCGAAGCCGACTGATCGCACGCGACTGCCGTCCTCTATGACAATCAAGTGTCGCGCTACTCATTTCAATATGGAAGTCTGCCGCTTCTGAACAATGCGACTGTCGCGCTTGTGACCTAATGTGAAGGCGCCCTTAATAGGTTTCAAGCTCTAGGCCAGAAGAAGGATGAGATCTACGAAGGTGCGAGCATAGGCTAGAGAAAATAGATTTCATCCCTCAGTCTACATGCTCATGAACTCACGATGGGATCAGTAATAACACTTTTGTTTTCTACACAATATAATTATAATACTGCAGGTTGTTTACGGTACTTACAAACAAGAAATATATGTAGGCTCATATAAAATTACATACTAGTTTCATTGATGAAAACCGGGTATACTAATTTTTCTATAATCATTTACAGTAACGGCTACCTCAAAGCATTGACGATCAAGGAGTTGGAATGTGAGACGGCGCCCGAAGAGCTAGAGCGACAGAAACGAGATCTGCAGTTCGATATCAGCATGAGATGCATCTCTATTGTGCGGTAAACTTATGCATTGCGCTTTATTATTGCGATTCGTTTCTACCTTCATCCGGGGTCAGCAGAGCAGGTAAACAAGTATTGTGTGTGATGCAAGAGGAATGGCTCGAATTATAAATTTAGAGTCGCATCGTGCCTAATAGTGATCAGCATGAAAGTTTTCGGATCGGAAACATCACTTATTGTCGGATCCGACATAGAATCCGAATGATTTCAACGCTATTCTCACACCATTTCTGAAAATCCTCGGTGATGCTTTCCATCAAATTTTATAGTCAAAATATTTATATTTCGGAGTTAAGAATAGCGTTCTCGGAATCTACATCCAAAGCTTCCGAATTCGATCCGATAAAGCTTTCTGAATGTTTGAAAATACCTATGCAGAAGTGATTCCTCAAAGGGATATGAGTTCCATTCCGTTAGTATCTTAAGTATTCAGTAGAACAATTAGGTCAAGGACCTACGATTTCATGATTCCGTAGGAATATTTAAAAATAGATTTTTATAAAATACTTACATATTATATACCTTCCTATTTATTATTATTATCAAATAACTATCTATAGGTTTATCAATCATATATATATTTAACCCAAAATCCTTTCCTATTGTTCTGGGAAGTTAAGTTCTTACAATATGTAAGGTTATGATTTGCATCGTGAATATTATAAATTCGACGTTATAATGTGGTACAATAATTCCAGGTACATAGCAGAACACATGGAGCAGAGCGGTGTCGGTGCTCAAATCTCCACCAGCATATATAAGACGTATGATGTGCCGTCTTTGCTGGCTCATCTGCTAGCACTGGAGCCCTGGAAACGGAACAACGACAAGGGTGATCTGGAGTTCTTCACCTGTAAGTTATAGAGCGATAAAGAAATAAAATACCTCTGGCAATGCAATGCACACTTTTCCCTTATGATTGACTTCGAAGCTTATTATCTAGTGTTTACACCATCATCGGCGGGCTGAGTTCGGTTATTTATCCGTGTGCTTATTTAAGGCAACTATAATCGCAATCGGTATCGTGTGTTAATTGTTAGTCACTCCGGCACCCAGTTGACTTAATATATTTTATTACTTTCCAATTTAATGGCTGTTTTAAAAAAAGGAAGGTATGTTTTAGTTACCTTTATAAATTTCGGCTTGAGGAACTCTCCTAAAATTCTTTATAAAAAATGTACAGCTTTAAAAAGGTTTTTTATAAGCATACATAGGTAATCATACTTTATTGTCATTTTCACTTTTTAAGTCCCTTTCTATAACAGGTCTAATAAAATACTAAATTTATATCCTCTTACCCGATATAAATGTAAAGAAAAATGTCTCAGCTGGCTCGTTACCTTGTCTTATGTAGAAACCGAAAGCTTTCTAACTCCCTACTTATCTTACTTTATTGAAGCTAAGCCAATAAGTTCGTTATAACTAACCACATACCACATAACTTTACTCACTTCACGTAAACATCTTCACACCATACACAAACTAACTCTATTCACATATATTCGCAATACGCATGCGCACACACACACACACAATCTTCCGTTGCCCAGATTATTTTGAAACTGGCGTTCTCGGGAGATCAACTCACCACTACAGCACACTCTACACACACACATACATATTCCACACTAAATTCTCAACATTTTACACACTTCCATATATATTCATATATTTCCATATATATACATTTCATTCCATATATATATACATTTTACACACTTCCATATATAGGTTTTTATTTTAACTTTAATTATTAACTTTATTAACATATTGTTTTATTATACCTACCAACTTGTACATATTTGGATACAGTTTCTACGGAGGAGGGTGCTAATGGTTTCGCGACACAGTTTTTGTAAAACTTTTGCGAGCATTATCGTTGCATCAGTTTTTGTACGTTGTTTTAAATACAAATAAATAATTTTGAATTTTTGAATTGTAGTCGGTCGCTGGGCCAAGCCGTCCAAAGAAGATCTGACTCAGTTGCATCGCAGCGAGGCTCAGCTGTGGCTCTGTCTGCGACAACTGCTTTTGGAGCCACGACTACAACACTATTATAATATTGAGGAGTGCCGCCGCAACCATTTCTGTCGGGTAAATATACACAATAGATTAAAAATAATAGTTGATTCATTATTTAGTTTAAAAAATAATAATTGTGAGCTTGTGGGATTTAGTGGCCGCGTAGCCCTCTACACGGCCACTAAATCGAGTTATACTCTTACTTTTCTTCTCTACGAAGCACGCCTGAATGGCGTAAACTGAACCGTACGGCTTATAATTTCATCGTATTTCCAGCTGCAAGCCAAAATATCGGATGTGATGCTGGACCAAATACCACCACTAGGTGACTTGAAGACTTTCTTATGCCGTCTGTCGGTCGGAGACTATTCAGGGCTGCAAAACCGCGGAAACGGCTTCAAGAACCCAGGCTGCACGCTCATTGAGATAGTTCCTCAGGTATTTTAAAATCGTTGTGTAGCCGACTATTTGACTCAAAATCATCGCACAGACCAAACCAGAGGTCCAGACCTATTAAGAGAGGACTTAACCTATTCAGGTTAGTATCATTTTGTAATTAGGAGTGCACTTTTTTAGTTCTCACTGGATGCGTAACGAAGTCCCGGGAATTAGTTACAGGCTTTTCTGTTTAGCTATTCTTCAACATTCGGGAAGCCTTATCGGATCGAGTTAACATTTGTATTCGAGACTTCCACAGAAGATAAAAATTGTAATATCGTATGATTATATAGAGTTGAAATCTATAGGATTCGAAGTCGAATCGACAAGAATTTGTTTGCGATCCTAAAACATTCCGCGTGTTCACTGTGTTGAGAATAGCAGCGCGGTTGTATGAGCCGGGCGCTTACTGTTATTGGATTGTACCCCAACCTATACACATCATTGAGTTCTGCTAAAATGACAGTTTTATCTTATTTCGGTTCGATCAGGCGCCGAGTAGCTAATGAAATTAGAATAACTATCATTACTCACGTTATGTTGGAATATTAAAGAAATTAACAAATAAAACCAACATATCATAATCCTACATTTTTTAAATATGATCGGAAGACGATATTATACAGCCAAATAATACACGGCCAATATTAGAAGAGATAAGTTTCGAATTTGGACCTGTATAAATTGTCTTTTACCCTTTTGGCAACTATGACCATCTACTTATAATACTTACATAAAATGTTGATTCTAATTAATGGCCGTGCTTTACCGGGTCGTACAATATACCTACCCTAAAGTCCTTTTGCAAGTTTAGAAATCTTTTGCAGATAAAAAACACGTATCTAAAGCAAGTCCACAAGCGAACAAAGACGCTGGCGAAGGCACAACTAGCATTTTTCCACATGGACGGTTCCGACGTATCTCGGGAAATGGCGAGGAAACTTCTAGAATCTTATACGAGTGATGCGGCGCTCGTGATGGATGGAGGCGGCGCAAGGTGCGGCCGGTGCGGCGAGAACGCAAGCAAGAAGTGCTCGCGGTGCAAGACCGAGTGGTACTGCGGCAGGTATGATCACATAAACCTACAAAATAGGAGCAATAATTGTTTTGTCAATGTGCATAGACATCAATTAACACGTTCTTGATTCTATCATGTAGACAATTTTTTCTTTTGTTCTGCTACTCTGTTGTTTTTTTGATTGGACATCAATGACAGAAAGTGTGAATTTGTAATTTGTAGAGAAACAGTGGATCGGCCGACAGTTGTGTGGTGCAGAATGTCAAAGCAGGGTGTATTATTCTGTTACAGAGAATGCCAAGTGCAGCAATGGCCAAAACACAAGGACATTTGCGATCAATTTGCCAATCTCGCTATGTAAGTCTCCTCAACACACTTGGACTTGAAGAACACAAGGATATTAGCGACCAATTTGCTTATCTCGCTATGAAGTCTCCTCAACACACTTGGCACTTGAAGGAAGGAAAGCCTTGTGCATAAGTCTCGCAACACAACCACCGAGCATCAGACACCACTGTTTTAAAAATAAATGAGTGTACCTTGTGTAGTTACTTAATCTAGTTTTAATTTAAATGATTATATTCATGTCCTAGTTTATTCGCAGTAGTTATATGGGGAATTCTTCTTTTCCAGTAGTTCTGTTACATGTTGCATAGGTCACATGTGAAACAAAACGTTCAACAGAGCTGCAACAACAGTAGTTCTGTTGAATTTTTGTAGTCATTCTTAATTTATGAATAAAATGAGTGCATCAATTTTTTTGGTATTTTATTACATAGCTTATGATCTAAGAGCTCGAGACTTTCAGGTAGTCTTTGAGCACGTCCAACGCTGGCGTTTCCTCACCGAAGTCCTAGAAAAAAATAAAAAAATATATTGCTAAAATGAATTTTAAAAATACATAATTATCTATAATATTTATGTTTAAGTCAAAAGTTAAGCACTGCAAACCTACACTATCCCTATCCTATTATACCAGCAAAATTTTGTTTTTAATCTGACATGCCATTTCGAAAACTATGTTTGGATTTGGAGAACAAAATTCAGGGCCATCTTTATCATTATAATTAAAAAAAAATGTGAGCTCAAGATCTAATTTCAAATAATCCCCAGTGCTTGGGACTGGTTAATGAATCTCTGGAAATTACCCCTATTAATAGAGAAATAGAAAGATTATGGAGTAAGTATAACTTTGCATAGTGGTACTAATAGGACTTCATAGTAGAACCACGAGAAGTTCTTGCTAGAGTAGTCAAGAGAAGAGCTTTTATGATGAAATTTTCTGAAATAGCTTGAGCCATCTTTCAGTATATGTAACAAATTGTATGAAGTGTTGCAAATGTCTAGCACTCAGGACAAGTGCTAGCCATGTTAGCACCCAGTTACTATAGCGCTGACTACGGCACCATGAACCAGGTCAGCTGATGGTGTGCTTTGCAGCGCATATTTATTATCAGAATGTGTTTCCGATATTGAAGTATTTGGTAAATAGATGATAGTACTATTATATATCGTAATATTGGTAATATGACACGCATAGATGGCCGAATAAAATGTACTGTAAAAAAGAGTGGCACTACGGGCTTTTATCGTTTATAGGTAGAGGAAGTCTTTTGAATGGTCCTTACCTGTACCGCGTAGGATTATAAAGTTCAAACAAATCAAATGTGTCAAAGGTGGAGTCAGTATGGTGTCGCGAGTTCCGGGCATCCGGTAAGCACAAATACTTTGCAGTGGACCCTTTTGAACTGTGATTATGATAGATATGCAAGACTATAAGTTACGACTCGATCCTAATTTTGGACCCACTGCTATTGTGGATCAACAAAATAATACAGCTTTTACCACATTACGATGTGATCCATCCATACTAATATTATAAATTAGGTATCTCTATCGCATATGTTGCCAGGGATACTAATACAATGTATTCGCGGTTGTAGGCTGTAGGTTCCATTCCCACACAGGAAAAACATGTGTAATAAATATTTCATTCTGCGTTTGTGTTTTATATGGTATTTCAGAAAACCGGGACGGATGTTTTAGTGTATGGCTAGTATTATATATTGTTACGTCTATAAAATGTTTTTACTGACCTTGATAACAACACACGAGCAGCCGACGATTTTCCTGGCCTTGCCGTCCTTGTCGATTTTGCAGAGTCCAGCCCACTCTCCGAGTTTCTTGTTGTTATCAACCTGACCAGAAAGAAAAACCTTCAAATTATATCCATTTTCCCCTATACATATAACATGACAGTTGTGAAAGCGTTGTTTATCTGTTTTTTGCAAGTAGTTGCAATGGAACAATCTTATCATTGACAAAAACGCCATCTAGTGGTGAGTTGCAACATGTTTGCCTTGGAAATTGTATGAAGTGTTGCATAGAGTAGCACTCAGGATAAGTGTTACACATTATAAGCACACAGTTACTATAGCGCTGACTACGGCACCATGAGCCAGATTAGCTAATGGTGTGCTTTGCAGCGCATTATTACTTTTCTTAGAAAAAACAAGCCATAATTATTATTGTAGTATGTTAACATGTAACTGGTAACATAATTATACCTAATTTTATTATGATAACAGTTGATGTGGAGAAACATGTACTGAGATACAGAATTACAGATAGGTATAGCCAGAACATGAGAAACAAAACCTATAAAAGCATTCTTGTTATACATTTCTTGTCCCTTTTTCCTAGACTAGATAGAGAAGAGATAAGACTTATCTCTTTCTCCATTTATCCCCAGATAAAACCTGTTCACTAATGTCCTAGAAATGATCACATACTGACTAATGTTGCCACCTATCCAAGATTATCAAGATTCACAAACGTGACTAATACCAAGTTTTTCAAGCAAAAAAAAAAAAAACAATATAATGAATGACATAAATAACATATATACATCTCAAACATGATTTAACACTGTTTACAAGTAAAAATTTTCTTACAGCCAAATTTTAAAGAGTAACAGTGAATATCACAGATTGATCTTACCTTAACAAGGGGTATCTGGTGCTCATTACAGAGGGCCTGGACAAGCTTCTTGTATGCAGCCTCATCACAGTTCTCGGCTAAGACACATAGGACAGCTTGCCTCCTAGAAGCCAAAGTGAGGTGAAAAATTTTAGCATTAGAAAGTGCAGCAGTAGCATTTGCATGTGTGTTGTCAACAAGCCTCACAGCTCAGTTGGTAGTAGCTCTGCCTTCTGCGCTGTAGGTTGTGGGTTCGATTCCCACCCGGGACAAACATTTGTGTGATGAAAATTGGTGTTTGTTCTGTGTTTGGGTGTTGTATTGTATAAGTATGTATTTATATATATTTAATTAGTTCCCATATAGAAAGCTATGCTTAGTTTGGAGCTATATGGCTCTGAGTAAAAAATGTTTGTCAGAATAATATAAAAAAATATTTAATCAACAGTCGATACTTATCGACCATACATCATGAGCCATTATAAGAGGCTTAAACTCTATACACCTTAGGACACAGATGATTGTAGTATTAGAGATCAGGTAATCAGGTTACCTCAGACTAAAAAAATTATAAAATCGTATATCATTAGAACCACACAGTATAGCTATTCTCAAACATTTGGAAAGCCTCGAATCCGTAAAAAAAGTGATTCAATCCAAAAAAATTTGCACGTAATTGCTATACAGAAGCTAAAAGGAGAAGTATATACCAGACCCATTTTTTCTTTCATATTGTAATAATAAAATAAAGTTGTCGCACACATGGGAGACCACAATCTTGATACAACAAGGCAATGTGGTACTATGAGTGTGCATTACTCTTGGCAATGGAGGGAATCCTACATAACAGGAGTTATGGCTGATATTTCCACCCACCAAGTGACTAAAACAGCCATCTGATGAGTGAATATTTTAGTGGATTCCATTGCCAATCCATTATCTTTTTGAATATACCTACTCAAACTCAATGAATAAAATATTTACTTTATGTTTCAATATCTTTAAGTAAGGGGAAAACTTCAGATCCCTATTTAAGTGTATTTATGTGCATGGAGAAGTGTGAAATTTGACTTAGTTAAAAGTTTATGTAGAGGTGACTGCAGAAACATTTTTTTTAATATATCTAATTTTATAGCTTTTTTTTACCGTACGGTCAAAAGTGGTGAAGATCATCTGGTACACATGGTATACATCTTTATATGTATTAATCTCACAAAGTAGCTATACTCATAGTTGTGATGTGATGACAATGACCTCTTGTGTGCATTACTGCATGTAGAGTTATTAACTCCGGAGAAGTGCTTGGCGATGGCCAAGTCACCACAAAATCTTACCTAGTTTCAAGTTATGATAAGGCTGAATGAGGAAGATGGTGTGCAATCTACTTATACACACAATTTCAGACAAAATCGCCTTCATGAGAACTGTTGTAGATGTGTGGTAATAATCAACTGTCATTGCGTAGGGACACTTATGTGAAATTTACGACCAATGTAAAATGAATTATGTATTTGATGAAACAATAGCCCTACTAACCTCAATAATATGAGTTTTTGGATGAAAGCAAAACACTTCACAACAAAACTAAATTATTGATATTGGGAGCTTCACCGCACTAACTTACTTGTCTAGGACCTTGGCGGCCTCATGAAGTCCATGCACCAGACCTCCGTGGATGAGGGCGGTCTTTAGGACTTCTTGCAGAGCCTGGTTCACGTCCATGGCACCTCCGCTTAACACGGGGTTCACGGGGACTTCACTGAAAATGAAGAACATGAATGTTAGTATTTCATATTGTGCGGACCTAAAGCAATCGATTTCGTATGATGGGGGGGTAGATAGTAGGAGTAACTGTTGTTAGTAAACATGATTTAGAACCAAAGACTAGGTAAATCAGGAATGTATCATGTATTATTTGATTATGATGAGGTTATGTTGACATCTCAAAAACATTAAACATCCCCATTTTTAAGGATGAGAACATGTAATAATCATTAGCAGGAGGCGGAATTACCATGACATGGGTGAGGAAATTGTGAGTTTCTATGAAAAATTAATTAAAACAGAGAACTTACACTTCGACTTCAGCCATGGTTTTTCACAATTATACAGAACCTGAAATACGCAATACAATAGTTTGAATGATTCAACAACATAGTTTTTCGATATTTCTTTGCACTATACATTTAAAGATCACTAGAATAATATGAGATTTCATAAAATTCGAAACACAACATTTGACAGATTACCTTGCGCACTGCTAAAAGACTAGAGCATGCAATTTTTTTTCTGAGCGGCGATCGATCGATTAATTTGTCGATTTTAATGAAACTCTCTGATTCGATTTAAATGTAAAAAATTGAATTAAGTTCAATTCGAATATTAATTTGGTACATATAAAATGTCACTAATATGTCCTCTAATATTTTTGTCATATTATCATGTACCTAACAATTTTTACAGTCGTAGTTGAAATTTCAATATTTTAACGTGTGATTCATAATGTGGATATATATTTAATGTTGAAAAGAGACACGCACATTCAATCAGCAATGCAATAGAGAAAAAAACAGCTAGGAGACTAAATTATATTCTCCTTTAAAACTCTTCAACCGAGAACCTACCTATAAAACCAAGTGGAACAAAAAAAATGTGCTGTGATTCACAAACTGAATTATATTCTTTAAAAATCAAATATCACTAGATACCTACGTTTCCTTTTTATTTCGATTTTAAAACTTATATATAATACAGCGTTCGGCTAATCGAAACGTTAAATAAATTTTAGTCGATTCCATTTCTCGATTGAGCCAATGAGAAGAGGACCACACTATGCAGGTTTTAAACTGGCAATAAACTGTCATAGTGACGCCGAAGAATGGACGAAACAGAAGAGAGCCAACCAAAACGACACGATGGAAATATGACAGAATCCAAAGGAATTGATTGGATATTGACGGAACGTTACAATACAATATTTTTTTACGACTTTTCGAAAACTTTTATTTTATTTATTTTGTAAATGGTTTTACAAGTAGTAAAACATGAATTTATCAAATGTATTATCTACGAGTATAAAGTTTCATTAGCAATATTTTTTTAGTGTAGCTCCATGTGGAATGTGATTTTTAATGATTCATTTATCGTGTAAATATGGCTCGAAATCCAGACATTCTGTTCATGACCGAGTATATAAAAAATGTTATATATTTTGCTACTGCTAGGACAGGAAAAACTCTAACAAGTACAAAAGATACTCATTACTTCTCCATTGATAATGAGTTAGAATATGAAAATTATTACTCAGACTTTGGACCCCTAAATCTAGGCTGTGTTTATAAATATTGTAAAATAATAAACGAAAAACTGAAGCTGTATTTGAATAAGCAGACCATAGTGCATTACACTACCACTGACCCTAAGAAAAAAGCAAATGCGGCATTTCTTCTGGGATGTTACGGTGTGCTTTACTTAAGCTTATCGCCGAAAGATTCTTTGAAGCCTTTACTAGTACAGGGGCAAAGCTACAGGTTGGAAACTTTTTTTAATACGTATAGAAATATATTTTTTTGTAGTTAACCGCCCTTGCTAGACTATTTTTAGCTATTTCATTACTGACTGAAATTATACTGTAACATGCTAATGTTCATGCCCACTTTAATAAAAATCTGTTTGACCCCTATCAATTAGCTCAAAATATATTATATTATATCATCCACTATAGTTCGGAAAATAATATTGTGTTTTCTCGCATGGCTGTCGAATGATAAGTAATTAAGAACAGGCAGTGTGGTCTGTGATACATTTTTTTTATTGAAAGACGGGGAAGCGCTTGGCCTTCATCTCAACTGGTAACAAGTTGAGATAAGGCCAACGGTGGGTTCGCACTTCACCCGGAATCCTCAATAAACTGAGGATATGGCTATCTTACCTCTAAATGCCGAAACGATACAATTATTTTAAGAATTGTTATTATGGTGACAGAATTAGGTAAGATGGTGATAGCTAGCCAGGCGGACTTAAACAAAATCCTACCACCAACCAAACCAAGCACAATATTGTTCCCCTTGGGGATCGAACCCGAGACCTCTGGGTCTGAAATCGTTGGTTTGAACCACTAGACCACAGGTGGTTAAATTGTATTATATAATAAATTAGTTTTCCCTTTAGAAAACTTTATAAGGTATCTGGACATTTAACGTTTTCCTTCTTAGACCATTTCAAGACGCAACACAAGGTGATTCCTCTTTTACAATATCACTGCTGGATTGTTTGTTAGCTATAAAGAAGGCTAGAGAATTGGGATTATTCAATTTTCAAGATTTTAATTATGAAGAATATGACAGACTTGATAAAATTCAAGGAGGAGATCTCAATTGGATTATACCTGGTAAGATTAATAATATTAAAGATCTATTATCATATGAAGTTCGCCTAATAATTTAACTTAAAGTCTTCTATCTGTAATAAAATGTTTCCAGGAAAGTTTCTTGCTTTTATCGGGCCAGTAGACTACAGTGTATCTCTATATCATCCGCCTGAAATGTACATCGACTATTTTCTTGAAAATGATGTCAAAATTGTTATTCGATTGAATAAAAGACTTTACGATGGCAAAGTGTGAGTGTTCACTACAATATAATACTAAAATACTAGTTACGAAAATACAGTTTTTTAATGTCAAAATGTATATAAGAATGTAAACTAAAACATCAATAATAATAAAATAAGTTTGATAAATATTCTTACCAATCACTTCAACGGCTAGATTGCGCTGTGTAAAAATTAATGTCCTGTAATATTTATAATGTATTTATTATTTATTTTAGGTTTAACAATGCTGGCATAGTTCACTATGACTTATTTTTTCCTGATGGTTCATGTCCACCTAGACATATTTTACAAAAGTTTCTTCAAATTAGTGAAGAATCTGATGGAGCCCTGGCTGTACATTGCAAGGTTATGATAAAATATTATTGTCTCGTATGAAAATAATGGAAGTATTTTAAGCGTAACTTACCTCTAATAAGCCAATTGTTTAGGCAGGTCTTGGGCGCACTGGATCATTGATAGGTTGCTATCTGATAAAGCATTATCGAATGACAGCTCGTGAAGCAATAGGATGGATGAGAATTTGTCGACCTGGATCAGTCATTGGTCACCAGCAGGTTTGTACAAAAGTTTTTTCATAATAAATAAAGTATTTTATTATGTTGATTAAAATTACTATAAAGACATGAATGCAACAAGAAGAGAAAAAAAAGAGTATACGTATAATATTTTAGATAGTGTTTCTGCAATTTTAAAATACTTGGATAATCTAACCTGCTTTTTGTAGTGGTGATTGACAATCTGTAGGTAACATTAGACAATTTTAATAGTTTGTGCTGCTTTACGCACGAACGCATGTTAAAAATATATCTCTAATTATTTACAGGCATGGTTGGAGCAACTAGAGGCCTGGCTGATGAAACAAGGAAATTTATATCGGTTAAAATGAAAACGTATTATTTATCTAGGCGTACATAGTAGGTATTAATATAAAATAAAATAAATAGAACGACTATTTCCGCATCGAGGTCTCACCTTTGACACCACGCTCCGAGTATGAACTCAGTGTGTGTATCATTTAAAGATGTGAGTGCTCCTTAAATGATACCTCCAGACTTACATTACGATGTGAACTTAACGGTGATCATGCGCGTTTGATAAATTCGCACTTAAGTTTTCTAGAAAACGGGTGAGATCATTGTTACACAGCTGGATTTGAACCCAAACCTCCTGAACGGAAGAAAGACTTCTGCCTGAAAAAAAAACTATGGATCTCCAGAACTGAAATTGACGGAACCCTGAGTAGACATTAACAAGACATGCTGTAAAAATTGCATCATTTTACTTGGATGTTTTATAACTATTGCAGAAAACGGACATTTAATGATACGGAAAAACTTCCAGTACACGGGTACGGAGTATACTCGATAACGGAAAAAACTTTGAAACAACGACCAGTTGTGTTTCATAAACCTCCATCACCACCACCGCCTACGCAGAGGATGAATCGAACTGATATTATGACCCCAACACCGCTTCGGCCTCAAGCATCAAAGTTAAGAAATGGTACGCTAGAAAATTTTGAAGCTATCGCAAGCGGTGCATGCTTGTTGAAACATTATTATATACGTATATTTTTTTATAACTCAATAACTAGTAGCTTTTTTTGGCGTGTACCCGATTAAAGCAGTTCTTGTTCATCAATAGAACCGTAGTTTACATAAAACTCAAACAGTGTTATTGTGTAGCTCTTGTATAGGCCCCATAATTAAATGTACATAAAATATCCCAATGATTTTTCGATTAAAAGTAACACTGTTTGTGTTGTGAGTAGGTACCTTCTTTTTCAGCAGCTTTTGCACAACGCACCGTTTCAATACAACAGTGTTAGTTTGAATCGATGTTTAAAAATGTTTCTGATGAAAAGTAAAATTTTGAATTAAATATTTTCATCCAGATATTAGGGAGTCTGAGGATGAAGAAGTATTTCTTACTTCTTGCGATCTGACTATCAAACCAAAAGTGCCAATGACTCAAATTAAAGGCTGTATCATTAGAAACAATACAATAACTGAAGAATATGATGATAGTACAAACGGTCAGGAAAATGCGCTCCGATGGAAAACGCTGCTATGCTGTAAGCCGTGTATTAAAACATTACAAGATGCTGTTTGGACGATATCCGTGCGTTGTGCAAGAGTAACCTCTGGAACCTGTTATTCCGATAGGTTTTGCAGTCTTCTCGATATGGTGAGCTACCTTTATTTGATACTATTGGATAAATTCATTTATGTTTACTACTATGCCATCATGAATTTTAAATTTATTGTTTCGAGGATAGCTGCTAACAAGACCGAGAAGGAGAAGGAACAATACGACTGGCGCGTGAAACCCTCTAAATTGAACACACAAAAGACACCACACAAAGGGTAAATTAAGAAAACTACAATGAGGGATGGCTTTGTCCAAAATATTTTGTAGCAAATTACCTATAATTATAATTTCAATTTACTCTTGTTCTTGCTTATTTAGTAAAAAAAATTGAAAGATTTTTTTACTAAATGAGCAGTATGAACATATTTTTCATATTCTAGGGAAGTGATTGCCACAAACTCTGCAACTTCACGAAGAACAAGCTCAGGAGTTTCACGAAGAGGAAGCGGAGCAGGTGAACCTCGCCTTCATAGGTCTCACTCAAAAAGCTCTTTAGTACGTGGGATCCAAATTGACAATGTTAAAGCTAATGTAAGAAAAACTGTAGTTAGGATACCTATTGTATTAGGTTGCATAGGTAATATCATGACAAGCAAAGCCCAGAACTTTTTTCCTGTAACCCCGTAACAACAAATGGAAGTAATATTTTTCTAATTGCTTCGACCGTGCGTTGATTATCAGTTGGTCAATTAGCTACACAATACATTTTATATTATGATTGATTTATAGCGTGACTGTCACATGATGTCATAGAACTATAAGCTTAAATGTCACTTCTTCTTTCGTGTAAGTTATTAACATTTATGGTGCTGATGACAGTTTAAAAGTGGTTGTATAGTCTGAACTATAACAAGCCACCATCCGTCTCTGACATTTTACATAGATCATGACTGTATGCAATAACGACTACAGTCATGATTTGGGGCTTGACACAAAAGTGAATGTAACCAAGAACACTTTCATTTCACTTTTCAGGAATCTTATGACAATCCTATCACTAATTTCAACCCACCAATAACGACCTTTCGATCATCTAATGGACCTGTTATAAAAAATGTTAATGATGCCAAGGTAAGAAATATAATTATGATTGGGTTGTTAAAATTTGGTATGCGTAGGTACCTTTTATAAAGATATTTCTTTTGTTTAATTTTAGAAATACCTAATGCGATCAAGTATGAATAATGAGGTGCGAGAAAGACAGTTAAATTCCTCAATAACAGTAACTCCTCATTCTCCGCCAAACTATATCAGTTATACGCCAAGTACCATAGCACATCATTTGACACCATCTGGTTTTAGCACAGGTAAATACAATACAAGTTACTTTACTACAAAATATATTTAACCTAACGTAGGTAGCACACCTTTACCACCGCCATCGTTATTATTTTGCTAAGCAGCGGTGTTGGGCCTGCAAGTTGTAAGTTGAAACCCGTCACGGTTCGAATTGAATGCTAGATAATTGGAAATTATGGAGGTTATGCCGATGGTAATGTTTGAACGTACTACTGACTACCCTCTAGTAGGTATCTACTAGATCATTTATTTAAAAGTAGATAAGTCTCCTCAGTTTGAAATATCTGAGCTATATGAGATTGATGGTTGATATGAGGGTCAAGGGTACGAACTCGAAGGGAAAAGACATCAGACTATTTATTTTTTAATCCTGATCAAATTTATTTTTTATATCACTACTTTCCAAACTCTGGTCTTAGTTCACCCCTACACTAAAAACGAATAGTGAAATAAAAAAAATATACATTCAGAACTTCTGTTTTGGTCTGTGCGTATATAGATACGGTAGGTATATAGATAAATATGCATTACAAAATATTAACATTAGAATATAAATATTATAGGACATTAATTTCACACAGCGCCATCTAGTTACAAACTAAGCAAAGCTTGTTATATGGGAACTAGATTACATATGACAGAATACTTAAATACATTTTTTCTTGTAAATACAAACATACATATAATAATACAACACCCAAACACTACTACACGAGAACTAACATCTATATTCATCAACATTATGGTGGATTCTAGTATTGTACATTATAATTTCCACTTAGCTGACAACAGACGGAGACCGCAGAGATGTGAATAGCGGTAGAATCATATGTTTCTTTTTTCTGAGGTTGGAACAAACAGATTCGCTTGTTTATCTTATGTCGTAGGCGCATGTCACATGCAATGTTTGGTTGATAAATTAATAATTTATGTTTTATATTAGTATTTTGAATGTTTAGTTTCAAGAAATACACAACCGCAACAGCGTCGTCGTCTAGGCAGGAGTCCAAGTCCTCCTCAAACACGGATGTCTAATGAACATACGCGGGCTACAAATACTCCAAATTCATCAACAACAGCACACAAGTTTCTCGTCAGCGATGCTTCTAAATCGGCGTTGAGAGATGCACTATCGAGGCTGAAATGTTAGTACCTACTTACAAATATTTATTATTTTTAAGAAGAAATACATACCTAACGAAGATGTAAAAAACAATGGTACACGCACTATGTAGGATCAATATTGCGACAACTTACAAATCAAGAGAGAGAAGGAACTGAAACTTTAAATAAAACAAAAATAACTACATTCATACATATTCATGGTTTGTTATGTACCATGAAATGGATGTTTTATATCTACTTTGAGCTGAGCTCAAAGCAAATACAGGATAGTGCGGATGCTCTTCTTGCATAGCATTATCCTGTATTTGCTACTGGCAACAATTTAAAAAGAAATATAAAATGTAAGGTTAAGTCTCTCTTCTTCTTCTTCTTATGACGTGTTCAGTGGTCTATATGGGAACCCCAAGAGTTTGCCAATGTCAGTTTTTACTGGACTTTTAACCAAAAAGATGCTGGGGTCTGAGAACATATATTATGTACGGTCCATAATAGGGAGAATCATACAAAGATAAGCTATGTGCAAGATTGATTCTGAACTGAAGCGGACAACACAATAGATTATTAAACTATTATAATACCATATATGATGGAATCCAAACTGCAGCTCCCACAGGGCTAGAGTTGAAATGACTCCATCCATTATACTGGCCAACCAAACGAGTATTGAATTCATGACGAGCATTCATAGATTTTTTTATGAATATCAAAAACCAGAACAATATTTGGTTCAAAAATTAGTGCTTCATAGGGAATAGAAAAAAGTGGAAATATTTGATTTTGAACTACGGGGGCAGGGAGATGGGAGAACTTTCTAAGACTACAGATTAAGCAGGGTATTTTATCTTGGTTGTCATTGATGAGAGGTTCCAACAGTGTAAATAAATTATTAAGAACTTGAAGTAGTGGGTGATGAGAATTTTTGAACAAGTTTAAAAAATAACTGCTATATATTGCCTTCGAAGAGACAGAGGAGAGAGGGTCTACACATTCTACTTGCATGGCATTTATTGGAGAGGATTTCATTGCTCCAATGATTATTCTGAGGCACCTCGACTGAACCTTGTCCAGAAGTCTCAAGGCCAACTTAGTACTTCGGTCCAGAAGAAAAGATCCATAATCCAGATGACTGCGACAATGGCATTGTATAGGAGTTTTTGGCAGTATGGATGAGATCCCCACCAGACACCAGACAAAGAGCGAATAATGTTAATATTTTTTTCACTTATATCAGCAATAGTCGGAGTCCTGAAAGTCCATTCCAAAAATTTAAAGTCATTTCCAGAGTCCAAGTAAACACCCAAAAATGTTGTGCTTGGGAGTTGTTTAACCTTTTCATGGTCTATATATAAATCTATAACTGGAGGGATTCGTTTTTTGGAAAATATTACACAGCTGCTTTTGGGGGCTGAAAGCGAGAGACTGTGGTTTTTGAGCCATTCATTAAAAAGTGTTAAGAGCTGTGTTAAGATTTTCTATATAGGGCAAGATCATTAGCATATCGGAGGACAGAGCAAAGGGGACTTATAGAAAAGTCAAGATCATGGGTATATATACTATACAATAAAGGACCCCTGAGGGAGGCCTTTCCAGATTGTTCGAGCAGGTATAAAAGTTCCTTGGTGTTTGATTAAAATTTTCCTATCCATTAAAATATTACAAATATATCGGGTAATTCTCTTAGGAATACTCAGCTGGAGAAGTTTATTCCTGAGAACCGAGAGAAGGACATTGTCATAGGCTGCAACTATATCAAGAAAGACTGCAACTAATGACTCTTTATTGCAATATACAACACGGAAATCGGACGTAATCAAACTTAAGCTATCCATTGTGCTTCCTTTACGGAAACCAAACTGGTTTTTGGATAAAATTCCCTTGCTTTCTACAATCCACTCAAGACGGAACTTTATCAAGTGTTCCATTACCTTGGCTAAGACTGAGGATAGAGCTATAGGTCTATACGAGTTCGGATCTGAAGACTTTTTACCAGGTTTTAGGATTGGAATTATGATTGCGTTTTCCAATCATCTGGTACAATACCGTTTTCAAAAAAATTGTTAATTAATTTTAAATAATAATCCTTAATACTATCGGGTGAGTTACATAATAATGAATACGGTATCCCGTCTACTCCAGGTGATGAGTCTTTTAAGCCATCGAATGCTAAGCTTAATTCATTTCTAAAAAAAAAATGATCGAACATGGATGTAGGAAAAATATAGGAAGTAGGGGTAGGGAGGGAATCTTGGTAAGGCACAGAGGTAGGAGCTAGTTTATTCGAAAAATCATCTATCCATAAAAATGGGTCATTTGAGGTGATATTATGAGTATTGCATGAACCTCTATATCTTTTTTTTTTTTATTCCACACTACTAATGGAGGTGTTCTAGGAGTTCTCACATTTTTTTTCCAACCTAGCTTTTTTTTGGGAAGAGTTCTTCTGACCTTAGCCGCACAATGTTTGTATATTATAAAATTGTCAATGAGTGTCATTGAATGATTATATTCTAGCTCTGCAGTTTTTCTATCTCTAACTTCCAGAGTGCCATCAGAATCCCACCAGGGGCTTGAAATTTTGGATAGTGTTCGAGATTGCTTTTTGATAGGAAAGCTTTCATCTGCTGTTTTAATAATTGCACTCACAAGCGACGTGTAGGCAGCAAGATAATTCTCAAGGCTAATTGGGATAAGGTTAATAGTCTCTGTCTCTAAAGCAGCAGAGAAGGTGTCCCAATCAGATCTTGTGAGTCTATATTTTAAGCTAGGGTTAAAATTTTGAAACGGAATTGATATGTTAGGAATGGTTCTTACAATTGGGAAATGGTCACTACCATAAGTTAATAAAAGAAGTTTCCAAGAAAGTTGAGAGAATAAGGATGGGGAACAAACTGTTGAATCAATAGCACTCAATGGGTCTTGTGAGGGAAGAACCCTACGTGTAATAGAACCATCATTACCGAAACATTAACCGAGGTTGACCTCATCAAAAAATTCTGCAAGAGATCGTCATTTTCAAAATCATGTTTTCAATTGGGCTGTCAAGTGTCAATGTCAATCAAACCTATATGTAGATATATTATTTTCTATGAGTGGAAATACAAAAGTAGAAAATTCAAACATTTCTTGATAATTATTTAAAAAACTATGGCATTACAGGCGCTGTAATTTAGTGCTTTTGAGAAATACATCTTGTACTATTGCCACCTAAGATGGGTGCTTTAGTAACAAAAGCGTTACGACCACTAAAATCCTTCAACATTGAGAATCGAGCTCATCGTGTAATTTCGAGGGAAAAGCCTACACCGGCGCCAACTTATCCACACAATATAGAAGATTTGAAGCGTACGCTCGAAGTGAACCCCGATATAGACGATTTATTAGATAAAAAAGATGAAGCACTGGACGGAAGGCTCAAAGATGTTTATGTAACCTCGCACGGTAGGCCGGAGGCCGACATTACACGAGAGAAACGAAAGCAAAACCAATTGAGGCCTTTACCTCTTAACCGCAAGATCGTAGAAGACTTTGAATTCGGTTTCAAAGAGCCTGAACAAGTCAAATATGGATGTACCACCCTAAGAAGCGCTGTGACCTTCATCTCAGCACATCAGATCAACCCTGAGGAAGCGACGCCAGCAAAGATTGCTTTCGAATACAAGTTGAGGGAGGATGATGTTGAAAACATCTTGAAACACTTTAAGACATATGAAGTTTACATACCGGAGACTAAGACTTCACCAGCAGTGTTTGCTGGTGCGGCTACGATGAGAAAGCAACTCTATAAATTAGATAGTAAAGAAATAGAGGGTAAAAGCAGTGATAGTGTTGTAGAAAAAGAAACTAAGCAGGCTAAAGGGAGAACTTAGCAATATAGACAAATACATAAGACTGTCCTGAAATAAAATGAACCTACAAAAGTTACCATTTCAAAGGTTTTATAACTAATTAAATAATTTTACTGAACAAGAATATTAAACTACTTTACCTCTGTTGGAAATTGAATTAAAAACATTAATATAAATAGTTGCCATGAAGCTAATTTAATTCAGAAACAAATATTGCTTAGTCTCAAAGAATAATTTAATGAATAATGAGCCAAAGCTTATTTATTCATGACATACTTACATAAAAGTTTTTTATTTGTAAATAAGGAATCTATGCTATGGATATGTATGAGCTTTGTTAGTATTTTTTGTTAGCTAGTTGTAGATGAATAAACAATAAAAGATTTTTGTTGAACAATATGTTCATTATTTGATTATATAGGTACCTACTCTGTGAAACTAAGACATTTTAAGTTTCTGGGAGTTTATCAAATGTTTGTTACTCCTAGCTAGACATTCATTACTAACTCATAACTTCCTCATTTAGTATATAAGTAGGACGAAATTATATTTTAGAGTTAGCTTTAGTTAGCAGGTATGTACATATGATAACCGGAAAAAAAACAGTGGCACTTTGGTAGTGCCGACAGTGAAAACTTGAAGTTAGTCCTTACCTTACGACCCTAAGAGGTATGCCTCTAAGGATCGTAAAGATACCGTTATAATGTGTCAACTGTAGTGTCGATAAGGTGTTGCAAGCGCATTGATTTTTCCCATCTCAAAAAATGCCCAAGGCGCATAAAGAAGTTTTCACTTCAAAAGTAGCCTATGGCGTAAGTACAACAAATCCATGTTAAATTTCACTAATATCTGTTCAGCCATTTAGTTCTGAATAGGTAGGTGGTACTTGGTGCACAGACGGGTTATGGCTATTAGGGCTCTGGTGGGTTCTTTTTAGTCCAGCCACTTGATGTCCTCCAAGAAGGCCAGCAGCTTGTTGATGCTACTTTTTAATTAATCGACCTATATTAATAGGTACCTATGTAATATTATTGCAGGTACTCATTCCATTTAGTTACATGTGCTGTCTCTTTATTTAAAACTTGATGGACCTTAAAAGCATTATATATTGCATCTAGGTATTTTATCACTTTGTTTCAGTTATAATACCTACATACTTACCTACGTATGTTACTTTTATAAAAAATAATGTTCAGCACAAATAAAGAAATTACCCAAAAAATCCGATAGGTAGTTGTAGGTATAAGGGAAGGGGGAAACTTGATCCCTGGGTTTTATTTTGGAAACTATAGGAGTTTTTTTATTTATGGCCGCCCATTTGATACCAATAGCTTTAGTTAAGCTTATTTAGTAGTTACTTGTCTGTTTTGTTTTTTGTGGTAATTAATAAAGTGGTATTTACTTACTTAATAAGCAGATCAGCGCTCTAAGGTTGATTAGGACTGTATAAAATTAAGCTAATGGATAAAAAAATATTTTATTACTTCACTTTACATACAGTAAGGTACATTTGATCCCCCGGATCAAGTCTACCCTATACCAGGATCAAGTCTCCCTCAATAGGGGACACTTGTTCAGACACTTCCTCAGAAAAAATACCTAAAATGAGATTAATTTAATCTTTTTACTGAATAAAATGATGCAATATGGTAGTAATATAAATTGTATACAGCGAAAAAAAAATATAAAAAATATCTATAGGTATTCTTGAGATATGTACAAAAATCTAAAGAGGGGATCAAGTGTCCCCCCTTCCCCTACATACCTACACTAGGTACTAGATTATTAGTAGTACCTACGATTTTTTTTATTTGAGTACCTACCTAGCTACCTTTCTTGGTATAGCAATAAGTATGGAGTTTGGGAAATTCCCACGGGAAACTACGAAGTCCCGGGCGTTTGCTCTTAAGTCTGTCGCCATAAAAACAATTCTGAATTGTAGTTTTCTGGCATTTAGAGGTGAGATGAGCATGCGCCTCCTTCGCCTTATCTAAACTTGTATTGTAACATAGTAAGATGAATACCAAGCGCCCGTCGTACAAAAAAAATAGTAGATTCGACACTTTTCCACCAGGAGTACCTAGATACCATCTCCGTGGTCTAGTGGTTCGACCACCGGTGTCAGATCCAGAGGTCCTGGGTTTGATCCCCAGGGGAGTACCTACAATATTGTGCTTGGTTTGGTTGGTGGTGAGACTTTGTCTAGCTACCACCATCACCATCAAGTCTTTCGCCATAACAACAATTCTTAAAAATTGTTGTGTTCCGGTATTTATACGTAAGATAGTCAGTTCCTCAGTTGGTTGAGGAATCCGGGTGAAGTGCGCTTCCACCTTCGGCCTTATTATATCTTGAAATATCAGGTGAAGGCAAGGTATGGTTGTAGGTATTATAAAAAACCTACCTAATTTAGCAAGGAATGACGTGTCCTTACCTACCTACCTACATATTCTTATTATAGTGAGTTCACCCCGAGACGGATCAGTAGGCAAGAAGTCGGTGGGAGCTGCGTCCCTGGGCGCCCGCAGGGAGGCACCTTCTCCGAAGATAACGTCCAGCGTTCGCTCCGACGAGCGCCCGCTGGCCACGCAGGGCGACATGCTCAATAGCATCAAGGTAGGCACATCCGCGAGGATCACTTGAACTTGGTTGAGGTAAAAGGTAATGTTTCTAAAGGACAGTCATTTCACAAAAAAAAAAAAGAATTTGGTTGGTGCTATTAAGCTTATTTCGAAGCCAGCTACTAAACCTAAAACTGTTTTTCATAATTAACTGTTGATTAAAGTATTTAAATAAAAATTGGATCCCATCTCATAATAATATTTAGTTATTACTTACTATTGTACCTAAGCATTAGTTAATGAAAAAAGATAAGTAAGGTTGTTGGCTGCGAAATCTAACTACAAAAATGGAATTTTACTCTTCCTTTCATACCTGGGAGAATATGTTCCATGTTCTTAGCTGGTTATGAAATATCGGTTACGAAAATGGAACGAAGGCATATTGGTGCATGGCTGGTAAGTTACCACCAGCTTACCCAAGTAGGTAGATACCTACCACATGTTTCTAATCCTTAGATGATTAGGAATTATGTGGTTTAGGTGTTTTCCATTTCAAATCCGTTCTGTTTTTTTTATTGTTTTATTTTACCTAGGTAGGCAATCATGGTCTAATATTATTGTCCTGGAGAGGTAGGTAGGTAGGTACATATAACGCCATCAAGGATTATTTTTGTTCCAGTTCCAGAGAAGATTGCGTCAGTCTATGCAGTCAGAGAAGCAGACAGGCGTGTTCGGCACGTATAAGCCCAGGTAAAGATCAAAATCGTAGGTCGCCCGGAGATCGACATTAGACCGTAAACCGCCTCTGTGGTCTTGTGGTTCAATTCAACCCACCGATTTCAGATCCAGAGGTCCCGGGTACGATCTCCAGGGGGAGTAGGTACAATATTTTAGTCTGCCTGGCTAGCTAGCTACAACCATCTTAGGTACTTACCTATATCTGTCGCCATAATAACAATTCTAAATTTGTTGTGTTCCGGCATTTAGAGGTAAGATAGCCAGTTCCTCAGTTTGTTGAGGATTCCGGGTGAAGTGCGCCTCTACCTTAACTTGTAACCAGGTGAGATGAAGGCCAACCGCTTCCCCGTCGTAAAAATAAAGTAGTTATAAAATATTATGTACCTACCTAGCATTCTGCACTGCCATATAAACTTGATCTATGCCAAATTTCACACCCCGGACGTAATTTGCATAAAAAGGGTCCGAAGTTTCTGGTTGAGAATCTTATGCGCGATGCCCGCCTGACAGAATAATGCCACCCACACGTGGGTTCGATCTCGGCGGGTGCAAATTTGTGCTTGGTTTGGTTGGTGGTTGGACTTTGTTCAAGTTCACCTGGCGAGATTCCACCGTCTTAGCTAAGTCTGTCGTCATAAAAATAACAACAACTATAAATTGTTGTGTTGTAAGATAGCCAGTTCCCCAGACTGTTGGGGATTCCGGGTGAAGTGCGCCGAACTTAGCCTTATCATAATTTGACACCGGCATTCTCAAACATTCGGAAAGCCTCATTCGATCGGATTCGGAAGCTCCCAAATGGAGATACCGGGAACGCTATTATTTACTCCGAAATCGAAATTTCCCGCAGCACGTTTTCAAAAGTGATAGAATAACATTGATATTTATCGGATTCTTGGTCAAGTCCGACAAAAGGCGATGTTTCCGATCCGAAAACATTCCGTGTGTTTGAGAATCGCTACACAGGTGAGATGATAGCCAAGTGCTCGTACCTACAATAAAAAATGGGACTACCTATAAGGATTTTTTTTTTTTTTTTTCAAAGCACGCTGCCCAAAGAGAAGTCGACGAACATCATAAAAGCCAACTCGAGGACAAGCACTGGAACACGGAACGGCAACCAGGAGTTTACGTTAGTATTGTGATGTTTGCATAACTCATCCGTGTTTAAAAATGTCACTTCTCCTTTTATGAGGGTTATAATCCAAACAAAATCTCCGACACACGATGATATAGTAAAACTTATAGATATACTTTCACCAATAGGTAGTAGAGTTCCTTGTGCAAGGGCTCGGCCGGGGAAGAACCGAGCAGCATTGCTGTTTCGGTTTGAAGGGTATGGTTGCCAGTGAAATTACGGGCACACGAGATTTACACCTTTATGCTAAGTTGCTGGACGCAACGCCAGTGCAGCAGCCTAATTGAAATCCATTACCAGTGATCAATCCCAGTCAGAATTTCGGCGGTAAATTGACAGTTGAAGTAAAGGCTAGGTTTCAAAATGTCAAAAATGAAGTCGATGTTGATTACCAGTTTAGTGAGCTCCTACGGCACCCTTATACTTATTTTTCTCTGTGTCATTTTATATGTTATAATTTTATAAATGATGTGGTGATTGTATATTAGACCGTATAATGTACAAGCAAAATTGTAATTAGCCTCTAAGTTACTTATCACTAACATTGGATTGACATGCATATCGCAAGACAAGAAGATACCGACATTCGAAACGCGACTGTAAGCCAAGGACATTGTAAGCCGCTGAAAGGTTTACAAAACTACCAAATGACTCAGCAGTCGTTACTGCTGAAGTTGACGCTAGAAATAAGAGTCAAAACCTCGTTTCTTACCCGTACATCCCAGAAACAGTAGAGGTGTTGAAGACCGATTAAATAAAATAAATAAATATTCCATTATTCTACACAACGCCATCTAGTCTAAGCATAGCTTATTGGATCGATATGGGAACTAGATTACGTATCGAAAACTTAAATACTTTTTGTAAATGCATACGTACTATATGATACAACACCCAAACATCTATATTCATCACACAAATGTTCGCGCTGGGTGGGAATCGAACCCACAGCCTACAGCGCAGAAGGCAGAGTTACTACCAACTGAGATATGAGGCTTGTACATTAAGGCTGCATGTCATGTTCTTTGTGGATATGACCTACGTTATCTGAAAATGTTTCGTCTCAATGTTGTATTAAAGAGGATTTGCCACCAATGTTCCGATTTAGCCAGTTTGCAGTCAGGTGTTTTTGTGTTCAGATACACGCGCGCCGCCGCCGGGCCGACTCCTCGCGTCTGCAGCCCTGCGCGGCCGTTGTCCCCTTCGCCCAGGGGCAGGCGGACGCCAAGCTACTACTAACTCTAGTCCTAGCTATATTCGCTGTACGAGCAGTTCCTTGGCATTGAACATCAATCATTTACAGAGGTACATTGGGTAGGTATTAAACTAGGAATTGTTGTCTTTATAGGTAAGATAGCCAGGACATTATATCGAGGATGACGTGTGAGGTGCGCTTCCACCTTATCTTATCATACCTTACAGGTGAGATGAAGGCCAAGCGCTTCCCTGTCGTACAATATAAAAAAACTGCAATTAATTCTATTATGTTTTAGAACACGTAGCATAACCATATACTTGGTTACTTAGGTTTTAAACTCAGCCTGCAAGCAAATACCTTTGTCGCCTGACTTAAAAGCACCAATATTATACCCGCTGGATGAATAAGACGAAATCACTACTGAGAAAAAAAAAAAACCATATGTATGTATCTAAATATGTGTCTAAAATACATTGCAGAAATACCTACTAGCTCACTCCATTGTCCACTTGTCCTCCCAGCATACTAAATATAATCTGTACTATAACTAACCATCTTTGACTAAACATATTCTTCCTAACAGACTTTCCAGCTTATCATATTGTTAGATGTAAATTGTTGATGTTCAATAGCATATATTATCTAACATAGTTTTAGAATGCGGTTTATGTACGTTTTGTGATTTACAAATTGTTATGTAGTTAGTAAAAAGATTGTTATTGTTATTATATATGTTTTTATTATGTACAAGGTACTATTATTTACAGATTCGCTTACATTTAAGGGCAGTCCTAATATTAACTTTTGATCACAGGAAGTACCTAATACCATACACACAAATCGTAAATTAGCTTACGAAGGGATCAACTGGAAATTCCCAGAATTGTCGTTATCGAGTGGGGAAAAAGGGGCAAAATAGTTTTGATTCGGTATATCATTTCAATGGGGCAAAACCATTTCGATTTGGTATCTCATGTCAATAGGGCAAAATAATTGTAATTTGGTATCATGTCTATGGGGCAAAATCATTTTGATTTGGTATCTCATGTCTATGGATTAAATCAAAGGGGTAGTCAGCTAGGCAAGTCCTGGGTCGGGTGGCGGCGGTGCCATGATGTTACCATCGGGGTACCGTTTCTTGAAAGATGCGATCAGCTCTGGATCCACCAATCGAACGCCGTCCACTTGATTACCGAGAGTTATCCTGAAAACAACACATCACATAAACAGCACTAATGGGCTGTTTATCTACTGCTGAATAGAGCCTCCTACAAAGCTGGAGGGTTTTGTCATAATCACCACGCAGTCAGATTAGTGATCGCAGTAAAGGTGTAGTAATACCATGGACGAAATAAAGAGCGACTGCCAATAACGTGCACATTTTTGTGATCCAGAAATGTACCATATTTGCGTGCTAAAAGTAGATGGCGCCCCTTTTTGAGCAGGTTATAGGTTGCAAAGAATTTCCGCTAGAGGTACGTATGCTTTTTAACGCTAACCGAGTCGCTACGCCCGCCGCACCGTTTTATTATCGATGTTGATTCTGCATCAGACTGGTAGATGACGCTTAAAACAATTATATTTTTTGAAACTGACCGACGAGATGGCAACGTCGCATCGCCTCGCGACGTTGCGAGCTCGTCCGTCGTGCATAACGTCCGTACGCGTTAGAACAAAATAATAGAATCATTTGCCGAGGGGCAGCAGATATTCCCACTAGAATGGGATTATCCGCAAGTAAATAATTACATTATCATAATAATGTAAAATCAAAATATATATCCTTTAAATACTGAAGACATTTTAAATTTAAAATAAATAATTATTAATTTCAAACATTTGAAATTGATAACGCTTCCATTAAAAGGAAATGAAATCTATGAATAAGACGGTTGTGACATTTCAACGCGGAAATGCGCTCATAATTTTTAAATTATTGTAGTAAGTTTTATTGTAACTTTTTCGATCTTAACCTAATTACATATCTGTTATGAGAATAAACCGTTCATGGCTATTACAAAACAAGATACACTAGTTTGAAGCCCTGTGACGGATGTGACCAACTATTGCAAGAATTGCAACCTCTGTCCAATATCTAGAGAATTCAGCGAAAATATTTACCTTTGATTTATAAATTGTTCTTAAATAGGTTGCCAAGTCATTACTTCATATATCACATGAATGTCAGGTTACTACAATATCTATTTTATTGGCTATTACAGAACTAAACATGTGACGGGTGTGACACGATGCTGTGACGAGTTGACTAATGGAATAAAAATTTGCCTTTTTTGTGATTAATGAAGTGCTTAATTAGTTTATTTTGAAATTTGGATTCAGAATTCCTAACTTACATTACAATAACTGAGAAATTATAATTATTTTTCGAATATGACAATTTGATGAACCTATTGAAGGTTCTTCAAATTTATAATATATGTGATCATCCTTGGTAATTAAGGTTGGAGTTTTTTGAGAATTAGGTCATAAATCAAGCCCGATATTTAGTTTTCTGCAACTCTTGTATATTTTGCAACTGTCATTACATAATATAATGTAATTTATTGTAATTATACCTTCTTCACTGTCGATTATGGCTACAATTCCAACATATTGATATTCCTTTTTGCAAGGACATTTAACGATAAGTAAATAATCACCCTAACTGTTACGGTCTTTAAATTGAACGCTGATTCCTGATTCTATTTAGTTTTTTATAATTAATAAATTAATCATTAATATGTGCACCTTGTTTTCTCTAGCATATCCATGTCCTTCGGATTTATTCTTACTTCACCTTTTTCACTAATTTCACTCTCTTGACTTCCTTCCATTAATAAAATAAGAATGTGCCTTATTACGATAGGAATATAATTAAACCAATTATAAACCCATATTAACATATTTAAGCAAACATTTTTGTGACGCGTGTGACATGTGACGGGTGTGACCAAAATAAACCACCTTATATATCACTGTAAAGCTGTTTCTCAAACACCAAAATACTTTTCACGCATTGTAAGAACATATATCCTTACTTTTAGCAGGTCGATACAACAGAAAAGGTTGTATAGCGAATGCAATTTTAACTTTTCCATGTATTTTGTGACGGGCGTCACCCAAGCAACAACCATAACATATCCATTATTATAATGAATGCCTGTTACCTGATGAAATCCAGTTTTTGCACAATGAACGTTTATTAAATGTAGCATCTACTGGCAATGAAAATGGCGCACTGTCATTGTGTTTGACGTTTAAAAAAGTATTGCCAGTAATGACATTTTATTTTCCACCATTGCTAACTGTGCACTCTCTAGGTTTGAATCAATATTACTGTGAAAATCAACGCGAAAATTCCCATTTATTTTCGGCATCATAAAAATTGGTCTTAAATCTCTTTAAATTTTATATTTTGGTATCTTTAATCGTCAATTATTTTTTCATATGCTTGGATCGAATATCGTGGAGTGACCCAGCTGTCAAACTTCAAACGACCATATCTCTGAAACTACTCGTCCTAGACTCTCCGTTCTTAGTTCAAATGAAAGCTGTCATTGAAAATGTAGATCTTAGTCATAGCATAGCGGCATTTAGATTTTCGCCGAGAACTATTACTAGAACCACACCTAGTGGTATGGCGTTTGTCAGTCCTCTAGTATATTTCGTCCATGACAATACACAGAAGAAAGAGCACTTCGGGTGAGAACCTTTAGTCGGTTATTACGACATCCATAGACTGAGTTGGGAGGTCGATTCTTAAGCTGCGACCGGTACGGCAGGTACTATACCTACCTACATTAAACTTACCAATTCGGTTGAACGTTGTGCGGCCGTCCAAACAGTTCTATCTTTCTCGTTCCTGGGCTCAGTCTTTCTGTAAACAGATCAGAAAGTTCCATAGAGGTACACTGTGAGCTACTGTAAAACACAGACATATACTTGTCTGTGTTTCACAGAAGCTCATGGTTATAACTTAACTTGTTTTTAAAGTGAGCTGGTGGTCAAACGCTTGGCAAAAAAGACGCAAAGCTAACTGCCATCCACACCTGGTTGATACTCCATTTTATAAGGGCTAATGGTAGCCCAGTGACTGAAAAAGTATTTTTTTTCTTAAATTGTTGTGTTCCAGCATTTAGAGGTAAGATAGCCAGTTCCTCAGTTTGTTGAGGATTCCGGGTGAAGAGCGCTTACACCTTCGGCCAATATAACATGAAAATCAGGCGAGATGACAGCACAACACCGAAAAACAGTTACCTTATCATAACTTGTGAGATGAAGGCCTACATCTACCTTTTCTCAGACCCCCAACAGCTTTTTGGTTCTATGTCATTTAATCACCTGTCATTGGCAAACTCTCGTGGTACTCAAAATTACCGCTGAAAAGCCAAAAAAAAGAAGAAGAAGAAGAGATGAAGGCCGAGGTTCCCCTCCATTCAATAAAATCCGTAGTAGCTGGTTCTTTGTAAGGTATTGAAAAGGTACGTAGTTTATCTTACCAATAATCCCGTAAATCTCATCAGGTTTATGCGAAGTGGCGCGCACTTCAGACACGATCACGTCACAGTCCAGCCCCCGGTTCAAATTATCTGGGTTGCCTTTCATGCCGACCTACAACAAAATTACAATCACATTCTAATACTACTCACTTCACTCCAGAGGCCCGATCACGAATATGCTATCGTACGGTAAGCGTATCGTTCACGTTAGCATTTTGTATAGGATTTCGCACAGCGTCTCTACAGTACGTAAATAGAACTAAATTTGCGATCACGAACATTTTGACACATGTGTCGTAATGTAAAGGTAACGTTAACGTATCGTCACTCGACGTTTACCTATCGTTGTTACGTGAGTGATACGATAGTGCTTCGTGCTTCCAAGTAATGTAAAGGTCCGTAACCGAAACGTAAATACGTTACCTTTACATTACGATAACATTAGACATTCGTGATCCCGCCACTGTTTCTTCATATGTTAGACCTTGAAGCAAAGTAGTGACTTTTATTTTGCATTCGTGTCTGGATAAGCTAAAGATATTTAATGATTTAATTATTTTATCATACAGGAATAAAGAGAGGAATTGAAATTGATAGTGCATGAATTCTGTTCTGTATTTTCGCGATGTAAGAAGTCTATCGCATCTTCTTTTTCGTGTAATCGGCTGAGGCAAAGTAGGGATCATGACGTGGGGTTTTGGGATGATATTAAGGACATAAAGTTGCCGGACAGTTAGGACTTGGGAGGAAGAGTAGAGGTCTGAAGTTGGATAAAGGACATGGTTTTTAAAACTGATCGTTGCGCTCTTTCAACAGCTAACATATGTGTGTTGTAGGTCGCTCCCCAAATTGTAATGCAGTACCAAATAAAAGACTGGCATAGAGCCATGTAGAAGTTTTCAACAGTTTGGGGCTCAAAATGTTACGGCTAGCTACTAGTTTGATACGGGGAAGCCAACTCATGTGTTTGTCTACGATTACTCCCAGATATTTCGTTTCATTCGTTTTTTCTAGGGCATTTATAAAAAAAAGTATATGAGTATTATTTCTCATATCAAATATCTCTGAGTGAATCAAGAGTCAGAAATCCGTCAGGTCGTACGAATCGTACACTTCCTTCAATTAACTGGCATAAAATGCTACCACAATCATCAAGTCTTACTTGTAAAAATACCTCCTCCTTTTTTGGGAAGTCAGTAAAGTATATCGCTAATCACTCTGAAGCTTTCATAAATGGATAGATTATATGAATAAGGACATTTTTTTTTTATGTACGACGGGGAAGCGCTTGGCCTTCATCTCACCTGGTAACTAGTTGAGATAAGGCCGAAGGCGCACTTCACCCGGAATCCTCAACAAACTGAGGAACTGAATCTTACCTCTAAATGCCGGAACACAACAATTTTTGAATTGTTATTATGGCGACAGAATTAGGTAAGATGGTGGTAGCTAGCCAGGCGGACTTAACAATGTCCTACCACCAACCATTCCTTACCAGTATTAATAAGGTAGAGGTGAAATGATGTGTTTGGCACAATGGTACATTTACAATGTACGGATTGTGGCCGTACGTATACTAGCCCGGTGATGGAAAGGGGATGGAGGGATTAGGTCAAAGATATCATGCTTGAGTTTGTTACGGGTCAGGTTGGTAAGTAAAATATATGGATGCACACAATTAATATCTATTTATTAACTAAGTAGGACGCCAGGAGAGTTTCGCTAGAAGCCAGGATCCCTTCCAGTCCTAATAAATGCGTCAGCTGCTAGCCGAAGTTAGGTATTGTTTGTTATTTTCAGTCGGTATACTGACAGAACATAGAACACTAATTTCTTTATAATTGGCAACGCTATCGTCACATCTATAAACCTAGGACTTACCCCTACTTACCACTACACCACGGTCTCGCAATTTAGACAGTTGAAAAACTCGAATCATAGCGATTGACTCTAAGTGACGTCATTTCAGTAGTAGATTCGATTGAAATGAACATAATATTGCCCAGCCTATCTTTCCTAATAATTCCCTGTTTCATGAAGATGGTACATACCAAGCAGTGTTCCTTCCCATGGTTGAGCCAATGCCCCGTGCGGCCTGTCCTGATGATGCGTTGCAGCTGATTCGTCTTAACCCAGATCAACTCGTCGACCCGCTCGTAGCCCCACAGCTTGAGACATTCGCGGCCCAGCTCCATGGCTCTGGAATAAAAATAAATAAATATTACAGGACATTATTTTACACAGCGCCATCTAGCCCCAAACTAAGCATAGCTTGTAATATGGTAACTAGATTACGGATAGAATACTCAAATAAATACATACGTACTATATTATACAACACTCGAACACAGAACAAACATCTATAATTCATCACACAAATGTTTGTCCTGGGTATCGAACCCACAGCCTAAAGCGCAGAAGGCAGAGTTACTACCGACTGAGCCATGAGGCTTGTTAAAAATTATAATATAGTTACATTATATATAATAAACATTCATTCATTCATTCATTCACTGATGCGACCACGCCGGCGGGGAATAGCAAAAATTATTATGAAGCTGTTATGAATCAATTATTGTACTTAACTACATTTTAATTTCTCTGAAATATATTTTCTCACCAGAACAAAAACTGGTAGAATGTACAAAGACCATGTAAACTAGCACATACATTCAGCAATAATAAAAGTTTTTTTAATCATAATAATTATTTACTCAGCCAGCGGATGTCGTAAGAGTCGACTAAGGGTTTTTTCAACTCATTAACTGCTATTACCAATCCGTCTGACAAGCGTGGTGATTATGGCAAAACCCTCCACACACTACAATCGTAGTGATGGTAAAAAACACTCATAACAGCGTACTATGGTAACGTTGATTCTAGATTACGGATATGGTATTATGTTCTGGGGAAACGCCATAAATGTGGAAGATTTATTAATAGCTCAAAAGGGCTGCATTAGGGCCATGTGTGGGCTGATGAAGATGGGAGATTGACAATAACATCGCTGTATATATTTGAGACGGTACTTCACATAAGGCGTCAAGAGAGATGAGGCTCTTTCCACACGTTGAGAGTTTACGCCGATGCGATAAGTTACAGCATTTTTTTTTTTATTGCAAGACGAGGAAGCGCTTGGCCTTCATCTCACCTGGTAACAAGTTGAGATAAGGCCGAAGGTGGACTGGCTATCTTACCTCTGAATGCCGGAACACAACATTTTTTTTAAGAATTGTTATTAGGTAAGATGGTGGTAGCTAGCCAGGCGGACTTAAACAAAATCCTACCACCAACCAAACGAAGCACAATATATTGTACTCCCCGTGGGGATCGAACCCGGGACCTCTGGATCAATCTGGAGGCGGTTAAAAAAATAAAATGTTACTACAGCACTATACAGTAAAAGCGTTTTTGTTATGAGCTCGTAAATCTATAACAAGTTACCAATTGACATAAGAAAGTGCGAAGACTTTTTGACATTTAAAACATATTATGTACATACATACATTGCCGGATTTCCGAACCTAACTCGAAGATCTCGTTAGCTTCGCTCACTCACAACAAACATGAAAATTTAAACAACAAACTTGTTAACATTTAAACAACAACCCAGTTAAAATTTAAACAACAAACGTGTTAAAATTTAAACAATTTGAACAAGAAACGTGTTAAAATTTAAACAATTTGAACAAGAAACGTTTAAAAATTTTAACAATTTAAACAACAAACGTGTTAAAGTCAAACAACAAACTTGTTAACATTTAAACAACAACCCAGTTAAAATTTAAACAACAAACGTGTTAAAATGTAAACAATTTGAACAAGAAACGTGTTAAAATTTAAACAATTTGAACAAGAAACGTGTTAAAATTTTAACAATTTAAACAACAAACGTGTTAAAGTCAAACAACAAACATGTTAACATTTAAACGACAAACGTGCTAAAATGTAAACAATAATCATGTTAACATAGAAATGATCATGTTGATGAGCAACAACCCACCTGCCGGTGACCCAGAGGAATATCAGTCCGCTGTCCTGTAGCTGCGGCACGCCCAGACACCGCATCTCGTCATCGGACATGGTGCCGTAAGGGAGCTCCATGTGGATATCCCACGGCGGGTCCGCCATTATTACTGCGAATTTACCTACAGAACAAATATTAATACACTTTCACAACTTTACACATCAACAGTTCACCTGTCCATAGCTGGTCAGAGCCTCCTCCAAAGCTTGGCCAGGTAGGCGTATTGGTGATCGCAGTAACGGTGTTGATAATACATAGCGAGCGGTTAAATATGAGTATGATTCGTAGGTTCTGACGGATTTCTGGCTCTTGATTCACTCTTGGGAACCGGGATTGGTGATCGCGGTAACGGTGTTGACAATACACAGAAGGAAGCTGCTGCCGTTCTTCTGGTGAGATCCTTTTGTCGGCTTTGACGACATCCATGGGCTGAGTTGGAGGGGTCGATTCTTAAGCCGCGACCGCCACGGAAAAATGAATGTCAGGTATATAGACGAACGTAGGAGTAGTGGAAGCCTTAGTTATAAGAGTAGTAGAGCTCCTTGTGAAAAGGCTCGTCCGGGGAAGTACTACCACCGTACCTATTTCGGCCGCCAACTAGCATTGCTATGTTCCGGTGAAGAGGTATGGTTGCGGGTGAAATTACGGGCACGCGAGGCTTAACACCGTTATGCCTCAAGTTGACGGGCACAATGCAGTGCCGCGTAGGTCATGTTGCTTGTGGATGTGACCTACACAGGCTTTGTTATAGACAAGAGATGCATTTAACATCAGGTTGGCTGCTTGCTTATTCCGTCGTAAAGTTAAATAAAAAACATATTTGCAGCTTAGCTCACATAGCTAGGCTGTGCTTAATTTAATATCAAACTGTGAACTTGAAATATAAATAAACTTCTATTTTTAAACTCTCCATTAAACAGACTACAAATCAAAATAAAAAGTAGCTTATTCAGTAAGCTTTTTCCGGACATAGCAAGCCTCAAGCTCAGTTGGTAGTAGCTCTGCCTTCTGTTCCGTAGGTTGTGGGTTCGATTCCCACCCAGGACAAGCATAAAAAAAAAAGTATCTATGTATTCTATCCGTAATCTAGTCCCCATATCACAAGCTATGCTTAGTTTGGGACTAGATGGCGCTGTGTGAAATTAGTGTACTGTAATATTTATTTATTTATTTGTATGATGAATATAGATGTTTTTTCTGTGTTTGGGTGTAATATTAAATAGTTAGTATGTATTTAAAAAAAAGTTACATATCCGTCATCTAGTTCCCATATTACAAGCTATGCTTAGTTTGGGTATAGATGGCGTAGTATGAAAAATAAAAAAAAGGAATACTTTAAAACGTCAAATGTACCGTCTGTTAGTAATCGCGACCAGCATAAAGGGGAAAAGCAAGTACCTCGGTTAAGATGGATGTTTAAGTATCACTTTTGTATTTGTAATAAGCTCCTGTAAAACTACATCAAACTGTCCTAGATATTTAAGTATGCATAGAACTTAACTTAGATTAGTTAGTTTTAGATTTTATATTTAACTTAATTGTAGTTTTGCTGAAATAAATCATTTTTACTTCACTTACCTAGAAACGTCATATCGAGGTATCTGAGATCGCACTGTAGCCACTGAGGCGCCGTCAGCGTCAGGGCGCCGTCAGCTTTCAATACTAAACATGTTCCTGAACACATCAAAATATATAAGTTACAGGTAATATTAGGTTTTTATTGTTAGAATTTTGTTAGAATGATACTTTTTTTTACTGTGCGCCAAGCATGTAAAAATCAGGTGATCCCGAAATCCTCAACAAACTGTATAATGCAAAAAAGTGCGCTACAAACCTATTCTATCCAATTATACCAGCAAAGTTTCAGCCATTTCGAAATCAACGACAAATCACGTTTGTGTAAAAGCGGTACATATCAGGCGTTATCATACTAGCATGATAACAAAGAAGGTTGAACAAACTGGCTATCTAGTTCCCATAACACAAGCTACGCTTAGTTTGGGGCTAGATGGCGCTGTGTGAAATTAATGTCCTGTAATATTTGTTTATCTAACCTCTATATCGTTTCTCTCTATATAGTTTCTTCTGTGTTTGGGTGTTGTATTGTATGATAAGTATGTATGTGAAAAAAGTATGTTAGTATTATATCCATAATTTAGTTCCCATATTACATATTGCTTTTTTTTAGGAACAAGATGGCGCTGTGTAAAAATAATTTATTTTAGTATTTATTTATTTATATTCAATACAAATGTTACCGTTCTGTGAGGCTGCGTCTGTTAATTTAGCTTTCGCGTTGGGGTCCGCGTTGTCAACTTCATAATGCACGTATCTAAAGAGAACATACAATATGTGATTAAAAAAAGCAGTGTATATTTTATAACTATACAGACTTATGAGGATCACCTACTAGTGGGTAGTCAGAGGCACATTCAAACTTACGTTCGGCACATGCCCACGGTTTGCAAGTAGCTAGTATTGAATACGTGACAGGTTGCTATCCCAAATACTGGGAACATGTCGGTTTCCTCACTATGTTACCTTTACCATCTGATCTGTAAATATGTCAAATGAGCACAAAAAACCCGAACAGTCCATTGTTGCACAACTGAATTTGATACCATTCTAAATTGTTGTGTTCCGGCATTTAGAGGTAAGATAGCCAGTTCCTCAGTTTGTTGAGGATTGCGGATGAAGTGCGGCTCCACCTTATTTTTACTTGTAACCAGGTGAGATGAAGGTCAAGCGCTTCCCTTTGCAATAAAAGAAAAAAAAATAAGTGAGTCATTTATAGTTTGTGAGTATTATATATATCCTGGGCGTAACATTTGGATCGTATCTACTATAATAAATCAAAGGATATTAAAACAATGCATAATACTAATATTAGACATCATGTTTCATAGTCACATTTACTGCTTAAGACACAATCAATATCTAAATAGATAAACTGTCAGTTTTATTTTTCAAAATGTCCGGGTTACATATATATATAATATATATACCTGATACCTGAGCTGTTTTTTTTTTAAATGTATGAATGCAGTTTTCCTTGTTACTAAAATCGATGACATGGTTCCATACATCCATGGTTCCATATATCATACTGACCGATCTCAATGTTACATCCTGTATATAGTATCAAGGTTCTGCGTTAACGTTAAGCGATCAGCTTCGGTGAATAGTTTCAACTTACTTGCAGCTGTCCATATGGAAGCAAGTGTTGAGGAAGGAGCAGTCTCCTAAGGTCTCGTCGGTGTGCGTTTGTATGATCTTCTTGAAGTGAAGCTTGGTGCACGAGTTAACGCCATCTTTGTTGCGTGCGCGCGCGCATTCCGCGCGAGTCCCGTGCGGGCAGAACTCCATTACCTGCGCACCTGGGCAGTTAAATACTATAAGTGGACATTCTGATAGTAATTAATAACAAAAACGGGTCTTCATCGCGTACCGATTTTAACCGCCTCTGTGGTCTAGTGATTCAACCCACCGATTTCAGATCCAGAGGTCCCGGGTTCGATCTCCAAGGGGAGTACAATATATTGTGCTTGGTTTGGTTGATGGTAGGACTTTGTTTAAGTCCGCCTGGCTAGCTACCACCATCTTACCTAATTCTGTCGATATAATAACAATTCTTCAAAAAAAATTTGTGTTCCGGCATATAGAGGTAACATAGCCAGAATATAAAAAGGTATGCAATGAATACCCGTTTTTGTTATTAATTATGTATAATAATCAAGATAGTTTAATAACGCTATTCTGATAGTAATCTAAAATTATTATAAGATTACTTACATTTAATATTATTTAATTCCAATAATAAATCTAAGTTTTTAATTATAACATGACCAAATGGGTAGGTATACAGCTCGTTGTCGTATATAACAGCTCAACCAAATATTTTGCACTATTTTAGTGTGAATTCACTGCAATCTCACACAAGTCTCACACACTTTTTTTTTTTTTATATATATATTTTTTATATGACGGGGAAGCTTGGCCTTCATCTCACCTGGTTTCAAGTTATGATAAGCCAAAAGATGGAAGCGTACTTTACCCGGAATCCTCAACAGTTTAATTAAATGGCTAAATGCCGGAACACAAAAATATAGAATTGTTGTTATGGACCAAGCCTAGCATATTGTAGCATATCGAACCCGGGGCCTCTGGATCTAACACCGGGTTGCGAACCACTAGACAACAGAGGCGGTTTTACTGTTGAACTAATAACATTAAATACTAGCTTTTGCTCGCGCCTTCGCTCGCGTTAAGAAGTATTATTATTAATTAGGTATCGTTTTTGCGGCTTTACTTTTGTTTAGCGTGTGTAAAAAATGAGGGCCTACAAAACTTAAAAGCGATAGTACATTCTTCAACTTCTCCATTAACGTTCAGATTTTCTTTAGCCATTTTAAAAAAGTCTAACCGACAAAACCTATAGTTAAACCAAAACGACTAAACTGAAACAAAACAAATGCAAAATCTCAAAATCCTTTCTTAGGGGATGCCTACGTCATAGTAGCTTTATGCATGCAAAGTCTCAGCCCGATTGGTTTAAAATTGACAAAGTTTTATACAAACTTTCATCCCCAATATTATCCCCTTGGGGGTAGAATTAATCAAAATCCTTTCTTAACGGATGCCTACGTCATAACATCTACCTGCATGCCAAATTTCAGCCCGATCCGTCCAGTGGTTTAGGCTGTGCGTTGATAGATCACTATGTCAGTCAGTCAGTCACCTTTGAGTTATATATATGTAGAAGATTATTACAGGACATTAAATTCACAACGCCATCTAGCCCCAAACTAAGCAAAGCTAGTAATATGGGAACTAGATTGCGAATAGAATACTTGTGATGAGATAGACATGTAATTTGATCGGATCATACCTCCTTGACTCTTAAATTTATCTGCTAAAGATCTCTCCTTAGCTGTAGGCTTGCTGAGCAGATCCATTATTTCTTCCCCTACCCTCTTTACCGCTTTCTCTCGGCTCGAAGGCATCGCCAGTAGTGACTGAAAAGTGTAACACTTCATCAATATGTCTACTAAAGAAAACAGACTTCAATGAAGAATATGATACAATTTCGTTTACCTGGATAACGTTATTTTTCCAATTATTTCGATTTGAAAACCAAACTACTGTATCGATTTTGATGAAAGTACATATTTATACTCTTTCAAATTTAAAGTATTTTCATACATTCATTGAACTCGCGTTTTAAGGCAAGTACATGAAGTTTATACGCCAGTTTATTGAGGATTCCGGGTAAAGTGCGCTTCCACCTTCGACCTTATCATAGCTGAAAAATCAGGTGAGATGAAGGTCAAGCTCATCACCATACAATAAAAAAATTAACAAAAAAATGAAAACAGTCTTTCGCCCCAAGAGATATTTCTTTAAAATTTTAAGTATTTTCATCAATTCATTGAACTCGCGTTTAGAGGCTTCTGTACATGAAGTTTAGCACAAATAGGCAGTTCCAGTTTATTGAGGATTCCGGGCGAAGTGCGCTTCCACCTTCGGCCTTATCATAGCTTGAAAAATCAGATGAGATGAAAGCCAAGCACATCACCATAAAAAAAAAATGAAAACAGTCTTTCGCCGCAAGAGATATTATGTAAAAACCTTATCCTTGTTTATGCCTTTATCTTTTGAGAATAAATTTATTTGACCCTTTCAAAAAATATTCTATGTTTTTACTGAAATTATTTTCGAGATTTCATTCGTCGAGTGTTATTTATTTAAAAGCCCGAAGTTGGGCCTAAAAAAGCGAAAGTTTGGAAGATTGTCTTTTTCAAATCCATACTTTTATGCAACTTATCAGATCACATAAAACTACTTTTCATTATGTATTCTGCTATCTGTGACAACATGTGATGGACTTAGATTCTCATAAAAAGGTTAACAATTGAACTTGTGTGAACTTACCGCATGTATGCACATACTCTTACCATTAAATCGGTATCTCCTTTAGCCGCTTTCTTTTCATCTGCAACAGTCTTTAGTATTTTGGGGTTTGAAGCTTCATCAACTGCAACTTCACCTAGAAACATACATACTAAAGTTAAAGTAAATAGACACACTAAATCTAATCACCAACAGTTGCAGGTACAAAAACAGATAATTACTGGAGCAGCGCCATCTCATGGGGAGTAGCGAAGACAACTAACGAAATCATTGCCAGCTTTAAAACACCACCTACAGGCTAATGTGCTTATTACACCGTCCTAAATGTAGGATGCTAGTTCTGTAGCAAGGTATTTTACCTTTCCTCTTGTTGGTTGGAGTAATAGATTGTTCCTCTATGAGGGCGGCCAAAACAGCAGCTAATCTGACGGACTCTGCACTTTCCACAACTATTGTTGCATCTGTTGTACTTTCTGTGCGCTCTTTGATACTGTAACAAATCAAAAATAATGTTAAATACTTCATTGCACTACTATTAATACTATCATAATTTAATGTCATTTTGGTCCAGAATCATCCACTGTTAAAAGCACCCAAATTTTAAAACAAATTAAATAAAAAAAAAACCTTTGGATATTGTGGACAAAACATGGCCTTCAACTCACCAGGTTTCAAGTTATGATAAGGCACTTCATCCGAAATCCCCAACAGGCTGGGGAACTAACATACCTCTAAATACCAGAATACAGCAATTCTTTTATCATGACTTGGTTTCAGCTTCGAACATCTGTATTTCTATCGTCTTAAAGTAGAGACACAAAGTATCGAGCAAATGAATACTCAGGTCAGCTATACTTTGAGGAACATTAAGGTTATCTATCGACTTACGTAATAAGCTTCTGTGTGGCAAACTTCTGCAGCAAGCTGGCCAAGATCCCAGCATCAACATCACCCAGCCCCGGCAATAAGGCACTGGCCATGGCTGGTAGCTGCAGCTGCATATCTGATAGCACTTGCAGTAGCCGCACTTCAAGGGAGGCTGTTGGGATCAGCTTTGGCTTGTCCTGGGTTGGGGCTAGAAGAACAATAGGATTTTAGAGTTAGGTTAGGTACTTCATTTTTTTTATGTGTTTGGGTGTTGGACTTTTGGGGTTTGGACCAGTTAATTTCTTGGTCGACATGAAATGAAACTATCAACTGTAGTCACAATGACAATCCAACCCTGAAATAGGCACATCAGCCCCAGTGCTGCTAGCGTCTTATAAAAAAATGTTATAATATTTTTTCCGATTTGATCTGTGATAGGGCTTCTAATTTATTTTTTCTATATTTATTTATTTATTAGGAAGACCAACAGTTTTATAAAACTTAATAACAAATCAATTAACTAAATTACTTAATTAATCATAGATTGATTAATTACGTCTAGGTTATCAGAGAAGCCAGAGAAGCCTTTTGTTGAAGGAAGTTGACCACAGGAACATCTTCATCATCCTGCTATATTAGCAAATGTATATTATATATAGGTTTTGAACAATGACTAAATGGTACCTTTTTAAGATCACTTGTGACTCTGTCAGTCTGTCACACCACATTTTCTCCGAAACTACCTGATGAAAATAGTTTTAATGTGCTACATAACACATAGAATTAACATTAAAGTAAATTCAGGGTTTGAAGGTTAATTTTGGGGGGTAGTGAAACAAAATAAAAAAATCTTTGCCAAAGATTATTGTGTAGCCTGTAGCACATAGAATGAAAGGTCTTACCATGAGAGGATCAAACATGAATTTTATGTATAATTTTAGAATGGTTTGAAAGTTTAAGATTAAAGAAAATAGATAAAATCATAAGGGTTATTAAAAATTAAAAAAAAAGGAATACTGGCCGTCACTTATATTTTACAGGAAAACTTAAGGGAACTTTGTAGGTCTTAAAATTCTGTGGGAATTGAGAAATACTCATACCTTACCATATTACATTCCTCTAGGTAAGATACATCTAACCCAGCTACAAGTAAGATGAAAGCCTCTGCATAGGAGCTAGACACTTCGATCAGCAAAACTACCAAATGGATTAAGCTGATATTTTGAATAGATATAATTCTAGGCCAGGAACAAACAGCATCTAGGCTATGTAGCTGTATATATCTATATTATGATGTGTCTATGTGTACTACCCAGGCGTAGCCTCAAACAGAAGCTACTCCAGAATATATGTAAAAAGGTCAACAAAAATAAACATAGCTCACATTCACACTTCTGAGTCGGAGATGCTTCCTTTCCAGAGCTTCCTTCTCCAGGCTCTGGTAAGCTCGCACTGCTCAGAATCGTCTGAAGATTCTTCTTTCGTTTCTCTAACTTCTCCCGCAAGCTGTTCCGCTTGCTTTTTACAGCTTGAATCTCTTCCCAGGCGTCCGACATAGTGTAGTTAATTTACCAAAATAGACACAGCACACAACAACCGGTCTGGGGTAGGTTACAATCTAGCTACTTAAACTGAAATGTATGCATTATAGCTTATCAACGGATGAGAACGTCGATGGACATCTTATTTAGTGATTGAAACCATTATTGTTTTACTTCATGCTACGGAATTATTTTTTAATGGAGCTGAAACGCTGAATAGCAAAGCAATGCATAGCGGACAACACAAAAAAAGAAAAATCTTAAACAACAATGAAATAAAGAGTATATCAGTCAAATCAAAGAGTGTAACAGTAATAGCACAGAACACTAATATCCTAGTAATAAGGTAATAGGCCACTCACGGCTCATGGCGCATGGCACCAAAGACCTTATACTTACTAACTAGACTGTGTACCAATAATTTTTGTTTAGCTAAAATTAAATCTATACTTTATGTTTAGGGTAGCTATTCTCATAAAAGTGGTCCCGGCGAGAGGGCTTTTGCTGGTAGTGTGTCTTTGTCTGACTGACGTAAGTAAATACGAACAAATCATAAACAATGAAACTAAATCAAATTTTAATTTTAATAAATCTGTATGTTTTTCATGAAAAATTGGGAATTCATAATGTGTGACAGGGTGCAAAAATGAGTTTGATCCCGGTAGCAGCTTTCCTTTACTGGGTAAGTAAAAGCAACAGTCATATTCTTTAGGTTATTTTTGTTGATCAATGATTTTTTTACAATATCGCAGTAGTGAGTAGGTCTAAAATTGGAGATGTAATAGTTGATAGAGTGTACGAAAGGGGTTGTTGTTATTAATTATATTTATTGTATTGTAGATTTCCGAAGAATTAAAACCAGAAATAAAAGTGGAACAATGCAGTGCCTGAAAAAAACTCCAAGTCGTATGTTGTTTGCGGTGCCCATTTTATATGTGAAGACCTTTTCCTGATTATTCTAGGAAAACGCTGAAACCTGATGCTGTTCCGTCAATATTTCCTGAGGTAAGAAGAAATCATCCGAGTGTGTCCGTGCATTAACCTAATAACCTTGAGGATTTAAATCTTGCAACGCCTTTTCACATAGTTCTACTGAAACGATTTCCATAAAATTTTGCGCTCGTGTTAAAATCACGTGTGCGGAATTGCGACCACGCAATTACGAACAGGTGGCTGATTTGACATTTCAAAGTGATCCTAAAAAATCTTACTGAATAAAAATATTTGACTGTTGTTTTGACTTTGAACAAATCAATAAAAATATATTCAAATTTACCTAAGTCTTTTTTTTTCGTCCAGAATATTGTATGACCTTCATTTGATCTCACTTAATAATAATAATATGTCACATATCTCACATTTGACAAACATACCCAGCTTTTTTGTACTAACTCTTTATGGAGCGAAAGGTTTGTTAGGTTGCTGTCAAATTAACGGTAGGTAGATGATACCTATTATACAGGAAGGAAAAAAAGTACTTCCGACCCTTTCCGACCTCACGTGTAGGGTAAGTGCTGTAGATTCCAATAAAAATATACACACGATTTATTGGTACTTATTTTTTTTTTCTTAGCTACAATATATTAGGTAGGTGTAGGTAGTGTAGCTACGTACCATCAATATAATCAGGATACTAACACAAACGTTTTTACAATAAATTTATCCTGTATTCTGTTTGGTCATGATCACCTCATTAGATAGGGACACACTACCAACGTGAGCACTCTCGCGCAGACCGGTTTTTTCGCCATAGTGCACAGTCTAGTTATTAAATATAACGTCTTTGCACGGCACTCACTGAAAAACAATCAGTCAGTCCCATCCGCAGAACACTAATATCATCGAATCGAACATCTATACTCTTAGGTCCAGTCGTATATTTCATCTTATTTGTTTTTGACATGTATGTAAATGACAGGAATATTTCATTAGTATTTGAGTCTTGCTTCAGTTGCGGAGCAAAGAATGGGAAACTTCCAGCAACTTAAATGGCAATCATTATGACGATTCAACCAGAAACTTTGCAGGAATCTTGTTCTGGATAGGGTAGGTGTAGCTTAAAAGTACTTGACCAAGTCCGGGTACGAATATTTTTAAATTTTTATTCAAAACAAAAAGGTAGCGCTTTGTCGCTATGCAACCACGTCGCTCAATCATACATACAAACAAATCATACAACAGTACACACATAAATAAAAAAAAGAAAAATGAAAAAAAAAACTACTTCTAAACAAACTTAAAATTAAAAAACAGTTGAGCTTTACACATAGGATCCGACAAAATTCTATTACATATAGGTACCAACATCAAATTTATTCTACCCTATGAAACTACGGGTGCTAGCGCTCCGTACACACTCCATCAATAAAATTTATTAAATATTTGCTAAATTGATGATGTCCAACATTTATTGTTGGACATCATCAATTTAGCCACATTGTATTACAGCTTGGTTATTCTACTTTTTCATTAAAACTGCAAACTTGTTTGACAGTCTTGAACGTAACCTGAGAGCAGTAACCAAAACGGAATATTATTTATAACCAAGTGCTAGACTAGCAAAGCGGTAGGGGCAAGTGGTGGCTCAGGCCTGCAAAAAAACTGATCCTCTTTAATCAGTATTGGATCCTCTTTAGTCTGTATTCATTTCTCATTCAGACACCGTACTATCCTGGTAGTGAAGCGGCCCGAGGCAGGTTTGGTCCGGGTGACACTCGTATATATAGTAGTAAAAATGTAACTAAAATGAGAGCTTTATGATTTTTATTACCCCTAGGTGTGTTGCCTAATGTGTTGCCAAACGTCAACACAATGAGGTCTGTTTTTGCTCAGTGGTTTGGCGCAACTATAGACACAGAAGTGCTACGTTTACTGACACCACTCACTGACACGCGTGACGTGCGTGACACTGTGATGTGACATCCGTCACATAAAAAAAATATTACGCCAACTGGGCGAATTTGGTAAAGAGAGAAGTACAGTAAAAAACATTATATCCGTATTTCAAAATGCCTTTTGCACCCGAATTACGAAGTCACTCGCAAAAAGTATGCACACTCTACAAAAAAGCTTTGCGTCTCATCGAGAGTTGGTATGTCGCAAGGTAGGTGTGATATCGGGTTATTATATAGGTACAGAAACCAACTTGTTCAGTGGTGTGATACCAAAATCAAGTTATTTCCAGTAGGTAGGTACTTAGGTAACAAGCAACAAGTCCATAGCTCAGTTGGTAGTAGCTCTGCCTCCTGCGCTGTAGGCTGTGGGTTCGATTCCCACCCAGGACAAACATTTGTGTGATGAATATAGATGTTTGTTCTGTGTTTGGGTGTTGTATCATATAGTACCTACGTATGTATTTACAAAAAGTATTTAAGTATTCTATCCGTAATCTAGTTCCCATATTACAAGCTATGCTTAGTTTGGGGCTAGATGGCGCTGTGTAAAATTAATGTCCTGTAATATTTATTGTTATTATTATTATTATTATTAGGTAGTTCGTTTGAGTTGTTCTGCTGATAGGGCTAGTAGGTACCTGGTGATTTAAATTCCGCACTCGCGCCCCTTCACTACAAAAGCAAGCTGACCTAAATGTTGTGTAGTTGAATCAAGCGTCAAAAAAATCATGCTAGGATATTATCTAGAATGTATTTTTTTGTTTTAGTTGGTAGTATTCACATTTAACGAGTATTTAGCACTATCGCTGTGAGTTCTACTCGCCTGCCAAGTATGGAAGCTATGGCAAGGTATGTCGCAGTCGTTGACATGGAATTAACGGCACAAGTCTTCTACGATCTCAGATCTACTATGAGTAATCGTATTTTAGTTAATATAACTCAATAATCTGTGATCTAGTGGTTCGCCCACCAGTGTATGACACTCCAGAGGTTCCCGGGCTCGATCCCCAGGGGAGTACAAAATTGTACTTGGTTTGGTTGGTAATATAACTTTGCTAAAGTAATCGATTGATTTTTACCGGTGATGTGTTCTTCTTATCTCCTGGATTGGTGATCGCAGGGAAGGTGTATAGCGAACAGAAGGAATCTGATGATCTTCTGGTGAGATCCCTTAGCCTGGCGTTAGGTATTGATATTAGGTGTGCTTGTAATCTAATTTCAACCTATTACTTCAATCAAATGTGTTTTTCAGATACACAATACGCTATCATCAAGTTATGTTGAGAAATCAATTTAATTGCAACGCGTGTGTTTGCGACCCGAAAGAACAGCGTCGCTTACTGTGGCTTGGCGAACATGAGCTCTTTGTGAAACAAAACCCGATTCCTTCCATGAAATGTGCGTAGGTTAGGTACTAAAAGGTTTTAAGAGTAGTAGAAGCCCCTAGTGAAAGGGCTCGTCCGGAGAATCACTACCACCATACTTATTTCAGCCGCCAAGCAGCATTGCTGTGTTTTGGTTTGAGGGGTATGGTTGCCGGTGAAATTACGGGTACGTGAGGCTTAACACCTTTATGCCTCAAGTTGACGGGCGCAATGCAGTGCCGTGTAGGCTATGTTCTTTTTGGATGTAACCTATGCAGTAAGGCTCTGGCAAGAGTACACTTAACACCAGGTGCGCTACTTGCTTGTCCCGTCTCCTAGTAGTATAAAAAAAAAACTTACTTACCTGCTTGAATCCTACCTATAGCCTGGTTTTTAATTTGAGTCCAAAGTGGTAAAACGTCGGTCCATTAATTTATTTTAATTTTTAAAGTACTACGGGGAGGTGCTTGACCTTCATCTTAGCTGATTTACAAGTTTAGATAAGGCCGAAGGTGGAAGCGCACTTCACCCGGAATCTTCAACTGTTTGAGGAACTGGCTATCTTACCTGTAAATGGCTGAACACAACAATTTAAGAATTGTTGTTATGGCGAGATAAATTGAGGTCTTTCCGTATTACACACGATTGAACCTACCTATTTACATAATTATATAAGTACCTACTTAAATATTTTTTCTGATATCTGGTATAGATGGTTAGTGGTAGGGTGGCAGGTTTATTTTGTGTTGTTTTAATTATTTGTCCAGTTGCTCGATCTTACGGCTTGGCCGCTGGTGTTGCACAAGAGCGAGAAGTGGTGAAACCAGATTGGATCCTGGACTACTGGCATCCTCTCGAAAAGGCTCAATATCCGGAGTACTTTAAAAAGCGTGAGTGTAGAAAGTGTGAGTTTATTGAAAAGTGGAACAAAGATGAAATAGTTTGATTTTTGTGGTGAACTTTACTGTAGGTAGACTGCCTATCTATAGGGAAGTTTTATTACCTACCTAATCCATTAAAATTATTGATTAATTCTATATACAAGTTTTGTACATGTACATGTTTTATTTGGGCCTACGATGGCAATACAGGTTAATACAAAAGTCGTGACGACCTACGTCTGAGACCGTTAAAATCCTGTTCGTTAGTTTGGTGCGTTGTTTTGATGTACATAACACATTTCGGTAGGTACTCTTGTTTTGGGAACGATGACGGGTATTTTAAAAAAATAATTTTAAAATAACGGTTTCCGTTCTGATCTAGATCAACAGCTACCAACCAAGCAACTTTTGTGGACTGTGTAGCGACTCATATGGATGCTGGACGGCAGGTAGACTCTATATTTCTCGATTTCAGGCGAGCTTTTGACATGGTAGATAACGACATACTGTTATCAAAACTTTCAGTTCTGGGCGCTTCTCCTCAGTTGCTGAAGTTCTTTGCCAATTATTTTTGCGATCGGAGGCAATATGTTCAGTTAAAAAACTTCCGGTCGCACGATTTTTACACAAGATCGAGTCAGGGCAATACTCTCGTGCTGACTTTTTTCTTATTAAAGAGAAATGATCTTCCCCTTTAAATTGGCCAATGCCCGGTGCCTGATGTTCGCAGGTGATATAAAAATCTATAAATCCATCCAGTCTGCCACGGATTGCATTCTTCTGCAGCAAGACATCAACTAAGTTGAGGACTGGAGCAAGTCCAACAGACTCACATTTAATGCCACGAAATGCAAGGCGGTGACTTTTACACGACTACAAGTGCCGGAAACGTTCACTTACTCCTTAGGTGAGTCTATGCTGAAAAGGGTGAACAGTATTCAGGACTTGGTTATCACAGAGGATACGTCCCTTAATTTGCGTGACCATATTATGTCGATCTGCAAAAAGGCTTACAAAACTCTTGGCTTTATTATGAGAACGGCTTCACATTTAAGAATGTAGGAGTTGCCATAATGCTATACAACGCCTTTGTGCGCAGTAGGCTAGAGTTTAACTCCATAGCTTGGGATCCACGTGAGGTCAAATATGCGCTTATTATAGAAAGAATACAGCGTAAATTTGCCAGATACGTATATAAGCGTATTTTTGGCTACTACTAATACCTCTACCCTTCCCTATTTGTTATCGGTACGGTTGGATTGGCTTTTACTCAAATAGCTCTACTGAATAAATTCATTTTTTTATTACACTATGTCTCATTCTGTTTCCCTAATTTACGATCGAAAATCGATCGATTATTCAATTTAATCGATGTATCTAAGCCGGTCATCTTACTATAAAGCTAAAACACAGATGTGATCTATTATATTGGCCCTACTATAGTTTGTATTGAGTGTAGTTCAGTATTTAATTTACTCACAAAACAAACAACTCATAGCACGGTACCAACTATAACTCTGAAATAGCGAATAGAATTCCAACTGTTAAAACTGTTAAACAGCGCAGAATATGACCCGACCTGACGTCTGCACTGAGTTGAGTTTACATTTTTAAAACTGCTTAAATCCAATCTAGAAATGAAACCAGAATGTAATAGAATGGCCTCCCATATAATTAAATGATCTGACATGACTAATGGTATCCTGGCCGTAAAACACATATAAACATATTGAAACAAAATACAAGCACTCGTTGCACTTGCACTTGCTCAACCACAACTTGGCTCGGTTTGGTTAGGTTACCGATTCGCCACGCCCGCGGGGCTGCGTCCCCCGCGGCCCGCAACCCGTGCGTGAGTGGAGGAGGGCAAGCTCGGTTTGTGGCTCAACTCGGTTTGAACCGGGTTAGGAAATCGAGTCGTTACAACAGACATCACATCACGTCTTCAGGTCTTCAATTCCAGAGTAAATAGGTTCCTTTTAGGCAAGCGTGCTCCATCTTAGGCCACATCTTTACTTGTTTTACATGTAAGCTGGTGGTCAAACGCTTAACTGTCACCAATAAAAAATAAAAATAACTAATATGAAGCAAAGTTCATTTCCGTTAGGATAGGATATTAGTGTTCTGTCCACAGTTCTGTCTGTGATTTGAATACATAATCTAATCTGTGTCATATTAGTGTTCTGTGTCTCATCTGTGTCTGTGCTGTGCTGTGATCTGCCTGTGAGTAGTAGTGTTCTGTGGCTGTGATTCTGTTTTTGTTTGTACTGCGTGCATGCAAAATTTAATTGTGATATTTTGTGTGTATTTTCTCACTCGGCTGGGTAATTCCAATACAAAACTTAAAGTCAATAAACAGAGTAAAAACCAATTCATATTTTCGCATTCTTCGACAACCAACATAATATCTGGTTGTAAAAGAGGTTAGCAACCTATCGATGGTTTTTTCGAAAGGGCGAAGGGCTATTACTGATATATCCTTTAGCGAAGGGTAACTGGGAGGACACAATGACAATGGACCACAATGATGCTAAGGAAGTGAAAAAGCCCATGACTGACGAGGAACGGATTGCTTTAGCCAAAAAGTTGGATGATGAGCTAGATGAGTTCATTAATGGGCTGGAGAAGAAAAGGTACGACGATGGTTGGTCGGAAGACAAATGGGAGGTGAGGAAAATATGCCTGATTATAATAATTACCCTTACAAAATTTTAGATTAGCATTAAAAAAAGTAAAGTTTGCAAGTGCCCTTTATGCCTTTACTGATCATGTTTGACTTGAGGTGGCATTGAGCTCGAAAATCAAAGAACATTAGACCAGTGTCACCAACTTTATAGACTTGACACTACCTATTTATTTTATGTACATTTCTATGTAAAAGGCTCCTATTTCCGTATTGAGTCTCTTAAAAGGACCCCAGTGTACTGCTGATTTTCAATCTTCAGTATGAACATAGTTCCTTTATCATTTCAAAGTAGTAAGTCCATATTGCAGATATAATCGGAAAGAGATAATCTGTGTCTGTGGTGTGCTACTTTTTCTTAAACACAATAACAATGAAATTATATGGAAAAGAGTTTGTATGGAAAAACTCTTCTCCATATATTTTGGTTTTTTAATCCTTTTTTAGTAAAAGTAATGCACCACATACACTGATTATCCCTGCAGAAAATCTTTAGAATCAGACTTGTCACCTCAAAATGAAAATGGAACTATGTTTGTATGGGGAAGTGAGCCTACTTGGCCGTATGTGGTCCATTTTCTGTGATAAATATCCGGTTAGTATTATAGCCAGCCTAGCTCGGACCAGAAATGCAGAATCTTCTTGAGGTTTTCTGCAGATCCTTCCTTGCATTTGACTCCCACATATTCCAGGACTATGTGGGTAGCTGATTCCTCTTTGGATAAGATACCTTCTGTATAAGCAGCTGTCTGGTCCTTCAATAGGTGTATATGCAGTTCAGTGGGCAGTGGCAGTATTCATTAAGTAGCTGTGTACCTACCTAAGTAACAATTGGTTTTGCTGTTGTAAAATTGGTAATTGAAATTTGGACAAGCTTTAAAGCTTGCGGAGGCTCCAAAGTCAAAGTCAAAATTTCTTTATTCATTAAGATGTTTTAGGAATGTCAAATCTACCGCCTGTTCGGAATCGCGACCAGCACACAAAGAGAAAGGCAAGAAACTCGAAAGCTCTAAACAAAATATGCACCACTGCTGGCTCATTACATTGAATTAAAAAATATTGTCTCATGTTGTTAATGCCTTAGTCCAATCAAATATTTTTATTTTGATGATAATGTAATAAATCTGTTTAACTAAATATTTCAGGAAGAAATGGACAAGCATCCATTCTTCATGAAGTCGGTACCAGAAGATGGAGAAATGTCCCCATTGGTTGAAGGTCTTGCCAAGCTGAAGTATGACCCTGAAGAGAACACACCTTTGGAACTTGCCACCAGCTATAAGGATGATGGGAACTTCCATTTTAAACATAAGAACTACCGGATGGCTATTATTGCGTAAGTAGAACAATGACCGTTGCGGGTTGTGAACACTGACTTTGAGATGCTAGGCTGGCTAGGATAGGTTTTTTAGTGGACTAATGGGTGAATTTAATAGTGGGATGACAATAAGGTGATAAAACCTATGAACCTAAACCTATTGTGAGTTTTGATTATATAGTGTTGTTGTGTTGAACTGGTCAGATTGAAATATTCTTTAATTAGAAGGGATCCCTATAACAATAATAATTATGTAGAATATAAAACAATCCCTCATCATCTGACTATTCAAATGAAAGAGTTTTTCTTTCTCCAGGAAAATATCACAGGTGGTAATGATTCATAAACCTGGTAAACTGGAACATGAAGTCACCTCATACAGACCAATCAGTCTCTTACCAATTGTGTCTAAGCTTTACGAAAAGTGCCTACTCCAAAGAATGTTGCATGTCCTTAACGAAAGGTCCATTGTTCCTGACCACCAATTCGGATTTCGAAAAGAACACGCCACTATTGAGCAGGTACAGAAAGTGTGCAGGGCCATTAGAAAAACATTTGAAAAAAAGGAATATTGTTCATTTGCTTTTCTTGACATACAGCAAGCCTTTGACAGAGTCTGGCATAAAGGATTGCTGTTTAAAATAAAAACCCTTCTACCACATACATTCTATGGTGTACTTAAGTCCTACATCACAAACAGAATATTTAAAATAAGAGAAAATCAATGCATCTGGTTTCTATGAAATCTATGCCGGAGTACCACAGGGTTCGGTTCTTGGATCAGTACTGTACACCTTGTTTACTTCTGACCTACCATAAAGCCCCGACGTCACAGTCGCCACTTTTGCGTTGTTTTTGTTTGTGTCGTCCACACAGCCATACTGGACTCGCACAAATGTCCAATCCTTAGCAATCAGCATCTCGCATCTTACAAACCAGTCTAAATGAAATTGAAGAATGGCTATATCCCCATAGTCAAGGATGAGATCAACACACACGGACAGAGCTATAAATCTGATCTGATCTGACTCCAATGGGAGTTGCGCCCTACACGCACATCTGCTTATAGTCAGAAGGACTGATCACAAGATGAAAATAGGAAAAAAAAAATGATTTGGATAACTTTTTTTATTTATCAGTGATAGCCAATCGTTTGACCACCAGCTTACTTTAAAAACAAGTAAAGATTTTGCCTAAGATGGAGCACGCTTGCCTAAAAAGGAACATATTTACTCTGGATCTGGACTTGAACACAAGAAAAATCCAAGCGCAAAAATCCGCATCTTACACTTAAAAAACTAATATCTCACTCGTGAGCCAAAAAATCGACTCAGGACGCACGCTCGTGGTTAAAAGTCTCTAGCAAAAAATGTGAAGCTTTCATTCTTTACTCGATCTTGTTCGATGCTATCCCATACTTCAACGAGTGCTGCTTGGAGGTCCGATTTTGTGGCTGGTGCAGGATTTCTAGCCCGAACTTTCCTTTTAAGTTCATCCCACAAATGCTCGATAGGATTTAAATCCGGGCTACGCGCTTGCCAGTCCATTGAAATGCCCGCCCACACCATCCAGGAACCTCCTCCAAAGGCCACATTTTCTTTGATGCAGCACTGCGCGAATCTTTCTCCAGGTCTTCTGTAGACTCGTCCTCTTCTATCGCTACCATGTAAGCACACTCTGCTTTCGTCTGAGAAGAGAACGGAGCTCCATTGTTCGTCAGTCCAATCAACGTGTTCTCTAGCAAATCGTAGGCGGGCTGCTCGGTGGGCTGGGGTTAATTTGGGGCCAGTAGCTGGCCCTTTTGGCTCAAGGTTAGCTGCCTTAAGTCGTCTTCTGACTGTCCAGCCACTCACAGCCACTCCTCGCGTTTCTCTGAGCTCTTGTTGGACTTGAACGCCAGTGAGGGCCCGATTTCTCAGCGATGTGCTGACAATGAATCAGTCATCTCTCTCCGATGTGCACTTTTTTATTCCAGAACCGCGGCTTCGATTAAAGTTACCAGTCTCTTGGTAACGACGGTAAACTCTGGAAACAGCAGACTGGCTCATGTTCAGCGCACGTGCCACTTCACGCTGACTCTGACCTTGTCGCAATAGGGTGACCGCTTGAGCAGCTTCATCACTTGTGTCCATTTTCAGGTAGTATTCTTGCTTGTTGATAACGGAGATGTGTATCGGTTGAAGTTTGACGGCTACCTGATAAGGGTGTCAGTCAGTCATTACTTCATCTCACCCTTTTGGGGTGGGGATTGGGCTTGCTGAGCCCCTTTGCCCAGGCTTGTCTCCGCCCATAACAATGGGCGTGTCCATTGGGTTGTTATTTGTGTCATTTGGAGGTGCCGCTCCGAGGCCACTTATGTGCCCGTGCGATCAGGCCCTGCCGGGTGAGATCCCTGGCTACCCAGGGAAGGCCCAGCGAGCCGATCAGCGACTGCGGCAGTGTTCCTCGGTGGTGGCGCCTCCATTGTAGCTGTAGAGGAGTCTGGGTTATGTGAATTCGTTTTGTCTGTTTTTGCAGCTAGGTCTCTTGAGTAGGCTTTCATCTTGCGTTTCCCGGGTTCGTCGGGCGGTCTGACGTGGAGCGGTGCTATGCTCGCTATATGGGTGTGATCGGATGCGTCGGCTCTCTCAAACATGGAAGTGGTCAACCTGCGGATAAAGGTGTCCAACTTCTCATGTTTGAGGTCCCGTTTGATTGCGGTGTTCCTCACATAGCGGGGCGCATCGACTATGCGCCTCAACGAAATGTTTTCCTGGGCTTGAAGGCGGTTCCTATTTGTCATGCACAGGAACAGATACCAGGCCGGAGCAGCGTAGGTAATCCGTGTCCTGAGGTACGTATGGTACCATCAGTTTCGTTTTGAGCGGCAGTTTTGACCGTAGGATTGGGAGGAGTTTGGTCCGCGCTCCCCTCACCATTCCCACGGTTATGTCGACATGTTTTTTGAAGCTGAGGCGCCGGTCGATGGTGACACCAAGATATTTGACATCCGGGTGCCACGGGATGACCTCGCCCATCAGCTTCAAGGGTGGTGGCAGTTTGACGTTGCCTGTGATCATCGCCTGGGTCTTCGCGACGTTCACAGACAACCTCCATTTCTGGAGCCATTCCGGGAGGGCGTCCAATGTTGGCTGGAGTCTTCTGACCGTGAAGGCCGGTTTGTAGGACGACGCATAGTACGCTGCGTCATCCGCGTACAGGGCGAGCTTCGCCTGCCCAACGACTGGAATGTCGTCGGTGTACCAGGCGTAGCATACTGGGAGAGGCAGCTACCTTGCGGTACTCCGGCCTTCACAGGTCTCACGTCCGAGAGTACGTCTTCCACGGCGACGGTGAAACTCCGCTCTCTCAGGAAGTCAGCGATGATGATGACCAGTCTTCTGGGTGCAGTTGATTTAGAAAGTTTGTACAGCAGTCCTTCGTGCTAGACTCTGTCGAAGGCTTTTTCCATGTCCAGAAGGACTGCTGCAACATATTCTTTCTTGTTATGGCTGGTGGCCATTTCATTGACGATCTTGGTTACCTGCAGGGTGGTGGAGTGCTCTGATCTAAACCCGAATTGCTCCTGCCTGGGTTTTGTGTGCGGCTTCAAAAACTGGAGAAAGAGTCGCTCGAACAGTTTTGATAGCGTGCTGAGCAGCGTGATCGGTCTTTAACTCTCAGGCTTTCTGGCGTTCTTTCCTGGCTTAGGGAGCATCACCACCTTGCCGGTCTTCCAAGTCATCGGGAAGTGTCCGCTACGCAGAATCCCGTTGTACACTCTTGTCAGGGCGACAACGGTCTTCGGTGGGAGATTTTTCAGGGCTTCGTTCGTGATTCGGTCAAGTCCAGGAGCTTTCTTTCTCGGCAGTCTCTGTATGTAAGTTTTAACCTTTCCCGGGCTGAGAAAGATTGTGCTCCCGGTCTCCTCGACATCGAATTGAGGCTGCTGACTGAGGTACTCGGCTACTTCCCTTTCAATGAACTGAACGTGGTCCAAGTCACTGGTGGTATTTGGCGTGAGCTGTTTCTCTAGGCTCGCTGCGAGGATTTCGGCTCTGTCCTTTGCTACGATACGAACCTGAGGAGGCCGTCGCTTCCGATCAGTGGTTGTACTGTGCTGGGTGTGGCGGCTAGCTGACGACACAGTCTGTGTACGGAGGGAACCTCATCAGTGATGGACATGATGTGTTCCTCCCATCTGTCTGATGCGTGGTCGTCGAGGGTGGATTTCAGTCTCTCCACCAAGGCGTTCAGTTCTGTCCTCACACGTGAGCACCTGGTTTCCTGCCACAGTTTCCTCTTCTCCCTTTTTTCGCGGATAAGTTTCCGTATCTTCGCCGGGAGAGGGTTTAGTCTCTTCATCGGTGAGGAGGTGTGCGTTGCTGCTGTGAGGGAGTCCTGGATAGCTGTGGTCAGTTCCTTTATGGCTCGTTCTACGTCTTCAGGGGTTTCTACGGCGCTGGTGGTGGTTCTCACCAGCGTTTCCTTCTGGAAGGTGTCCCAACAGATTTTCCTTCTGCGAGGTGGGAGGGTGAAGTGACTCTGTTCGGTGGGTCTCTTAGTTCCATTAGGTCTTCACCGGTCTATGGTCTGAGGGTAAGTCATTTAGTACTTGTTGTTGGGGGGTTGACGACAAGCCTTTGTAGACCACTATGTCGAGAACGTCCCCGTTTCCGTTACTCTCATAGTGGGTCCACGTGTCTGGGCCTATGACTTCATAGTGGTGGTGCATCGAGTCTTGGTATAATATACGCCCGTTCTGGCATATCCTGCTGGAGTTCCAGAGCGTGTGTTTGCAGTTGAGGTCGCCGGCTATGACCGTCGGGACTTCTGGTGCAAGTAGCTTTCTCAGTTCAGCTGCTTTGAGAATTTCGCTGGGTGCTTTGTACACCGAGAAGAATCTCATGTTTTCACCGGCGACGTTTACCAACACTCCCAGTGCGTGAATGCTCTGAAACTCGACAACAGGAATGAGCTGATGTATCAACCTTCGATGGACCATAACCGCGAGACCCCGGTACGCCCTTCCTTCGGGGGAGACTTCATCCTTCCTGTATGTGTATTGTTCGGGATCCGGTATTCCACATTTTTCTTCAGGTGCGTCTCACAACATTATATCAATGTTCTGCTCACGGAGGAAGACGGTCAGTAGTTTCTTCTGCCCCGTGAGCGTTTCAGCGTTCCAGTGGACGACCCTAAGATTTCCCCCCATTATTGAGGATCCCCATCAGTCCTTTGAGGATGGCCGTTTCGGCATCAGTGCCGGCCTGGACCTCCTCCAAGATTTCCTTGAGCACGCTGATCGTCTGACCAAGAGTTTTTGCGTGCTGGTGGTGGCTTCTCAACGGGTTTCTTGATGGGCCTTGATAAGGGTGGGTCAGGTAGCTAACCTTTTATATGGGTCAGTAACCCTTAATTAGCACTATTGTAAACAAGCGTAAAAGGGTGGTTACCGATCACATCATATTGTTGGGTTGTGCGAGCAAGTTACATTACAATATTTTATATCATTTTGAAGCTAATACTATCAGCTTTAAGATATTATTAAGAAAAAAGTATTTTCGCGTTCAGTTTTTTTGCCAGTGACTTGCGAGTGCAGGTGTGTCGCCTGAGTCGATTTTTTTTTACTCACGAATGTGTATTATATACTCATAGTAGTGAAACTGGTTGCCTTAACATGATGGTAACTTTCATAACTTTTATAAAATAAGTTTACATGGATCAAATCAAGCTAGTTGGATTGGAAGCAAAAACATTGCAATTCTTTAGTTCTATACCCTACTACCCATGACTACCTACACCAACAACCTTCACCTACCTGCTATCACAATTTTATATTTTTTAATTCAACACATTAACTTTGTATTTCGCTTTGCGGGTTTTAAAGTTTGTTTAAATATTTTTTATATGACTAAGGCGGCAAACAGTTATCTTCCTGTTTGTTAGCGGGTACGGTAGCCTATGCACGCTTGCAACAAAAGAAAAATCACTTTTGCATTGCCAACCTACTTAAAAAATCTGTGGCGGCATTCCTCACTGCAGAAACACAGCACTTAATTTTTAGTAAATAAAGACTATTTCTATTTCAGCTACACCGAAGGAACTAAACAGAAATGCAACAGCGATGACCTGAACGCAACGCTGTACCAAAACCGAGCGTCGGCTCACTTCCACCTCAAAAACTTCAGGTCAGCTCTCTTAGATAGCGAGAGAGCCCTGAAATTCGCCCCGGAATACTTTAAAGCAAAATTTCGAGCTGCAAAGTCAGCATTCCAGTGCTCGAAATACTCGCAATGCATAGATTACTGTCAAAACATACTGAAAACGAAGCAAGATAATGAAGTGACCGCTATGCTGACTAAAGCTAAGCAGAAGTTGATAATGCAAGAGCGTGATGAAAGGCGAAAGAAACGGCTCACTGCAGCACAATCGGAGCAGCAAGAACTCATCGTTAAAACAGTAAAAGAACGAGGGATTAGGGTCTATGAATGGATAGAAAAAAAAGATGAACTGGATGCAGAACTGGAATACATCCTCTTAAAGCCTACCGGTTTAAACTCTGATATACCAAACGATATGGTGCATTTAGTTGATGGTATCTTACACTGGCCAGTGCTTCTTATTTACCCGGAGTATAAAATAACGGACTACATTAAAGAGTGCCCAGAGTATAATACACTACTCGGCAATATTCTCAACCAAGTATTCCCAGCTCCATGGGATGAGGAAAACAAATACAGGTTAAGTAGCATAAATGTGTATTACGAAGGATATAACTTGAAGCTACAAAAGGTTGACCCTAAGAGAATGTTGAGTGAGTTGATGATTGAAAGATTCTTCCAAGTGAAAGGAGGTTTGGCTTCTTTCATTATTCTGGCTAATGGAAGCGAAGCTGAGAAGAGTTTCTTGAAAGATTATGAATAATATTTAAATGACTTTTATAAAATATCGCCTACAAATACAGGTGCATTTAAATTGTATACAAGGAATTTATGTTACATAGTTATCAGACGGGCAGATATATTTATATGCAGGTTTCATGTTAGAACCCGTTTTTATCTACTTATCTATTGTTATATTTGAATCATTATAGTTTGTTACTTATAAAAAATATGAGTTTTTTTATTTCATAATTCACTTGCAACATTTTATAACACCATGTGTAGCCAAATACAATTTCATATTTAGCAAAGAGCAACCAGATTTTTTATTATTTATGATGAGTCAGCTCTTGTCTTGAGGTATCCTAATTGATAACTTATCTTGAGTAATATCATAGGAAATTCATAATATCATATTAAAGACATTTTTACAGTTTGTCAAAGACTTTGCAAAGCGTCTTCTTTATATATTATGTCTCCATGTGTCCCGAAGGCCACGTTTGCGTTTCCCATGTGGATTCCAGCCCCATGCTTGTTTTGCCAATCCAGCTTCATTTGCGTTGATAAATCTGGAGATCAACTGGGTTTTCTATTCAACGTCTCCACAGTTCCACATTTGAAATAATGTTCGATCAGTAGATCTTCAGAATTCGCCTTTGGCATCGATCGATTAAGACTAACTGGGTTTCGTTTCGCCAATAACTAACAGTAGATGGTATCTTGACATTGTAATAAGTAAAGTTTTTAGTGGTAATGTCGGTTCCATTTTTTTTTCAAAAATAACTTATTTTAGCTTTTTTTGTTGTATGTCCTAATGACACCACGACGCCTACGACACCCTCTTTGAGAGTCGTGTGAGAGTGCTATACGGGATTCAGGGTAATATCTACGCAATAATTGGAACTAAAATAAATACAGATGACCTAAACAAATGTTAAGAATCGGTTCATACTATGGTGATAATGATAATGGGAACGATTTTTGATTTAAAAGCCAAAATGTTTGACCGATTTTGATAACATGTCTATGGCACAAATCTGGAATCCTTTCAAACAAACAAAAATTTTTCATTTCGGTTGAGAAATGAGTTCTGAGGTAACTAACATTAAAAAAAAAACAACCGAATTGAAAACCTCCTTTTTTGAAGTCCGTTAAATATAAACAAACCTGACCTCGACCTAACCATCAACCTTCCTACCAGGAGCTAGCTCAAACTTCCCACAACTGGGCTGGGTTCAGTTTGATTACTCGCCGAAGCTCGGCGATCATGACATCTCTTTTGCACGCGTCGAAGTTGTATTTTGTATCCTGCTGTCAGTGACGAGCGGACGTCGTCGAACGATCAAACTGAACCCAGCCCTGGCCTTCACTCACTCGGTAACTAAATTAGTGATATAGGTAACTGTTTTATTCATACTAGCATTTACTAGCATTAGTATTTCAATCTGCCTACTAACCACGAACATTATTTCAATTGGCCTAGTGCGAGGAGCAAAAATCGAGCTCAGTTTTGTTTTTTTATTGTAAAACTTTAAACTATTCTACATCATGATCGCCGAGGTCGTATCCACTCTGGTGCGGGTAGTAAGGCCCGGGGGGTTCGAAGACGCCCTTCTCTTCCACCAGCGAAGGGTAGGGGTGGTGCGGCATGGCTCCCATCCATTGGGGATACCAGTACAAACCCTGGAATTTAACACCAGATTTATTATAAACCCATGATAAGTAGTTATTTTTTTGACCGTCTCTGTGGTCTAGTGGTTCGCATACCGGTGTCAGATTCAGAGGTCCCGGGGTCGATCCCCAAAAGAGTACAAAATTGCGCTTGGTTTGGTTGGTGGTAGGACTTTATTGAAGTCTGGCTACCACCATCTCATCTAATTCTGTCGCCATAGCAACATTTTTTTTTATTTGTTTAATGCCGGTATTTAGAGGTAAGGATTCCGGGCGAAGAGACGAAGGTCAATCGCTTCCCCGTCGGACCATACAAAAAAATTTAGTACTTATGCTATTTTCACTCCTTTTAAACTCGATGGATGCTGTAAAACACGCACTGTGTGTTTAACATAGAGAGCGGGACGCGCGGCACCCAACGAGTCAATAGAACGCTGGTCTACTCTTTAGTAGTGTAGGTCTCTAAGAGCTGGTCAAAGTAGTTTAATTTGCCTAAATAAAGTATGTCAATTTTGTTTCTATCTGTGGATATGCCTAAGGCAAGTTGTTCGCAAACTGACCTTGGTGCCGCCAGCTGCGTTGCAAGTGAACCTATCGTCGTGAAGATCCACAGCATCCAAATAGCTCTTCCCGGCTATGGAGCCGTAGTTTGGCGGATACATGAACAGGCATCCGTCCAGGACATCTATAATTACAACACATACATAGGTACTGACATAATACGAGATAAGTAGGTACTAAGGTAAGGCAATCGTGTCTATCTGTCTCAAAAGTAGTCCCTAATAATTTTGCTATGCATACGTAGATAGGTACGTAGATTTTGACCGTCTCTGTGGTCTAGTGCTTCGCCCACCGGTGTCAGATCACCGGTCCCGGGTTCGATCCCCAGGGGAGTACAATATTGTGCTTGGTTTAGTTGGTGGTAGGGTTTTGTTTAATTCCACCTGGCCATCTACCACCATCTTACCTAATTATGTCACCTTAACAACAATTCTTAAAAATTGTTACGTCCGGCATTTAGAGGTAAGAAAGCCAGTTCCTCAGTTTGTTGAGGATTTTCGGGCGAAGTGCGCTTCCACCTTCGGCCTTATCTTAACTTGAAAATCAGGTGAGATGAAGGCCAAGCACATCCACATCGATCAACAAAAAAAAAAACTGCGTTAACGGTAACGTATATAATTTTAGATACGTTACGTTAATATTCGTCTACCTCCTTGTGAAAAAAAAACTAGTGTGCTGGTCGCGATTACGAATACGTATAAATAGTAATTCCCTAGACAAGCCCTTTCGGAAAGGGCTCTACTACTCTTTTATAATCTTCAATATAGCTTCTGGGAAAGCTCGATCGTAGTTAAAGTGTAAAGTGTAGTGGAAGAGATCGCTTTTAGCGATAAGACCGCCCATTGTGCATTATTTTTTTTGTAAGATGAATTAGTTAATAATTTTATTTACATTTGGTGTTCAATAAAGAATATTGTATTGTATTGTAGTTAGACCGGATCCTCACCTAGGTAATATGCCCATGCCCAGACAAGCCTAGAGGTCAAGCGAGATTACCCGTAGCAAATAAAAAGAGAAAGTAAGGGTTTAAATGTATTACTACCTGTCTTTGCACTGAAAAACGTAAGCACTCCACGAGTTATAATGACATGTACTTACAAGGAACAGTGATGTTATCAGGATCTTCCTCTGGCTCGTCTGGTTTGGGTGTGGGCTCGATATACGGGGGTATTAGTTCGATTCCCTTGGTTGGGTCACCGGGGATTAGGAACGGACCTGCAAATACAAATACAAATCAAAAAGATATAGACCATTAACCACTTTTCACCTTGCTTCCAATCATAGCGTTCGGCACATGCCCAAGTATAGCAATTTGTATGCAAGAAATTATTGGTCTTTTTCACAATATATGTCCTATCAATAGAACTGCCAAATACAACTTTAGGAATAAACGTACGTTCGTAGAGCCAGTGATGAGTTCGTAGAGCTAGTGCTATATCTGTAGAGTCAGTGCCACGTTCGTAGTGTCAGTGTTGCGTTCGTAGAGCCAATGCTCCGTTTGCTGAGCCAGTGCTACGTTCGTCGAGCAGGGTCGAGTTCGTAGAGCCTGTGCTTCATTCGTAGAGCTACGCTTGTAGAGCCAGTGCTGCGTTCGTAGAGCTAATGCTACGTTTGTAGAGCCAGTTCTACGCTTGTAAAGCAAGTGCTACGTTCGTAGAGCTAGTGCTACGCTTGTAGAGCCAGTGCAGCATTCTTAGAGCCTAGATAGTGCTGAATCCGTAGCGTAAACATTTTCTGCGTACCTTAACATCTTCTGCGTACCTGAACCTGGGGGCCAATGATGAATCAACGCGACAAGTCTTGAGTTTAGCCGTCGTAGCAATGCTACACCACGACACACAAGAGGGACTCGCGGTGCTCATCGTAGGCCCCCAGAAGTTTAATCCCTTAAATTACCGCCGTAATGGTTGGTGAAGTTCCACTCGCAGACATGGTGGTCGCAGAAGAGGGGGGAGTTGGGCTCTTTGGAGTAGAATGTGTTGCCGTTCGCAGTTAACTGGTAACAAATAGGCAAAGAAAGGTAAATTTGAAAATAATGTTTGGGTAGGTGTAATCTACCTCCTAGTGGTCTACTCCAGGCAGCGGAATTACTTTTGAATGAAATAATGAATGAATGGATGAATGAGTGCGTGCATGACTGAATGAATGAATGAATGAGTGAGTGTATGACTGACTGAATGAATGAATAAACGAAAGAAAATACTTTATAATAAATACCTTAAAAATAAAACTGGATAACCTACTTTAAAAAAAAACTACAATGGGCGGTATAATAGCTTAGAAGCAATTTCTTCCAGACAACCTTTGGATGGAAAGGATTTTATAAATATACTCTGCTTGTATAATAGGTACTCGTATAAATACCTACATATAATACACTATGTACCTACATACTATACAAATACAATACAAAAAAAATGTATACATCAAATTTAGACTGAATAATCCCAGATTCTGGTGGTAGGACATGCAAGAGTCTGGATAGCGACCACCCTCGTACCAAGCTCCCGCGTGCCAACAGAACAGAACGAACCAGTAAGGAGAGCAGGGAGAGCCAGTGCCCTCTGGGTAAGTTCGCTCCATCGTAGACCTCATCTTTGCCTGTGCAAGTTTTGATGTCATGCTCATTTCAATAAAAAAATCCCTAAGCCCCTTGGCTTCGACAGTGTTATGGATTTAGAGGCGAGTCTAGTAGTTTATTAAGTCTGTTTAAGGTGAGCACTTCATCTTCCCCCTACTGCAGGCAGGCCGATAGCTAACTACGTAACTAGGGTCCCCCAAGAAACAAGCAAGTCGTGGTTTCGTGATGCTTACAAGTAGATAGTCATAATGCCGGTACCGGATCCCCTGGATATTGAAGTCCAAGATGAAGGATCCCGAGGTGATGATGCAAGACGCTCCCGAGAGTGGAGGCAGCTTGTACATCACCAGTCCGCACTTCACTATGGCTTTGGGCATCGCTGTGACATCCCGCTCCTGCTGCAGTATCTTTTTGAAAGGGAACCTTGAAGGAAAACACTTTTTACTGACGGTGAAGAAGGCTGCGCTGTTGAGCTAAGTCATTTTCCTTTTTTGTCTGTGGGCAATCAGATGATGCAAGCCTGCAATGTCCCGGAAAATCGAACCCAGAATCTCTGTTACTTTCCTTCTGGAATTCTGGGTTCGATTTTCCAGAATTTGAAATTTATTGGCAGAATAGAAATTCTGCCTTGCCTATATCCTCTTTCACACAAAAAACGACTCTTACCTACTTTGTGGAATGGGTTGGAGATAGAATCATCATCATCATAATTTCAGCCCACATACGTCCACTGCTGAACATAGGCCTCCCCCAATCGACGTCACAAATTGCGATCCTGAGCCGTCTCCACCCATCGACTCCCCGCAACAGCCACAATGTGTCGGTCCATCGAGTGGGGGTCTTCCCACACTCCGTTTCGCGTTTAATCGCGAAATCGGAGATAGAGTATGATAACATAATTTTATCTTAATAAGATTTGAGAGAAAATTAATAAGATTATCAATAAGAGCTATAACATACATGTTATTGTTAATTGAAATGTTTATATGCATAATTACTTAATACTATATCTGTACGAGACTTAAATCATCAATAAGTACATCATGATAAACCTGTAAAGGTCTTAAAGATGTGTTAAATGTTGACTTACAAGCGTTGTATAGGATACCTAATAAACAAATCGAAAATTGAAAAAAACTAAAAACCGACAGCAAATCACCAGCTTACAAAGACGAAAATTTTAACAATAGGTGATACGATTGTGACTACGTGGTAACATAAAAGTGGTTTAATATTATATAAGTATCTATTTGTCATATCAAAAGCCAAATTTCATCAAGGCTGTAATGTGGAAGTTAAAAATCACATCCAATATAATACTACTTCTGAGACAGTCGTGTAAAAAAAACAGACTTATTTCTCTTACCGGAAAATACAAACCCCGATATGGCACTCCAGTCCATGGAGGTAATTATCTGTCGGGAAGGATATGCTCGGATCATCCAGCAGGTAGTACTTCTGCTCTTCATGAAAATGTAGGAAACCGAGAAAGACAAACGATCTGTCCCTGCAGTAGGGAGCTGGTCCGAAGCCCATGTTGTAGATGTCGCTGTACAGCTCTGATATGAAGATGTACACGTTCTTTCCGCAATAGTACTCTGGAAGTCATTGAGCGAGGTAGAAGCAAGCTTTAGGCATTAGGGGGACCGGATCTACTTCCACTCTGTCAGACCTATCCTTTTGTACGACGGGGAAGCGCACTTCACCCGGAATCCTCATAAACAAAGTCCTACCATAAACCAATATCATGCACAATTTTGTACTCCCCTAGGTATCGAACCCGGGACCTCTGGATCTGACATCGGTGGGCAAACCACTAGACCACAGAGGCGGTTATCCTAATGAACGTGATGGCCTTAGGGGCTTAACTTCGCTTTTAACCCAAAACTAACACAACCTTAATTATTTGTGTTCCGTCATTTGGAGGTAAGATAGTCAGTTCCTCAGACTGTTGAGGAATCCGGGTAAGGTGCGCCTTCGGCATACCAGGTCACGGGGATCCCCACGGGGTTACAAATGTGTTTTTTGGTTTGGTTGGTAATAGTAATATGGCTCATTTTAAGTCCGCCTGGCTAGCTAGCTACCATCTCATATAAGCATGATACTATAATAACAATGCTAATTGACGTTTGTGCTTGGTTTGGTTGGTAATAGGGCTTTTAAGACCGCCTGGGTAGCTACTACCATCTTATATACCTAAGCATGACACGATGACAACAATGTTATTTGATGTGTTACAGCATTTAAATGTATATGATAGCTAGTTCCTCGGTCTGTTGATGATTCCGGGAGTGCGCCCAGAAGAGTGGAACCTTCGGCGTTATCAAAACTTGACACATATTAAGATGGAGGACAAGCGCTTCCCCGTCTTAGAAAAAAAACAATACATATCTGGAATCGGTGTATTGTTATCTTTCATTTGATACCCATATTGTTGCTATAAGTAAATTGTTTTGTAAAAATTTTCATGATTGATTGTAAGTCAACCCCTTATTCTAAAATTTGGTAAATAGCCCGAGTAACTATTCATACGACCCATAGAGCACCTCCCACGTAAAATGACAAAAGCGGACTATGACAAAGGCTAAACATGACAAGAGAAGAATACTTATGACAAAAGGAGAACTTCACTAATTTATGATGGAGAATATGTCAAAAAAGAGAACTTGACTAATTCTTGACTAAATCAGAACATGACGAAAGTAGAATAATGACTAGAGCAGAACACGACTAAATCCAACCATGACAACCATCTAAAAGCCCTAAAAATCATGTAGGTTGCAGAGCGTGCCAAGGAAATAGGACATACAAACGTGCTCCGTAAAATATAACACTTCTAAGGCAGTTGGGTAAGGCTGCACTGCAACATACCCAATGTTGCAGTGCAGAAAACAAACCTTGGCTTGTGTAAAACTCCATCGGAACAGGTCCTCCCGTATACGTGGCCTTCCTCTCAGCAGCGATGGAGTTGTGATTTTCATACATGGAGAGCATGTTGTCTATAACATCGTCCAGGGTTATCAGTAGAACCTGTTGCAAATTTCCGCTCCTTAATCTTTGGCGTTTTCGTCTGCTGTCTGCAGTTCAGGTAAAGCTTGGTGGCTTAGGCTAATCGACCGTATTTACTTGGTTCAGTATTTTTTTTTTCGTTTCTATTGAGTATATTTCAGTAAGTTAATGAATAAGTATTTTTTTTATATAAAATAGTAATACACTTGATTTGAGTTCCGTTTCGCGATTATTGCGTCATGCCTATCTAAATATTTAAACCACAATATCTGAACCCGTGTAAGAAGTTTTACGCGTGAGATCGTTATTGTAAATTATAATACTTACCATCTGCCCCCACAAATGATCCTCACGAGATAGGTAAATAATAATAATAATAGCCAATATTATGTGAGCAATGTAGCACATTGTCAAAAATCACAGACTTAGATCTGAAGGTAACCTTATTAAATCACATTTTTTAATTTTCCCTAATTTTACACCTTAGTTAATTTAATTTAGATTTGTTACTATAGCTCACTACGAATAAATAATAAGTCATAGCTCACCAATTATATCTAACGCATGATGTAGGTTGTAATACTTTTTTTTTTAAAAGTACAAGCAAATAGCCCACCTGATGTTAAGTGCATCTCTTGCCTATAACAATGCCTAACTGCGTAGGTCACATCTACAAAGTACATAGCCTACACTGCACTGCATTGCGCCCGCCAGCTTGAGGCTTAAAGGTGTTAAGCCTCGCGTGCCCGTAATTTCACCGACAGCGGCATACCCTTAAATTCGGAACACAGCAATAATACTTGGCGGCTGAAATAAGTATGGCGGTAGTACTTCCCTTGAATTAGAGGAGCAAGAGTTTTTAAGATTTTATTGCATCAACATCAACAGCACATTAGTGTCCACTGCTGGACATAGCCTCCTTCAAAATTGGAGCGTTTTTTTTTTCCATAATCATCACGCATGGCATACAGATTGGTAATCGCAGTAAAGGTGTTATGTAGTATACAAAAACAAGCTGTTTTTGTATACTACATAATTACACACATTTTTATGTAATGATGTGTAGGATAGGTACACATAATTACACAAATATTGTAAAAAATATACCTACTATTGATGCCAAAATCTCAGGCATCTGTACCGTGGAGGGTCCATTCACCTGCGAGGTAGCGATCAAGGTACTTACTTACCTTCAACTCTTGAATGTGGAGTTTGACGAACCTCCCGAGATGGTCCGTAGCTATGTGAACTCGCTCATTGATTATGTACTGAAAGGAGAGATAAACCACCATTATTTACCACCAGGGTAGCTAATTGATTCTGGTGTTACTTTGTATTGTAACCTACATTCAAAATGAAAAATATAACAAAATATTTTTTATTGTAAATAGCGCGAAGCGCTTGAGATTCATTTCATTTGGTTTTCAAGTTGTATAATAGAAATAAATTATGGACAAGGTCGAATGTGGAAGCGCACTTCACGCGGAATCCTCAACATTCTGAGGAACTGGCTATCTTACGTCTAAATGCCGGTACACAACAATTTTAGAATTGTTGTTATGGCGACAAAATTGGGTAAGATGGTGGTTAGCCAGGCGGACTTAAACAAAGTCCTACCACCAACCAAACCAAGCTCGATATTGTACTCCCCTGGGGATCGAACCCGGGACCTCTGGATATGACACCGGTAGGCGACCACACTACTAGATAATAATAGAACCATACTACTAGATCACAGAGGTGGTTTAAATATGAAAAATGTTACAGGCGAAACACATTGACACGTGTTTCGCCTGTACACGAGGCATTCTCAGGACGTATTTTCTTATAGTCCCGCTTCACTGATATGGTTTTTCGGAAGAATTGTGTACTCGATAAAAATAAAGATAATCTAAATTCTACATATATTTCCTGCTTTGCTAAGTAAGCCACAATGAAAGTTTTATGAAAGTAAGAATAAAGACAATCTAAATTCTCAAAAGCTACATTTCTTGCTTTGCAAAATAAGCAACAATGAAAGTTTTATAAAAGTCAACAGGTACCTATGTGAGAACATACTTAAGTTTAAGTAAGGTAAGTACGTGAATCGAAACTCAATTATAAAGTTCTAAGGCCGAGAAAGCAGAATCTATCGATCGCGTTTCGAGCCTCAATGTGACATGACGCTTGAGTTAAGACGTACCTAGGTACATACCTATAGTAGGTTATGTACGTAATTTAGGTATCTACTACTCTGTGCGTTCGACGATTCATTATTTAAATAATCATCATCCCTGCCAAGTAGACTTTTGAGAATCCAGTTGCTTTATCAAGCGTTACTGCTTAGTTGGTACTAACTCTGCCTTCTGCGCTGTACCTACCCAGGTTAGGTTCTTCGTCGATATACCTATATATAAACGATAAGAACGCGTGGCTCGATGTTGCTATACCATGGTGATTTCTCAATGTTAACAAACTGCCCATTAGGTAGTTAGGTTCTAATAAATGTTTTATCAGAGTGTTCAGTATTTAGGTTTATGATGTACCTAGTTATTTTTTTAAAAAAAATTTAATACTCTGTAGGTATACCTAAATGTTGAATGAATCAAAAAAGTAACCAGCCCGAGGTGCTAGCCTTTCTCCTTATGTGCTGGCCGCGATTCCAAACAGGCGGTAGATTTTTGTGAACGTTTCAAAACGATCCTAAAAAATGTAAATGCATAAACGGATTTTGACTTTGTCGTTCTTTGATTTTTGACGTTGTGTCCCACCCGTAAAAACTTGTGGGGTTTGTGTGAGTAAAATGTACCATCCAGCTACCTGGTCTTCTGCAGTCTTGATCCTCATCATCTCGTTCTGGTATAGCCACAGGTTATCCAGCTTGTCTGTGGGATCGTGGCCGTAGATTTCAAAGGCATCGATTATCATGGCCAGGGTTAGGTTGTCAGACGGGCTGATGCAGCATGGGTGGTTGCGTATGTTGTATGGAGTCTGGTAAGAATAAACTATCAGTACACATGATACCACCCTTCCAACTCAGCCCGCGGATGTCGTAAACTTTCTGTGTCTTATCACAGACACTGCGTATATCAACCCGCCTGCCTAGTGTGGTCACTGTGGCAATAACCTCTGGTTTTGGGGAGGCTTTATCAAGCAGTGGACATGGGTAAATAATATGACTGATTTATATATCGTTTAATGTTGAATCGAGTTCAGTGTAAATGATGATATTTTTTTTGGTTCATCTATTGTTTATTAAGTACATACCGTGACATGTATCCAAACCAACCATATTGTGAGCAGGGCGCTTGCGCGAATACACAGCTCCATTTTGCCAACATGGTGTCCAATAAAATGCGCAAGCACGTTCCAATTTAGTAATTGGCAATTTATTTGCTATCAGAACCTTGTCCTTAACTTTTAACAAGTATTGTTCGAAATATTTAACAGTAGCTACTAGTACTTTTTACTCCTACTAACCAATTTTAGATACCAAAACTAATTGTATATTCAAGAACCAGCCAACGCCCATGACTTAGTTGCCGCCATCCCATGGGAATTTCCCAAAATTATATATTCCCGTATACCATGAAAGGAAGCTACTTATATAAAACATTCTATTTGGTAGATATGTAATGGATTTAATTGGTATTCGTTTTTTTGCGCAGAACCCTAATTATTTTTTTATAATAAAGTAACATAAGCTACTGCCTGCCAGTGAAAGTCCCGTCCAAATTAATTCAGCCGTTTCGGAGATTAGCCGGAACAAACAGAAAGACAGACCCATATAAAGAAAAATGTTTTATATTATAGGTAACGTAGGTACATACTAATATGCATTTAGTGAAAAGCTGTTATTTTTGTGTCAATTTTAATATTCAATTTTATTTATTTGTATTGGTTAAATGTTTATATATTGAAAAAAAGTCAGATGCCAGTGGGGATAGACTAGTATACGTGGATTGGATATATGGAACAGGCGAAAGAAATAATGCTTGGTACAAAAAGTCGGACCCGTGTTGTGCGCCAATTTTCTGCTCCATTTTTTTTTGTTTATTTATCAATAACACCTGTTTTAAATGTCTGCGTACAGAAAATTTTCAAAGAGAGCGTAACCACGTTATTATTTTCATTAAAAGCAAATCCATTATTCACTTTTCCAAGTTGGGTAAAATAAGGGGTGTTTAATAGATACGTTTTAATTATCTATTGTCGTGAGGAGACTTTTTAAATCAGACATAGAATGTCAAATAACTAGAATTGTTTCATCACAATACATGTATTTTGGAACGTAGGTACATAGATATAATTTATACAACTTTATTGCATTTCAATACGTTACTAATACAATCTCTCATTACAAGCATTAAACAGTGCTGAAGAAAAGATGCCTCAACAAGACATTTTATAATAATTCATCTACAATGAGAGCTGCGTGACCGTGGGTTGAGAGTTTGCCTACATTTTGTTCAAGTTTGGTCTGACACCAAATAAGCTAATGACATTTCGCTTTTTCGGAAAGTTTATATGCGCATTTAACAGATACACATGCTCTGACGTCTGATGTATCTACGTAGGGTAGTACTCTGCAAAGTGGCGATGAGCCTGCAACCTGTCACATATGATTTGCTATCACATATTGCAAACCGTGGGCGTGCTGAACGTACGATTGGTGCCTCTGACTACCCCCTAGTAGGTGATCCTCAAACGAAATAGCTCTAAGTAGTAATTTCAGGTGAATCTTTGAATTGTCTGGAAAAAAGAGCTTTTAAGCGATAAGACCGCCCATTGTATTTTTTTATGTGATTCGGCTGCTTGTTAAGTCCAGCTCTAATCTATTCGGTACATTGTTATAGAGTACTGCCGCATGTTCTTGTCCCATCTAATCACGCAATTCTGATCACGTCCCATCTGATATGGAAAACTTAACCGTTCCTTCAATGACGCCATGAATTACAAGGTGATCTGCAGATGCTAAGAATCCTACGATGGTAAATACCTGTAGGCGAAGCTATTGCCTTGTTGAGACACTTATTTCATTAGTTAAAAGCATTCATATTCATGGAAGACATTGATAATTGTATAACTACTTACATTATGTTTTGTTTATGATTGATTAAACCATAGCTTGATAAAAATACTTCACAAAAAAAAAAACCAATAAAATATACACGAAAAAAATCGCTGACAATTATTTAAAGAACAGGTTAAATACTGCTGCTGCAGTTAACATCCAAATAGTTTACCAAAACTGCCTCACAAAATAAATAATTTAATGTACAAACAATCGTCATAAAATTAAAAATAAAAATACTTGACAAAAAAATATACACGAAAAAATCGCTGACAACGATTTTAAAAAACAGGTTAAATACTGTTGCTGCTGTTAGCATCCAACTAGTTAACCAAAACTGCCTTACAAAATAAATAATGTAATATACAAACAATCGTCATAAAGTTAAATTCATCACAAAAAAAATACATTAAAAAATCGTTGACAACGATTTTAAAAAGGTTAAATACTGTTGCAGTTAGCACCTAACGATAAGAAACGAGTTCACAAAACCTTCCTCACAAAATAAATTCCGCAAAAACAGCCGCTCATCTTTCTTTTTTTATTATAGATGATGGGTTCGTTTCTTACCCCTGGTCCACCTAAATGGTTAATCTTGGTGTTCCACGGGTACCTTTTTGTACCCGTGGTCCGCTTAAGTGTACTATAGGTAATTCAATGTACCCGTGGAACACCTAGGTGTATTATGGGTAATTCACGGGTTTTTCTTGACCTCTATGTTACCCTTCCTTGACCTTTATGCCAGAGTAAGAATGAGATCTACGAGACACCTATGGAACACAACACACCGTTTGTCGCCAGACTTCTGCAGGATTCACTAGCCAGGGCCCTTACAGGCCCTTACAGCTAGAATTCTTGTGTTCCGGCATTCAGAGGTAAGAAAACCAGTTCCTCAGTTTGTTGAGGATTCCGGGTGAAGTGTGCCTCCACCATCGGTCTCATCTTAACTTGTAAACAGGTGAGATGAAGGCCAAGCGCTTACCCGTCGTACAAAAAAACCTTCAACCCAGCAAAAGCTAGCGATTAGTAGTGGTAGCAGACAAAATATAATATATGTATAAAATGAGGAGCTAAACATAGGCTTACGTTATCACATAATGTATGAACATCGTCACATCTACTCCTAGTCTAGTCTAGTAATAACTTGTATAATATTAATTATTATATATTAATTTTCCTCTATATCATAATAATCAACAACAATAATCGTTATTTATGCTAGATCTGGAAGACTTGATTACAATTATCTATCACTTACGCATTTTATATAATTAATTGATTGGTTTATTAAATAATCTTACAATTTTCATCTACAGTTAACAAATTTAAAACCAAGACATGATCATAGATATATGATACATATTTACCAGATTTAACTTGGCTTAAGTTAAAAATATAGACATTGGCACTTCTGAAAATATTGTATGGCTTGCCTTTCATTGGCTAATATATTATATGGTTGTGTATATTATTGTTTACATATAAATGGAAGACTTCGTTGTTATATTAAACACATCTCGGAAGAGATGTAACATAACACATATTATATTATACACATCTTGGAAGACATCGGATACCTACATGTACCTACGAGTATAACAGGGAAGACATTTTTGCATTAATTATATTCCTAACTCTCTTATTAATTTGTAACATATATTTTTTCGAAAACTTCTAAATCAGTTCTAAACTAAGCCAAACATTCATATCAACAATAGTCTAGCAATCAAAATACATTACATATAAGCCGTTCATCGACAAAGTATTTATGCATATTATCTAAAAATAGTTCAACAATTATTGTCATATTTTTTTAAAACGGTAAACCAATTTTGAATGCTTTGATAAGAGCAGAACCGGAGTCATACATACCGATGACGCCAAACAACACACCAAGAGAGATGATGAAGTAATCATAAGCGATAGTAGTGCTGTCCAACTGGCTACCCTTCAGCTTAATGTGGAAATAAGCGGGCCAGATGAAACTCAACATGGTCCCAGTGAAACTACCAATAAAACCCATCAAAATCGCAAAGTGTGGGATAAATATAGCCATCAGAATCGTGAATACGATCACTCCGAGTCTCCAAGCCAACCCCCAAACTTTCAACTCACCATCAAGAGCGTAGATGACCGGGAAAAACGTTTTCGGCTTGCCTCTGAATAAGGCTCGCTCAAGAAGGTCGCAAGCAGCGTAGTACGGTAAAGGGTAGCTGAGGACAGCTTTGATCACCAGAAAAAAGTTCACAAGGCCTTTAAAGCCAGCTGAGCGAAGGTTGTTCGTTATCACCTGTTGAGTGTCATTCTGGAAAGTCAAGAAGCATAAATATCCAAAGGTTGCCTTGAAAGCGGCAGCAGCGATGTGAGACCAGTTCAACATCCACTCAAACCTCGATCGATCTTCCATATTGCCTTCTAAAGTAGGTAAGAATATCTGCGAGGTATATGAGAAAACGATGACGCCAAGACTTATAGGGAAATTCTCAAAATCCAAACTCCATTTGACCTTGGACCAACCCCAATCCCCGATGTAAAGGATGCAGTAACCCAAAACTATAGCGTTAATGATCAAGTGGCTCATGGTGCACCAGAACGAAAGCATACTGACGCTTTGCAGTGATTTCAGAAAGGCTAGAGGGAGAAGGAATATCCCGATCAGCATCATCCAGGACCTAGCATCGATAGATCCATCAGGGAATGAACCGATCATCAGATCGCCGCATACAACAACGTATAGAATACAAGTCATCAAAAGTTCAATGATCTGAGCAAGGTTGACGATCCTAGCTCCATATTTCTTACCAAAACACTCTTTAGCAATGCTGACATAGGAGTCTCTGACTCTCACTTTCTGGCCAGACACCGGGTCATCTTCGTACAGGCACTCGACGAGAATCTTGCCGGTGTAACAGCAGATGTGAGCGATCCCGATCATTGCAAAGATGGCCCAGTACCCGCCTTGGAGTACGGCAAATGGAAGGGACACCACGAACATGCCCTGTGGAAGACAAGTTTATTATGAAAACAGACGTTGATATAACCGCCTCTGTGGTCTAGAGATACGCCTTCCGGTGTCAGATCCAGAAATCCATCGATTCCCAGAAGAATACAGTACTGTGCTTGGTTTGACTGGTGGTAGGACTTTGTTTAAGTCCGCCTGGCTAGTTACCACCATCTTACCTAATTCTCAGTTCTTCAGACAGTTGAGGGTTCCGGTGAAGTGCGGTTCCACCTTTGGCCTTATCATTGCTTGAAACCAATAAAATTAAATAAAAATACTTATATGCTTGCACTTTACTACATATACGAATGTAGCGGATCCAGAACTCACTTTTACTATATAGATACATTTTATATCAAATGAAATAGTATGGCTGTGATGATGAAGTTTATTAGCATGAAGTCTTTTAGCAATTTTCTGAAGACAGAGTTTAGATACCTACCTGAATAGCATTAGTGACGTTCCAAGCTGCCTGGAACTCGTTGATCTTGTGGCCAGGCTTGCCTCCTCCCTCTTCGAAGCCCCCTTCTTCGGAGGAGGCGTAAAAGTCCACGCTTTGCATGCTTTGAGTTCTGTAAATTAAATATTTTGGCTAAAATCGAATTCAAATTTACTGGTGCCAGCCACCAAAAAATCCTATCAAAATCAGAAAGCTCGCTTGGACAGCTTTAGAAAGCCGACCTGAGGTAGGTACTCAATGTACCTACCTCAATGCTCTACCCTTACGTTTAAAATGTTGCAGCAGCCAGTTAAAACAATGTTGCTAATACTTATCCTACATGACCTGGAGCTTTAGTGCCTACCATATGGTATATATATTTTGATTGTTATTATATAAAAAGATTTTATAGGACATTTCATAGCAGAACATACAAATATTAATGCAGTAGACGGAGCCACTAAACTACTTATTTTTTTTATTTTATAACTTTGAGAGGGCATAAGCAAGCTGCACATCTGATAGGTGCATCTCTTGCCTATATCAACTCCTTACTGCGTAAGTCACATCCACAAGGCACATGGCCTAAACGGTACTGGTTTGCGCCCGTCAACTTGAGGCAAAAGGTGTTAAAGCCTCGTGTGCCCGTTACACCTTTCATTTTTTTACCAGCAACACCCTTCATACCCTTCAAAGGGGAACACAGCTGTCTGGCGGCCGAAAAAGTGAACTCTTCTATTCTTACTTATCTAATTTTGAACCATGCTCCTTACATTCGTATTTATTTGTATATACTTTTATACAAGGCCATCTGGCCCCAAACTAGCCAGAGCATGTAATATGGGAACTTGATTACAGATAGAATACATACATACGTTTTTTTCTGTAATTATATTCACATGATACAATATAACACCATATAAAACCAAACACAGAACAAACATTTATATTCATCACACAAATATTTGTGCCGGGAATCGAACCACAACCTATAATGCAGAAGGCAAAGCTACGACCTGCTTTATGACCTTTCGCCTCAACGGCACTACATCGCCACCTTGTACCGTAATTGCACCTTAATGCAGATGGGACTACAAAACTTTTAACAAGCCTCCTCAGTTGGTAGTAACTCTGCCTTCTGCGCTGTAGGCTGTGGGTTCGATTCCCACACAGGACAAACATTTGTGTGATCAATATAGATGTTTGTTCTGTATTTGGGTGTTGTATTATATCGTACGTATGTATTTACAAATAGTATTTAAGTATTCTATCCGTAATCTAGGTCCCATATCACAAGCTATGCTTAGTTTGGGGCTAGATGGCGCTGTGTGAAATTAATGTCCAGTGTTCATATTAATTTAATGTAATAATAAAAAAAGCAGTGGATCTATTTGCCATATATCAAGCTCACTACTAATTGAGTTGTGAGGTCAGTTGAAATGTCTGCGTACCTTGGAGCTCCATCTTGCTGAGGTAACGTGTTCTGATAGCTGGTAAAAGAGTCCTCAGCCTGCAACTGCCCGCTCAGAAAAGGGTTGGTTGGATTCGTTGACTGGTACCCCGGTGAGGTGGTCTCGTTCATGGTAGACAGCTCACAACTTTCGCCCATATCTGTGCACATCACGAGAGCTTAGCGACGGGCGAATGCCAAAGGTTATACCTATCTTGGATGTTTGCCAAACTATTTGGATGAAAATCATAATTGTACATTTTTAATTATTCATGTATATTCTTAACAAAATTTTGCAATGTCGATAATACAGAACGAAATGATGCTGTGAAATTGCGTGGAATCAATTTCAAGGATTCTTGATTCAGGTGAAAATTATGACCGAGTTTCGGCTTGGAGGTCTTATCAGTCTAAATAATAAATATATAATGTCTTATAAAATGAACCCAGGATATAAATGTTTATTCTGCCATAAATATAGAGACTTACCCATATTCGCAAAGCGGACATTTTGAGGAGGTCTAGCAGAGGTTCCAGGCTTCTCTGGAATCTGCTGCCTGACGGTCTGCATGGCTACATCAAGGGCATTCCTCAAGGGCGGTATCTTGAAGCGACCAAGGTTAATCATCCTGATTCTTGTCTTTTCCTAATTTCCCAACACGGCTGTATAGCCTTGTAAATCGATAATGCGAGACTTAATATTAAATCGAATAAATATGTTATTTGCTTAAATTAGTTTGGAAGACTTCGTTACTATTCTAAAATACAGCTAAAATTACATTACGTATCCTATCACAGTGCCTTTGGTGTTGAGGCAGCCATTTTATTGCACTTTCACACACATTTCACGGATAATTTTGTTGCATTAGTTTATTTTGACTAATATATACTAATGGTGGGTTTGTTAGTGGATTTTGGGTAGTTTATTTAGGGGTTTTTTCATTTTTATGGCGATTTTCTTTTGTGTAATAGCTGCACGGCACGGTTTCAGAGGGGTGGTTCCGCCACCCTTTCCACAAATAGGGTTGGAAGTGCTCTAATATTTATTCAAAAGCCGGTGGCGGATACCATCCGGCTATTTAAGTTCGGTCTGTGGTAGGGTAAAGGAAGGTAGGTATTCTTACTACTCTTACTTATTTATATTCTTACTTATCGTTTTTATTTCAACGAAGTCTATTTTACCTACTCACAATTTTGTTTTTGCTGCTTGTCTTACAATTACCACATGTTTTTTTTAAAGAAATAAAAGATTATTTTAATTTAACAATAAATCATATTAAAATTGGGAAAATTTAACTATCACATTTAAGTTCTTTCACATTTAATTATCCGATTATCACATAAATCACAAGTGTCCGTACACAAAAATATTTATCATATCAGACCATTCCTAGTTCTTGAGATTAACAGGGTTCAAACATAGAAAAAAAAAACTAAATCTTGAGCTATACATTATTATATATTAAAATAAATGATAAATAAAATAGTTGGTTGAATTTTCTTGCTGTAGAAACATTGGAGATTTTGCATGGTTATTAGCAGAACAAAAAAGTCTTTTATATGTAAAAGACCTTTCATAGACGATCAAGCCTACTTTTTGAATGAACAACGTCGTTTGTCTTCGTGTTACTTTTAGAATCAAAACATTGTGAACATCCGGCTATTAGACTCTTGACCGACCTTTGAAACGGCCTTTACGCTGGTTTCCCACCACTAAGTTCGGAGTGTGCGCAGCGGACGGATCGATAGATCAGCGGACCAATGTTAGTGTTACGAAGGCATGCTCAGGAACATCGAATGACACACATCGAGATTCTAAAACTGTGGGGTCAGTTCACTTGGAAGTTTCATGAAAAGCACATTTAGATAGACCTTCAGGTTATGGGTATCTTCTATATATTTATTCTTTATTCATATTAATTTATTTATTTTATCAAAGTAGGTAGGTAGGTACTTTGTGTGAGGACAACTTAAAAACTAAAACAATATAAGTATGAGATTGATTCTAACACAAACAACAAAAACTGGTTTGGTTTATACATTCTAGCTAGGTTAAAAAATAATTCAATGAGTGTCGAAAAGGCAATAGATATACTTATCTAAAACAAAACAATTGGTCTTCTAGTGAATGTCAGTAACAAGAAAACAATGATAATAATAATATTGCACACACACTTCAAAATAACAGTACAAATACAAAATAAACAAGTATAGCAAAGGCGAGCTCAATAAAAATAGTCCTCTTCCAGCAAACAACTAAGAAACAAGATTAAATAAAAGGGAAATATGTACAATATTAATAAAAAAAATATAAGATAAACGATGTTAGGTTGGTATTTCAAAAATTGAATTATATCTGATATTAAAATGTCCATAGAACCTTATAAAACGAACATTAAATACCTACAATTGAAAAAATATTACACATATACCAAATCCATATGGAGAGGTAGTCATTTTTGACTCTGCTCTTGAAGATAGCTAGCGAAGTAAGCGCGGATATTGTGGGGTTAATTAAGAGTTCCACAACCCGACTGAGTTCACAGTAAATGAACCACCATAACAACTAGAAGAGTACTCAGAAGAAAAAAAAAAAAAAATACTGGACATTAATTTCACACAGTGCCATCTAGCCCCAAACCAAGCATACCTTGTAATATGGGAACTAGATTACGGATAGGATACTTATTTACTTTTTTTTTGTAAATACATACAGGATTAAATTAATTACAGGACATTAATTTCACACAGCGCCATCTAGTCCCCAACTATATATAACAATACAACATCCAAACACAAAACAAACATCTATAATCATCACGCAAATATTTGTCCTGGGTGGGAATCGAACCCACAGCCTATAGCGCAAAAGGCAGAGCTACTACCAACTGAGCTATGAGGCTTGTAAATGTAAATGTAAAAAGACTCCCGTTTCCGCACTTAGACTCCTAAGTGGTCCATTGTGCGTGAGGAATGTCCGGCTAGTGTAGCCAGCCTAACTCCGACCAGAAGCGCAGAATACTCCTGGGGTCTTCGCAGGCTTCACAGAGTGACCTCGGGTTGTTGAGGATTTCCTTGCGTTGTGCTGTTACTCCCACACATTCCAGGACTACATGGGCAGCTGATTCCTCTTCGGTTAGACACCCTCTGCATAGGGGGCTGTCCGTTGCTCCAGTGGTGCACAAGTGTTTATTTAGTGGGCAGTGGCCCGTTAGTGTCCCCACTATGATTCTGAGATCTTGTCTCTTAAGGTTTAGGAGTCGTCGTGTCAGTTTTGGTGAATAAGTCGGTAGTGCTGCTCTGGCCTGTCGACAGCTATGAGGCTTGTTAAGAAGAGTTTTAGCTTCTCATATCTAGTATAGCTTGTTGTAATCTACCTCCTCTAGTGGTCTACCCCAAGCAACGGAATCATCGACGGGATTTCAACATAAAACTTTTATCAACCACTAAGGTAGCTAACAAATTCATCGAAAATTCAAAAACATACATAATAACTACATATTCAGTACACAGTTACATACTACATAAATTCAAAACTATTCAGAGGTAAATTTGGTGCAAAGCACGGTTTTTTCAAAATTATTCGCTAGAGGATTGTAGCTTTTCAAAGCACCGAAACTTATGTGTTTCATATGCAGTAATTTTGCAGTCTCATACCATTTTTTTGCAGTGTAAATTGAACGTATACTTTAACAAAAAATCGGAAAAGGAATATTCTTGGGTGATCGAGTTTCTGAATTACAATTTTATGAATCACTAGTGACATTAAAACTTTATAAACATTGTACCTATATATTATTACAATTAATTTAAATGCCTTTCTAATATTATTAAATTGTTTTAATTGTTTAGTAGTTCACAATGTCAATAGGTTAGTAAAATACAAATATAAATTAAGTAATTAAACATTTACAAATAAAAAAAAACTATGCCTATAATATATTGGCTTGTATATTATAGATTTGAATTATGTTTGTGATTTTATTGCAATTATTATTGTTGTTGTTTTCGTATTTTAATTGTAATATCATAAAATTAAACCTTAATTCAATAGACGATTGCATGCTATTTTTATCGTTTTTATGTGTAACCAACATTTGGTGGAATGTGAGACGTTATCTATCTGTAAAAACTTATTGTACCCTGACAAATCAACAAATAATAGTTAATTGTTCTATTTTATACTAACCTGAAAACAGAAAAACATTTAGTTATAAATCTGCTTATTCGTTTGTAACAATATCAAATCGACACGTGATAGCCTCTACACGAGGCATCCTTAGGAAATATAGTCTTGCTGCTGAGCTGACGAGCCCCTCTGTCGTGATGCCGCTCCGTAGTGCGCTGCAAGTCTACTGCAAGTTTTGCAGTATTTCAAGCTTGCAGTAGACTTTTCTCGGAGGATTCGTTATTTTTCTGTATTCAGGTTGATATTGAACTATGGATCTCCGCAAAGTAACGCCTGAACCAATTAGTTCAATTAAATCGTGTATTTTACTCAAATTATATTTTTCAAAGTATACCAATGAAATCAGCGACCCAACCATAACCACCGTTGTTTACTGACGTCACAAACACAATTTTAACATAGTTGTCATCGCTCGTGTAGACCGCAGGCTGCTCAGCACAAAACGTAGCTATAACATTCCCCTTGCTGTTTGCCAGTTGCAAGTAACTTTGGTCGCAAATCTTTCCCAGATCAAAAACGCTAAATTTCAGCTTAAGACGTGTTCCGTACGGTGTCTGTAATTCCCATTCGCAGGTGGATTGTTTCCTATATTCTTGTGGAAACATTGGACTAGTTACTCTACCGAGCACGTTTGTCAACTTTCCACCGCAACCACGACCTTTATCAGAAGTGACATAATCCAAGTCGAAATAAAAAGGGTTATCACTATCCCGATGGCTATGTAAGAGCATATATCTGCCTGAAGAGAACGCAGGATATTGGCTTCCGGTATTTGTTGTGATAGTCAACAGCTTTGTTGATGCTGCTTCTTTGCCATCATGGATATCTAGATAAGAATCTCCATACCAAAAATATGTTGGCGTGCTCAGAAAATATGCAGATATCGTACTATTTTCAGGTGCTATAATAAGAGTATAACAATCAGTGTAGTTGATCATTTCGCTAATGTACGTTGATATTTTGCCTTGACTATCTGTATAATTCCTGCCGCAGAATCCAGCGAACGCAATTTCTATTTCAAAACCTTTATAGTTATTAGAATCAGCCTCTGGTGACGTTGAAAGCGTTATTGCTGTGTGACCACTCAAGTAAAGATCTGAAGGTTTGTTGGTTCCACACATTTCTACGCGACGAGGTAAAATCTCATCAAAATATAAGCCGTTTGTAAAAAACGTATCTTCCATATGACTCATCACATAATTTTTACCGAGTGAAACATTTTGAGAATCTGTTTTGTGGTGGTTGACTATAACTATTTTGTCATTTACACAATTACTTACTGTGCCTTGAGTAGTAGCGGCTTGTAAATCAAGAGTGATAAACGAAATACGAACAACAGAACCAGCCCGCGACTTTGGATCTAAGTAATATGTGCAGTGTAAGCCTCGCGGTACACTGCCGCTGTCAAAGCCAGGAGATTTTATGCGCTGCACTGTATTTGTTACTGCAAATCGAGACTGTCCGCAAAACGACGGTTGAGATGATAACTGAACCTCGAAACCGGAGCTTTCAAATTCACCATCAGTGGAAAGTCTAATACTCAATAAATTTTCTGATGAAAAAAGAGCGGGGGGAAGTTGATGTCCACAATAAGTACCAATAGTCAAACTATCAGGATTGATGCCATCTTTTATTTCGACTAAGTCGCAGGTGCAATTGGTAAATCCAAAGTCTGTTTGGTTTGCATTGCGGCATGACGCTATATGGAAATTAGTAAACTTTATTTTGACAACCGTTCCCGGTGGTGAAGTTACTTTCCAGTGACAGTCTAAATATTTTTCGTAAAGACTATTATTTCCTATGAATGATTTTAAAGTCTTTGAGGATGTTGCAGTTAGGTCTATTTCTCCACCACATCCTGCGGCTTCTGAAAAGCTAAATAATACTTCTACTTTAAAGCCCATATGATTTGCAATTTGATCAGTAAAAAAATGTAGTAATAGTTTATCACCATGGCTCCTCAGCACGGTGGTTGTATTGAAATAGCCACACATCAATGCTAATCTTTTATCATGTTTTACGAGGAAACCATCATATATGGCAACGAAGTCTTCAACACAGGCATCGCTTTCTAAATCTACGAATGAAAATTTAAGAACTACAATTTGATTAGAGGGTGCTTGAATATGCCAAATGCAATTTATATTTGTTTCAAAATAATTTGTGAAATGGGAAGTCAAGATTGTTGGTTCTCGTACATGTCCTCCGCATTGATATACAGAGTATGTCAATTTAAATCGTAATAATGGCAAAAAGTGAGAAATGGGACTGACCCACCTAAATACTAAAGATACTTTATTAAAACTAGGGTCTATGGATGGCGTTTCTCGTCCGCAGTACGTTTTTTCATAATGATTATAAATATTGTTGGCAATTATTGTTAAATTGTCAAACTCGCACTCCGGGTAGGTTCCTTCCATTACGAGTTCATCAAATTTGATCAGAAGTTTCTCGTCTGTCGGTGCCACTATATCATACCAGCAAACTTTACTCGAGGGCATCGTTATAAGGGAGAATTGTGGACTGTACAAAAGTTTTTCATTATTTGTAGCTGTGTATTGACCCCCACAGAAGGGTTCCCATTTTGCCTTAAACCCATCTAAATTTACTGTGTCGTCGGTACGCAATACAACTTTCATCTTGGTAGAAGTTGAATTATATGATTTAGGTAGTTGACGTCCACAAACTCGAGCTATTTCGTTAAACTCAGTATCATTCCAATCGTATATAATAAGCACGTCTTTTGTGCAATTTGGTCTATCTTCTATGGCAAAGCGATCTATGAAAGTTAATGATATTCTATTTCCAACTTTAGCTGTTATAGTCCAAGTACATTCTTGATTTGAATCATACCTCTTGGGGTAATTGGGAGAAACGAATATATTTTTCGAATTTCTTAGTTCACCTCCACATTGTCCATTGTTATTTTTTACCATTAATTGTATACTTTTATTATTGTTTACCTCTTTTATGTGGTATTCTATAAATAAACTAGTAAAATGTGTAATCAACGGTATGTCTAATGTTTTACCTCTGCAATATTCACCAATAACTGAATTCGCTTGAGATGCACTATAACTTATTTTTATGTATTCGTCATCGCAACCGAATTTAAAACTTCCTTCCATTTTAATTTGTGTTTGAGTATATGAAGGGGTATTTATAATCCAAGCACAATCTATACTATGGTTAAACTTGCCTGGTATTTGGATAACATTAACTGGTTCATCGCTAACTTGTATTTTTCCACCGCATGGTTGAGCATTCCACATTATATGAAAGTTAAAATTATCAATCTTACTTTTAAAGGCTTCTAAATGCATCGTAGTAGCCGGAATTCTGATCAAAGTGTCAACTATCATGCAATATTTTCTGGAAACTTCTGGTGAATTGATGGAAATTTGTACAACACTGGGATGACACCATCCGGAATGTGAAGAAGCATTTATTGTTAATGTCAGCAATAAAGTGTTATAATCGTATTCTTCGTGAGTATTTTCTACGTCATAATCCCATCTGCACACGTAAGAGCGATTCAGGTTTGGTGACATCAATTCTCCCTTCAGGCCGTTCAACCGTCCACCACAAAGTGCTTGTTCATCAGAGCTGAACTTCGCTTTGAATTTGAATTTGAAAATTGAGGGTTTAGTTATAATAAATATGGCTAAAGTATTACTCGATGATTCAAATACATGCATCGTTTCAGGATAGCTACTACTAGTAATATCGTTTATGTTCGAATTTAAGTTGACAATGTCATTAAATAATGAAATTGTAAACTTGTTTGATTCTGCATCTAATAACTCTAGCCGTACCCTTCTCAACTTGTTGGGTACTTCAATTGTCCATAAACATTTTTTTTTGTTTGTTTCAAGTGGATAACTAGGAGTATACAAAAATCCTTCAGATTGTTTTATAGTTTCTCCACACATTGGTTCTGTAGAGCTAAAAGAAAATTTAAAACCCCGTTTTCCAGAAGAGATTAGCATACCAATATGTAATTGAATCTTTATTTCGTTAGATGAAGTTTCAATAGGTGTCATGTTATCATAGTTACTACAATAAGTTCGTAATATGGTAGCTGAACCATTTGCAACATTAATAAGAGCCAAATTACGTTCTTGAATTGTGATTTTTGTGCCACAAGGGGTATCTGATACTGGCAAGTCGATATCTATTGGAGTGATTTTAAAAATAAACTCGGACGAACCTCGTAATGTCCATTCACAGATAGTATACTCTTGAAGTAAAGCCAAATTTGGATAACCAGGAGAAGTTATTTCACCTATATCAGCAATTATAGTCCCACCACAAATGTCAATTGATACATTTGCCTCAAATCCAGCCATTGGCTCAGCCAACTGGGTTAAATACTTAATGTAGATCATATTACTGCTTGTCTTCCATGTTTGCGGTTTTTCACTACAAAAACGACCTAAAATCGGAGATATATTTGATGGGCCATTTCTTAATTCAACAACTTCAGTTCCACAATCGTCTACCTTGTCCAATTCAAACCTAATAAAATCGATTCTAAGGATTTCTCCTGGGGGTGCAGTAAATGTCCAAATACATTCGGTATATGGAACGGGAAGTGATAGATAGTTTGGCGAACTTATCATTTCCCAACTGCGATCAGAATTGAGCGATGAAGTTGAACCACATTCAATATTCTTCTCTTTGTAAAAAATTGAAAAAGTTCTAAAGGGGCTCGAGAACTCGTTTATGTACGATACAAATAAAGTATTACCCGATGTAGTAATATCGAATCTATTTTCATGAGAATAACCACAATATTTTCCGCTTGCCAGAAAAGGTGACTCTACCGAACCTCCATTTCGAAGAGTGACGGCTCCAACACATTGATCATCCTTATTAGTTATATTGAAATTAATAAATTTTAGGTTTATTACTCGCCCTGGGCGTACTTTTACCGTCCAGGTACATTTCATGTTAAACGTAATGGTGTCAATATGACTCTTATTTATATACATTTTATTTTCTAAAATGGGTCGTGGTAAATCATTCCACGTATAACTAATGAAACCTGATAGTTCTGTAAAATCACCTCCACACGATGATGATATTTGCCCGATAAAACCATTTTTTGTTGAATACACATATTTTGTATACTGTATTTTCATATATCTCGAGGAGTCAATAATTTGGTTTAGCATTGATTGGGATGTACATTGTTTTTCCTTTATTGATTTCCAATCAATCAAATTATCAGAAGAATAGATACTAACGGAATCTGTATCGCAATAAGGCATTTCATCTAAATTAAAATCTTGAAATTTTATACTTAGATGGCGACCAATAGCAGATTGATAAACCCATTCACAGTTCAAATCATTGCTAAGATTTTCTGTAAAGTTTGGAGACTGGATATTCATGTAGCTACCAGGTAAAATCGTTGTTATGTTATTAGAGCCGCATTTTATTAGATCCTTTTTATCATCATTTAAGTTTCGGTTTGATTTCGTCCATTTCATATAAAATAAAGCGCCAGTATTCATTTCATCTAAAAACAATTTAATATACGCCACATTAGAAGTTGTTTTCATGGTTTTAGAAGTCAAAACTCCGCAAAGCTCACCTAAAAGCGGAGCTGTATCATCATATCCATCATAAATCGATAGTTTATTGATGCAATCTTCGGTATATGTATGAATTTGTAGGTGGTCCATAGTTAAAATAATAGTTTCTCTGCCAGTTATATGTATCCGCCACGAGTATTCACCTGCACCGAGATACTGTTTAGGAAACAGTGGTGATGAAATTTCACCTTGATCTATTCCGATGAAATCATTTCCATGAAGGAAACCATAATGCAAAAGAAAACTATTTTGGGCACTTGATTTATCATTACTACGGAATTTGATGAATAATATTGTTGCCGCGGTAGTGTTAATTGGTACTTCGTCACCACAATACACACCAATTAATTTTCCACTGCCATTATTTTCCCGTATTTCTAAATAGTCCTCATTACAACCCTCTGAATATTCTATCGAAAATTGTTCAAAAGTGACATATACTCTGTTTCCCGGCGAAGTACTCAATATCCATTCGCAATCGGCATTATTATGGTACGAATGCGGGTAATTTGGTGAAGCGATAACTCCTTCTTCTGATGTCATTGTACCACCGCATGCCGTAATAAGAGGCGAGTAGTGTGCCGAAAATTGTCCGACCACATTGTCACTATAAGAGCCCAAAACTACAGTCATCGCGTTTCCATGGCTGACTATCATTGGTGGTGCTTTGTTTCCACAGAACTCATCAATCATTGGAGCTTCTTCATCATCGCCATCAAACAGTTTGACATACGATGATGTACATCTTGTAGTTGTTTGATTAGCATTGACAACTTTGGATAAAGATATATGAGTAAAAGTAAGGGATATTCGCTGAACTAGTTGTTCTGCTACTATAGTCCAAGTGCAGCATTTATCAACCCCGCCGAGATCTCTTTCATTAGATATAATTCCGTCGGAGTCTGCAATTATTTGGGCGCCACAGTTAACATTATAATGAATTTTAAAACCTTTAGCGTTTCCATAAATATCTGATGTAAACTGAATCATAACTCGGTTGTATTTTGTTATTATTTTTGAAACATTGGTATTTGGGCAAATAATAGTCGTAGGCAAATAATTATCCAATGATTTACTATCATATATTTTGATAGAATCTCCACAACTGTCTGCATTTTCTTCATTGCTGTTGCCATATGAATCTAAATCGAGGTCTATTACATTTAACTGTATGCGATGATTCAATGGAACCGATACTAACCACGTGCAGTCTAAATTATCATCGTAGTTTTTCGGATAGTTTTTAGAATAAACAAAACCCGAAAGAGATGTCATTTTGCCACCACACGTTGCTACACGCGAGGTGAATGAAGACGAAAAATAGGTTCCTTTCAAATTTGATCTCTTTGTAAATCGTATGAACATTAAATTCGCAGTGGATTGTATCAAAGATATGTCTCGATGACAAACTCTTGTTAAGAGAGATGATGTACTATCTTTGCCGTTGTAAATTTCTACAGCATCTGTTGTGCAATTCGGTGTATCTGATAAATAGAGTCCTGATAATATTAAGTTGACACTAGTGCCTATGTCAGTTTCAACTAACCACTCACATACTATCTCTGCTGAACTTGTGATTGTAGAGTTCACAGACACATTGCCAGCCGATTTGAGAATATGCCCTCCACATCCGACAACTATCCATTCAAGGCGAAAACCTGATTTAGAAGCGTAAAAACCCGATGAAGAAAATTTGATTTGCAATGCGTTCCCTTTTGTATCTATCATTGAAGGTAATGTATTTCCGCAAATTTTGTTAGAATATGTTTCTTCAGAATTTTCTTTCCACTGTAAATAATCGGATTTACATTTCATATACATTCTTGTTGGCGATTCATGATGATTAAAATCATAATCAAGATTAAAGTAAGACTCCAATTCACTCTCTACGTTAAAACGATTACGCCGGAATGGATTCCTGGGGATTTCAATGTCGAAATTGTTGAACATTGCTTTTATTTTATTTCCTGTTGGAACTGTAATTTCCCAGAGACAACTCATAAATGGTGGATATCCGTTTGGAAAGTCAGGACTTTCTATAACGCCGTATCTTCCTGTAATATTGTTGTTACATAGCGTATTGTAGTTTAATAGAAACCCCTTTCTTGAAAAGGTAAAATCTGATCTGAACTTAATGTAAGCAACATTTCTGGAAGTGACAATTTCAGTTACTCCGGCTGCCATTACGCAAAGCTTACCCAGACTAGGACCAACTGTATCTTCACCATCAAATATTTCGACATAATCACTTTTACAGTTGTCTGTATTTTCTAAGTTCAGATCGATAAAATTAAGTCTTAACCGAGAACCAAGACTTGTAACGATTTTATAATTACACTCTAAATTTTCACTATAGTTTTCGGGATAATTAGGAGAAGATATTGATCCGGTTGAGCTACTCAGAGTACCTCCACAGCCTGTTACGTAACTATCCCACTCAATTTTGAAACCATTACCACTCAGGTAGAAATCGGATTCAAAGTGTATGCTTAAGACGTTAGATAATGAGATAACACGTTTTGTTTTGAACTGGCCACAATATTTACCTATCAGTGACAAACCGTGTTTTATTTCAAGGTAGTCTCCATTACGGCATCGCCCTAAATCAAAAGACTTTACATCAAAGTTAGATATATTCAGCCTAATTTGTTGACCTACTGGTCCTATAATAGTCCATGTACATTCTAGATTCGTTTGGTATTTATTGGGCCATCCCGGAGAGTAAATAAAGCCATGGTTTTTATTGAAAGTGCCTCCACAATGTGATTTTTCAAGAAATTTATAAGATAACGAGAATCCTGCAAGCCGACCGTATGCATCTGTTGAAAATAATAGTTTGAGAACATTTGTTTCAGTGGTCAGTGCGGGTGGAGCAGTAGTGCCACAATACTTTCCTAAAATAATATCATAATTATCATTATTATCATTTACTTCAATAAGTCCTAAATAATAATTACTGCACGCCAGCGTATCTTCGACCGCGAATCGGTTCCATGTCAATTGAATATGCATGCCTTCTGGTGCGATCAATATCCATGTGCAAATCTGGTTATCGTCATACTTGTCGCTATCACCTGACGGGTGATTAATAGTTCCGGGGGTCGTTCTGAATATTCCACCACATTTAGTGTCAATAGTTGTATAGTTAGCATAAAATCCGGCTCCAGACACGCTCAAGTCGGATCGAAAAATTAAGTGCATATAATTATGTGTGGAAGTAATCACAGCAGGTATTTGATGTATTCCTCCACAGTATTTTCCCAACACGGTAGCTTTGGCATTAACCCCATCTCTAATTTCAACATAATCGTTGCCACATTCTACAGAGGATTCAACGTTTAAATCTTGAAACGTTAGTTGGATTACCCTGCCTGCAGCCGTGGCAATGGTATATACACAAACTGTGTCTAACGGATATTCAAATGGATATCCAGGTGATTTTAAAACACCGCTGTCTCCTACCACATCAATTTGACAGATGGCACTGTAGGTTACTTTAAAGCCTTTGGGCGACATCCCCGTATGAGGTTTGAATTGGAGAAACACAAAATTTGTCGAGGATGTGTAATGCTTAGGATAAGAACGACCACAAAATGCACCAACAAGAGGTGAGTCTGCAGATGGGCCGTCATATATTTTTAAATAGCTTGAGTAACATTCAGATCGAAAAGGGAAATATATTGTGTCCACTAATAATAATTTGAGCTCGATTCTAGTATGGGGACTCGTTCTTATTTTGTATTCACAAAGATAATTGGCCCGGTAGCTGTCACTTGAGGGTGAAGCTATTTCACCCTTGTCCATAGTAAAGAGGCCCCCGCAACCAGGTAAACCTTCGACAGGAACATACGTCAGCTGAAAACCGGCACCAGCGCCGAACGCGTCAGAGTGAAAATGAATTAGAACCTCAGAGCTTGAAGATTGTATTGGAGCTGGTAAGAACGAATTACAATATCTAATAAGCAACGGATCACTGCTCTGTCTGCCGTCATAAATAGCTAAATAATCGAAATTACAATTCGGATGGGATTCGATATCTAAAGCAAAGAAATTAAATTGTATTATTTTTCCCGGTCTGGTCGTTAAAAGCCAATTACAATCTCGATTCGGTGGGTACTCTCCAGGAGACCCGGGCGAGCTGATTCGACCATGTGTGGAAGCGTTAAGTTCACCGCCGCAAACCGGATTAATGCTAGTCCAATGTAAAACAAAACCGGTTTTAGACACTGAGTGATCAGATCTAAACCAAAGATACATATAATTGTGACTCGATACAATATTCCCTCCGTTAGGCAAACGATTTCCACAGAACCGACCTATAAGAACATTCGCAGAGGAGCGACCATCATGTATTTGTAAAAAGTCGTTTAAACATTCATCGTGTCCTTCTAGATTAAATTTACTAAATGTGACATTAATTACTTTTCCTGTGATAACATTGATGACCCAAGCACATCTGGCATTATTTTGGTAAGTCGTATTCGTAATGGGGTAAGCGATATTTCCTTCTTCCTTTTCCAACACACCCCCACAAGTTGTAATCAATGTTCCGCAAAGTGTACCTGAATACTTGGAAGTGCACTCACATCGAAATCCATTTGAGGCGTTGTCATCCACTCTGCAAAGTCCTCCGTTTTGGCATGGGCTCGACGCGCACTGGTCTGTACGAATATCACAATGAGATCCACCGTATCCCCTCCGGCAAATACAAGTAAAACCAGATCGAAGCAAATGACATTGACCTTGCGGACCGCATGGACTTGTCGCACAGCTGAGTGACGAGTTATCCGTTGATATATAGCAGCCATTCACTCCGTAACCGTCTCCGGCCATTCCGATAGGACAAACACATTGAGCACCTTGACCACCAATTTGTACACGTTCAATACACTGCGCCGAAGGATGGCATCCTCCGTGATTTATATTGCACGTTCCTTTCCATGAGCACACGATTCCATCTCCTTGGTATCCCGGAGGGCACGGACTACAGAGCCGCGATCCAACCGTGTTCTGGCATGACACCATCGGATTGCACCCGCCATTCGGCATGACCGTGCATTCGTCGATATCAGAACAAGAGTATCCATCACCTTCATATCCTGGCGGACAAGGGCCGCAGCGAAAAGAGCCAGCCAGGTTGATGCATGTAACTCTCGGATTAACTGAACATACATTGCCTTGGGGAGATTCACACTCGTTAACGTCCGTCAAACATTCCACACCAGTTCCGTTTGTAGTCCATCCCTGGTGACAAAGACACGTGATTCCATCACCTGTGGACACTTGCAAACAATTCCCGTGGCCGCACATTTCATAGTCATCCCCGGAGCAATCTTTAGCTTTCCTAGTGCAATGAATTCCGAACCACCCAGCCGGGCAGAGACAATCATATGAGCCTGGTCTGTTGATACACATCGCTGCATTTTGGCATCCCAGATCAGTGCCAACGAAATGACGGCATTCGTTCACATCTGTGTCACAATGATCTCCTTCCCAGTTGTGTGGACACAGGCAATGGAAGCCGTTGACCAGGTTGAGACAGGTCCCTCCGTGTTCACAAGGATTCGATTTGCATTCATCTTTTCTACGATTCTGTAGTATAGTTTCAAGGCTGGTTACTTTCCTGTTGAGATTATTGATTTTCCTCCAAAGCGTAGATACATTCAGATAATAGCTCTCGGGCAATTGTGATTTTTTATTCTCTAACTCACCTATTCTCTGGAGTACGCTATTGGCAATGTTTATTATCTCATTTTTATTAGCGGCGTTTTTAGTAAATCCATTTTGATTATTCTCTCGCTCCGCTCTGGATTTCAAGATATTGACATCTCCAACGAATACGTTAGATTTTGGTCCATTAGGAAGTAAGTAGATGCTCTTGTCGAAAGCTGGCTCAATGATAAAATCGCCGTCAGCAGCTTTAAGTTTAGGTCGGTCTTGATAAACTTCACCATAGAGGTTCCCTATCCAAACGTTCAGATACAAACATTGCAATAATATTACGGACATGATCCATAAATGAAAATTGGTAAATATATACCTTTTACCCGAAAGAAATGTACTGTAAGACTGAATTATATTGATTTATATTATATTGAAGATACGCCCCTTCATAGATCAAATTACCTTTAAATGTGCGTAAAAAGCAGCCATGTGCGCGGTATAGGTACGTATAATCCAGATTAATAATATTGCTTTCAATTAGGTAAATTTGTCAGAGATATCATATCAAGTACCTACTGGTTTCCTCAGCTAGTAATTAATATGTTTATAAAATGTAAACATTTTAAATATAAGCTGAACCCGCGCAGTAACACTTGCACCAAGGTTCTAATTTCATCACTATTCTAGAATTATCTAGTTATAGATTCTAGTTTTCGAGATGCGTGTTTTTAATCGCCTCTGTGGTCTAGTGGTTTATGCCACCGATTTCAGATCCAGAGGTCCCGGGTTCGATCCCCATGGGGAGTACAATATACTGTGCTTGATTAGTTTGGTGGTAGGACTTTGTTTAAGTCCGCCTGGCTAGCTACCGCCATCTTACTTAATTCTGTCGCCATAATAACAATTCTGAAATTGTTGTGTTCCGGCATTTAGAGGAGAGATAGCCAGTTCCTCAGTTTGTTGAGGATTCCAGGTGAAGTGCGCCTCCACCTTCGGCCTTATCTCAATTTGTAACCAGGTGAGATGAAGGCCAAGTGCTTAGCCGTCGTAAGCAAAGGATGACTATAATGTACAGCCTGATTAGCCGTGTTATCACAAATCATAGATTTTGTTTTTGATTTTGCTATATTTATTTCCTTTCATAAGCCATTATTTTGTGCGTATTGTTTCACATCAGCCAGGCGTCCCGCGACGGAACTGAAAACACGTTTTTATTGTTCTTCTTGCTTGTTTATGTGTTCTATATGTGAACAATACATAATGTTCTATCCAATATTTTGACTTCTTTTTATTTTCTTCTTTATCAATGTGACTATATAGTCTCATTAATAAAATATTTGTCATAAAATATTAGAAAACCCCAAGACCTCTGGAGCAATTAAATACATACTTATGCATAACATAACTTCAATTATTTATAGCAAATAGCCTTAAGCTAATTTTATGTGAACTGTACTTTTTGAGTAATACATTTCTTTAAACCGATATAATATTCTTAGTGGACAATCAGGTGGTTCTAAGCCATACATAAACTGGAACTAACTCCAGTTTATGTATGGCTTAGAACCTTACAAAAGCTGGGCCTACCCGGAAATAGAACCCAGGGACGCTACCGCCGATGGCGAAGCCGATCTCCATTGGCTTAAAATTAGCTTCATGAGAACTAGAAACGATTTTTACTACCGGGTATGTGTCATATCCAAAATGGCGTTTCCCATCTCAAAAGTGTACACATGTTATGAAACCTATCCGTTCAGTACATTTGACGGTAAAAAACGTTTCTAGTTCTCATGAAGCTAATTTTAAGCCAATGGAGATCGGCTTCGCCGTCGGCGGTAGCGTCCCAGGTCCTTTGCTAACTTTGTGTTAGCTACAATTATTTTATGTAACAAGATCATTACCCTTAACGACTCGTTATAATTAATTGGTCGTTCGAACTAACAATAAAACGTAGTGGTTAGAAGTGGCCGGTATGGCAAGCGTGTGTCATAAAAATGTCTTCATATTTTTTACGTATTTTATTTTTATTTTTAGATTTACGGTAAGTGGCGGTCGTGCTGAGTCAATAAGTAAAGGCGGCTAACTTAATTGCTATTATCATTTCGTTTGGGGAAGGTTTTTGTTTAGTAATTCGCAGATAAGCAGAAATTGAAACTTTGAAATTGAATGTAACCGCCTCTGTGGTATAGTGGTTCAACCCACCGATTTCAGATTCAGAGGTCCCGGGTTCGATCCCCAGGGGAGTACAATATTGTGCTCGGATTAGTTGGTGGTAGGACTTTGTATAAGTCCGTCTGGCTAGATACCACCATCTTACCTAATTCTGTCGCCATATTTACAGTTCTAAAATTGTTGTATTCCGGCATTTAGAGGTAAGATAGCCAGTTCCTCAGTTTGTTGAGGTTTTTTTTTTATACAACTGGGAGAAGGAACAAGCAAGTAGTCCACCTGATGCTAAGTGCATCTCTTGCCTATAGCAATGCCTCACTGCGTAGGTCACATCCACAAAGAACATAGCCTACACGGCACTGCATTGAGCCCGTCAACATGAAGCATAAAGGTGTTAAGCCTCGCGTGCCCGTAATTTCACCGGCAACCATACCCTTCAAACCGGAACACAGTAATGCTGCTTGGCGGCTGAAATAGGTATGGTGGTAGTACTTCCCCGGACGAGCCCTTTCACAACGGGCTCTACTACTCTTAAATTCCGGGTGAAGTGCATTACATACCTTTGGCCTTTTCTTAACTTGTAACCAGGTGAGATGGAGGCCAAGCGCTTCCCCGTCGTACAATAAAAAAATGATAATAAAAAAAACTCGATTTATCAACTTTTTCGACTAAAAGTCTGATGCAAACAAACAATTCTTAATTGTTGTGTTCCGACATGTAGGATTGAGATTGCCAAGCCAGTCTGTTGAAGATTCCGGGTGAAGTGCGCTTCTACATTCAACCTGATCTTAACTTGACACCAGCCCCCTCAGCACGGGACGGGGATAAAATTTTTGTCCTCTGTTGTTATCCACCATTGGGAGACAAAATGCTCTGACAAGGTGGATAAAAACAGAGGACAAAAATTTTATCCCCGCCCCGTGCCGAGGGGGCTGATGAGATAAAGGCGAAGCGGTTTCCCGTCGTACTATATAAAAGCCTGAATTTAATGCATGATGAAAAAGCTCGTTATCAAGCCAATATCGCATCGGGCTGTAAGGATTTTCGTTTTACAACCGGGGACGCTACCGCCGACGGCGAAGCCGATCTCCATTGATGGCTTTAAATTAGCTTCATGAGAACTAGAAACGATTTTTACCGTCAAATGTACTGAACGGATAGGTTTCATAACATGTGTACACTTTTGAGATAGGAAACGCCATTTCGGATATGACACATACCTAAATCGGTAAAAATCGTTTCTAGTTCTCATGGAGCTAATTTAAAGCCATCAATGGAGATCGGCTTCGCCGTCGGCGGTAGCGTCCCAGGAAGCCCTTTACTTTCATTTCACCAGAATAATCAGTTTGTAATGTTACAAAGTGACTAATCAGGTGAAATGCAACGTATTCCCAGCACGGGTACAACGTTCGCAACCATCCATGCTGCCAAGAAATGGGAGACAACCTCACCCTGGCGATGGTGATCGATGCTTATGAGATCTACGGCCACGATCCCACGGACAAGCTGGACCACCTCGCCCACTACCAGATCGAGATGATGAAGATCAAACGAGCTCCTGACCAGGTGATACAGATAACAAGCCTCATAGCTCAGTTATAACCGCCTCTGTGGTCTGGTGGTTCAACGCACCGATTTCAGATCCAGAGGTCCCGGGTTCGATCACCATGAGTACGATATATTGTTCTTGGTTTGGTTGGTGGTAGGACTTTGTCCGCCTGGCTAGCTACCACCATCTTACCTAATTCTGTCGCCATAGTAACAATTCTAAAATTGTTGTGTTCCGGCATTCAGAGGTAAGATAGCCAGTTCCTCAGTTCGTTGAGGATTCCGGGTGAAGTGCGCCTCCACCTTCGGCCTTATCTCAAATTGTTACCAGGTGAGATGAAGGCCAAGCTCTTCCCCGTCGTATAATTATAAAAAAAAGTTGGTAGTAACTCTGCCTTCAGCGGTGTAGGTTGTGGGTTCGATTCCCACCCAGAACAAACATTTGTGTGCTGAATATAGATGTTTGTTCTATGTTTGGGTGCTGTATCATATAGTACGTATGTATTTACAAAATAATTTGAGTTTTCAATCCGTAATCTAGTTCCCATATTGCAAGCTATGCTTAGTTTGGGGCTAGGTGGCGCTGTGTGAAATTAAGGTCCTGTAATATTTATTTGATGTTTTAGCCACCTCCGTGGTTTAGTGGTTCGCCCACCAGTATCAGATCCAGAGGTCCCGGGTTAGATTCCCAGGGTACTTCCCCTGTAATATTGTGCTTAGTTTGGTTGGTGGTAGGACTTTATTCAAGTCCGCCTAGCTAGCTACCATACAACCACTTTACCTATTTCTATCACTATAATAACCATTTTAAAATTGTTATGTTCCGGCACATAGAGGTAAGATAGCCAGTTCCTTACACTGTTGAGGATTCTAGGTGAAGAGCGCTTCCACCTTCGGCTTTATCATAACTTGAAAAAACCAGAGATTAACCAAGCGCCTCCCCGTCGCACAATAAAAAAAAAAAAAAAAACTTTGTTGCCTATTGTTTTACCCGTGTCGCTTAGATTAAGTTTCTTCTATCTGTATTATTTTGTTTTTTGTAAGTGTAAACAATAAAGTAAAAATATAAAATAATCTACATATCTGGGTTAGAGTTTAAGTGTAGTCGAGATCCTTATGAAAGAGCTCGACGGAGAAGTACTAAAATAATACTTATTTCGGCCGCCAAGCAGTACGGCTGTGTTTCGGTTTGAAGGGTATGGTTGCCGGTGAAATTACGTACACGCGAGGCGTACACCTTTATGTCTCAAGTTGACGCAATGCAGTGCCGGTCATGTTTTTTGTGGATGTGACCTACGCAGTAAGGCTTTGCAAGAGATGCACTTAACATCAGGTGGGCTGGTAGTTTATTCCGTCTCCAAGAAGCATTAAAACAACTATCTATATTTGTTTACAGTCGTAGCAAAGAAACTCATGAAAATGGCGGTTTTCTGAACATTTTACTAATTGCAATGACTACAAAATGTTCTAAGCAATATTTCTAGTAATCATACTGTTCGTTACGGCGGATCTAGCTGAATAAAAGATCACATCAAGACATTAACAAGCCTCATAGCTCAGTTGGTAGTAACTCTGCCTTCTGCGCTGTAGGTTGTGGGTTCGATTCCCACCCAGGACAAACATTTGTGTGATGAATATAGATGTTTGTTCTGTGTTTGGGTGTGTACTGTATGATAAGTATGTATTTACAAATTAAAAAAAAAAATGTATTTAAGTATTCTATCCGTAATCTAGTTCCCATATTACAAGCTATGCTTAGTTTGGGGCTAGATGGCGCTGTGTGAAATTAATGTCCTGTAATATTTATTATTTATTTATTTACATGGACCTTTTTTCAAGCACTCCAAAGAGGAATAAGTAGATTTGCGATAGTCACCTCACTACGCTTGGCAGTGGTTGGCGACGTGATGTGTGCTGCCCATCCTCTAGAAAAATCGCGGCCAATCTTACGACTTACATTTGTCAAGCAGCCTCACAGCTCATTGGTAGAGCCTTCTACTCTCGTAGTTGGCTGCCTTCCTGTAGGCTATGGGTTCGAATCCCACCAGAACAATCTGTGTGATGATTTTTTGTTCTGTTTGGGTACTGTAATAAGTATTTGCAAAAGGAAATTCGTGTTATATCTGTAATCTAGTTTCCATATCGCAAGATTTGCTTAGTTTGGCGCTATGTGAAATTGATCTCCTATAATATTAAAGAAAAAAATATATTAGAAGTCGCACTTCACGCCGTAAATAGCCTGATATTAGTGATTATTTGTGTTTCAGTACATAATAAACGAGCATGTGCACATAGCCACGGACCACTTGGGAAGGTTTATCACCCTGCATATAAAGGAGTTAAAGGTAGGAAGCTAGTTGCATGTTAAAATACGTATCCAAACTAATTACAATACAATACAATATAATCACTTTATTTGCTTGAAACACAGGTAAAACATAAAAGATAACATATTTAAATAAGAGCTGCCGTGTCTCGCCGTCCAATAAGCATGCAAATTTTAACAAAATTAACCGGCCTTTTTTTTATTGGCCTTCATCTCACCTGGTAACAAGTTGAGATAAGGCCGAAGGTGGAGGCGCACTTCACCCGGAATCCTCAACAAACTGAGGAACTGGCTATCTTACCTTTAAATGCCGGAACACAACAATTTTAGAATTGTTATTATGGCGACAGAATTAGGTAAGATGGCGGTAGCTAGCTAGGCGGACTTAAACAAAGTCCTACCACTAACCAAACCAAGCACAATATATTGTACTCCCCATGGGAATCGAACCCGGGAACTCTGGATCTGAAATTACAAATGTACAAAATTACAAATGTTAATTAGTAATAATTAAATAACTTATGTTACGAAAATGTGCGCAAGAGTTTTTTTAACTGTGTCGTGAAAACATTAACATTTTCCGAAGAAACGGTATCTAAAAGTAAACAAGTTGGTTACAGATATTGGTTAAATTGGCACGTTACTAATTTATTTGGGTCATATACATCTAAATAAATTAATAAAATATTTTTTTATCCTCGATCTTCATATTTAATTAGTAGAAATTCTTACTTACATACTCTCGAAAAACATCACCTTTCTTCTGAGGTAGCCGGATAATAACAAAAAAAAACATGAACACAAAAAGCGAGATATATTCCGAAAGGTAGGTTACTAACTATGTGTTAAATTATAAGAAAATTTGGAAGAGAACTTACTTACGTACTGATTAGCACATGACTCGTGTGACTGGGGGAAAAATACCAGTCACCAGCGCACCCACAAGTTGCAAAAAAGGCTAAAAATTATGCGCGATAACTTTGTCATAATAAATTCATAGAGCGTTTCGCTATTGATGTTGATCGATACACCGCGGTTTGTAGCTCAATGCTACGCAACTCGTAGCGACTCTACGGAAGCTGTAGCACCGCTACGAAAACTGTAGCACATTACTTTGTAGGGCTGTTACGTGTCGTATCGGTTCTACATCCTTCGATAGAATGCCTGTGAAAGATATACAATAAAATAAAATAGGTATAGTAATTATGGATGATATGGATGTTCCTCTGCAGGAAAAAGGCCTTCTCTCGTTCCAAATACCTCTATAAAATACTGTACTACATTCAGTTAGGTTTATGAGAACTGCTTCTAATATAACTGTATGTAGAAATAAATAAGGCTAATAAAGGTAGTAGGTATTAATGTTACCTTTAATAAACCAGTCTATCTTTTCAATCATTTTAATGCGCACCGCCAAGGAGTGGAAAGCTTTGCCTGAATCTGTGTTTCCCGACATCACACATCACAAGATTGAACAGGTTCTTTGTAGACGAGCGTGATCCATGATGATGTTGACGGGCGCAATGCAGTGCTGTGTAGGCTATGTTCTTTGTGGATGTGACCTACGCAGTAAAGCATCGCTATAGACAAGAGATACACTTAACATCAGGAGACTGAACAAGCAAGTCCACTACTTGCTTGTTCAGTCTCCTAGTTGTATACATAATACACATAATTAGTTGATAGGGCATCCACTATACAAAACAACTTTTTGCAATATCTTCAGTCATTTCATGATAATTTGTACGTAGGTGCTACTTATAGCTCTGGAAGATACGGTGGACAACATGCTAACCATGTTCGATAACCACAACGCGTTGAAGACGGATCGCATCGCAACGTACAACTCTGCGGCCGGCGGCAATGTGCCCACCGAGTTCTACATCAGCCAGGGTGAGTGAGTAGATACCTCACTGTTTATCTTGGAGGGAATCAAACACAGTCACGTGTAACAAGCCTCGCAGGTATGGCTTGCAGGGAAACAAACACAGCCAATATTACAAGCATCACAGTTCAGTTAGTCTGCCTTCGTTTGTTTATTTTTATTTACAATGGGTCGGCTCTTGACTACGAAACTTACAGAAGCAAGACTGAGATCTACGATGGAGCGAGCCTACCCAGAAGGTGCCTATTAACTCTCTACTTGAAGACATTAGGGTCGTAACACAGCGGAAAAACAGAAGCTCGGAGCTTATTCCAAGTACTTACAATGCGCACAATAAAATATTCTTGAAAGCGTTTAGAGAGGAAACAAGCCCAGTTAATGTTACAAGCGTCACAGCTCAGTTATTCTGTCTTCGATTGGCTTGGAGGGAAACAAACACAGTTAATGTTACAAGCGTCACAGCTCAGTAAGTCTGCCTTCGTTTGGCTTGGAGGGAAACTGGCCCAGTTAATGTTAAAAGCGTCACAGCTCAGTTAGTCTGTCTTCGATTGGCTTGGAGGGGAACAAACACAGTTAATGTAACAAGCGTCACAGCTCAGTAAGTCTGCCTTCGTTTGGCTTTGAGGGAAGCAGACCCAGTTAATGATACAAGCGTCACAGCTCAGTTAGTCTGCCTTCGTTTGGCTTGGAGGGAAACAGGCCCAGTTAATGTTACAAGTATCACAGTTTAGCTAGTCTGCCTTCGATTGGCTTGGAGGGAAACAGGCTCAGTTAATGTTACAAGCGTCACAACTCAGTGAGTCTGCCTTCAATTGGCTTGGAGGGAAACAGGCCCAGTTAATGTTACAAGCGTCACAGTTCAGTAAGTCTGCCTTCATTTGGCTTGGAGGGAAACAGGCCCAGGTTATGTGACAAGCGTCATAGCTCAGTTAGTCTGTCTTCGTTTGGCTTGGAGGGAAACAAACACAGTTAATGTTAAAAGCGTCACAGCTCAGTTAGTCTTCCTTCGATTGGCTTGGAGGGAAACAAACACAGTTAATGTTACAAGCCTCACAGCTCAGCTAGTCTGAACTGTGAACCATGATTATCTGCGTTACTGACGGTTCTCTTTCTGAATACTCTCTTTTTTCAGAATACTATTGTGGCAAGAACGTGTACATATTCCTCTCGGAGCTATACAGCGACATCTACAGCATGGGTCGGGGGCCAGCGCCGTACTGCAAGGGGCGGGCGTTCCACTTCATGGGCTTTGTCCACTTCATGGAAGACAACCATTACTACCTCGAGGAGGATCCCAACGTAGCCTTCCAGATGGACAACTACCTGCATGGGATGGAGTGCCATCTGTCCATCTGTGTGTTTAGGTATGCCTCAATACCTGGTTACCAAACGGCCTGAACTTGACATGATAAACTAGATACAAGGAATTCGATACTAGAAGACCACAAGACCTCATTATCTTTCAAGGTTCCCTTTCAAGAAGAACCTTCAACATCTCCGCGACGTAGTCACCATGCCCAAAGCCATCGTGAAGTGCGGCCTGGTGATGTATAAACTGCCTCCACTGACGGCTGCCTCTTGCATCATCACCTCGGGATCCTTCATCCTGGACTTCAATATCCAGGGCATCCGGTTCAGGCATTTTGATTATGTGCTCGTAAGTATATTTAAATCTGGCGTTTTTTGTCCCTTTGAGCGTTACACGAGACCCTAACGTCCACTGTAATTAGATTCAGAGGTCCGCAGGTTCGATTCACAGGTGGGTACATGGTTGGGCTTGGTTTTTTTAGTGGCAGGACTTTTAAGGCCACCTGGCACTACCATCTTAAATAAGTTTATGGCCATAACAACAATTCCAAATTGTTGTTCCGGCAATTAAAGGAAAAATAGTCAGTTCTTCAGATTGTTGAGGTTTCTGGGTGAAATGCGAATTCACCTTCGAACTAATCATAACTTGACACCAAGTAAGACTAATGCTAAGCACTTCCTAAAGCTAAGGCAAGGCTAAGTGCTTCCTCATCGTACAATAAAAAAAAACAGATGAGTTCGTTTTTTTTCTTCTCTTTTTATTGAACGACGGGGAAACACTTAGCCTTGCAACACTTGATGTCAAGTGTTATATTGGTACATGTCGTAATATTGGTTTCAGTTTCTCCCTAACGGCTACACGTACTACTCCAAAGAGAAGTACTCACCGCTGTTCTGCGACCACCATGTTTGCGAATGGAACAACACCAACTTTTTCGGGGGTAAGTGCGGGGAAGTACTACCACCATACCTATTTCAGCCGCCAAGCAGCATTGCCGTGTTCCAGTTTGAAGGGTATGGTTGCCGGTGAAATTACGGGCACGCGAGGCTTTACAAATTTATGCCTCATGTTGACAGGCGCAATGCAGTGCCGTGTAGGCTATGTTCTTCATGGATGTGACCTACGCAGTAAAGCATTGTTATAGGCAAGAGATGCACTTAACATCAGGTGGACTACTTGCTTGTTAAATCGCCCAGTTGTATAAAAATAAAAGGAACCAGAGATTTATCTGTGACGTAAATACTACTTTACAATTATTTATTTTTTTAAGGCGAGGATGTGGTGGCCTTCAAATCACCTGATTTTAAAAAAAAACTAAAAATTAGTTTACATTGTTATACATTTCAAATCACGGGTTATTAACTCACGTCTGCGATAGTTAATGAAGACACCTTTGACAGGACAATCTATTTTTCGGTTATCGCATCCCATACGGGAATCACACTCACCCTAATAATGGGTCCATGGCAGAACCGAAACAAAGTTGGTGCGTTCATCAACTGTCGTATACGTTACCGAGGGCTTTCAATATAAACAGACCTCACAGCTCAGTTGGTAGTAGCTACCCTTGCACCGAAGGTTGTAGGTACAATTACCAAACGGGACAAACATCTGTGTGGTGAATGTTTGTTCGGTGTTTAAGTGTTATATTGTATGACATGTATAAAAAAAAAGTACCTATTTATATTTCCGTAATCTATTAATTTAATCAAACTTTGCTTAGGTTGGTGCTAGACGGCTTCGTGTTAACTGTCTAGTAATATTGATTATCCATGTTTTATGATATTTATACCTGACCCAGCATCAAAATAATAAATATGAGCCGTACATTAATACTTACCTACTGTCAGATAGGTAGGTATTAATATTTTTCAATTATTTTACGTCACTTCGTTTTTAGAAGTAGGGATAATAAAGTGGAATATTGCGAAACATCCGGGACCGAACTAAATAACCGAACAACCGAGACTAGGCGCGAACACCAGATAAAGTTACAGATGCTTTTGAACTTCTGTCAGATGATAGAACTAGAGAGATAGCGAGATATATACCCAAAATAGCACACAACACATAAAACGTTAAGAAACACAGTACACTTGCAAACATCTTTTAATAAATGAGACGAGATATTTTCCAGGTCCATTCGTGGTCCCAGGAGACCCGGGAACTGGTCTGGCGCCACCCCCACCCTGGATAGAGCCCAGCACCACGGAGCCACCCACCAACAATGGCATAAACCCAGACGATCCCAACAACAACACACCCAATATCACGTCATGTAAGTGGAGGGTAGACAGGGCCACTTCTGCAACACGTGAATGTGAATTTGTTTTGCTTTGTTTTGAAGGTGGAAGCGCACTTCACCCGGAATCAGCAACCAACTGAGGAACTGTCTATCTTACCTCTTAATGCCGGAACAGAACAATTTTAGAATTTTTATCATGGTGACATAATTAGGTAAGATGGTGGTAGCTAGTCAGGCGGATTTAACAAAGTCCTACCACTAACCAAACACAATATATTGGACTCCCCCTGGGGATCGAACCCGGGACCTCTGGATCTGAAATCGGTGGGTTGAACCACTAGACCACAGAGGCGGTTACGGGTCGTAACACAGCGGAAAATACTTATTACAAGCTACGCTTAATATGGAGCTAGATGGTGCTATGAAAAAAGTCCAGTAATGTAATTTTTTTATGGGTATAGGGAGTGCCTATACCTACTAGGTACTCCCAATACCCTCCTACCTCCCTATACCTTTTAAAAAATTGCATTTAATATAACAGTACATTACTGGTCATTTTACATATGTATATTGAGTATATTTTTTTATGTGTAACTAATATGTACATTGAAAATTTGCAGACACCCTGGACGGCTGCTGGTACATGTTTCCACCAAACTACGGTTCCATCGCGGGCATCAGCTACCTCGACCCCCTCACCATCAACGAGTACCGCTTCTCGTGCCAGGGAGGGAACAAGGTATACTCATCATCACTCTATCACAGTCCACCACTGAGCCCGATCTTTTGTATCACGGGAAAGCACTTGGCCTTCATCTCACCTGGTTACAAGTTGAGATAAGGCCGAAGGTGGAGGCGCACTTCACCCGGAATCCTCAAGAAACTAAGGAACTGGCTATCTTACCTCTAAAGGCAGGAACACAACTATTTTAGAATTGTTATTATGGCGACCGAATTAGGTAAGATGGTGGTAGCTAGCCAGGCGGACTTAAACAGTCCTACCACCAACCAAACCAAGCTCAATACATTGTACTCCCCGTGGGAATCGAACCCGGGACCTCTGGATCTGAAATCGGTGGGTTGAACCACTAGACCCCAGAGGCGGTTAAAATTTTAACATTTAGGTGTACACCAAATACCGACTTCACGTAAGTAGGTAAAGGTACACGTAAGCATAAAAATAGCTATACTTTATAATAAGAAACATAAAGCTCCTGTTGCAAAACATTTTGCGCTTTTGAATAAATAAAAAGAAATACCAATATGTATATACGATCTAAAATGAGCGTTATTTGTATTACAGCAAGGTCTATACTGGTACCCGCAGTGGATGGGCGCGCCGCCGCACCACCCCTACCCGCGCGCCGGCGACCTCCCCTCCGCTATCGAACACCCCCCCGCCGGCCCCTACTACCCGCACAAAACGCCGCTCAAAGTGCCCCCCTTACCACGACCTAATTAATATATATATTATACTGATGTCAATTTTCATTAGGTTTTGTATGGTTTTTAATTTACGGCGGCGAAGTGTTTGGCCTTCTTCTCATCTGGTTTCAATTATGATAAGGCTGAAGGTGGAAGCGCACTTCACCCGGAATCCTCAACAGACTGAAGAACTGTCTATAATGTATCTTATCTCTAAAAAGGTGGAAGCGCACTTCACCCGGAAACCCTCAACAGACTGAAGAACTGTATATAATGTATCTTATCTCTAAAGAGGTGGAAGCGCACTTCACCCGGAATCCTCAACAGACTGAAGAACTGTATATAATGTATCTTATCTCTAAAGAGGTGGAAGCGCACTTCACCCGGAATCCTCAACAGACTGAAGAACTGTCTATAATGTATCTTATCTCAAAAAAGGTGGACGAGCACTTCACCCGGAATCCTCAACAGACTGAAGAACTGTCTATAATGTATCTTATCTCTAAAAAGGTGGAAGCGCACTTCACCCGGAAACCCTCAACAGACTGAAGAACTGTATATAATGTATCTTATCTCTAAAAAGGTGGAAGCGCACTTCACCCGGAAACCCTCAACAGACTGAAGAACTGTATATAATGTATCTTATCTCTAAAGAGGTGGAAGCGCACTTCACCCGGAATCCTCAACAGACTGAAGAACTGTATATAATGTATCTTATCTCTAAAGAGGTGGAAGCGCACTTCACCCGGAATCCTCAACAGACTGAAGAACTGTCTATAATGTATCTTATCTCAAAAAAGGTGGACGAGCACTTCACCCGGAATCCTCAACAGACTGAAGAACTGTCTATAATGTATCTTACCTCTAAAACGGTGAAAGAGCACTTCACCCGGAATCCTCAACAGACTGAAGAAAATATGGTGGTAGCACAAATAAGAGCGAACCTCGCCAGAGGTTCCGTCTGATACCGGTAGGGCAACCACTACACCGCAGGCGCGGTTACTTGTTGCTTTGTATAAGACAGGCTCATTTCTAAGCAGTTGCCTGGATTCATGTATTCTCTTCTCAATTTTAAAATTATATGCGCGCTACGACCACAGCCTTGATGATGATTCACTTGTTGAATTGAAACCGTTGGAACTGCACAAACATAAACGTACCTATATGTTATGAAAACTCGAGTTTTATCAGTATTTTAAATCGATGGGTTGAACCACTAGACCACAGAGGCGGGTCAAATAATATGTATACATCATTCAATTACAACCTGTCACGTATTGAATAATAGCTACTTGCGAACCATGGACATGTGCCGAGCGTTAGTTTGGACGTGCCTCTGACTACCCTAGTAGGTTATCATCATCAGATCCACGCACAGTGTAGTGATCAGTGAACCCTAGGAGAAAAAGCCGTGAGCTTATACTGTTACACTTGAAGCCATTACTTTAGAATTAAAGCGTGATTAAAGTGTGAATTCCATGTTATTGCAGGTAGCCCACAAAGTAGCCCACCTGATGTTAAGTGCACTCTTGCCTATAACAATGCCTTACTGCGTAGGTCACATCTACAAAAAACATAGCCTACACGGCACTGCATTGCGCCCGTCAACTTGGAGCATAAAGGTGTTAAGCCTCGCGTGCCCGTAATTTCACCGGCAACCACACTCTTCGGAACACAGAAATGATGCGTGTCGGCAGAAATAAGTATGGCGGTCTGATATATAACGGATAAAAACCAATTCGAGAATCACTTATGCTCAAATTGAGCATCAATCGGGCAGATATTGGTATGTTCATTAATATCTTATCCCAATTCTGACGAGGCAATTTTGCTGGGACGCAAATTTTGTACATCAGTGCTTTAGTAATTTATAAAGTTTTACCTACACTTTTTATTCAATAGTTTTCAAGTCTTGTTTTTAATAACTTTTGTGTTTAGATTCAAATATATTAGGGTACGATGGGACCGTCATGCCATTTTTGGGTAGGTCCCATTTGTTCCATGGAACATGACGTCATAGGACAAAATGAGACATTTTCTTCCCAATTTTTTCCATAGAATTTACATACTAGCTTTTCACCCGATTTTCATGCCATAGAACAAATTGCAAATCAGATACTCCCAAAATCTTCCATGAATCTGCCTGCCTGAATGACACTGATAATGACAATTATTCTGTCATACCTGGATAAATAATAATAAATAAAAATAAAATACGAATAAAATAAATCATTCTAGTACCAGCAGTTCACAAGAAATATAATCTTAAGATGTCTCATTTACCTTGTCCTATAGAACAATTTGAGAAATAAAAGTATTACATGTTCTATAGTACAAAAAAAATCGAATTTTGTCCTATGACGTCATGTTCCATGGAACAAATGGTAGGTCCCATTTTTGGCAAAAGTCTCTAATAAAAATATAACAAAAAAATCAAATACTCGTTTTGATATTTTGTGACCACCTCAAAGACACCTTAGGAAGTTGAATTCCTAAAATTTTGAGATTGCAAAAAGTTGAACCAACATTTTGGCTAACTACTAATGTTGAATTAATTACGTAACCTCCTTACCACGCATCTGCATTGAATTGAATAATATATATTTTTAAATTTGTCAATTTGTTTCCATTGAATCATTTAAAAATGTCGCACAATATCTCGCGTGCAAGATTTAATCTACAATTGTGAAACAAAGCGTGCGATTTTTAATAACTTTATTCATATTTTATAATAATTATAATTTACACAAACATAACGGAACCTAACGTCATTACATTTGCATGACGAATATAGACCTAAATAATCCAAATAATTTTCTGAAAATTAACTATTGCACTTATTTTATATCCAGAAGGCGGAGTTACACACAAGCGATGTAATATAACCACTTCTACACAAACTTTCACAATTAGCTTTTTAATATTAATATGAAAACAGAAAAATAGTAGCAAGATTTTTTATAGATTTGATTTTTTTCAAAAGCTTATTTGTTACTAAATATTTTTCTGTTTTCATAATGAAATGTGTAAGCAGAGTGACGCCTGAATCAATTACGTTTCTAATATTAGTTTAATAATATTAGTCTACGTGAAGCAAGTTTATGCAGAAGTCGCCTTATTTTCGTATTAGAATTTGCTATAGTTTTTTTTTACAATTCTTATTTCGCTCTTGCCAAAATGGATTATTTCATTTTCTTAGAAAAATCGATCACCATAATCAACGTCATTCATCTTATTAACGAAAAAATCACCAACCTATCGACATCTCGCTCGATCGACATATATCGAACTAGCCAAGCTGTTCGACATGGTTCGATGAATGTTTACTTTTTAAAACCGAAAATAAAATCTACGCTACGTCTAATTTTACATACAGTACACACTGCCCAAAACTATAAAACGGCTCATACTTTATAAATGTATAAATACAGTCGCTTGTAAACGTTTTGAGCAGTTTTAATTGTATCCTAACCATTATCACACATTACATTAAGTTATTGTACACCATATTTTGCTGCTATAAGTAATAGGTATTTATTACATTACAATTTTATGAACGAACAGCAATAAAACTCAACTAAAATGGCGGAAACACATAGGCACAGAGTATCAGAAAAAAAAAACGATTTCTAGTTGATGTTACAAGTTTTATTTAAAATAAATCTTGCAAACGTATGCTTGGACGTGCCTCTGACTACCCGCTAGAAGGTGATTAATAAGATTCACGCTCTGAATAGTGTAGTATTAGAGGAGAATTATCGAAAAAAAGTCGTGCGTCTCTGTTACATAGAATTTTTGAAGTGTTTTCTTCAAAATGGACCAGAAGAAATTGATTATACTTCAAGCTACGTACTGCTTTCCGAAGACTGTCGCTGAGTCTGTTACTTTTAAATAACTGGGACAGATTTAAGGAAAAATCTCGCACGAAAAACGTTCGAAATTTGATAATACATGCCTGTATTCTTTGGCCAAGAATAAAGTGAACTAACTCAGACCATAAAGTCGGTATGGAAAATAAAAATGCTACTAACTAGGGTTACTTACAATAAAACAGAGTAATATACTTGTAAATGCAATAGAAAGAAAATAGGGAGCTTCGAAATTATGTATTTAAACTATATTTTAGTGACATGGACATATAAACCTTACTTTGACAATATTTTTGTGATTTTGAGGCACACGATTATGAAACTTAAAAAAGCAGGGCTTTTTTATGTTAATGAAATAACAGCCTGTATAACCAATGTAATTTAAATGATACGTAAATTACATCAGTTATTTAATGGATACCTTTCGCACTACAAGGTTTACACTTTTACGGTGTTCATAAAAGGTGGATCCTTTGAGTTAAGTACGCACGAGGCGGTTTTTGATAAATTGTCGCTTCAAAACACATTATAGATAAGAAAAATATAAACTTGCCATTGCGTATACGCAACATTTTAACTAATAAAAAATATTATTGAATCAGATTTTTTTACAACTGCTCCCTGAAATAATATCGGGAAATCTAATCGTTGAATTTAAAACATGTTATATAGCCCGAATGTAGTGGCGAATTAAACATTTTTGAATTGCGAATTTTGAAGAAAGGTTTACCAAAAACCATATCGCGCGTACCTAACCTCGAAAAAAGCCGTCATTATTGATTAGCCCTTTGAGCTATCCACTGTCGTGCGATGTAGGATTTCACCAAAAACATCGAGAGCTATTTCGAGATTGCCAGAATTAAAAAGAATAGAAGTATTTCAAGTCGCATTTCAGCTATTAAAGTTCAGAGATTGATTTTGTAATCTAAAAAACCTAGTCACACAGCGCCATCTATGCACAAAAATTGCAACGAATCGGACACTAGGTTGCATAAATACTTTTTAAACATTTTATAATACCTATTTGAAAAGTTTTCATAGCTTTTTACTATGAGAAAACGAATCGTGACAATCTCGAAAAGATCATATTGTCTATTATTTTTCATAGAGTTTGCGCGATTTGCACAGAGTCGAGTCCAGTCTAGTCTATGGGCGGATTAAGCTTTCTGCACAACGTCATCAATTTCAAACTCCTTCTCCCAACTCTCGTCCGAGTTAGAATCGTCATTATCATCTTTCCCGAAATAGTCTTCTACTAAATCATTTCCGCATACATCTTTGATTTGTTTTTTCGGTGACTTTCCGCCATTTTTGTGACCTTTGTCTATGGCCGCGGTCGCGGTTTGTTTGTTGTTCATTTTATCTCTGGTTTGAGCGGATTTTGTCTTTGATTTGGTGATTGTGTTCGTCTGTTTGGTGTTGTTGTTGCCGGAATCTCGCGGGTTTTTGGACTTTGGCGAGTTTTTCGATTGTTTTTTTGTTGATATTTCCTTCTCGTATTCTTCTAGAAGTAATGTTTGCTGTTCTTCGGTTAGTTCCATGTTGTCTGCGAAATCTTCTGTGGAATTTAAGCCAGACTGAAGGTCGAGTGATTGATAACTAAGTTGCAAATAAACAAGAAAGTTGTAAATATAGTATATAATATAATATATAGTAAGCTGCACGAAAAAAAAACTGGTTCGAGTGTGTTTATCATAAAGAAAGGTTCTTTAATTGTTAAACTGCCGGATTTTCCTGCTTAGCTCTAACAAAGGACATACAGTAGTATTGAAAGTAGCATTTAGAGCTTGAAACGTTTATTCAAATGTAAAACATAGATGATAGCTGTCTTAATTAATTTTAATTATAAATGCGTTAAAATAAAATCAATGCTAACATACCCGAGTATCTTAAAGCCATCAGGCTATTGACGCCGTAAATTATTTCTTAATAGTAAAATGTTTGAAATTAAAAACTCTAGGCATAACTATATCTATACAGGCAAAACATGAAATAGTAGAATTATAGCTAAAAATATGAACAAAAACCATTAATACAATCAGCAAATAACAGAAAAATACGCTATTGATAGTTTAGTTACTGTGACTTACCATCCTCCCAGGCAACAACGACGTTTTCTATCTCGGAGTTATCAGCGGATTTGTCATCCGATTTGTCGTCGGATTTGCCGTCGGATTTGTCGTCAGATTTGTAGGGGGATTTGTCTGTGGATTTGTCGTTCTCTATCCCTGACAGTACTTTCTTGGGACTTCTGAAATTCAAAGAGGTTTATATTTAGTCGATTCAAACAAGCTCAGTTGGTAGTAGTCGAACCGCCGGTCATTTACGCGGAATATTTTTTTTTTTTACCTTTTAAGATCACGCTAACGCGCTTGTGATTGGTCGGCGGGGGAAAGAGCGAAAACACCCGCCCGAATGTTTATGCTTTGCTTGTGAAAGCTATGTAAACACGTTTGCCTGAGTTTGGTGCGTGCAAGTTTTTTTGAGAAAACGGTTTTTTTTTTGTTTCAAGTCCTGCCTTGTGTGTAATGCGTATTTATTAAAAATGGAACTAGCAAAAACAAGCGTCACAAATCTTTCGGTGAATGTGTTACTTAAGAGTCTAGACAGTAGGTACATAACCCAGCTAAGATAGCGAAAAGCAAGGAGTCATTTGCCCTGTAGTTGAACATTTTGGGCTAGATTCAATATGTACTAATTAAAAAAAAATCTAACATTGCCACGCCGCCGCTGACTTTTTTGGACGCGGCGCCCACCTCTAGTTTGGGTGTTGTATTATATGTATAAGTAAGTATGTACACAAAAAAACCCATATAATTATTCCCATATAACAAGCTTTGCTTGGTTCAGGACTAGATGGCGCTGTGTAAAATTTATGACCTGTAATATTTATTATTATTGTGTAAATAATGCATTTCCAGTTGGGACGATGGTCTCACCCTCAGTGTATCGAGGATAAAGAAAGAAATCACTTAGACCACAAGATAGGTATTAAATAAGGTAAAAAAATACAACACAATATAATAGGCAAGTAGATGCTAAAAGAAATACATATATTTTTTAAGGGCTTTGCCGCTTAGCAATCACATCAGGTATAAAGCTATTGAAACATAAATTATAATAATAAAACATACATTCACACAAAGTTCATGCTTATCTAAATATAACAACTTAATCGAAAACCTTGCATCTTCACAAAAAGGTAACATAAAATGCTTTTCATACTGCCTTCATCGAGCAAGCGATTATGTTAAAATAGTTTGATAAAAGAAGAAAAAAACTAGGTGCGTAAACTATCTTATAATAACGCGGAAATATATTATAATATATCTCAATAAAATAAGTCAACTTCCAATTTTCATTTTAGGAAATTGTTTTTTTGGAGGTTGACTTCAAATTTTGAATTTAATAACTACATTATCCGAATTGTAGGTTTCTTTTCGGTTCGGTTTTTTTATTCCACTTTTATTTTTAGTTACCTATTCGTTTTTGTGGCATATGTAAAAAAAACATTAAAAGGAGAAGGCCATGGATCATGAAATACAGCCTAGGCTAGCTCAGCACCAAATTCAATGTTATACTGTAACACTGTTTTTGTGTCAAATAAATGATTTATTTATTTACAGTTGTAATATTAATATGTGCAACAACAACCACCTCTTTAGCCATGAAATCCTCTCCACCCAAAATTTGTCTGGAAGAAATCGCTTCTTAGCGATAAGACCGCCCATAGTGCATGCATATTTTTTTTAGTTATCCAGTTCTAAAGGTGTGCAATAAAGTATTTTCATTCATTAATTCAAAACGACGGTACAAAGGTAAGGAGGTTAATACAATATACATACATACACATGAAATAAATAGCCTTTTAGTGTCCACTGATAGACAGAGCCTCCTCTAATAGTCACCACGTTTGGCAGGCGGATTGATGATCGCAAAGGTGTTGATAATATACAGACGGAAGCTCCTAACCTTCATCTGGTGAAAACCCTTAGTCGAATTTTACGACATCCATGAGCTGAGTTGGAGGGGTCGATTCTTAAGTTGCGACTTCCACGCCATACTTATATTAAAATTAATATGTTTGAAAAATAAATGTAATCCATGAATCCATGAGCTGAGTTGGAGGGGTCGATTCTTAAGATGCGACTTCCACGCCATAGTTATATCAAAATCAATATGTTTAAAAAATAAATGTTCTAAGTATTATATCCGTATCCTAGTTCCAATATAACAAGCTTTGCTTAGTTTGGGACGAGATGGCGCTGTGTGAAATTGTCCTGTAATATTTATTTATATACAAACTGGTGAGTTTTTTTTGAGGCGAAGTGTGCAACGAGGTCAATTTTGAAAATAATATTTGCAAAAAAAACAAACACCTCCTTTGTTTTGAGCAATCGGTTAAAAAAGTTGTAACTATCTCAGTTTTACAGAATAAGTAGGTACTTATGCTTTGTAAAACTAAATAGGTTTGCATTCTTTAGGATGATGGATAGACGCGGGCCTGTAGCAATGCAATGCCACGCAACACAAACAAATAAATATTACAGAACATACATTTTTACACAGCGACATCTACTGTTGTCACCCCCAGTTGGTAACATGTATATGAATAAATCAATAAATATTACAGGACATTTTTACACAGCGCCATCTAGCCCCAAACTAATCATAGCTTGTAATATGGGTGCTAGATTACGGGTAGAATACTGACATACGTTTTTTTTTTGTGTTTTACCCTGCTTCAAAATAAAATCTAAAAACAGAAAAAATATTTAGTAATAAATCCGCTAAATCTCTCTGAAAAAATCAAATCCACACGGTGTTTCGCCTCTACACGAGGCATCCTCAGGAAATATAGTCTTGCTTCTCACTGACTAGCCCTCTGTGGACGTGTTGTCGCTCCGAGCGCGAAACACGTGTCGATTTGATTTTTTCAGAGAGTTTTAGCGGATTTATTACTTAATATTTTTTCTGTTTTCAGATTTCATTTTGAAATATGGATTTCCGCAAAATAACGCCCGAATCAATTAGCTATTTCACCCTGCTACTGGCCTTGCGTCTATCTATCATCCTAAAGAATGCAAATACATTTCGTATATACATTGTATACTTACTGTTGTATGGGCGTGGCCTGCGGCTGCGTCTGTAGCGGCAGGTTGGCTAGCACGGGGTCTGTGGACGGCTTGTCTTCGGGCTGCTTGCGAGACGCGGCCGCCAGCCGGTCCTGTAGCAATGCCACGCGGAACAAATACCTGTCAAATTCAAATTCAAAAGTCATTTTCTCCGTTTCGATACAATAATGTAAACACTGCGAAAAGTCAAAAATATAAATATTTCACGCAATAGGTTCACAAATACTTAGAGATAATACAAAATATTAAAAAAAAAACATAGATCTTAGAATAAATAGTCCAGTGTAAAATACAATTTGTCAGAAAATTTTTGTCCTCTGTTTTTATCCACCTTCCAGAGCATTTTATCTCCCGATGGTGGATAAAAACAGAGGACAACATTTTTATCCTCTCCCCGTGCTGAGGGGGCTGGACAAACATCTGTGTGATAATATAGAGTATGCAGATGTTTGTTCTGTGCTTGGGTGTTGTATCATTATAATATGTATGTATTTACAAAAAAAAAAGTATATAAGTATTCTTACCGTAATTTAGTTCACATATCACGAGCTATGCTTAGTTTGGGGCCGGTAATTAATGTCCTGTCCTGTGTTTATAAATAAAACGTACCGTGTCCAGAAGTCTGTTTGTGACACCGCATCGGGGACCAGGCGTTGGTACTGTGCGAGCAGCACGGGGCTGGCCATGAGCCTCCTCTCGGCGGAGGCGGGGGTCGCGACCCCTTCTTCCCCACCCTCGAGGCTCGCCAGCCACGCCGACATCTCCGGGCTATCGGCCGGGACTATGAACGTAGCGTCCACACGCTGTAGGGCTTCTAGCTCTTTCTGTAGCAAATATTACAATGTATACATACAACAAATATGTTTACAACAATAATAGATAAATAGAGTGTATCCGTGATCATGGCGAATGCTGCTGCGTCGAAATATCGGATAACTCAAAAAAAAAAACACAAATCATGGTAAATAGTTCATTTTAGTTATAGTGTTCATAATCATGATAGTTTCAAAAGTTATATTGTGACAATAGACTTGGTTACCTATCAAATATTATTATTATTGATAATCCATTTGATATTTTTCTATTTAACTAGGTACATATTTGTCTATTAGTTGGTCTAGTTTATGTTCTATTATTTAAAATGTATTCAATAAAAAGTACAATTAAACTAAATATGTGCAAAGGAATCAGTCAGATTACCTAAGGACCGTTACAAACGGCCTATAGGTAACTCAACTGTTCCAGACCAGTACCAAACTGAAGCGTGCCTAAGACACTGGCTGCATTGCCACGCTGAATAGCTATGCTAATTCTCTGGCCTAAATAAGAGCCAGCCCTTGGGTCACGTGTCGCCTCAATCAAAAGCCCCGCAAGATTCTTGAAATTATTTAAATAATTCTTGTACACACAACATTTCAAATATGATATACAAAAATGTATCAAAAGCAAGAAACAATCTATAGTCATTTTAGCGGTTATCACAACAACATCCCATTGATTTCGACTACTTGATAGAGCCTCCTCCAAAGCGGGAGGGTTTTACCATAATCACGACGCTTGGCAGGCGGTGTGGTGATACATAGAATGAAAATGCACGTTCATATGGTGAGACCCCTTAGTCGGCTTTTACGACATCCATGGCCCGCCATCCCCCTCCAGCTCAGGAGGGGGTTGATTCTTAAACCTCGACCGCCACGGCAAGGCTGAATGAATGAATGAATGAATGAATCAATAAATGAAAATACTTTATTGCACACCTTAAAAATAAAAACTGGATAACTTAAAAAGAGATGTATATACAATGGGCGGTCTTATCGCTAAGAAGCGATTTCTTCCAGACAACCTTTGGATGGAGAGGATTTCATGGCTAAAGATGTGGTTGGTGGTGCACATATTAATTCATTAGGGTCTAGCTAAATTACCTATACGTATATCATACATTATAAGTAAAGCTATGCTACAAATATAGGTACACACTACTTATATAATATAAATATAAATACCTACATATTATACACTATGTACTTACATACTATACTATACAAATATAATACACAAATATAAATATATGTTTATATATATATACATATATATTTACTTAGATGGATGATAATTATAATAAATGTTCTAGAAGTACCATGATATAAATATATAAATAAGGCTGATATAAATAAATAATAAATAAATATTACAGGACATTCATTTTACACAGCGCCATCTAGCCCCAAACTAAGCATAGCTTGTAATATGGGAACTAGATTACGGATAGAATACTTAAATACTTTTTGTAAATACATACGTACTATATGATACAACACCCAAACACAGAACAAACATCTATATTCATCACACAAATGTTTGTCCTGGGTAGGAATCGAACCCACAACCTACAGCGCAGAAGGCAGAGTTACTACCAACTGAGCTATGAGGCTTGTTATCATAAAAAAATCTAAATATCATACATTATTATCCATAGCAGACAACTTTGTATGATCCATACCTTGTAAGTAGATAGCATCGTGGTGTCTCCAGAGGAGAGGATGACCTCGGTATCGTCTTCATCATCAGGTTCTGGGTTGAGAACTGTGTTGACTTGACCTGAAACAACAATGTACTATGTGAAATTAACAATACGAATAAATATATAGACATTAATTTCACACAGCGCCTTGGCCTTGTTACGCCAGTCAGAAACGTCTAGAATATTCGCGAGCCTTCGAGAACAACTTGTTTATCAATAACACAAAAGGATGATTTATGACCGCCATGACAGATTACGCAACAGTTAGCGGCGCGACCATTCCCGCGCTTACTAGAACTTTCGATAGAGTTGGATATAAATTGACGCGCGATTCGGAAGCAAGTTCGATTACTAAGGTAGTCTAACTAAGTAGTGTTGTACTGTGTTCGAGAGTAATTAGTTTGGTGCTGAATAAACGTGTCTTATTTTGAGTAATAACCGGTTGTTTTTAATTCTTACGAACCCCAGCTCGTAACAATACTTATCATGCAATACAACTCCCAACTCAACACTGAACAAACATTTATATTCATCCCACAAATTATTGCCCTGGGTGGGAATCGAACCCACAACCTACAGCGCAGAAGGCAGAGTTACTAACAACTGAACTATGAGGCTTGTTTAATGTAAATAAATGTGCGGTGGTCATAATATAGTGGTCATTATGCTGCCGCGCCTTATCGCAGCTTCATATGTGTTCGGCTGCAGTAGTTAATCGTTAATAAATTATAACTATCATGCTTATAGAGTTATGCCAATTTGATAATAAAAAAAAACACCTTTGATCCCTGCTCGGAGCGTGGATCTTATGAGGATCACCTAATAAGTCAAAGTCAAAGTCAAATATATTTATTCAGTAAGATTTTTTGTGATCACTTTGAAATGTCAAATCTAACGTTACTATGTAATAGTTACTCTTACGTTCGGCTCATGCCCACGGTTTGCAAGTAGCTAGTATTCGATACGTGACAGGTTGCAAGCCCATCACCACTTAGCGGAATATAGCCAGCGACATACCATACGGATTGTGAATCGTAGGGGCATGCCGGTTTCTTCACGATGACCGTCCCCGTCAGAACATAAGCATGTGTCAAACGCGCACATAAAACCGAAAAGTCCATTGATGCACGACTGGATTTCAAACCACAACCTCCGTATCGAAAGGGGCCCATACCCACTTGACCAAACAGCTCTTTGATCTTTGCTCGATACAAAACTATTTGAAATGGGTAAGCTCTTGACCTAGGCTCTCCTGGTCATTACCTGGGGATGAGATCTAAGATGCAGCGAGTTTTATCAGAAGCTGTCCATTGAAGGCACTGGCACTTTTTTTTTTAGGGACTTTAAATCGATGTCGGCTATGTCAGTTCCATAGGTCTTACAAACAATCACTGACACACCCTTTTTTTTTAATTCTTATTTTATTTAGGGACTTTAAATCGTTATCGACTATGTAAGTCCCATAGGTCTCACAAACAATCACTCATACACCCTTGAGCACCATGAATGCCGACTTGTAGTCTACCCTTGATAAGATCATTCAGCCGTAACTGTTGACTTTTAGTAAGTTTTGTTAGATTCCATTGCCCGGGGTAGATTTGGTTGCTTCTGCATGCCAAGTCCCAACTGAATCTCCTCCAATATAATACATGGAGTTATATTTTCACGTATCTTCAGTCCGTTGAGGATTCCAGGTGAAGTGTGCTTCCACCTTCGGCCTTATCATAATTTGACACCACCATAGGTATTTTAAAACATTCGCAAACCTTCATCGGATTGAATTCGGAAGCTTCCGATGGAGATTCCGAGAACGCTATTCATATATCCGAAATCTAAATATTTTGACATTATAATTCGATGCTTCCCACAGATTTTCAGAAATTGTGTGAGAATGTGCGTTGAAATTATTCGGACTCTATGTCGGATCCGACAAAAAGTGATGTTTCAAATTTGCCAAGCGCATCCCCGTCGTATAATAAAAAAATATATTTATTAGGCATACCGATAAAAGTACTGAGGGTCTTCTTCATAACATTAGCCGTGGACTCGGGGTTCTCCAGCTAGAGAAAAAAAACAATCATTCCATAAAAATCTATAGCTATTACAATAATATGTTTTAGTAACTGAGAGTAAACTGATTATGAATGTTCAAATCAACAGAATTTTCTGATAAATCGATTGTATAAGAAGCCAAACATTTCGAATTGGATTGATTTTTATTAATAACCGCCTTTGTGGTCTAGTGGTTCAACCCACCGATTTCAAATCCAGAGGTCGCGGGTCCCAGGGGGAGAAAAATATTGTGCTTGGTTTGGTTGGTGGTAGGACTTTGTTCAAGTCCGCCTGACTAGCTACCACCATCTTACCTAATTCTGTCGCCATAATAACAATTCTAAAAATTATTGCGTTCCGAGAATCCTAGTTGAGGATTCCGGGTGAAGTGCGCCTCCACCTTCGGCCTTATCTCAACTTATATCCAGGTGAGATGAAGGCCAAGGGCTTCCCCTTCGTACAATAAAAAAAAAAAGTTTTATGTGAAAAAAAAATATGAGTGAGATTTCACAGAAGACTACCTAGCTTTACTGTGTTCTTGGAAATTCAGTGGATTCCTCCAAGTTAACATTAATTATCAGTAGCTTACTTTCAATGTTTTGCCGATGACGTTGGAAGTGCTGCTCAAGACATGGCTCGCTTCACTCTTCACCGCGCTCCCTATCTCATCCAGATCTTTCTTCACCATTGTGTATACTTCTGCAGACTGAAACCACACATATAAGTATGCAGACTTGTAGTCCCGCGAAATTAATAACAAAGGATTCTCAGTATTCTCTTTAGGTATACACTAATATATAAATACCAGATTTTTATTTAGTATGGGTACGTCTTCACTATGCACAGGCTTGGATGAGGTCTACAATGGAGCGAACCAAAAGAACCAAAAAGGTGCTTATTAACTCTCTTCTTGAATAATGATTGTGTTGCAATAACTGCCCTACCTACTTGATCATGGTTCCAAGAACAACATTGACCCTGATAATGGTTAATCTGAGAACCTTGACTAACTTTGCAGTGGACTCCTAAATACAAACTAGCAGATAGGTGCTTTGCATTGAACTTGTAGTTACAAAAAACTAGGAAGTTTTTAAGAAGGCCCTAGAGTACCGCTGTAAAACAAAGTTTTACATTCATTTTAAAATAAAGTAAGCAATTTGTATTTGTATAGACCAAATTTCATTTCTATTGGATATGATGCCAGTTCAAAATCAATGACAAAGTTGTATAGCAAAGTTTGTATGGGAGAGTGAGACTACTAGGCCTTCTTTGTTTGTTTACCCGACACACTTTGGTTGTGTACTTGAGAACCTGTTTAACCTCAATTCTATGCAAATCAACTTGTAGTTTGAGCAGTGCTCACTAGTCGTGTTTGATGTGTCCAATCAATAATTATACATTATGTATGAGTTTGAATGCTTTTTGGTACACAAATTATTAGGAGATATAACTCAAAGGGAAGAGATACATCATCTAAAATTCCAGGCCAATCCACTTGCAGAGCACTCATTGGGAATCCAAGTGACACAAAGCAGTTGAAAAGAATGGGGAACCTCCTTAGTAATGAGACTAATGAGTTGAGATCTTACACACCATCAACAAATCAGCATTAGTATGCCAACTGATCACAATTAAAATTATGATAAAAAAAGTGTGTTGTATCATGGACGAAGAAATACAATTTGTATTTCTTCGTCCATGGTTGTATGAACTTATTGTTAATATAGAGATAATGGTCCTTGCTGCCTTCATAGGCAGCAATCATCTCCTAACAAGTTAAATAGGTTATAGATATGTGGGGCAATTAATGCGGTGGTGTGAATGATTTTAATACCCTTTGTCATAGGAATAGAACGGCTAGTGGGGCATCATTGACTGTGTGGACTCTGGTGGCATACCTGGCTAGCGACCACCTTCCTGTCGAAGGCCAGCCCCAAATTGCGAACAGCAGAGCCAGTACTCTCTGGGTAGGCTTGCTCTATCATAGACCTCAATGTGCCTGTGCATTTTTCGAGGCCAAGAGCAAAATGATAATATGAGGAAAACATAAAAAAAAGTTGAGATTAGAGCATATTCTGTTGTGTACTTATAACATAAGTAAAGATCTGAGTTACGATTTTACTCAGGTTATTTATTATCAGCCTCATTGTTTCAGTCCCCAGGATCCATAGGATGACCTGAACTGCATTGGCTCTTGCATTATCACAGGTAATATTGAGAGGTACTTACTTTGGATTTGGCCGATGTGAGCCAGGTATCCCACCAGTTTCCTGATGCCCTCTCATCTTGAGGAGTGCTGGACTCACTGGGACTGGCATCTGGATACCTGCATGGTTTAAATGTCATGACAATACAATAATAGACAACTCACAATAAGATTTGAACTCCCCTCCATTCCCTACTGGATGGCTCCTATTCAAATGAGCTTTATGCAAGACTTTTACATGACATGCAAAGTTTGGTGTCACAGTCATTTTAAAAGTGTAGACTACATTTATTTTATTTACTCATAAAATTTTAGAACACTTATCTACCTACATGTAAGTATTACGATTCTGAACCAATTATTATATTTGGCACATACTGCTTATCAAGTGAAGAGATTTAGAGTAAGCTGCTGATTTAACCTTAGAAAGATTGAAACCATTAGGTCCATCCTCTCATTAACATGATATCACAAAGGAGACACAAAAACAAGTCTAACTAATAGTAATATTTAAAGACAACCTGCCAGAGAAATAGCTAAGACTGTAGGTACTTAAATTTATCCAAATTTTCATAGTTCTACTAGCAATACACATCTGTATTGTCAGAATTACTTAGGTAGGTAGGTGTAGTCACTATAACTACTTAGGTACTAAGAACAAAGTGTACTGTCCACTTTGATTCTCCATTAAATTGATTTTAGGACCTTGATTTCATGTTACCACCATTAAGCTACTCGGCTTTATTACTTACCTATTTGATGGTAGTTTAGCTAATCTTTGATTTATTTTACCACCTTCAAATCCAAGGTAGAATTATAAAATCAGCCAGAACCTGATTACAGCATATTGAGGTCAACATTTTAGCAGCATTCGTTGTAGATAGATTTGTGCTATTTACAAATAAGAACAGTTAGACACGCTTCCGCGTTCATGATAAAAGAAAATTGCGTGCATTTATTTATTTATTTACGGTACAGATTAGATACCTACAAAACAATGTGTCTATATTATGTTTGAATCAGCTCTTATTTGTATAGATCCAGGGCGTAAAATGTAAAAACAGGACCGGCAAAATCATAAACTGGGTAATAAGACATGAAGAAGTAATAAAGTCTAGAAATAAACAGCTAAATCTTGTTGTCGACTGAAGAAAATAATGCATGCAGCCAGAAAGGATGTCGGAAAAACGCTAGTTCTACTTACTTTTCAGCCATCTCGGTGAATAATAACTGATCACCGCAGTAAACGGATACCATGTAATTTTGACGAAATACTTTTAATGAATTTTAAAATTTGTTTTTACAGAAAATTTAGAAATATTTTTTATTTGACATAGTTTTTGTTTGCAAAATGACATTCGTTGTGTGTGTGTGTTTTGGGTAATGTAACGCTTCGTTCTACGCATGTAATCTATGGTTTAATTTACGGTAAGCTGCGCTCTACTCTACCGAGCGCTACTTTTCCACGTGCCGAAAATAATTTATAGCTGAATATTTACATCCTGCTTGATTGTGTGTGATGGTTTTGAAACTTATAATTTATCGATCCACAGGTTAACTTGATCTCAGTTGTACTTGTACGTACACTGAGATTTTATAGTACACCATTATGTTTACGAAAATATATAATTGATGCGTAGAACGAAGTTAGCCATTTCTCATCTTGGTTTCCACTACTGCCAATAGATGACACTACTACCTAAACTTTCATCAGGCCATCAACTTCCTTCCAAAGTTTTTACTACAAACACGTTTAAATTAAGGCTTAAAAATAATAAGGAAAATTACTTTTTGTAGATTAAAAATCAAAACAATAATTTAGAAGGAGTTAGCATTTGCAAAATCATTAGTTAAAACATTCGCAGAGTAACATCCGTCGAATGCTTTAACTGTGCAGGAAGTTCAATTTACGAGTCTGAATAATATTGAATGTAATTACTTACTGTTGTTTAAAAATCATAACATGAATTTAGAAACATTTGGAACACGTTAAAATTAATCCTAAAATAAATCGAGATCAATTATTTGCTTTTGGTCAATAAAACAAATAATTAATCATCTGTAATTTCAAACTTACTACCAACAATTACCTAAACCAAGATTATTCAGAAATAATCAATTACACATTAATTATACGACACATTAGGTTGCCCTAACACATGAGATTGATTTTATAATCTAATTAAAGTCATCAACGATTAGTTTTGGCGGACTTGCGCCGACACGGCCATTCTGCGAGACGGTGCGTGCCCTGCACCAGTCGCGATTCTGAAAGTAGAAACATTTTCTGAGCTAGGTATCCATTCACAGGAACCCTAGCTGATAACTTGGTTACAGTCTTGAACATACAGCGAGTATGTAATGTAGTAGCAGATATTTGATTCTGCAGTAAACTTTTAGTATCAACAATTGATTTCCAAGGATTAAACCAAGTGGTCAGCTATGATAGCTTATTCGTGAGTAACATAACACACATAGTAAAACACATAGTTCAATTTAAAATTTGAACAAAAACACATTTTATCTGTACATGGGAAGTGAGCGAGTTGAGTTGTGTGCCAATGCTCCACGCATTCCGCACTCTTATTTAGTGTAGGTACTCGTAGGTATATGTCAATGCAAATGGTCCACGCATTAATGCATGATTTTTTTTCTCGTAGACAAGGATGATGCTGTGGTCATGAGCGGTCCTGTACGCCGTGGTCCACAGGGGCTCTAAGGGATTTAGGAAGGGCCGATGCTGGGGTCTGGGCCTTATTATTATGACCGTGGTCCCCAGGGGCTCTGAAAGAGTTAGTTTCTCGTAGACAAGGATGATGCTGTGGTCATGAGCGGTCCTGTACGCCGTGGTCCACAGGGGTTCTAAAGGATTTAGGAAAGGACGATGCTGGGGTCTGGGCCTTATTATTATGACCGTGGTCCCCAGGGGCTCTGAAAAGAATATTAGTATAACTTTTGTTGTTGTTTATTATTGCTCACGGGTAATTGATGCTGTGGTCATGAGCGGTCCCGTACGCCGTGGTCCACAGGGGCGACTACTTTTAATGAATTTTAAAATTTGTTTTTACAGAAAATTTAGAAATATTTTTTATTTGACATAGTTTTTGTTTGCAAAATGACATTCGTTGTGTGTGTGTGTTTTGGGTAATGTAACGCTTCGTTCTACGCATGTAATCTATGGTTTAATTTACGGTAAGCTGCGCTCTACTCTACCGAGCGCTACTTTTCCACGTGCCGAAAATAATTTATAGCTGAATATTTACATCCTGCTTGATTGTGTGTGATGGTTTTGAAACTTATAATTTATCGATCCACAGGTTAACTTGATCTCAGTTGTACTTGTACGTACACTGAGATTTTATAGTACACCATTATGTTTACGAAAATATATAATTGATGCGTAGAACGAAGTTAGCCATTTCTCATCTTGGTTTCCACTACTGCCAATAGATGACACTACTACCTAAACTTTCATCAGGCCATCAACTTCCTTCCAAAGTTTTTACTACAAACACGTTTAAATTAAGGCTTAAAAATAATAAGGAAAATTACTTTTTGTAGATTAAAAATCAAAACAATAATTTAGAAGGAGTTAGCATTTGCAAAATCATTAGTTAAAACATTCGCAGAGTAACATCCGTCGAATGCTTTAACTGTGCAGGAAGTTCAATTTACGAGTCTGAATAATATTGAATGTAATTACTTACTGTTGTTTAAAAATCATAACATGAATTTAGAAACATTTGGAACACGTTAAAATTAATCCTAAAATAAATCGAGATCAATTATTTGCTTTTGGTCAATAAAACAAATAATTAATCATCTGTAATTTCAAACTTACTACCAACAATTACCTAAACCAAGATTATTCAGAAATAATCAATTACACATTAATTATACGACACATTAGGTTGCCCTAACACATGAGATTGATTTTATAATCTAATTAAAGTCATCAACGATTAGTTTTGGCGGACTTGCGCCGACACGGCCATTCTGCGAGACGGTGCGTGCCCTGCACCAGTCGCGATTCTGAAAGTAGAAACATTTTCTGAGCTAGGTATCCATTCACAGGAACCCTAGCTGATAACTTGGTTACAGTCTTGAACATACAGCGAGTATGTAATGTAGTAGCAGATATTTGATTCTGCAGTAAACTTTTAGTATCAACAATTGATTTCCAAGGATTAAACCAAGTGGTCAGCTATGATAGCTTATTCGTGAGTAACATAACACACATAGTAAAACACATAGTTCAATTTAAAATTTGAACAAAAACACATTTTATCTGTACATGGGAAGTGAGCGAGTTGAGTTGTGTGCCAATGCTCCACGCATTCCGCACTCTTATTTAGTGTAGGTACTCGTAGGTATATGTCAATGCAAATGCTCCACGCATTAATGCATGATTTTTTTTCTCGTAGACAAGGATGATGCTGTGGTCATGAGCGGTCCTGTACGCCGTGGTCCACAGGGGCTCTAAGGGATTTAGGAAGGGCCGATGCTGGGGTCTGGGCCTTATTATTATGACCGTGGTCCCCAGGGGCTCTGAAAGAGTTAGTTTCTCGTAGACAAGGATGATGCTGTGGTCATGAGCGGTCCTGTACGCCGTGGTCCACAGGGGTTCTAAAGGATTTAGGAAAGGACGATGCTGGGGTCTGGGCCTTATTATTATGACCGTGGTCCCCAGGGGCTCTGAAAAGAATATTAGTATAACTTTTGTTGTTGTTTATTATTGCTCACGGGTAATTGATGCTGTGGTCATGAGCGGTCCTGTACGCCGTGGTCCACAGGGGCTCTAAAGGAATTGGGAAGGACGATGCTGGGGTCTGGGCCTTATTTTTATGACCGTGGTCCCCAGTGGCTCTGAAAATGAATAAGAAATAGGAAAGGAGTCTAGGAATGCATGGTTTGTACAGTTATAATAATCATGTAGCAAGCTTTAGCAAAGCTGCTTACAGATGTTTATATTAACTCATAAAACAATTGTGTAGCAAGCTTTAGCAAAGCCGCATCTAAACGTTTTGAATAATAATTTAGCAAGCTTTTACCAAAGCTGTAAACTATAGATGTTTATAATAATCATTTAGAAAGCTTTAACAATTCTGCATCCAGATGTACATCTGCAAGTAGATTATCTACTAAGATTTAGACAAAGATTAATAAAACAGAATAGACTAACCAGTTTGCCAAGGCGTCTAACATCTGGACATGTTAGTACTAGGAGGACAGCGGCTCGTTTGATGCATCACCGTCGGCAGCTGGCTGTGACGTAGCCTGCTGAACGGAGCCCGATGACATGTCATCAGCAGGTGATGTTGTCTCTTCGCTCGCCGACACGGTATCTTGATCTCCTGGTTGTGGTGCTCTACGTAGCTGGTCGTGGGCCACCTTGCGTGGACGTCCTCTGCCATTGACACGTTTCACCGTGTACCGATCATTATCCAATATCCTGTGAATCTCATACGGTTCGCTGTATTTGAGGTCTAGAGATGTTTGGTTCCTGGGATTGTTCTTGATGAGTACGTAGTCACCCCTCTGAAAAGGACGCATCTTTGCCTTGTTCTTATCAAATCTTTGTTTGTCATATTCAGCAGCTGCAGACATTTTCCGTTGAACATGCTGTTCGAGTAAATCAAAATCAACAGACTCGTCGTCAATATTAACAAGTTGAAGGAGCTCAGGCGGTACGCAGTGTTGGCGTCGTGTAAGTAGGGAGAGCGGAGCAACACCAGTTACTCTGTGTGGAGTGCAATTAAATGCGAGCTGCAAGGCTTCCAACGCAGTTTGCCAATTTTCGGTGTCATAGTTTTTAATCATTACTAGTGCGTTTTTCAATGTGCTCATAACTCTTTCGACTTGACCGTTTGCTCGGCTTACTCCTGGCGCTATAGAGTGTATGTTAACACCAAAACGATCACAATAGGCTTTGAACTCACCGAGAAATTCACGTCCACCTTCCACCACGATCTGAACTGGACATCCAAATAGATGAACCAGTCGTTTGAGTGCTGCGAGACTGCTGCTTTGGCTCTTGTCATTGGAGTAGCTAAGTAGTATGTACTTGGTAAACGCGTCGATAGCTACGATGACATACTCATCTCGTCCTTCTGCATTCCTCGTACCAAGCTTGCCTGTGATATCCATATGAACAACTTGGAATGCAGCTGTTGGTTTCTGAATCGGGTGAAGCTGTGCCTGTATCGCCCCCGATGGTCCTTTAGAGGTCTTGCAAATAATGCAGTTGTCGACAAACCTTCTGACGATAGTACTCATCTTCTCAAACCAATACGATTCTCTCAGCTTTTGAAGAGTCTTTTCCCATCCCGGATGCTGTAGCGACGTATGAAAAGAGTTTATCAAACTCCACTGGAATGACTTTGGAACAACGGGTAGTTTATGCGTTCCAAGCACAGGATCAGTGAACGTTCTCTTCAATAAGCCTTCCTCAAGGACGTACTCTGCTGCTGGGTTGTCAGTAGACATGCTTTCTATCACCGGGCGGAGACTATCGTCGCGTCGCTGTTCGATTTGCAGCCATTCAGTGTCTCTGGTAATGATATTCACTGACATCTCGGAACACGGGTTTCTGCTAAAGAAATCTGCGTGTTGGAGTCTCTCGCCCTTTCTATATTCAACCTCAAAATCATAATTCTGTAGGAACGCCCACCATCTATGGATCCGCGGTAGCAAATCCTTTTTATGCTTAGACGCCTTCAGGGCATTACAGTCAGTTATTACCTTAAATTTTCGACCGTAGAGGTAGTGTCTGAAGTGTTTGACGGCTCTCACCACCGCCAGAGTTTCGAGCTCGTACGAATGGTAGCGGCTCTCGGCGTCAGTGGTGCGCTGGCTCATGTACGCGACTGGATGCTGGCGGGTCCCGACGGTCTGGACTAGCACCGCTCCGTAGCCGAGGCTGCTTGCGTCTGTGTAGAGCTCGATCGGCGAGTCTTCCTGAAATAACATAAGAGTAGGCGCAGTAGACAAGTGTTGTACAATGCGATTTCGAGCCTCATCGTGTCTGTCATTCCATTCCCATTTGGCGTCTTTTTTTGTAAGTTCGTAAAGAGGTACCATTATACGCGAAAAATCGGGAATGAAGCGTCTAAAGTAACCGGCGAGGCCATTAAATTGCCTAACTTGTTTGGCGGTTTTAGGAATTGGTGCCTTCGTTAAAGCCTCCACTTTTCCTGGGCTAGGACTAACTTGTCCGTCTGATACAATATTGCCCAAGTACTCAATGGAGCGTTTAAAGAAGGCAGTTTTTTCTATGTTTATCGAAAAGCCAGCCTCTTGTAAAGCGATTAAGATTCGCTCGATGTGAGAGAGTCCCTGAGCAAACTCTGTACATTTTGAAAGGACATCATCAACATAAACCTGACATACCTGGTCGGGAGAGTTCAATAGAGAAGCAAGGGCTCTATTTATGCACCGCAGATATACCGAAACTGCGTTACTAAGGCCAAAGGGCATGGTGACGTATTCGTACAAAGCATCGGGTGTGACGAATGCTGTCTTCTCGATTGAACCCTCCGCGATGGGTATTTGATGAAACCCCGCTGCCATATCGAATGTTGAAAAATACAACCCCCCTGCTAGCTGGTCTATTTGGTCGGATATAATTGGCAGCGGATAGTGATCTCTCAAGGTGTTTCGGTTCAGCTCGCGGAAGTCCACACACATACGATCTTGGCCGTTCTTCTTTTTGACCAATATAATTGGACTTGAAAACGGCGATCGACTTTCGCGAATGATGTTATGTTCAAGCAAATCTTGTACAATTTCACGTACCTTTTCACGTTCAACGGGACTTAATCGGTACGGTCTACGCTCAACACACTTGCCAGGTTCTTTTAAACGTATTTCGAGTTCACCTGTATTAACACGTGTACGCGGGTAGCCGCGGATGAATAAATGTTCATATTTGTTCAATAAGATTTTCAATTCATCTATTTGATCAGTGCAGGTTAAATCGCAATTTACTTGATCAAACTTTTCGCTCTGTGATCGTATGTGGCTTACCACCGGTTGCCGAACCAATGTAGCACCCTGAGAACTCACCAATACGCTTAAGTTAGTTTTACCTAACAAATTTATGCCTATCAGCATGTCTGAACCTATTTCATAGTCTGGCACTACTTGGAACTGGAGTTCCACACTGAGATCATCGATCATGCAAACCGTAGTTAGTGTTGATAGTGAAACTACTGTGAATTGACCTATCCCTTTCAAATAACTGACAGCATGTTTTCGCTGTCCAGGTAACCGCGCAGCCAGTGATTCACGTATTAATGAACATTCTGCCCCACTATCAAACAGTGCCTTTAACTTCAATTTACCAATCGTCACCGTCATAGAATTTAGTTTAGGCAAACCCACACAATTAACGTTTGTTACTACCGCGCGCTCACGCCTGTAGCATGTTTCATACGTATGACCAACCTTAGAGCAGAAAGTACAAGTAGGTTTGCCTGGATTCTGTGAAGCAGGTTTAGGGTCTTGGTTACGCGTATACGAATCACCAGGTTTGACGCGGTATCTACAATCGCGAGTATCATGGCCGGGCCTTGCTGTGAGTTGGGTGTACCAGGATGAGGTCGCTTGATCCTCCGGGAGGGGGATAAGGCGTTGGCTGTCTCGCTGGACATTGCCAACGCCTTCAACAGTCTGCCGCACGGAACGATACAGGAGGCGCTCCGTTACCACGGGGTGCCCCTGTATCTGCGGAGGCTGTTGGCGGACTACCTCCAGGACCGCGAAGTCCTGGTGGAGGGACGCGACGGTCTGAGACGCCGTCGCGTCGTCCGCGGGGTTCCGCAGGGGTCGGTGCTGGGACCGCTCCTGTGGAACATCGGCTACGACTGGGTCCTCCGTGGCACGCTGCCCGCAAACATGCGGGTTGCGTGCTACGCGGACGACACCCTGGTCGTAGTCAGGGGGAGGGACCTGAGGGAGACGGTGCGGTTGGCCGAGGTGGGCACGGCCCACGTGATCGACCGCATCCGTTCCCTCGGGCTGGGAGTGGCCCTCTCCAAGACCGAGGCCCTGTTGTTCCACGGGCCTCGGGGGGGACCCCCGCCAGGGACCAGAGTGGTCCTGGACGGTGGACTTTCAGGGCCCACTTTACCCAGCTGGCCCCGAGAGTCCTGGGAGCCGCCGCCGCACTGGGGAGGCTGCTGCCCAACGTGGGCGGCCCGAGCGCCACGTGTCGCCGTCTATACTCCGGAGTGATCCGGAGTATGGCCACCTACGGGGCACCGGTCTGGGTGGACGCCCTCGGTCGCGCGAACATGACCCTGCTGCGACAACCGCAGCGGGTCATTGCGACGAGGGTGATCCGCGGATACCGGACGGTGTCCTGGACGGCAGCATGCGTGCTGGCCGGCGATCCCCCCTGGGCTCTCCAAGCGGAGATCCTCGCCGAAGTGTACCACTTCGTGGCGGCGAGGAGATCCGACGGGGAGCACCTGGAGTGGGATCGGGTGGAGGGCCTACGGCGACAGGCGCGGGCCGCCATGTTGAGGCGGTGGGCGGAGGACCTGGCTCCACCGGTCCCTGGTCAGTGGACGGTGGAGGCCATTCGCCCGGTCCTCCGTGACTGGGTGCGGCGGCGATTCGGGTCGCTGACGTTCCGACTGGTGCAGGTGCTTTCCGGACATGGATGTTTCGGAAAGTACCTGCACCAGATCGCGAGACGGGAGGCGACCCCGGCCTGCCACGAATGTGGTGCGCCGGAGGACACGGCGCACCACACGCTGGAGGTGTGTGCCGCGTGGGGTCCCATGCGACACACACTTTCAGCCACCCTGGGAGGGGACCTCTCGCTGCCGAGCGTGGTCAACGCCATGCTCGACGGCGACAGGGAGTGGCAGGCGATGGTCTCCTTCTGCGAACAGGTGATGTCGCAGAAGGAGGCCGCGGAGAGGGTCAGAGAGGACGATGCCCGCTCTGACCCGATCCGCCGGAGGCGAAGGGGGGGTAGGAGGGGGCGGTTTGCCCGTCTTCTTCGACTTCCCCTGTAGTGGAGCCACCTGGTGGAGAGTCGGGGGACTCTCCGCCGGCTTGCACGGCTCCACTCGTCTGAGGGGTGGTCCTGGTGAGCAGTGACCACCCCTCCATGGCCGGGGCCTGGACATGGGTTCCAGGCCAACCGCCGGGGCCAGATGGTGAATGCTAACGCGACCCCATCTCGGCCCCACGAAGGCGGGCGACTGCTCATAGTGGGTTTTTAGTGGGTTCGAGTCCCACATACCCCCTTCCACCACCCCCATGGTGGAAGGGAAATGCGAGGGCATTTTCCCACTTAAAAAAAAAAAAAAAAAAAAAAAGGTCGCTTGATCCGCCTGATAGATGATGCCACTGAAATTAATTCTGGCACTGAAGTGGCACGGGTATTCAATAATTCAATCATCAACCGCTCATCTCCGATACATCCAATTACAGCCTCCACTGCGTCATCGTCGGAGAGTTTATCTCTGGTGACGCGCCGCCATAGTACCCAAGCCTGTGACAAGAACTGCGCAATGTCTTGAGTATTGTCATACACGTGTTCTCGAAAACGAATAACATCGCGAGAATATCTATTCTCTGGTTCAAAGGTTGTTATTAGAACATCACGCAATTCCTGCCACGTGGCAGTTGAAACAAGCCAATTGTCAACCCATAATTTCGCGCGACCTTTTAGTAAACTACCAACTTTCATTCTAATGTCGTAATCTTTTAGGTTATAAGTTTCCATGGCAGTGGTCACATGCTGACACCATTCACGTACACCAATATTTGCGTCCGGATCGTATGACGGTAAAAATACATCGCTGATTTTCATTTTAGAATCAGGTTGCTTTGTGATACGATCAGACATATCTTTCATTGTTTGCAACATCTGCGTGAAAAATTCCGAGGGTACCCCATTAACAGAAGCGTTATTTTCATCATTGCTTGAATTTGATGGTCAAGAAGTGGGTGGAGATCCCACTTCTGATAACGAGGCACCCTGACCCTTGGAATTTTTAGAAAGAGTGACGTCAGCACAGCTGACGTCACAATTCCCATCACTAGGTTCGCTCATTGCAGACAATGAAAACACTTGTTTAAAAACTCAACACTTTATTACTTAAGTCTACTTCAACTATTCCTATCACAAGTTAATATTAATAGGTAGGTACTCACCGGGCTTATTTTAAGTTACACGACACAACTTTACTTCAGCACGGCTCGAACAATAATGCCTTGTCCTACCCGCCCGACCAAAAAGGAAAAGATGGACGTCGGTTGTGACGTCGTTATCATAATGACAAATTACAAAATCTTTAAATCTTAATATTGTGTTTACAATCATTTAAAAATAACGTAAATTCATTTTAACATTTTTAGAATTATCCTGACTATTTATTTGTAATTATTTCAGTAAAAACTTTCATCAGGCCATCAACTTCCTTCCAAAGTTTTTACTACAAACACGTTTAAATTAAGGCTTAAAAATAATAAGGAAAATTACTTTTTGTAGATTAAAAATCAAAACAATAATTTAGAAGGAGTTAGCATTTGCAAAATCATTAGTTAAAACATTCGCAGAGTAACATCCGTCGAATGCTTTAACTGTGCAGGAAGTTCAATTTACGAGTCTGAATAATATTGAATGTAATTACTTACTGTTGTTTAAAAATCATAACATGAATTTAGAAACATTTGGAACACGTTAAAATTAATCCTAAAATAAATCGAGATCAATTATTTGCTTTTGGTCAATAAAACAAATAATTAATCATCTGTAATTTCAAACTTACTACCAACAATTACCTAAACCAAGATTATTCAGAAATAATCAATTACACATTAATTATACGACACATTAGGTTGCCCTAACACATGAGATTGATTTTATAATCTAATTAAAGTCATCAACGATTAGTTTTGGCGGACTTGCGCCGACATATATAATAAGAAATATCTTATATTAGCAAAGCTTATATATATATATACATTTATTCAATAAAAAGTACAATTAAACTAACTATTTACAAAGGAATCAGTCAGATTACCTAAGGACCGTTACAAACGGCCTATAGGTAACTCAACTGTTCCAGACCAGTACCAGACGGAAGCGTGCCAAGACACTGGCTGCATTGCCACACTGAATAGCTATGCTAATTCGCTGGCCTAAATAAGAGCCAGCCCTTGGGTCACGTGTCGCCTCAATCAATAGCCCCGCAAGATTTTTGATTTATTTTAGCTTTGCTTAGCTTGGGACTAGATGGCGTTGTGTGAAATTAATGTCCTAAATATTTATTAATATTATTATTAGTTGTTTTCAGTTTCTTTTTATAATGTTTGTTAGCTTAGTAATTAGATTTAATGGGTCGAAGTGGTCGCTAAGCGACAAAGTCCTTTTAAGAATTAAAAAAAAATCATGGGTGAAAATATAATTGAAATCTCTGCAGTCCGTTTTTTATACTCATCAGTGAACGATTAAAAAAATATTTAAATATTTGAAGCAAAAATCATAATAAGTAAGTAGGTAGAAAGGTAGAATCAGTGGTAGGTATTAGGTACTTCCCTATACGGTAAGTGATGGCAACACTGACTGCATATAGTGCAATAAAAGTAGGTATGCCCTTCATAAAGAGCTCCTTGTGAAAGGCCTCGACCGGGGAAGTACTACCACAATACCTATTTCGTCCACCAGGCAGCATAGCTGTGTTTCGGTGCGAAGGGTATGTTACTGTGAAATTACGGGCTCGCGAGGCTTAAGTAACACCTTTATGCTTCAAGTTGACGGGCGCAATGCAGTGCCACGTAAGTCATGCTCTTTGTGGGTGACCTGCGCAGTACCTAGGGCTTTGCTGTAGGAAAGAGAATATGCACTTAACATCAGGTAAGCTGGTTGCTTGTTCCGCCTCCTAGTTGTATAAAAAAAACATAAGTAGGTACATAGAGAGGTACCTACTTACTTCAATTTTTTCAAATGAGGAACGGAACCGAACAATTGCTCATTGGTTCTTCTGTAGGTATAACTAGCTTCGTGCGGTGCTAGTTTGAGCCTCCTACGCCATTGCAAATCGGAAAATAGGTTCCTGCTTACATGTTTTGATAATAAAGGGCCAAACGATTTTAAACTAACGATTAGGAAAACAAACTAAAGTCATCAACCTCAGTTTGTATCCCAGCCACACACGAGGTCTCGAAGTATCAAACAGCGCCATCTATGGGCGGGGCGCGTCACGAGCAGTGACGTCACTGCGCGCGCTGATTGAGCGATGAACCCGCTGTCGATCATGCTGAATTATTATATTAGCGGGATTATCCATTCAAGTTCTATAGGATGCTCTGTGAAAAAGATTTAGGTTAATTAAAATTATATTACTGGAATTTTAATTTTATTTTCACACAGCGTCATCTAGTTCCAAACTTAAGAAAGCTTGGAAAATCTTTTTTTTTTAAATAGAATCGAAATTATCGTCTTCGACGCAGACCCAGTGTCACAGATCAATAGCTATTTGTATTCTACCCAGTACAGATCGGCAGGTGACAGACTACAAAATGGGGATTCTTGATAGTTATGTTTAGCCAAAAAGGTTTTCCTTCACTGTAGGACATGTATATACATACCTATCTATCTTATTTTTTTGCACAACACAATTTAGGTACCTACTTTCCGAAGTTTCAGAACAATCACTGAGTAGGTAGCTACCTACATAAGCAAAAGTCCCAACATTAGACCAAATCGATATTTAGGAAACACAATGGTAGATAGGTTAGTAGGTAGTGTATTCATGGTAAGTATAATACCATCATCATTATCACAGACCTTATATATATACTACTATACTCACCTTACGTTCCTCATCATCCTGTATAAGGCCAGCGGTTACAGCATCGTTTGCAGGCATTTTATTAACGAAGAAAGCGTCGAATCTCCGATCAAAGCATACAGTGGGAGTGCACCTTCTATAATGCGGCCGATTAAAATATCCACGGCCTGTTTCATTTAGATGTGAAAACTGCTTTAGCCGCGTTGAGAGTTTTATGGTATATTACGGAACATTAATATCACACTCCGCCATATTGTAGAGCCCAAACGAAGCATAGCTTGTGCACCTTAAATATACCACACCACTTAAAGATGGGAACTAGATTACGGATAGAATACTTAAATACTTTTGTAAATACATATACTTAGGTACATACTATATGATAAAACACGCAAACACAGAACAAACATCTATAATCGTCACACAAATGTTTGTCCTGGGTGGGAATCGAACCCACAACCCAGCGCAGAAGGCAGAGTTACCATCAACTGAGCTATGAGGCTTGTTACCGAGCCTTGAAGCTTGTTATTGCTTGCGTCACCGACATGCTAATATGACAGCTTCACAGATATGTTAATGTGACGTGTTGCGCCACACTGGCGGCCGGCGCGGCGTGGTAATAACAGATTTGTATTTTATTTCTATAAATACGTATTTGATTATTTTTTATATATTTTAAACTATTATAACTATATCATTCAATTTTACCATTAGAACTTTACAAAAATGTATTGAATTATGATTAGTGTTTCTAAACCATGTTTTTAAACCATGTTTTATGTTTGTTTAGATCACCCATCATACGTGAAAAGAAAAATCACTTTAGACGGTGGTATAAGCAAATTAAAAATAAAGTTTTCACGTCTGTTGCAATGCCTATTTTTTATTGTACGATGGGGAAGTGCCTTAAGTTTTATCTCACCTGATGTCAAGCTATGATTAGGCCGAAGGTGGAAGCACACTTCACCCGGAATCCTTAACAGACTGAGGAATATACGCTTTCGTTTAAGCTTTCCATGGCTATACGATTATTATCTACCTACCTATTCCAACATTAGGTTCCTACTATAGTAAGTTTAATAAATAAATTTAAGTTTAAGAAATTTTACAGTCGTCTCCAAATTCATGGTGTTTAATGTAGTTAGTTATTGCACCGATGTAAGCTGCCCTTGGTAAGACCGGCTACTTGCATATAAATTATGGCACCAATATTCTCTGTGATTTTGGATTCCTATTTACCGGTTAGATAGCTGATTGATTCAGGTATCACTAAGCGGAGATCCATTTCAATATTACCTACAACAGGAAAGACCGCCTATGAAAACTTTATTTTAGTTGGTCTGGCTAGCTACCACCATCTTATCAACAATTCTAAATTGTTGTGTAAGGTAAGGTAGCTAGTTCCTCAGGATGTTAAGGATTCCGGGTAAATTGCACTTCCACCTTCGGCCTCATCATTAATTGGATCCAGGTGAGATGAAGGCCAAGCACTAAACCGTCGTATATTAAAAACATGGTAAATAAGACAAGGTCCTTTGAATGCTTTCAAGTTTTCTTACAGCTCAGTATTCGGATCGACAACACGTCCGCCAGGGTATCAGCGATGAGTTCCAAATAACAAAAAAACGTGTAGTTATATTCTATGAAGTCTAGTTTTCATGTTACAAGCTTGTTTGGGGTAAGATGGCGTTGTGAAAAATGTATATATGTTTCAATCCTTGTATTTGTATGTAACCTCTATGGTAAAACAAAACAATTATTAAACGAAAAAAAAAACAATTATTTCAACGAGTCAACTCGTTGAACTCCATTCCACTAAGTTTGAACTTTGCGTTGAACTTAGTGGAATAGAGAAGTGAAAACAACGTAACAATTGTTTTCAATAGATTAGAACGCCTTCTCAATTTACCTGGGTAGCGTTTAAAACAAACACCCCTATCGTAGCACCATGATCTCAATGCAGAGAGAAGAGTATGAAAATACCTTATTACATTATTGAATAATCCACAAGATCGGAGATACGTTGATGCAAATTAAAATTAATATGTTCTGCTTGCTTTGTAATAATTAGCCGTAATTATAATGTCAGTTTTAGAGACCCTTTTTTGGTTGGGCGCTTGTGGGAACGAAGATTTTTTTGGTAGTTCTCTTCAAAATGCTTGCAAGTTTTAACCGCTTCTGTGGTCTAGTGGTTCAACCCACCGATTTCAGATCAGAGGACCCGGGTTCTTCCCATAGGGAGTACAATATAATAATAATAACATTTCATTTCAGGCTACGATAGATAAATTACATATCTTATTCTAACTTAGTCATAGTTATGGGCCGTAGCCCATAGTAATATTTACCTTAAAAAACGAACATACATAAGTAACTATATCTACTCTTATTATTTAATGGCACGTAAAGTCTGTACGTGACTTACTAGTATAATATATTGTGCTTGGTTTGGTTGGTGGTAGGACTTAGTCATGAAATTGTAACAAACAAACAGACAGAGGCACCTTCTAAAAAAATACTGTCCATTCCTATTCCACAGGAACTGATTTAAAGGATGAAAAGTAGCATAATATCTCAATAGCCTGGTATAGAGCCACTTATAAATGCAAAGTTTTATCACAATCCGTTCATTAATTTTGATGAGAAGATGGAACCAACATCCAAATATACTTACATCTAATTACCTATAACTGATACCATTTTCTAGGATGTCAACGTTATTAAATACCAAGCAAAGTAGTCAAGGCAAAAAATAACGTAAGTATCTTGTTTGCATTAATTTACGTGCCCCTATATTTTTATTTGAATTGTTTTTTGCTAAAGCGGCAATACACAATGAAAATTTCAACTGTCTACCTATGATAGACGGACGTACGGACGAAAGAAAAGCTTAGTAAAAGGGTCCCGTTGACACCTTTTGCATTTCCGCCTCCTCTCACTGCGGCCAAGACACCCTTAGCCGTCACGCTGATCGGTCTTGTGAGTCTGCTTGACCGGCGGTAAGAAAATCATTCCCGTGTACATTGCACGCCGTACACAACCCTTACTTCCTACCACCCTTCCGTCTGTCATCTTAGGTCTCCTGGTGACAGACATTCCGACCTATTTATATATTTATCTAGTACACTTTATGGTTAGGGCTAAGGCTATAGGATACTAGTATACATATCTAGCTAGGGCCACACCCCCACACTTAGCTAGGGCAACCAAACATATACACACACAACGGTTAGGTTACGTAGTCAAGGCTACGTTGAGGTAGAGACGTATCGGTCCTTACGTACATCGACACACGTACGGTGACGTACGAAGTACTGAGCGCCTCTACTGTAGGTAGCTAGTTTACGTAAAGCGGCCGATACGCCCACCAGAGACGTACTTAGGGTAACGGGCAGTTACCGATCGACAGTCTATTGGTGCGGAAAACAGACGACGGCAACGAGTTCCATTCCTTACAACTACTAATGATTAAGGTTTTTTTTATTGTACGACGGGGAAGCGCTTGTCCTTTATCTCACCTGGTAAGTAACAACTTGAGATAAGGCCGAAGGTGGAGGCGCACTTCACCCGGAATCCTCAACAAACTGAGGAACTGGCTATCTTACCTCTGAATGCCGGAACACAACAATTTTGCTGTCTGAGGCTTGCGAATTGGCCTCAATCAGCAATCAGTGAATGAACCGCCTCTGTGGTCTAGTGGTTCAACCCGCCGATTTCAGATTCAAAGGTCCCGGGTCCGATACCCAGGGGGAGCAAATGTTGTACTCCGACATTTAGAGGTAAGATAGCCAGTTCCTCAGTTGTTGAGGATTCCGGTTGAAGCAACTCCACCTTCGGCCTTATCTCAACTTGTGACCAAGTGAGATGAAGGTCAAGCGCTTTCTCGTCGTACAATAAAATAAAAACACCACCAATGAGCCTTACAGCACAAATTTCAATCGAGTTCAGGGCTTCAAACTGGTGCTTGATTGTGCCATCCCAGAGATGGCGTCAGCAGTTCATACAAGATCGGACCTGACCTTAAATTATTGTAAGCACTATTCCGATGTGAAGTAGGTATCGCCGAAGCTTAGCCGGAATACACAGCTTCATAGCATTTCAAACGAATCACCACCAATTAACCTAGCACCACGAAGCTCAACTCGACACTCGACTTGAACTTCGTGGTTCACTCGACAGAGTTATCCCAAAGATGGCAGCAGTACTTCATACAAGATCAGACCTGCGTTTTAAACAAATTTAAAGTTGTCCCGGCGTGAAGTGCCGCCAAACCTTAGTCAGAATACCCAGCTTCATAGCATTTCATGTTCATATTAATCGAAACCTATTACAATCTGGTTGGTTTGCGAAATAGCAGGTTCGTCGATTGTTCTGATCGTTTTATTGATTGGGGGAAAAATCGTGCTCATAATACTGCGGTGCCCATGGTTTGGGTAGATCACGGATTTTACGACAACTGAACTCATACGACAGCTACACGACAACTATAGACATATTTTACCTTACTTAGAATACACAATTAAAAATCCTAACTTCATTACAATCTAGCCAAGTGGTATGCTAATGAGCAATTTACCTACATTTATACACATTTTATGGATAATTATAGATGTATTAATTTGCTCAGCACTCTAGGCGAGACCTAGGTAGTGCCTTTTCAGTGTTCCGAAGCTAAAGGATACAGACGGGACTTAATATAAGACGTTACTGTCCGTCCGTGCGTCTGTCTGACTTGCATTTCAAGTGTATAGGTATAGTTATAGTTGTCTTTTAGGTATAGTTGTCTGTTGGAAAGACGTTTGTAAGATATACCTACATTAGTTCTTTGGTGGACCCCTTGATAATAAGGCTATTATATGGATCGGTGCGGAGTTGCCACAAGGGGTTTTTGTCTTTCATTTTTGACGGCAATCGGTCAAATACTCATACTAAACTGTGAAATTAAAAACTTTAATGTGAAATCCTGTAATATTAATTGATTTATTTATTTCAATAAAAAATGAAAATTTACATGTCTTTTACAAGTCAAAAATTTGTCTACCGGTTGGTAGCATAAAGTCAAGCGAAGATGTATCTAAAGACCGCACATGCCACGCAAACGCAATAAATCAATGCATGAAAACAGCCACAGAATACATAATTTTACCATCCGTGACGTCGTCGTTTTGTGACCGCAGGGTGGCTGACGCGTGGCACCTATATGATGGTGGTGTGGTGATGGCAAGAGGTCTCTATTTTTGTGGTCACCCTCATTTCGTGGGCGAAGCGTGGGGTGCGTCAGATGCGCATAAAATTTGATTTTGCACTGTTTAATGTTATTGAGCTGCTCATTAATAGATTAAGTATTTATTATGGCGTGGTATAGGTATCTTTCGGTAACGTTTCGTGAGTATTAAAGGTTAGATAAGCGTTAATAGTTATCAGAATTGCAATTTGCAACGAAAGTATAGAAGGCAAGACTACGGATAGTTTTTTTATGTGATTTTTTAATTTTAATTTAATTATTATATTATGCAGATGGACGAAAGGCACTTGCAAAGTAATGTTGAATATGAATGGAGAAGATAGGAAAAAGTAGATGATGATGTGCTGACGGCTTATTAAAGTGAAGAATGAGAGAAGAGAGAGGAGAAATAAATGTTGGGTATGATAACTGGTCTGAGCGAATGAAAACTTTAACAAGATAGGGGAATACTTTGAAAAGTAATAAAAAGTACTTTGAAGTTCTATATATTTGTTATTTTTCTTCAAACTATCAACTTTCAAAACTTAAAAGGCACGCCATATATAACGTTAAAATTGCATAAATATACGGTTAGATCGGATCTATGCGTGAGATAATTGACTCTATATATTTTCAATAGATCATCTCCAAAAATATATCTAGCAAGGGCAGGTTATCCAACATTTACCTAATGCCTACAGGTAATATAGGTATAGTAAATTTATAGACAGTTGTGCTGTGCTATTACCGTCAGGAATTTATTTTATACGTTCAATCGAAAAGGGAAAAAGCCGCCTTGCCGCGCGGTGCGTCGAAATAGCGAAATAATTGCAACGCGAGGGTTTAAATCTGACCGCGCGTCATTTGTTTATTAGGGACCGCCTTCGCCGCGCTTTTGCATAAAATGCTCCACCGAGTTCGCTTTTGTGGCATCGTAATGTAACGCTTCGAATTGAACTAAGTATTGGAAGAACAGCCACAGAGTCACTACTTTTCATCTTCGAGTATTCACCTCTGATCAATAGATACCTACTCATTGCGTGGATGTTATAAGTATCACCTACTAGGGGTAGTCTGAGGCATGTCCGATCTTCCGTTCGATATCGGCATATGCCCACGGTTTGTTGTATGCATTCAAACACAATAAATGTATTTTCTTTCTATAGGTATTATTATTTTCTTTCATCGCTGCTTATTGGAATACTAGCCAGTGACACATGCCATGGATTTTGGGCTCTTTTGGGTCTTTACGATGTGACATATAGCGTCAGAGCATGTGCAAAATGTGTATAAAGTTAAGCTTCCAAAAAACCGATAAGTATACGACTTGTGTACTACTGGATTGTGTGTGTGTGGGGCCACAACCTCCAGAAGGCAGGCCCAAACTGGCAGCGGGGCAGGTAACCCTTCTCCATTGGAAGACAATTGGTTTAATACTCGCTACACAAACGATTTAGATGCAGAGACTACTATGTACCTACTTCTACGTACTTTTCTTTAAACTCGGGCTCATCTCATCATCTCCGGAAATCCTTATTCCACCTTCACCGTTCTTCAATAGGAATTTCAGACGCACTGCTAATTATCATCCCCACCTGGTTATTCACTTTTTAAAACTAAGCGCTTTCAAAAACCATCTGGAATCTGCAGCGTCTGTATTTCTGCTGTTTTAATAGCAGAAATACAGACGCACCTTCTGGGTAGGATAACTCCATCATCGTAACCTTATTATTGCATTTGCAAGTTGTTTTCGTTCATTGCTAGTATTCTAAATAAAGAAAAACCCAGTGGCACTCCGGGCGAGCCGACAGAAGTGAAAACTTGAACTTTGTCGTCTATTGGTAGAGTTTTCGAACGGGCCTTACCCGTACCTCATAGGATCGTAAATATAACTGACAATGTGTTTAAAGTCAAATGTTTCAAAAGTGGTGTCGGTAAGGTGTATAATGTCGCGAGTTTAATGGTTATTACCCCTCTCAAAAAATGCCCAACGCACTCTTAGAAGTTTTCACATCAAAACAACAAGCCATATAATAACAAATCATAGCTCAGTTGCAAGTTACTCTGCCTTCTGCGCTGTAGGTTGTGGATTCGATTCCCACCCAGGACAAACATTTGTGTAATGAATATAGATGTTTGTTCTGTGTTTGGGTGTTGTTTTGTATGAGATAAGTATGTATTTACCAAAAAAAAATATTTCAGTATCATATCCGTAATCTAGTTCCAATATCATACAAGCTACGCTTAGTTTGGGGCTAGATGGCGCTGTGTGAAATTAATGTCATGTAATTTAAATAACCATTCAAATTGGAGTAAGTGATATCTTCTAATATACGAGTAATATGAATAATTCAAATAATACCTACTTTTACCTATTATAAAACCAGGCATGACCATCATTTTTGGATTCCCAACAGCTACTGAATAAGATCATTTAAAATGATAAATACCTGCTCCATCACGGACTCGTCAAAATGAACTTATTTGTCAAACTTTAGATCACTCTGCGGATAAAGAAAACAGGAAATTGAAATGTGTATCACTGGCCGAAAATCTCTAGCCAGCCATCTTGGATGCTAATCGTCGCGCCGTGATTTGAATATGGAACTGGTAAAATTGGTTTACCTTTTTTATTTACTTGCAAGCTGATGGATTTGTATTGAGATGACAGGAAATGCTTGTAGCTCACGGATAATTTGTAATTTTAAGGGCGCGTGTTTCTATCATATTATATGCTTCTTCATTTTGGCTCACCAATTGGTTGATAATGATAAACCTAACATGTTTTATTTTTATTTATTTACGTTGAATAAAATTTATTTAGTTTTTGAAGTGAACATTTTTATTTGGGAGGGTTTTGAACTTCTGATCCGTAGCCTTTTTGTGTGACAAAAAGTGGTGTGGCACTGTGTCGGGTAGAGTGCGATATAATTAAAGTGTAATGCAAAAGTTTAACTTCTATCGCGTGTCTTTACGTCCCTGTGTTTTTTGTATTTAATAACACTTATTTTGCTATTGACACGATAGAAGAAACATACCTTTTTCCTCTTTGAATTCACTCTACTTACTAACCATAGACAGAATAAACTCTTTTCACGGCTGTTACCGAGTAGATATGGGTAGTTAGTTTTCACAATTCGAAATTCAAAGTAAAAGAGGTTGGAAGTTTTCTGCTAATGGAGATTGTCAGCTACCATCGGCAGATGGTCCCAGATTGCCCGAGCAGAGCCCATCGGTCATAGAATGTCTACTGCCTTAGCCCGAGCACGACTAACTTCGTACGTTCGTCAACGATCTAAGACAATGACCCGTGCCATAAGTAGTTGAGCCTCTATGCTAAAGGCCTGTAATGGTATTAGTTAGGCTTGGGTTGCGGCTTAGGAAAGGACTACCAATGTAACTGAAAATTGTGGAAATTGTCGCCATCACAACAATTCTAAAATGTGTTTCGGCATTTAGGGGTAAGATAGCTCAGTTCCTCAGATTGTTGAGGATTCCGGGTGAATGCGCTTTAACTTTCGGACTTATCATAACTTAAAACATAATGGTGAGAGGAAGCCCAAGCACTTCCCCGTGGTAAACAAAAAAAAAATGAAATTTTAAATGAAAATTATTTATTACACATTAAAATTACTTACAAACCCCCAACCCCCGTCATAGCCCTTTTACCAATGTTAGATTTGATTAGCTGGGTTTGGGTAATGAGCGCTTTCTCTTAATTGTTTTATAAATTAGCTACTGTGTGTCTACAGGATCATAGTCATCGTCTATTCGTGACGTAGGAATAGATTTTATCCTGCCAAATGTAGTAGGTTGGTAACATATTCTATTTCCCAAAGGTGCTGTAAAGTTTTCAAACAATTTATCCACAGTCCTCGCTAGCGATTGTAGTTGACATAAGCCTGTAGTAGTCACACTATAGCAACAGACTGCACAACCATAAATAAACTCCGGTAACTTAGTAACTCATTGATAGTCGACAAGTCTCACAGCTAAGTTGGTAGTAGCTCTGCCTTCTGCGCTGTAGGTTATGGGTTCTATTCCCACATGGGACAGACATTTGTGTGATGAATCACACATCAACAGCCCATCAGTGTCCACTGTTGTTCAGAGCATCCTTCAAACCGGAATTAGTGATAATGGTATTGTCATAATCACCACGCTTGTCGGGTGGATTGGTGATCGCAGCAAATGTATTTGATATAAATACACAGAAAGAACCGGCTGCCCTTTTTCTGGTGAGATCCCTTAGTCGGCTTTTACGACATCCATGGGCTGAGTTAAATATTATAGGATAAAATAAATAAATATTATAGGACAATAATTTTTACACAGCGCCATCTAGTCCCAAACTAAGCATAACTTGTAATATGGGAACTAGATTACGGATAGAATACTTAAATACTTTTTTTAAATACATACTTACTATATGATACAACACCCAAACACAGAACAAACATCTATATTCATCACACAAATGTTTGTCCTGGGTGAGAGTTACTACCAACTGAGCTACGAGGCTTGTTGCGCCATGGGCTGAGTTGTGTGATGAATGCATATGTTATTGTAAGTAAATACAATTTATTATGCCTACAATTAACAAAAAAATATACTTATTAGTATCTATTCATCTGTAATCTAGTTCCCATATTACAAGCTACGCTTCGTTTGGAGCGCTGTGTAATAATAAAATAATAATGTCCTGTAGTATTAGAGAGTTAATAGGTACCTACTGGGTAGACTCGCTCCTTCGTAGATCTCATTCCTGCCTATGTAAGTTTCGTGGTCAAGAGCCGAACCATCGTAAAAGAAAAAAAAAATGTTTATTTGTCTTACAGTAACTGTGTTAGACCAAACTATTCTAAGCGGTGTGGTACAGAACCTTATAAAATCATTGAAACTAATTAGTTCTACCGCTAATTACGAAAGGCAACTCACGATGTGAACCTCAGCCGCGTGGCTATTTAAGCTATTCCTTGACTTAAACCACTTTAAGCCTTCTCCAAGCGGGGATATATTTTATACTACGGTCATTTAACGCAGGGATTATAGGGATGTGCGTATTTTGTTGTGCAAAAAGGATTTATTGATTTTAATCCTTCTTGTTGTAATAATGGTTGACCGTAAAAAGTCTAAGATCCAAATGTCCCGTGTCGTTCATCAATCATCGTATTCACCCACTTTTTGGTTATGAATATGATGATCATTTCTCCTTTGATGCGATGAACCACTGATGAACTGATGAACTACTTATATCGCTTCCATAAAGCTTGCCAAGTGGATTACAAACATTTGTGTGATGAATATAGATATTTATTCTGTGTTTGGGTGTTGTATCATATAGTAGGTACGTATGTATTCATTAAAATTATTTAATTATTCTATCCGTAATCTAGTTCCCATATTACAAGCTTTGCTTAGTTTGGGGCTAGATGGCGTTGCGTAAAATTAATGTCCTGTAATATTTATATTTTATAATAATTATATTTATAAATGCCACAACACAGCAATTTTATGAACTGTTGTTATGGCGACAGACTCAGATAAGAATGTGGTTGCTAGTCAGGCATTAGAACAGTTGACTAAAGGGTTAGGAGCAATAAAGAGCTAGTTTCGATTACGAACTGGCGGTAGATGATGATTGAAAATGAACCACCTCTGTAGTCTAGTGTCGCTCACCGGTATCAGACCTAGAGGTCCCAGGTTCGATCCCCAAAGGGCTACACATTTGTGCTTGGTTTAGTTTGTGCTTTGTTTAAGTCTGCCTGGCTACCAACAACTTAGCTAAGCCTGTCAGCATAATAACCTCATCATAGTTTGATTCAAGACCACGTGAGTTGAAAGCCAAACGCCAAGTCCTGCAAAAGGAGATCCTAAAAACGTATTTGAGTTGAGATTTTTAATTTGGAACGTATTTAAGCACATCCCTAGAAACTTAGCGAATGTGTGTTCTGGTTTATTTGGCAGTATGTTGAGATCGGGGCCTTTGAGTTTATGAATAAAAAAGCTTCCATATTCAAAATACATTCGGACAGCCGTCCAGTTCGATTTTGTTTTTTTTTTGCGATGTCCTCGCAGTTGCTACTTCTGAACATAATTTTATTGGTCGCAAAATTTTAATCGGCAGAGAAATATCTACTAGCGTAGATCTTGGTGATGTAGAGGGTACCTACATTAATAGGCAAAAGTTAAATATGTGTGTAACAAAGGAAAAATGTGTCTAAGTTGCTGTTTGTTTGAAATTCAGTAATGATAATATGGTTACTATCTTTTCCTAGCAACACAATTGACAAAATATGCCACTTTTTTCGAAGAGCATTTAACTAAGCTAGTAAGGCGTTCGAGTTTCTTTGTTTTTTTTATATAAGGTGAGTGCAATGTTAGAGTAAATAATAATACATAGGTATGATACCTAAATATATTTATAAACATCATTATGTATTTTTTTGTATAGCGTATAGATATGTTTCGTTTTGTAAATTTAAATATTAATTTATTTGTTTGTGCACCCTCCTACCAAACCAAACGATTACAAACTTTGAACTATCCTCTCCATCCTTAGATTGTCTGGATGAGAGGCGGTCTTTTCACTCTTAAGCGACAAGACCGCCCATTGTACTGTTAACTTTAATTCTCAGTTGTTCATATTTTGTATATTATTATGGTGTACAATAAACAAGTTGGTGAACCTTACCTACTAGGGCTAACAGAGAGGTTATTTCGAGTATTTTAATTCCTGCAAATTACAAGCTTAAAGAGTGGAACTTAGGACAGGACATTATATATGCCTCCCGCAAAGCATTACAACATGTTGAACGAGAGAGTCTTCTGTAGTCACCACGCCCGGCAGGCCAATTGGTGATCGCAGTATTTGAAGTAAGGCACTACCGGCTGCTGCCCATCTCCTGGTCCCTTAGTCAGCTTTTACGACACTAACTGGAGAAAAGAGTGGGGCCAGTATTATTTCTCGGGCTATGGAGAGAGCTATCCTTGGAGTTTCACAAAAGGATATCCGGAATGTAGATATCCGATATAGAAACAAAGTTACTGACATAGCTATCAAAATTAGCAAGCTAAAGTGGCAGTGGGCAGGCCACATAGCACGCAGAACTGATAATCGCTGGGGAGTAAAGGTTCTCGCATGGCGAGCAAAACGAAGAGTGAGAAGACTATTCGATAGATCGATGACGACCGACACCGTAATGGATGGAGACGCTATTTGTGGCGTCGATAGGGGGAGGCCGCAATTAAATTATATATTAAATTCGTAATTGTGGACGCGTGTGATATATATATATATATATATATATATACATATATATAGTAAGGGGGCGAGAATGCTGGCCATCTCACAAAATACCGCGGTCGTATCGAATCAGCATGTAAAACACAATTAAATACATTTGCTTAGCAAAACGCTAACAAACACAGATCGCATCTCGCGCCGTCTTTCCGGAAAGATCACAGATCTGTGATCCTACTGGACCGACACGACAGAGTAGTGTGGATATGCCAACACTATTATCAGATAACCGAAACCTCACGACTTTTTCCCGTTCGTGGATTTACCTCTGATCACTACTCAGAGCGTGGATCTTATGAGGATTAGCTACTAAGGGATAGTCAAAGGCACGCCCAATCTTACGTTCGGCACATTTTGCAAGTCATTTAATACGTAACAGGTTGCCTTTAAGCGAAATGTTAGCTAGATAGTGACTATGTGTCATTATTCTCATCTGTAGACCTCATCTTTTCTATGACCTGACATTTTTATTGATGTTTGTACCTATCTTACAGTTCCTCCGCAGTAAATGGTTGAGCATGTGGCTCTCGATCCACAGGTCCATGTTTCAAATTCCGGATTGGGTATATTTTCATGTTTTTTTCCATTTAGAACATTTCAGGCTTCCATCACCTGATTGCTCGATGAGTTAGACGATTCTGTGGTATGGAGCGCACGTTAAGCCGTGGTGTTGGTCTAGAAAGTACCTTAAGTCTTTGACGCTGACGCATATAGCAGCGGCTCGTAAAGTCGGATACCAGAGTTGTTACACAGCATACACGAAGAAAGAATGAATAATCTGCGTTTTGTTTTTTTATTTTTATTGTACGACTGGGAAGCGCTTGGCCTTCATCTCACCTAATAACAAGTTGAGATAAGGCCGAAGGTGGAGGCGCACTTCTCCCGGAATCTTCAATAATCTGAGGAACTGGCTATCTTACATCAAAATGCCGGAACACAACTTTTATTTTAAGAATCGTTAGTGTGGCAACAGTATTACGTACGATGGTGGTAGCTAGCCAGGCGGGCTTATACAAAATCCTACCATCAATCAAAACAAGCACAATATTGCTCCCCTGGGGGTCGAACCCGGGACTTCTGGATCTGAAATCAGTGGGTTGAATCACATTGGCCGGTTATCAGATATTAAAGATATTGTGCTTATCCATATTAACATGTCCCGCTGCAATCAAAGATTTTTTAAATAGCCCATTAGGAGTCTTTAATTTGTAAACCCTCGCGCAGATTATCTCAACATTCGCAAGCTAAATCCAACTCAACCCCATGGAAATAAGGTTGAAAATAATATATGTTTCTTGCATCAACTTTGTAGGCAGCCTCTAAAGCTTGGGTTACACCAAAGTTGGTAATAAAACCGTACTTAATGATATGCCCTGAGCTTTATATGGTCGGAGGTGTGGAGAAAGCAATATAAAAATATTATTTTACTTTTCGACGCTAAAATAAGATTTTCCACTGAAATGTTATGCTAGAACATGTTAATAGAGATTAATAACAAGATTCTCTGTTTAAAGTTTATTTTTAAACATACTAGAAAAGATTTATAGCATCTATTTATTTGTACAGCAAAATAATTTCACATTGCATAGGTTAGAATGGTTTGGAGGTGAAATGCTAAAAAAAATGCTGGTTTGAGATAAGGCGAGGTGAGTTTTTGAGTTATTACACTTGTGGTTTGGAAGAGGTCCATTATCAACTAACTATGTTGCAAATGATGTAAGAAACTACTACACTTTTTTCATCATCATCACCATCCCATTAGTGTCCACAGCTGGACAGAACCTGCTCCAAAGCTAAAAAAGGAGGGTTTTGCCATAATCACCACGCTTGGCATGCGGGTTGGTGATAGCAGTAAAGGTGTAAATAACACACGGAAGGTAGCTGCTGCCATTCTTCTGCTGAGATCCCTTAGTCGGCTTTTACGATATCCATGGGCTGAGTAGGAGGGGTTGATTCTTAAGACCCGCCACGGCGTACTAAACTTTACTACTTCGCAACTAGCATAGGGCCTTATAGACCCTATTCCAAGGAGCAGTTTCAGTAAGGTCCTAAAGTCCCGTACCTGAAGGCGATCAACGGAACCCATATAACTTCATTTTTATTTTACGAAGGGGAAGTGCTCGGCCTTCATTCACCTGTTTTTCATGTTATGATTAGGCCGAAGGTGGAAGCACACTTCACCCGGAATCCTCATTGGTCTGAGGAACTGGCTATTTTACCTCGATTTGAACACAACAATTTTAAAATTGTTTTTCCGGCGACAGAGTTGGATAAGATGGTGGTAGGCGAACTGAAACAAATTCCTACCACCAAATAGATAAAGTACAATATTGTACTCCCCAGGTGTTCATTACTGGAATCTCTGGATATGACAATCATATTGGTTTCGTTATGCCTTCCGTTCCACGCTTTCCTATTAATTTATAAGAGAGCAGTGCGGTGGTCGCAATTTGAACGTATGAAAATCACAGTCTTTACTCCTGGAGTTGTATTTATTATCCAAGAAGTAGACGAAGACTTACCATTTTTAACCCGCCTTTGTGGTCCAGTTATTCGCCTACCGGCCGCCTACCGGCGGAACCCCAGGGGAAGTACAATATTGTGCTTGGTTTGGTTGGAGGTAGGACTTGAAGTCCACCTGGCTAGCTACCACCATCTTAGGTATCAACATCTTAGGTATAATTCTGTCGCAATAACAACAATTCTTAAATAGTTGTGTTCAGGCATTTAGAGGTAAGATAGCCAGATCCTCAGTTTATTGAGGATTCCTTTTGTTTTATCATAACTTGAAAAAGTTAGATGGAGGCCAAGCACCGCCCGTACTACAATAAAAAAATAAAATCAATTCTCAGATATACGAAAATAGGGCTTCAAGTCAAACCGGTGAGCTACTAAAACCCGGTCCACTCAGAAGTCCTTGCGATGCAAATTTATTCAGGGTCCGCGCAAAGCGTCCCCGTGACGTCTTTTTACTCGCGTTGTCTATTTACCGGCGATCGCTACCGACGGTACTAAATAACAGTGTCGCAGAACCCTTTACGCACGCCGCGCCGCCGCCTGGACGGGGTTATGTGACTATTTGCCAGCAACAATTCTTTTTTAGTACTTCATTTCCTTTTTTTAATTTAATTTATTTAATTTTCTTACAACAGGTTAACAGGTTACAAGTTGAGCTAAGGCTGAAGGTGGAGACGCACTTCACCCGGAATATAGGCCTTATAATAACTTGGAAATCAGGTGAGATGAAGGCTAAGGAGCTCCCCGTCGTACAATAAAAAAACTGTGCAGCAAGAAAGCAATGGAAGTGTTAATAATAGTTTTGCTTAGTGAAAACTGTTGGTATATCGGACTTACAAAAACTTTTGTTGAGTTGGTTGATATGAAAACTGGTACAAAGCATATTGTACTAGCCGTTTGGCACTTGTACAGTACCTATCTGTCAGTATGAAGTATTAGTATGTGTTGAGTGCTGATGATGATGATAAAAACTGTGGTCGATAAGTAATAATAAAATTGATTACAACGTTAGTCCAATAGTGAGTCAAGCTGAATGAATGAATGAATGAACACTTTATTGTACACAGAAATAAATACACATAACAAACATCTAACAACAATAGCGTCTAAGTACAATGGGCGGCCTTATCGCTGAAAGCGATTTCTTCCAGGCAACCTTGTAAGGCGAAATGTAAACAGTAAAAAATAATAATAACAGAAATAGTGCACCACAATAAGTATATAAATGAACAGAAATTACAACAAATACTAGCTACATATATCATTAATACAAACTATGGACTAATACATACCTACAACAATAATATAAAACAATAAATCAAATAGTCAAATAAATAAATACATCAATATAAGTAGTTGTATATGATATATAGGGTCAGATTTAAATAGAAGCAAGGTAGTGAATTTTCAGCCTCAATTTAAAAGTATACACTGATGGAGCCAGTCCTATTTCAGTGGGCAAGTCGTTCCAAAGCCGAACGGCCTGAACACTGAACGAGTTACCATATAATGTTATGGGGGGGAAATTTTAACAAAAAGTTTTCTGATGATCGAAGACCATGTGAGTGTGAGGAGTACAGAAATTCAAATCTGTCTTTAAGGTAAGCAGGTGATTCAGGGAAATCGGAAATAACGTGTGTGACTATCCGCTACTGTTTAGCTTGAGTTTTTGTTTGCACTGCTCGTTTCTTTGAAGTGAGGTAAAATTACACATACCTAGGTAACATATCTTCTTGGTAGAAGAGTATAAACACTATACTGTATGTACTCTGTAGATATTACCGTTTCGATGATAGAGCTTGTAAAAATTACCTGTTAAGTTCGTAAGAGTAGTAGAGTTCCTTGTGAAGGGGCTCGGCCAGGGAAGTACTAACAACATACCTATTTTGGCTTCCAAGCAGTATTGCTGCGTTTCGGTTTAAAGAAAATTTTGCTGGTGAAATTATGGCCACACGGGGCTTAGCACCTTTATTCTTCAAGTTGATGGCGCCATGCAATGCAGTGTAGGTCATGTTCTTTGCGGATATTTGACCACGTAGTCTTGGCATAGGCAAGAACTAACATCAGGTTGGCTGCTTGCTTGTTCTATCTCCTATATGTAAAAAAGAGATGATGTGCGCTTACCATAAGCCAAAAACAAGATTTCAACAAGTTACGACAGTTTTTCTTAATTCTTGGCTCCATCTTGCATACGCCAGCCACGTCGCGCGCCATTTTCTGCGCCCGTCGTATTTCGGCGCGCGCATTGCTATCTGATCCGATATCCGATGTACATCGTATCGGATAAGATAATGCGCACAGCTGATTACCCGGTAGGCACTGGTTATTGATCTCTAAGGCCTAATGTCTTGGCATTCACATTAAACGGGTACTTTAATAAAGGTAGCGGTTACCTATTCTGTAGATATATGTGGTGCCGTAAGATAGGGATCGAAACACTGTAGGCCACAGAGCAGCAAAGCCTTTCGCACGACCGAGTACCTATGATAAGGCAGGAGGTGAGGGAAGGTGGAGGCGCACTTCACCCAGAATCCTGAACAGTCTGAGTAAGCTATCTTACCTCTAGATACCGGAACACAACAATTTAGAATTGTTGTTATGGCGACAGTCTTCGGAAAGTTGGTAGCTAGACAGGTGGACTTGAACAAAGTCCTACCACCAACCACACTATGTACAGTATTGTATTATTGTCATCCCCTGGGTATCGAACCCGGGACCTCTTGATCTGACACTGTACCACTAGACCACAGAGGCTGTTAAAAGTCTCACGCGCATGGCTGAAGATTTTCATAGCCGAACGGATAAAAATATCTAAGCTAGTTTTCATCGCGCGGGCGAAGCCGTGGACAAGATGCAAGTCCATCTGATAAAGTAAAGCCCTACATTACCTGCGCCAATCTTCATCAGCCATCAGTCTCCATCTTCAATCGGCCCGATACCTCCTCAATCCCCGTCCAGATTCGATCTCTGATCAAAGTGGCGGTCAATCAACGAACAATTAATTAGGTGGAACACACACTGCGACGATCAAGGATTGTAGGATACAATGTCTTCTGGATAATCCCGCCTATTTTTTTTGTTCATTGGTTTTTCCTCTGTGTTACGACCCTAATGTCTTCAATAAGAAAAGTTAATAGGCACCTTCTAATCCTTGCCTGGTAAGTTTCAAGTGCCGATTCAACCGGGACTAGTTGTTCAACTAAAATATTATGAAATGTTGAAAATTCTGCACTTTTTTTTTACATTAACTTTGCCAAATCTTACACATCTCCGTGCGCGCAGTTTAAAAATGGGATCGAAATTTTCTCTCTACGAATATATATTACTAGCTTCTGCCAGCAGCTTTTCCCGTGTGCTACCTAGATAAGAAGTAGCCTGATATGTTTTTACTGGTCCAACACAATGAATTTTTTGCAAATTTCAGCTCAAGCCGTCAGTAATTTTAGCATGAAGGCCACAAAAAACGCATCAGTTTTGTGAGGCAATGTTTGACATCGCATTTCTATCCCATGGGACAGTTCCCATGGTACACCTCGGTTTACCATAACCTAGGTTTCTTTTCATCCTATAAATCAGTATTTATAGGATGAAAAGAAACCTAGGTTTCATTCCCGGTCTAGAGCAATATAAATGCAAAGATTTAGCTCAATCCATTCAGAACTTTGGTGTGAAGGAGGAATAAACATCCATCCAAACATCTAAATATCTAGTAAAACCTCTGCTTTTATACTATTCGTAGGATCACATCATAGACGCCTGTACTTTAGTTGCAGCTGTACAACTGATTACATATTACCCTTTACCCACACCACTTATTATGTGTTACTATACAACTGAATATAAACGAATATCTTCGCTGCATCTGAATTACTTGAACAGCGAATGTATTAACATGAGCTTTGCTTAGAGTTGATATGGCGCTAACATGTCCATAATATATCTAGAGAGAGTGACTGACTGACAAAATCAGTCAGTCATGTATTGTTCCTGTTTTATACCAGGTAAGCTATATCCAGTATTTTCTCCCTGTCTGTCTGTCGGCAAAGAAAAGAGAGGAGCGCTAAATCGAGCAGCACCAATATCTTTGGAAGCCGGCGCGTGTCTCGGCAGCCACAAAGGGATGTCACGCGATGGGACAGAGCTACCGAGTACGCTTCTATACGTATACATGTATACTTACCACAGCCTTCGTATACTAAGTACGCACGTAAACCACTGCCTACTTATATCATGAAGGTACTGTTTGTATTGAGTTTCTATGCAATCAATTGGAAATTGTTCTTTGGGTTCTTACGGTTCTAATACGAAATAAGATTTCATAGTAGTCTGTACGCCTTTACATTATTATATCAACAAAAAAAGGTTCCTTTGTAAATTTGAAGTGAAATTGGTGGGACATGAGGCAGAATATATAAACGCAGTATTATTTTTTATTGACCGAGCGAGCGAAGCGTCTATGTTACAAGACTGGCCAAAAATGCTTTTGTCCGCTGTCTGTCGGTTTGTTCTCGTCTACAGGTCGCATTTTTCAACCGATTTTCATAAAAATTGGCACACATGTTCCTTGATTAATTATTTTTTTTACTCGGGGAGAAAAGGGGGGAAGCTTGCTGTAGCGTTATTTATCAACGGTTTTGAATTAAATTAAAAAGATTGAACTCTACCCAAGATGTTGTGAAAAATAAAACAAAAAGGGAGAAAAGGGAAGAAGGGAAAAGAAGTTTGCCGTAGGTTTTTTTTTTTTCAAAATGTATACCTACCCAGTCGTCTCCGCTTTTGCGAGACGAACTCGTAGACATCAGATTTGACCTCCTAGGATCAGGTCAGGGGAACGCGAGAAAACACTAATACTTATTCCCTATTTTTGGATTATGCGAACGAGAGTTATGCCGTCACAAACATTGCCACTTATATATATACATACATACATACAGTCCCGGATTTCCTAACTTAACTCAGAGATCTCATTCGCTTCGCTCACTCGATCAATTAATTTCATATTTACACAGCGCCATCTAGCTCCAAACTTGCGAGCTTGTTATTATGGGATCTTGATTACGGATAGAATACTGCTTTTTTTGCAGCACCCGTACACAAAACAAACATTTATACTCATCACTCAAATTTTTGTACCGAGTGGGAATCGAACCCACAACTTACAGTGCAGAAGGCAGAGCTAATACTGAGCTGTGAGACCTGTCTTAATAATAAATTGTTATCATATAGGAATAATAATTTGTAAGATGTCAACAATTTCAAAGATAAAGGTATAAACATAAATGTGTATTTGTGTATTAAAAAAACATTAAAAATAATATGTACAATTAAACTAACTATGTACAGAGGAAGCAGTCGGACTACCTAATGACCGTGACAACCGTTAAACATATAAATTGAATAACACATAAATTGTTAAGCGCTTTTGATTTGATATATAATATTTATCAATATGCAAAAAATCCATACGTAAAATCAAATATTTAAAAGACAAATCATGGACTGCTGCAACAACAAAATATGATACTGCAAAACGCCAGTTAAAAACCCTAAGCTATCTCCTGCCTCTTAATCCATTACTGTGCGTCAATATATTATTTATCGGCACCCCTTATCGACTGTGCGATATCTCGATAACGCAGGTAAATGAGGCCTGGGACCATTACCTCCATACCTCCTACCTCCTTGATTTACGGCTAGGGGGTCTCGTAAATTGGCATTCATAATATCACCCATACTGACACTTAAGCATGTTTAGAAACCTAGGATTATTATAAAACTGGCGATGCTGTTTCTGCTCATCGTCATATTTAAAATCGTCGTGGAACTGACTGATTAAAATTTAAATAATGTACATTATAGATTTAAAGCTTAGGTACCGATCAATAAGAATTTTGAATGAAAATACATAATGTTGAAACATTTCAACATTATGTATTTTAGGCTTCGGCATTTCAAGGTGATATAATATTTTGATTTTATACATTTTGATTTGTATTCGTTTCACTTGCGGATAATCCCTTTTTCTTGAAAAAATCGGGATAAAAAGTATGCTATATCCAGAGTACTCCAAATTTATTTTCCGAACAAAGATACACATTATTATCATCAGCTTAGCAAGCAACACCGCGTAAGTAATATTTAGCTTAAAAATATATAGTTATTACCTATAATATAATATAGTTATAAATATGTTAATAGTTGATAAATATAGTTGACACAATTTAACAATATTTTACTTCAATTGAACTTACTAGATAAAAACTTTTATTTTTTTCAACCTTCACAAAGTGTCACAAAGTTGAAAAAACTGGAAGAAAAAAACAATTAGTTCAACTAACTAATTAGTTTGAACTTAGAGTTGAACTAAGTGGATTATTGGGAAATTTATAGGGTAACCTGTTTTTATTTTGAAATCGCTCATCATAAGGGGTTCAACATTAAGGTGGAGATTCAGAATGAAATGTTTATTTCACTACTTTTCCAATGCGTGAGAAACTTTTCGAGTCCGAGACAAACAATAAAATCATAAAACCCGTTTTGGACAAAATATAAGGTTTGAGACGAGAGAGTAAGGGCAGGTACTTTAACCGTTATAGTTACAGGAAAACGTTCATATGAGACCATCCATAAATAACATTTTGAGATATTCCGAACTGCATTCATACATTTTGAAAAAAAATATAGTCAAAATGGTAGTTTTACATGAAACTATTTTGATGCCGTTCGATCCTGTTTTTTATAAAAATCAAGTCTTTATCGGATCGACTGAGGTTTGAGTACTAAAGAAATGGCAGAAATTGTGAAAAACGTTTTCTTGTAACTTTAACGGTACCTACCCTTACTGTTCCGTCTCAAAAATCCACCCAATGTGAGAAACTATTTTCTTCCAATATTTTTGTGTGATTTTTTTTTCGATGCTATTTAATTAATTAAAGTTCACAAAAGTTGGTCCATCTTCTCTTGAGTTACAAACGGTGTAGTAGTAACGCGCGTTTGCTTTATATGCCTCTATATATTGTTATAATCCAGATTAACAAAACACACAGTTTGTCGCCTTGTATCATATCCAAGGGCTTAGTTGGAGGTGTTCCAATGCACAAAAGCAGACACGTGCGGTATCTTAACTGTCCTTTTTACCCAGTTCCGTAAAACCAAAACACGTTTAACGACCTATTGTAGTGAGTACATTTACGTTTATAAACATGTGGCTAAATAAAAGAGATCTGCGAGTTAGCGATAAGCCACTTGGCGAATCATAAACTAAGTTTGTTTAATTTGTTTAATCAACCGATAAATAGGTCTCGATTTGACGGTAATTTTACACACATTACCAAGATCTGCCTGTTTCTGATGCATACTGTTTGAAGGGATATATTGAACTGATGTCGTTCATCTAGTTGCGATCTTAATTTTACACACATTACCAAGATAGAGTTCTGTTTCTGATGCATACTGTTTGAAGGGATATATTGAACTGATGTCGTTCATCTAGTTGCGATCTTAATTTTACACACATTACCAAGATAGAGGCCAGTTTCTAATGCATACTGTTTGAAGGGATATATTGAACTGATGTCGTTCATCTATTTATTTTTATGTTAAAACCTTGATTTGTGGATAGCACAGTGGTCTAGATTAAGAACATTGCTGAAATTTGATATTATTTAAAGTATTTATACAGATTTAATAATAATGTAATGTAGTCGTTTGTTATTCCTTAAATAAATAAATCTAGTTGGGATCTTAAATTTCGCTATCATGAATAGGAGATATAAATGTTTTATTTTGAAAGTACAATATAAAATATAAATGTATGATAATAATATTTAAAGACATTAATTTGTTCACACAGCGCCATCTAGCCCTGAACTAAGCAAAGCTAAATATGGAAACAAGATTATAGATAAAATACTTGTTTTTTATTTTTATTTTTTGTAAATATATACTTAACATAGAATAAAACCAAGCATAGAACAAACATAACATTAAACACACGAATGTTTGTTCCGGTTGGTAATCGAACCCACAACCTACAGCGCAAAAGGCAGAGCTACAATCTCCGAGTTAAGTTGGGAAATCCGGCACTGTATGTATGTGGCAATGTTTGTGACAGCAATACTTCGACCGGGTTATTCAATTTAAATGAAATTTACACTGTAAAAATATAACTGAAAAAAAAACAATGTTGAATCTTTTGAATGATATAAGTCCCAAAACGAAAATTGTTCGTATCTTTCAACTCCCATTCGATCAATTAGATTTAACGATGTATTTTAATGTTGAAGTGTAGCTATTTTAAAACATTCGCAAAGCCTTATCGAATCGAACTCGAAAGTTTCCGATGGAGATTCCGAGAGCGCTATTCTTAACTCCGAAATCGAAATATTTTGACATTAGAATTCGATGCTTCTCACAGAAGATTTTCATAAATGGTGTGAGAATAGCGTTGAAATCTATCAGATTCTATGTCAGATCCGACAAAAAGTGACGTTTCCGATCCGAAAACTTTCGGTGTGTTTGAAAATCGCTTTGCAGGTAAGTAACGATATCTATCAACTGGATTAGGTTTGTTTACAAGGTTTTATTGAAAGTCCAGAAGATAGATTATTTTAGTGTTGCTTTGCCAGCGTTCTTCTCTTCCATCTATAGTACACATTCATAGGTTGAGTAAATTCTAACACCATCAATTTCGGCTGTTCCTGGCAATATACTCCAAATTTATTATCTTGACGAGGCTCGAAATGCTTGGCATAGTGCTTGTCCTAATACCGATCCCCAAAACACCTTTCGGCACAACGGCAGTAGGACGGGCCTCTGTGCGAGTTGATAAGGAATTATCTATTACGTACGTGCTCAACCTCCACAGATCGTGCTCGTCTCTTAGCTGTTTCAAAATGGGAATCAGGTCTTAGGCTGCAAGGACATCCATCTTACACACCGGTACACTTATGGCCACTTGTCTTCGGTAGGGTGCAAGATGCAGCGCCTCTCACCAGTGCCGGTGCGGTGCGGCTGCAGATCAACTTGGTTTTCACTGACTTTCATGTACAAGGTCTGCCGGCAGGATTTATTTGAGCCTTTTAGGGTCGAGACCTTGGGTCCGTGTGGAGCCGGTGCCCTGCGGGTTTTGAAAAATCTTGCGGGGCTTTTGATTGAGTCGACACGTGACCCAAGGGCTGACTCTTATTTAGGCCAGCGAATTAGCATAGCTATTCAGCGTGGCAATGCAGCCAGTGTCTTGGGCACGCTTCCGTCTGGTACTGGTCTGGAACATTTGAGTTACCTATGGGCCGTTTGTAACGGTCCTTAGGTAATCTGACTTTGTACATAGTTCATTTTATTGAATAAATATTGTTAAGTAAGTTATTTTAGAATTAATATTTTTTAAGCCTTCATCATTAACGATTAGAATTTTTAGACGCAAACGTGGAATTAGCTGCCAGCTACTAACTAAAGATGTTGTTGTGAAGTGACTAATTCATATAGGCACCTTCTAGGTATGCATCCCATTAAAAGACCCGTTAAAAATAAACAAGCAGATTAGGATAGATAAATAATTGCCTGATACAAGGGAAGCAGTCAGGTCAATAAGGACCGTTACAACTCAACTGGTCTAGTCCAGTACTAGACGGAAGCATGCTCAGGACACTAGTTAAAGACATTGCTACGCTGAATAGCAATTACAAATCGCTGGGTTAAAGAAGAGCCAGACAGGTCACACGTCTCCTCAATCAGATGCCGCGCACGATACCAACATAATGTACAATTAAACTAACTATGTACAAAGAAAGCAGTCGGTTTGCCTAAGGACCGTTACAAAAGGTACCTAACTCAACTGCTCCACACCAGTACCAGATGGAAGTGTGCCCACGACACTGGCTGCATTGCTATGCTGAATAGCTATGTTAAATCAATGGTCAAGATTCTTATTTTATACCCAAGGGTATCAAAACCGACCCTCACGTGTCAAAAGCACCGCAAAGTATTTTTTTAAACCAGGTGGGTACTGGCTCCCTACGGACCCAAGGTCTCGAAAGCATAAGGCTAAGATAGGTAAGCTCTGTCGAGACCACTGTTTTTGTGTCTATTGTGATCTTCGTCGAAGTAGCCGCCGCACCAGCCCTAACTGATGTCCCAGGCAGATAGATGGCGCACATGTGTAGACGGAAGTATAGCGTCCCACAACACCGTCTGGACGCTTACCAACCATCATTACGTAACAAACCATTCGGCTCAAGAACGACTGGAACATTGGACATGGAACTAACAGATTGGTTTCAAAATAATATTAGGTTTTGTGCAGCTTTTAAATAATACTTATTCGCATATGTAGGTAAAAATAAATAAAATTACGCGTTTGCCGGCGGGCAAATTCGTTCACTAATGTGGTCCAAGCCTGCCCAGTAGAAGTAATAAATGTATCGCCGCTATCTTCAAAGGAATCTCTTTGGGCGGCCGCTTCTGCAAACTATACGAGACTAGCTCTCACCTTAAGGCTTTGCTCAAGAATAATGAACTTTTTTCTTCCCAAATCAATTCCTTGACCATTAAGTAAGTACAAACATATGCAACCTTGAACCCTGAAACTTTTTATAAATCATAAAACGTCACTTCACTATAAAGAGGTTTTATGTGCAAACATATTTTAGTTCATTTCCATCTGCTTCGCCAGTTCGCCATTATCATCATTATCGTCATCACCACAGCCCGAAAAGTCCACTACAAGACTGAACTAAAGATGAAATGGACAAATTGTCCATATAGCTTCAGTTATTGAGAAGAAAACGATATCTTCAGTAAGTTATTTGAAGTTGAAACATGTGTGATAGTGATTAATATTTTTACACCACGGACCAGGAAAAAAATAAAAATGACATCATGAAAAAAACCTTTGACGTCGCAAGGAAGTATCATCATTGGTCATCAATATAATCATGTTTCATACATATCGGTACCTATATAGTTTTCTTAAGATCGACTTCCAGGCTTATAAAGTGTAAGACTAAGAGTAAGTGCTACTAAGGGACCTACTTAAAAGATGGGCAGCACCCTCCAGAGCAAATATAACCTTCCTAGCAATTGTTGAACGGATTACGGATAAAAAAACTTATTATAACTAATATAAAACCAGATAAAATAAAGTTCGTAATTCAAAATAAAACCCTCCAGATTTTCCGTCGGTGCGTAAAAGAGACAGTGCCTTCTGGGAAAGCTCACTCTATTGTTGACCTCATCTTTGCTCTGGCCTAAAGCTAGACAAGCCCTCTAGACTTGTCAAGAGCTGGAGGAGTGATGTGATGTGATGAATTAGTATCAGATCAGAATACGAGTAGGACCTAGTAAGATTCCTACTCACTATTGAGCATTATTTATACATGAGTCTGGGGGGAATATTACAGAATATTCACTTTTTTTATTTTACAACGGGGATGTGCTTGGACTTCATCTCACCTGATTTTTCTAGTGGTGATAAGACCGAAGGTGGAAGCGCATTTCACCCGGAATTCTCAACAAAATGAGGTACTCGCTATCTTACTTCTAAATGCCGGAACACGACAATTTAAGAATTGTTGCTATGACGACAGAATTAGGTAAGATGGCGGTAGGACTTTGTTTAAGTGCACGTGGCACTTAAACAAAGTCCTACCGCCAACCAAACCAAGCACAATATTATACTCCCCATCTGATACCGGTAGGCGAACTACTAGACCACAGAGACGTTAAAAACCCTGACAGAATATCGCAGACAAATGGATAATGTATATTACTATATAGTGCTGTGTTCCTACGGTGAGTAAGGCCCCAGAGCTCCTTACGCGGGTAGGCACCGCGCGTGTGACGCTTCTGGTGTTGTATGCGTCCATCGGCAACGGTAGCCACTCACGATCTGGTGGACCGTATACCTTAGTAGCATATGTTATAAAAAAGAATAATGACCTGATTCATAGATCCCATAGACCCAGGCCACGTCCTACTTAAAGTAGGAAAAAATGACTGGACACTACATAAACCAGGTAAGGTATCTGAGGAGTATTTTATGTTCTGGAGTCAAAATCTGTTGTTGAAATTTCAAATGATTCAAATGTTTTACCTTTTGTTGTTGAATTTTTGCTTAGAGATGAAAATCCGATATTATGTTTCTTGTCTGTGTGCCTACTCTATGGTTATGTAGGTTCTATGTAGGTATGGCATACTGGTAAGAGTTGTGTTTCCAAGTGGTTCTGGGCAAGCCTTTCGATCCAGTGGTACTGGGTTCAAGTCGTGCACCAATGGGCATTTCGGACTTTTGGAAGACTATGTGCGCATTTGACACTTGCACATCATGATCTGATGGTGATGGGCCAAACATTCTTCCAAAATCCGAATGGCATATATCATTGGTGTGACCATGTGCAGAACGTCAGTTTTGATGTGCCTCTATCAACCACGTAGTAGGTGATCTTCTTAAAACTCGCGCTCTGAGTAGTCATCAGAGCAATTCTCGAAGGGAAAAAAGTAGCAAGTCTGTTTTTTATATAGAGGGTACCAGTTAGGTACTTACAATCACAACGCACAAACACCAAAGACCCCGTACAAATAAAAGGAGTATAACTAAATAATTTGCGGCCAAGGGTGTGCCGGCCCGCGGCGCGCGCGTCTGTAATTATGGAGCCGCGATCCCGCCCCCGTAAGTATTGATGTATCGGTAGACATTTTTGTAAATCAATTGAGTTATCATGGATTTTTTTTATCTTTGGTAAGGTTGTTTTATCAGGTTTTTGTCGCTAATGGACACTTCACATGTCAAAATTCATCAGCCGAAACGATTACCCGGTTACCGATTTTACCGGATTACCTACGTCATTATGACGAATAAATATATGTAGTAATATTTACGTTACCATCTGCCTCATAAACATTTACTCGAATAAAAATAATCTCCTGAAACAGTCCGAGAATCGATACATTGAACATATGACAAACGCTTTTGAAGGTAAGGAATCACTTTGAAGGTAATTTCAATGGGTTATACAGTAAGGTATTTAAAATATTACATGGGTACATACCCGAAGAGATTCAAATAAATCAACTAGCTGGCGTATCCAATACACATTTTTTATTTTGATAGATCAAAAGCTCTTAACCTCGAATCTCGCATCAGCCATAATGAGGACTCTATTCCATCGTATACGATGGGGTACCCACAAATACAAACTGCATTGCCATGCTGAATGGCCAAGCAAATCGCTGGCCTAAATAAGAGCCAATCCTTGGTCAATCGTCACCTCAATCAAAAGCCACGAAAGCTTTCTTTACAAATGCTTGCATATTGGTACGGATATGTTTTTTCTGAGCGCATAATATAATATTTTTGAAAGTGCTTAATCCTAATAAATGGAATATTAACCAGATGAGGATGACACTCTTGTAAAACTGTTTTCTAACAACATCGGTTCGAACTAATTTACATACAGGGTGTTTCAAGTGCGTGTGGTTCAAAATTAAATGATTTGTTTCGCATTGATCGTATCACCGCCAAATGAGCAGTTGTTAGTTGATTATGGGATAAGGCTGGTTTATGAGTACGACCTCTCAAATAAGCACAGCCTACTTTATATACGTAACGTATAGTTATACGTAAGAGAACTTCAGACACTTTTTCAAGCATTGCACGCACACGTGATATTTGACAAAGTCAAAGAGTGAATTAAGAAGTAGTGAGAATGAAATGGACCAATGGTCGAATGATGACCATTGGTGTCGCTCAATTGTCAGAATTCTACCGTTCAATAGTATTCATAACATACCATAGTTAGGGCTGGTGCGGCGGCTGATTCGGCAGACGATCACAAAAGGCGTAAATATAGAGGTCTCGGCCGAGCTTACCTATTTGAGCCGTTTGGTATCGAGACCTTGGGTCCGTGGGGAGCCGGTGCCCATCGGGTTTTACAAAATATTTAGGGGCTTTTATATGAGGCGACACGTGATCCCAAGGACTGGCTCTTATTTAGGCCAGCGAATTAGCATTGGTATTAAGTGTGATGCAGCCAGTGTCTTGGGCACGCTTCTGTCTTATGATCGACTGTTTTAGTTTGTGTTTAATTTTTAATTATATAGATATAGTCATATTATTTTAAATGTTTGCAATTTTTTTTATTGTAAGACGGGGATGTGCTTGGCCTTCATCTCACCTGATTTTCAAGTTATGATATGGCCGAAGATGGAAGCGCAGTTCACCTAAAATCCTCAACTAACTAAGGAAGTCGCTGTCTTACCTCTGAATGCCGGAACACAACAATTTAGGAACTGTTATTATGAGAGAATTAGGTAAGATGGCTAGCTAGCATAGCCAGGCGGACTTAAACAAAGTCCTACCACCAACCAAACCAAGCACAATATTTCTCCCCTGGGGATCGAACCCGGGACCTCTGGATGTGAAATATGTGAGTTGAACACTAGACCACAGAGGCGATTTTGTCCCGTCGCGGGTTGTGAAATTTTGTGTCATTAACACATACCTCTTTTCATATGTAAACTTTTTTCCCTTCGAGGATTTACCACTGACCACTACTTAGAGCGTGGATCTTATTAAGATCACCTACTAGGGGATAGTCAGAGGCACGCCCAAACATACGTTTATACTCACGTAATTTTTGAATGAAGATACATACTGATTTTTAAAGCAACAATTTTTCTGATTTCATATGAATATGTATAAATCAATCAAAAACAAAACAAACTATTTGAAATCAAACTATATCAAATTAATTAAGCTCGTAGTGTCTGTCTGTCTGTCATGTTTCATGAATGCACATCACGCTGATACCCCGGAATAAATAAGATAAAATTCAAATAAAAATAAAATATTCAAAATTTTTCAAATAAAACATAATTGTTTTCGAATATAAATTTTATTGTTTTATAAATTTTCTTACAACTAGAAATTGTCGCAGCCGACCTAAACAATTAAAAATTACAAAAAAATAACTACGTTATTTAACAAAATAATTCAGTGAGATATTTATTTATTTATTCTACAGTTTATACAAAAATATTAAATTTATCTAAACTAACAAGTTTATTTACGATTTATCTACAAATTTAATGGAAGATCTTATTTTTCGAATGTATTATTTTCTAATATTAATTAACTTATAATCATGAAATATACAAAAATAGTTACAAATAAATAATGTTTACATAGGAATCATAAGAATTACCTCTATGGTAAAGATTTGATTATGTTTAGGACATTTTTTAACATGAACTAAAATACCTACTAACATAATTTTTTACAACTTTTTAAATATATTTGAATCAAACCTATTTATAAGGTTGTAAAAGAATCGTTTGAGAAGGCAAATTATGTTAAATTAATAAAAATAAATTGGTTTGATAATGAAAACAGCCTACAGTAGTATTTCTGCTCCATGCAATCGCCGCCAACATCACTTAACCCATATTTCTTCAATATTTTTATAAAATAAGCCATTGCATGCTACACTGGGAAATTTTCTTGAATGTAGGAAATTATGTTTTTATATAGGAACCTCGATTGCAAGAATACGTCAAACACTCGAATCATTTATTCAATAACCCTTCTTCTTAAGCAGTTGGGTAAAAATACACCCTATTATAAAAAAAAACAAGGGTTTATTATTTATTTATAGTCAATTAAACGCTACTTTGTTAAAAAATACAGTGCCAAATACAATTTTGTAGATTGAGAAAAAAATACATTTATCGTATTACATTATACTTTCAGTTGGCTTTTTTACATAAATAGGCATATAAATTAATGACGCACACTGTACTATAAAAATACAGTCAGCAAAAGTATCATTATATTTGTTCAAGAACAGGCAGCATTTTTTTTTTAAACATTCATCAAAAACTTGCCTAAACATGATTGTTCATTATAGGGATAAATATATCCAGAAACATGTCAAATACAATGATGTCCTGAAGGCACAGCATATCACAAAATGTACATTATACAGCTCAAGTCACATTCAACCTTATTTTTGGAAGATTTGCAGGACCCACGACACTACTAATACACAAGGTGTGCTTTCCTCCGTAGCAGTGTCAGGTCAACCCTGCTGAAACTCTTTGGGCTATTAAGAGTATCTCCTATCCCAGTCAAGTGCTGTAGCAAGTCTGCCTGACCCCAGCCAGGATCACACTAAACTCATCATCTGGCTTCACGGCCTCGCCAGGGGTCACCGGGGCGTAAGTTACTGGCGGGGGAGCGGAGATAACCGAAGCGTACGGAGCGTACATCCTCTCGTGGCAGTACTCCGGCCCAGGCGCCTGCTCCCCGCAGTAAGGTCTGTAGTTCTGCTGCTCGTATCTGTACTGCTGATGTTGGTGCTGTTCCATCCCTTCCGGATTATAATCCAGGTATTTGTCAAACTCCCTCGCGTCAACGTCGGACTCGGGAGACTCCGTCCTGTTCTCCGCGCGAGGCATGTAGCTCTCCTCCTGAGTCTGATTCGGAGGCTCCTCTGAAAAGTACGAGCTACCGGTATCGTATTCAGTTTTCGGTTGTTGCTCCGGGTAGTGGACGTAGGTGTCCTCAGTTTTGTACATCTGCTCGTACGGTTCGTACGCGTGGTACTGAACGGTGTATTCGTTTGGAACTGGTCCAGACAGAGACGAGGTGACGCGAGGAGTAGACGTGCCTAACGTCTGCTGGTCTTGTGACGTAGCTACGGGGGGGAAAAACGTTCCAGTGACGAGAGGAGGCTGTTCGGTCAAAGTCCTTTGAGTGCACATAACGTACATGCCATTGGCCATGCCCATGGCTGCGACTGGTGCGGGGGAAAACGACCCCGGGTTCCGATAAGTCTTGTAAGGCGAGTAATTTTCTGACATGGAGGACGCGTTCAACACTCTCCTTCTCTCCTCGTAATGGAAGTTTTCCTTCTCGTTTTCAACGGGAGAGGCATCAGGAGTCGGCAACGGCGCTTCAGCTGACGCGCTCCGTCTGCCTTGAGGTTCGGGAGACCTGGCGGGTGATGATTCCGGGGTTTGGACGTGGCCGTTGAATTGGTTGTAGTCTGAGGCGAGGGGCGAGGTTCTGTAGGGAGAGAATCCGGCCCCGGGGTTGTGCGAGAAGCGATCAGGGGAGCCCGTGTTTCCGTAGGGGGAGCCGAGAGCCGCGGAGGCGGTGGGGGGTGCGGAGACAGGGGTGGCAGGCTGGTTGGTTCTGGTCTTGTTCTGCTTCCGTCTGCGGGGCCGGTACTTGTAGTTCGGGTGTTCTGTCATGTGAATGACACGGAGTCTCTCCGCCTCCTCAACGAACGGCCTCCGGTCCTGCGGCGTCAGCGACCGCCACTTTTTACCTGCAACACAAAAGGCAAATGAACGATTGTTGCGCTGCGCTTGCACACGTTTTTATTCGGGGAGAAAATAGACGTGCGTGGATGGAACATGTTACTTTTTACTGTTCGCTGTTTATCACGATAGTCATGATGCGGAATAGTTCGCACCGTTATTAATAAACATAAATCTTTGCTAACGTAATGCTTTTCCAAGTCAATGATACGAAATAACCCTTCTACTTATAAACATTGTTTAATTATAATCAATTGATGAGACATAGACAAAGTTAAACACTGTAATGACTTGGTTAAAATTGCTGTGAGGCAAGATGGCGGGTTGTTCATAGATCAGCTGACTTCAGATTGTCATTCGACCAAATTAGACCACCACAGATGCGAAAAGTGTAATTTTGACCAGCATTATCGTTTAATTTTATTCTATAATCGACAATTTCATGTATTATCTGAGTTTAGATCAGCAACAACAAAGTAATGTATATAAAAGTGATAGAACATAATTGAATACAAGCATAGGTCAGTGAGTTGAGAGGTGGTTAAGTCAATACTCAGCAAAAATATCGCTACGTCTTACTAAGACAGCGATATTTTTATTTATAAGAGAAATAAAACGAAGATAGAGTCTCCAGTTTTGACACGATTATTAATAAGGTATGAGCATACTTTGAGATAAGAAGGTAACATAAGAGGTGTATTAATAAATAAGTGGTGGCTCCTGTCAGAAAGTCAAGCTAAAATAATCACGATAGTGTTTTATCAAATAACTATAAAACACGTTGTTTGAGCGCCATAAATAACTGCATACCGCTACTTCAGAGTAAAGAGACAACTCCTAAGACTTGTGCAAAGCAATTTCAATCATGTAACGTATAAGATAAAGTAGAAATTTCATCGCGTAAAGCGGTGTGAGGGTCGAAGAGAAATTATCGAATGGTTTGAACAATCTTTAGGGAGATTTATCAAGGCGACACTACTTGCTACTGGCGAAACAAACAACTTCACTGTAGTAAGGGGAGTGTCGATATTTTGTCGACGATTTTATCGATAACTTGTTTTGAGGTTGGAGTATAAACGTAAAATTCGGAAACGAATGATATGAGCAACACCGATGTGTTTATAATTTTGAAGCATTCATTTTCAGGCCCATGACCTGAACTTCCTTCAAGAATGGGCTCCAAATTTCATCTTCACGGTTGATTTAGACATTTTTATGTTGAAAATACGCAACAAGAGCCGCTGCTGCCCATTTCGATAAATAATTTGTCGCCTGATACCGCAATCGCCAGTAAAAAGGAGACAAACCTCTTCTTCTCACCAAGTTGATGAACTCTGCTCGATATTCTAAGGTCAATTCACAACAAGGATCGCATGAACGTGGCCAAAGAATTTATAACCTAGACCAGAAACATGTTTTTTACAGTTTGCCAAAAACACTAGCGCCTTTATCACGTTTAATATGGTCGATGTAGGTTTGAAGCTATTGATTTTCGGTAGCACATGTACCTACAGCCACAAGCCATCACCCAAAGCTCAATCCAGATACCTGGTTGAGTGATGTCAACGTCACTATGACAAATGACGGCCAGTGGCTTCCTGTTGCGTAGACTGATTGTCCATTAGTGAGGGCTGGTTATCGACGTTTTTAAATCGATATGGCTGAGTAATTAATGATTTATTAACTTATCTCGGAATTAGAGTTGTTGTCGTGTCAGCAGGGCTTCAATTATGCAATTGTTATTTGATTTTATTGTTGGTACATTTAAATGAGCCATACCTGTTGAAAAAAAGATATATTTAGTAATATTTTAGGGGCGTCAAAGTATTTTTTTACACTATTTGACGTAGCTTCTGTGAGTATAATAATTCTCACTTTGCAGTTGAATAGTTATTATAAGAGGAAAGTTAAAGATGTCTCGGAGATTAAAACACAAAAACATATCTTATAATCAAAAAATCATTTTCACTTAAAAATTGTCCCATCATAAACTTCATAACGCCTTCAATTGTTTACACAATATCGGAGCTAGTTGGCGGTCAAGTACCTCAATATTTTTTGTTCGAATTAGTCAGCTGTCAGTTGACAGATAAGAATCGAGTGACTACTGGATGCCATTACAGTGTCACCTCACTACTAAGGTACTTATTGGTACAGTCACCATCATAAATAAATATAACAGGACATTTATTTCACACATCGCCATCTAGTCCCAAACTAAGCATAGCTTGGAATATGGGAACTAGATTACGGATAAACGTTATTTATTTTTGTGATTTTTTTACAAAACAAACCAAAGAAAAACGGTTGGTATAGGAATACAGATGTACTCTGTTATTGTATACATCTTTAATATACTGTATTTTGTTCATTATTTATAGATTCTCATGTGATCAAAATCAAGTTGTTTTTTATTACAAACTTGCATTTGAATGTTATTATTTTTTATTCATTTAAGGCACGAATATCATCGATTCCAAAAACCACCCAAATCCTTATCGTTATAAATGACAAGTCATTAACCCAACCCCTATCACGGACAGTTCAATCTCTTTCTGGCAATGGACCAGGGTTTGAATGGCACACATCAATCAGAATTACAGAGACATTCAGATACGTCGTGTGTGATTTTTGGTGGCACTACTGGCATGTCTTATAATACCTTGTTTTGTATTCAATGGCTTATCGCTAAATCTATATCAATACTTACAGCATGTCATGCGACATTTTATAAGTATATCAAATGTAACGCTATTTGAATTTATCACTGATACCATGAATATGTATAGCAAATAATTGTGTGTGTTTTATTTATCAAGTAAGACTTATCTGACAAAATTCATGCTTCTGTGCTTAGATTTTGGCTGTGCGTTGACAATTTTTTTTTGCTGTTTATTTTAGCAATAAATAAGTGATAGTATGAGCATGAAATACGTGGCCACTTGTTTAAATTGTGAACTCAAAATAACAAACGTTGTCAATCATACATTACGTGTTTTAAACAAATATGTTGAGTCATAGAAGAAAAAGAAACATGTTCACTTGACGCAATAGTAGGAGAACTTTTAGAGAACTAAATTGCGGGAGAATGAGACGAATATAACGTGTAATTATATATACATATATACCCGTATAATGGGATTATTATACGGTTTATTTATTATAATTTACCCAATTTGAACTACAAAGATGAAGAGGAGAAAGGTAAACAACACTATCTGTACTTTATCTCATTCTTTCGCATGCTCTATAACCCTATAGATGTTTGTCTCTTTTAGTGTCGCTTTTTCGTTTCATTGAATTTCAAAACACAAAGGTGCTAAAGAATTTTCACTTCAAAAAAAAATCGACTTATTTTATTCCTTTCGAGAATATAGGTATAGATAATAGGAAACACTGTATATCTGTATTTTATCTCATTCTCTCGCATGCTATACCCTACAGATGTTTGTCTCTTTTAGTGTCGCTTTTTCGTTTCATTGAGTTTCAAAACACAACGGTGCTATAGAATTTTCACTTAAAAAAATACAGACTCACGATTTTATCCCTTTCGAGGATATTGGTATACCGTGAAAGAAAAGTCCTACATTTTGATATTTTGTTTCAAGTCTCGTAAGCATAAGACGTCAACACGGCGACGGCTCGATCCGTCATCCCTGTTATGATCCGGTGGTCCATCTCTACATCATTAATTAGATCGCGATTAATGATCCACTAATCATTTTACAATAAATAACTTGAGTTAAGTATTTTTTACGACGTTACCTACGCTTTCAGATCAGTAAAAGTCAGTTAATTATGATCCCATCTGTTTGGTATTCAACTTTTTTTTCTTTTTATTATACGACGGGGAGCCTTGGCCTTCAACTCATTGATTTACATGATTTTCCTGATTTCCAAGTTATGATAAAGTCGAAGGTGGAGGTGCACTTCACCCGGAATTCTCAATAAACTGAGGAACTGGCTATCTTACCCCTAAATGCCGAAACACAACTATTTAAAAATGGTTGTTAGTGCGAAATAATATTATATTAGGTAAGATAATGGTAGCTAGCCAGGTGGACTTTAACAAAGTCCTACCACCAACCAAACCAAGCACAATATTGTACTTCCCCTGGGGATCAAAACTGGAACCTCTGGATCTGGAACCGGTAGGCGAACCACTAGACTACAGAGGCGATTAAATAATAAATACGCGTTCAAAAATATTTCATTATGCGCACTGTAATCTTGTAATCTGTTTCCAGCGTCTGTATTTCCGTTGCGTGAAATACATAAGCACCTTCTAGGTAGGCTCGGTTCTTGTAGACCTAATCCTTATCTGTCCTAAGATTGAGGTCAAGAACAGACCAATTAAAAAAAACGAGTCTCAGATTCAAGACAAATTCAAACTACTTGCCTATATTTGCTGGGATAATTTTATCATATTTTTGTGACCTAGCTTGCGACTACCCTCCTGCCGAAGTCAGCAATAGGCAGTGCCTTTAAAAGACATTTTCTGGGAAATCTCCCTCCATCGTAGACCTCATCCCCTCCCAAGGCTAGCCTCGAGGATGACCCATTTAAATTAAAAAAAAAAGTTTCCTTCGCAAATACAAACAGTTAGCTCTGTTGTTAAAACTTTGTCACATGCTATAGTATCTGACGCCAGCTATTAACCTATCTCTCTGCCCTGAATTCGTTCAAAAACCGGTTCACTCGAACAATGAGACCGCGAAAAACCAAATCATCATTTTAAAGTCCCTAATTGCATTCACGTCATTGCACATCGGTTAATCTGTTAAATAATTTATCATCTGCGATATCGCTTAATCAAACCGAAAAGAGAAAATTATAAAACCTAGTTTTTGCAAAGTGTTGCTCTCACTCGGTAGATGGCAGCGTTTGTTTTTACCCCGACGGATGTCAAGAGCACGAGTTGCATTCTAAGTTTGAATTGTATAACCCTCTCTTTCGGTTTTGAGGCGAAATATTTTGTTTCATTCCAGCAAAATATATTTTTTGCATTTCGATTCTGAGTGCGTGCTGGCCTGTTTCTTTGTAATCGGGTTTTGTACGAAATCATGCTTTAGGCAGTTGGTTCTAGATTCATTTTATCGCGCATACTCTTGACTTCAAAGTCAGAAAAATTCTTGATTCACAAATACATTTTATTATAGATCTTTACAAAAATCAGGAGCTACTAACTTATCTACTGTTTAACTTTTTTCTATTGACTTATATATTCAAATCAATCTTATATATGTCTATAATCCATAGTACATGAACGTCTTGTTGAGTATTTTTTTATTGCATTTGGTAGGTATATTATTATTTACCAGGATAGTATTACTTGTAGATACATGCACTGACAAGACTTTTCCCCTCTAGAATACACCTCAGAAAGTAGATTGTTTGACGAAGGTGGTAGTCAAAAGCATGTCCAAACTTACTTTCGAAATTCACCGGTTTGCAAGTAGCTAGCATACACATCAAACGTTACTAAGGTTACGTTTAACCCATTGCTAATTTCAGCAATTGTAATGTTGATATGTACACCAAATGGAGCAGAGCAGGAATGCTGGTAAAATGGCAGCCGGTCCGAATTGGAGAAGGAAAACCTATGACAGAAGGCAATGGAAATCTTTGGAGGCCTATGCTAAAAGGCACAAGACCAGCGGACATTATTGAATATTTATATGTAAATTAACTCACGATTATCTCGGATTAAACGAAATCCGAGGATTCACCTCTGCTCATTACTCGAAGCATGGATCTTATGAGGATCATCTAGTAAGGGGTAGTCAGAGGCACGTCCAAACTTACGTTCGGCTCATGCCCACAGTTTGCAAGTAGGTAGCTAGTATTAAATATGTAACAGGCCAGCCCATCGCCTATTAGCGGAATACTAGCCAGTGACACTTGTCATTCGGACTTTTTAGTCCTAGGGACATGTAAACTATAAATGCAGTGAAATATCTCGAAGTCTGGTGACATAGTCTGTGGCGCGTGGTCAGTTTTGTTTTGTTAAGTGTGTCTGTGGCGCGGTGGACAGTGGCAGACCTCGTTTTGTTTGAATGCTGCTATTTTACGATTTTGGCTCGCTTGAAATGTAGGTCCATACGGCGAAACAGGTTTAATTCTATACGATACGACAAACAATATACTAAACAGTATTTATTTTGATTGTTTCATAGAAACTGGAAATGAAAACGGTAAAACGAAACTCCACTTGAAAATAACTCTATTAATCTACTCTTAAGAGTAGTTAGATATTAATATGGACTTTGCCTAAAAGCCGGTGGAAGGCTTTCTGTGTAAGTATTATCTGACACATTGATTGCGATCACCAATCCATTCTCTATGCGTAGTGATTATTATGGAAAAAAAACCTCAAAATTTTGGCAGAGGCCTTTCCAACAGTGGAAAGAATTAGAAATATTCTACAGCGTCAACTTATTTCCTAAATCTGAATTTCAAGTGGAGTTATAGTTGAAGGGAATAATTCAGACATAGGACATATTCATACAGGGTCTTCTAACACAAGTACTGTTTACGTAAATGAAGACCCGCAACCTTTTACCTAAATATTGTTTAATTGGTTGCAATAAAAACATTTTCATTTTTCATTTTCATTCTCAAGGTCCAATCTTAGGCCCAGTATTATTTCTAATACGCTTCAAAATGCTGGAATAACATTCCACCGCCTATTAGAGATCTCCAGGGCATTGTCAGTTTCAGGTTTCAAATTAAGAAGTTTCTGACTGACAATCAGAAAGCTTGTGAAGACCTTAGAAGCGAGGTATCTCTCCTCTAAAGATTATACCCCTACCATTTCCTAGTTTAATTGTCACTAAGTACTTTTAGCATGTGTTATGTTATTTTACCTATATACACCATTTTTATACCATATATTGTATCTATCTAGTTAAATGTTAGTAATATGTTGTGTTATTTGTTTGTATAATTTTAATGTAAGTAAGTGTGTTCTCGTTTGCGATGCACTCAACTGGTTTCGACGGAAGACCAGCGTTGTGTTATAATTTACATTACAACACAGCATATTGCTGAGTCGAACGCCAATTTGATGCATTTCTATGCCTCAAATAAATGAATTTTCTTTTATTATTTTTTGAATACATCGTCGTGGTGCGAGAAGTAATTAAGTGCAAACAGCTAAATAAAAGATAATCGCGTGCAACATTTAATTGATCTTGAAATCGGTGTAACTTATTAAGGCAAGGTTTCAAAAATTATTTCCATGAACAAATATGAATTTTACCATACACGATCACGTTCAATAAATTATGTAATTTTTTTTATGGTAACTGAGAAACATACTTAGTAAAAAGTTTATTCGTTTATTCTAGCATACTCTATAAGATGTTAATTGGTTAAGTACTTACATATTGAAGTTCCCGTGTTATTTAAGTCATTATTCTTGGTACAACTTTGATCCAGATAGCGGTTATTGAACTAAATTTGAAATAATAACACTTAATATTAAGATTTGCTGCTCAGACTCTTGTAAATAATGGCAACCCTTCCTTTTATTTTGTGAAATTCCTTTTATTTTGTAAAATTTAGTGTAACTCAGAAAGCATAATGTTGTTATATGAAGGCAAGGTAAGTTTAAATGCAGCAGTTTTTTTCGTGTCTAGTAGAACACAGTTTTATTGAGGTAAAATAAATGAAATCTGAAATCAAGGCAAAATGCAGTATATCGTTTCGTTGAAACATAAATGATATTTCGGCCTAGCATTTAAACGAGTTAACCCTTCACGCACCACCACCGTCCGAGTCCGTAACAAAACCTTTGTCCGTCCATAAATAAGACGTTTCACTCACAATCACACGTATTGTTTTCATCACCCGCAGATGGACTCTCATTTGTCTGTTCCTGCCCTTTGGCAGCAACAATGGCTAGATTGGTAATAGCGAGTTTTCTAAACCTTAAATGTAGATACATATTAACTATCATGTTGGTTCTATATTACTTTACGTAGGTACATAGCACGTTAACGTTGAGATAGAAAAGAGACGTTTATTTTACCAAAAACAAAGACCACTTACAAAATTGTTATTATATGAGTTAGAGAAGAATTTTTTTTTTAAAACGAACACTATAGAAGCAATCTGGCTTCACTCATGTACCTATTCGTGCAGATGCATTCAGAAAGTTGTTTATATTAGAATACCCATTTGTAAAACTACTGATTATGATAATAAAATTCGGTGGCAATATAGTAAATAAGTCAGTATTGCCTATGCAAGTTTTGTGTTCAAGACCTGACCCATTAAAAAAAAGTACCAGTTAACCCTTCAGCGGTTCCATGCTGCTGTTTCGAAAAGTACAAAGAAAAATTAAAGGTTCGGGATATTTCGCTAATTCCGTTGAAACAAAGGCTTAAGAAGCATAAAAGCTTTCATCTTCCACACATAAAAGACAAACTGCCAGCCATATCGGCAGAAACAGTAGTGTATCTACAAATATTTCAATGTCCGAAACATTCCATCGTTTTTTTCTCCAGTTCTGAGAACGGTAAGGACGCTGCCGAAATCCATAAAGCTGGTACCAAGGCTTTATATTGGCGGAAACGAATGGTTTGTACTTCGGTGTTTGGGATTATGACAAAGGCTGACGCGATAGCGGGTTAATGGTTGGTGGTAGGACTTTGCTTTGGTTGGTGGTAGGATTTTGTTTAAGTCCGCCTGGCTACCTACCACCACCGTCCCTAGTTCTGTCGCCATAATAACAATAATAATAACAAAAAAAATGTTGTGTTTAGAGGTATAGCCAGTTCCTTTGTTGAGGAGTCGGACTCCTCAGTGACTCGTGAAGTGCGCCTCCACCTTCGGCCTAATCTCATCTTGTAACCAGGTAAGATGAAGGCCAAGCGCTTCCCCGTCGTATAATACAAAAAAAGGGGTATGTTTATTCAAGATTTCTATGTTTCAAGGTACTTGAGGGAAAATCAGAGCTGAGGTCGGTACATGTGCAAATTTTTATGAAGCTTTGTTTTTCTACCACGTATAATGTTTTAACACGATTCAAGGCAACTGACAGTAAAATATTCTTTGCAGTAAGCTGATAAACTTTTATCATGCGGTACAAGTATTTTAAACGAAAACAGTTTGAAGTGTTGAATCCCACCGCTGTCACTTATAATTTACACCTTACAAAGTAATAAACTTCATTGCAGCTTGCTTCAGGCACACATTGTGCCTAGCCCGGTCCACGCCCCCCGCTTATTGCTTAGATTCTATTTTATGTTATGACTACCCACATAGTAAACTTTTTGTGGAGATGTTTAGTTTAAGTGCGGAACCATATAACTATAAATATTTTATTTCACGTATACCGAATGGAAAACTGCGACTCGTAATATTTTGAATAGCCTATCCTAGGTACTTACTACGTGGTAGGTAAGTAAGTACTAGGTCTGTAACTTAATTAAGAGCTTAGTTATTACGTGCTACTTGAAGTATACTAATACAATATACCGCCTCTGTGGTCTAGTGGTTCAACTCACCGATTTCAGATCCAGAGATCCCGGGTTCGATCCCCATGGGGAGTACAATATATTGTGTTTGGTTTGGTTGGTGATAGGATTTTGTTGAAGTCCGCCTGGCTAGCTACCACCATCTTACCTAATTCTGTCGCCATAATAACAATTCTAAAATTGTTGTGTTCCGGCATTCAGAGGTCAGATAGCCAGTTCCTCAGTTTTTTGAGGATTCCGGGTGAAGTGCGCCTCCACCTTCGGCCATATCTTAACTTGTTACCAGGTGAGATGAAGGCCAAGCGCTTCCCCGTCGTGCAGTAAAAAAAAAATAACAAGCTTACCGTCATAGTGTTCTTTAAATTTCATAAATTAGCTTTACTTTTTACTTAGACCTTCAATAATATAACAGAAATTTGTTTTTAACGCATCTCACAAATCCGAAGGGTTAAAATTCAGAATAGCCTGACTCACTATCGGATTCTAATTTTAAAAGTTTGAACTTTCATTCCAAATCACATCACCAACGATATTTTGTTTTTTTCCTAATTCGATTGCATTTCTTTGACTGCCAGTCGTGCCCATTTATCATAGCTATCTCATTCTTACACGTTAAATGTTATATTACTTGTTATCTCTTTTTGCCGTATCAGGATTCTTTCGGCGTACGCAGACGGTCCCGCGCGTGCCAGGACAGCCTTATTTTTTTCGATTTCGAGAAAAACCATAAAATCAAGTTACGGTTTTTTGGTCGTCTATTTGACTTCCGTTCAAATAAATGGATCAGCGATACGGCTATTAATTCTATGTTATTGATTAACAAGGAAAATATACTTAGCTAAGTATGAGCACCGTATTTAAGATTTTGTTTATAATAGTAGGGTATCTACGTACATAGGTGCTCTCAGCGCAGCAAAAGTACACAACTTGTCTTTTTGAGAATTTCTCACAGGATGACAGGAGTGAAATCTCAGACATTGACTTTTTGATGGTAAAGCATCAACTCTTTTTTTGAAAATGTGACCATAGCCGAAGGTAAGTAAAGGTAGACGCACACGTGCTCATTACAGCCGCGTTTATTCGCAACGCGTGACGCGCGCGGTCACGTCGACAGCACGCGCCGCCGGGACTCTGTCCATTGTCAAAGAAAGTTCGATATCGGGGGAACCGTGTGAATAGAAATACTTCGTGCTATATAGAGTGGAATTTGAATTCCATATAATGATAATATATAATATTCATTTGATAGAGAACCTAGCCCCAAACTGAGCAAAGCTTGTAATATGGGAACAATATTACGGATAAAATATTAAAATAATATTTAGCCAGCGGATTGGCATTGCAAATACACAGCGTAGCAATGCAGCCAGTTTTTTGGGCTTTCGTCTGGTACTTGTTTGGATCAGTTGAGCTACCTGAATGCTTGTAACGGTTTCTAGTAGCCTGACTGCTTCCATATTTCGTTAATATTGTTTCTGTATAATGTATCACCTACAAAACCTACAGAAGTATTATTGTATTTACTAAGCAAAGTTGGAATTAAGCTAAATAATTAAAAAGCAATGTAGTAAGTAGTTTGACATTGTAAATTTATAAAGTTTATGTATATTGTTTATGTGTACTAAAATGAACTAACGCATGAAAATATAATACTTATAAATGTTGGTTTAGTAGGTGATATTGTTCTTTATTTATCTTTGTTATCATTATTGCCTTGTATACGTAAAGTCATTAGTTTGTCACCAACTTCGTCTTTTATTTTAGACAAGGGGTTAAGGCGTTAAGGTTGGTGGCTTTTGCACTCATTAATAATCAAAATACAAAGGTGAACTTAAGCCTGTCATCGTAAAGTCATCCATGAATATAATGGAACCCTGTATCCATTATATTACAATACCGCTGCAAAAATCGTGTGTGTACAATGGAACAGCGCTGACCACATTTGTTCAGTTTGCGGTAACCGAGGTCACGTCACGTCACGTGGGCTAGTTCAGCGAATGCGCCAGGATGTAACGTGGAATGGATTCGATATTTGAAATTTCGTGACAAAATTCCTTCATATGGTGTTTTAAAGGTGCATTATTTTTCGAACATAGGTAAGGTTGTTTAACCTTCGTTCTATGTTTGAAATTGAATGCATGATATTGAATTTATAATGATTTAGAAACACGATTTATGCCTATATATGAAGGTGCGTCCACTGTTGAACAAACACTGCCACTCCCTACTGACACCACAGAAACTAAGCCGCCTCCATCCACCGATTTCCCGCGACCGCCACAATGTTATCGGTTCATCGAGATCTTCCCACACAGCCGCCACGCGAGAACCTTCAATTCCCAGCGGTTATCGATAGCTTGCTAATTCTGAAGGCTGATGTTAGTAGCTTTGGTTCTTTTAAGGATATCCATATTTCCAATGATTGAAGTATCTATGTAAAAATATTAAACTTATAATTTAGCAGGAAGAACCACTTTGTATTCTACTTTTGTTCATCATGTTTTGTTATAATTAGATGACTGAATATAGCTTTAAACCATTAATCGAGTTACAACTTGAGACTAGGCAATAAATTTAACCATAAAACGGAGTATTTTGTCTGTAACTGGTTTAACAAGCTACTCAACCGCGTTGAAATCTTTTGTATGAAATTCTAGCGTTTGGCACTGGATCGAAATATTTTTTTTCTAAATACGCAACTGAGTTTTAAATAAAGGTAGATATTCGATTTGTAGTGAATCTGGCATCTTATATAATCACTTGCGGAGATTTGGTGGATCGCTTGACTATAAAAAACTAACATCCGGCCACATATGTAGGTTTATAGGTGCAATCTCATCTTCCTTCTATACGAAATACGGAATATATTTTTTGTTAGCAGTTATGGCTGATCTCAAAACTGTTGGTAGGACCTGTAAAGGTCCACCTGGCTAGCGACCACCATCTTGAGGAACTCCAGTGCATATCGGTGTAACATCTGGGTATCGACAAATACTACTTGAACTACTTGACAAATAAAAAGTATACGTATCCTTCTTTATTTTTGTAAATGTAAATATAATTGTTACATAGAATAGAAAAGAGTTTATTTGCAACAACAATCAATGATCATACAAAATAGTAGCAATAAAAACTAAAAAAAACAATAGTAAGATAAGTAGGTAAATGTCGCTGCAAAAGGGTCCTTACTCAGCATAAAGCAGGTTGGACAAAGACAACCTGCGATGATCTTCCGTAAGAACCGTTTCCATTAGCGGACAAAATAAACAAACAAATTAGAGCATTTTGGAAAAAGCATGCAAAAGATAAAAAATAAAAACAATAACAATGAAATCAGTGCATTTAAAAAAAATATATAATAAAGAAAACAAACATACCTAGTCACATATACATGATCATTTTTGTTTGTTGGTGGTGTCTGACAATGCCCGACTCATTGTGCTCAACGTTTTTGTATTTACCCACTAATCAATAATACCTATTACCTACCTATTACTTACTAATATAACTTAATAATTAAACGACCTATATTTTATATAATATTACCTAAAATATATCTAGTTTATGACTGTATAAGGCAGTAGCCATAGCGTTAAGTTTTTATAATAACCTGTGCACATTGTTGTGGGCTGCAGTATTAATAAGACTACCTATTATATTCTACTTAAGTACCTTCCTTTATAATGTAACTGTTTTTTTTGCCGAATATATATAATAAAATATATATAAAACCATCAAAAGGCAAAAGAGCCAGTATTTTATGCTCGAGATCGTGTTAAGCTTTTATGATCCATCCTTGCTTGTGCAAGTTTTAAGGACAGAGCTTACCCATTTCAAGTAAACAAAAGTTACCTTGTGCTTTGCTACTTACTTGTGTTGTTACTACTTGTATGTAGGTATAGGTTTTTTTATTTGACGACAGGGACGTGCTTGGCCTTTATCTCACCTGTTTTTCAAGTTATGATAAAGCAGAAGGTGGAAGCGCACTTCACCCGGAATCCTCAACAAACTGAGGAACTGGCTATCTTACCTCTAAATGCCGGAACTTAACATTTTTTAAGAATTATTGTTATGGCGACAGTTAAGTAAGATGGCGAACTTAAACAAAGTCCTACCACCAACCAAATCAAGCACAATATTGGTGTCCTTAAAGTATATTAACGCTAGCTATTCGCGTAAATGCTACAAGTATTATAAGTTATAAATCGTGCCACCGTTACCGCGGCGACTTTGAATGCTAAGCAATGGACGTGTCGCCTCGCCTTTGTGGAGCCGACACCGGCCAATATACATTATTGAAGAATTCTATGCTGAAGCTTACCTACGGAACCCGGGAGCTAGTAGCGTTATAAAAAATGTTACTTGAAGGGTCCATTAGGGTCATTCCTAGTCTAGATCTTATGCTAATTAATTTATATTGCTGAATAAAATGTTGGTCGTCTTAGCCGGATAACAGATTTTATTGTCTTTAAGTTGTCATCTAATCGTGCATTTCCCAATACGCAGCTGTTCCCATACGTCATCACAGATGTCAACGACCCCAAAATTCCACGTTTCAAAACAAAATTACAGACCCGCAATCGTTCGTCGCCCAAATGACACGCCCGCAACAACCAAATGACATAATTGTCAAAATAGTCACTCCGATGACAGCCGCACGTGACACCGACACAAGAAGAAGACAGATATTGATTCCTTCAGCTGTTGGACTGTGACAGAAGATGGCGCGTCAGTGTCAATTATAGGCGGGAAAACAGAATTAGAGAGGACCGAACACGCCGGTTTCAAATTTGGAACCGTTTGATTTTACAACGATAAATCGTTCGATTCCATTTGTGATTGCGTGTGGTCGAATTTCTAAGAATAATTGAATATCAATAGTAAGATTCTATGCTATTATAATGATTGGAGTGAATGAAAACTGACTCATTCAGTTGCTCTACAAAACTACAAGTAATATTTAATACTCAAGTCCATTCGAAGAGTCAAAAGGGTTCCCGATTTTATAGTCCATTTTATTTGTGGTATAAGAAAAATCGGTCATATTTCACGTGGTTCAGCCTTTTCGACGCTTGTCGTGCATAAAATCCGCGATCGTTTCTCTAATTATATGTATGTGAGAAGGCAGGGTCGATGTGGGTGTTCGAAATATGAAATTACGATGGCGCGAACGTGCGACAATGATTTCTTTTTAATAATGAATTGTGACTCTGATTGTCTGTTATTATTCCTAAAATGAAACCTATTTCGATCGAAACTTGCAATTTTATTGAGTTTGGTTTTTTCAAAAATAAATACTTCATAATCAAATAAAGGATAACCGGGGAATATTTATGAGTAATAAAACGAGCGGAACGTTAATCCGATGTCACATATTCAACGGCACATCATGAAGGCGTGATAATTTTATTTATCGCTTTATAATGAGCCTGTTTACACACAACGTCAAAACGAGAATAATGTCACTGGCCAGTTTGCGTTTTGCGAAGAAATATTAATGTTCCTTATTTATTTGTATGGCAGCGAGTGTAAATCATCATTATCGAAATCATTTAGCCATACAGCAAACCTAAGTATATGTTTAACACAATCTTTAAGTAAGAAGGTACCAACTCTACAAAATAACTAATTTAAAATACATTAATGCAGGACATTAATTTCACACGCCATCTAGCCCCAAACTAAACATTTTTTTTTTTATTGTACGACGGGGAAGAGCTTAGCCTTCTTCTCACCTGGTTACAAGTTGAGATAAGGCCGAAGGTGGAGGCGCACTTCACCCGGAATCCTCAACAAACTGAGGAACTGGCTATCTTACCTCTAAATGCTGGAACACAACAATTTTAGAATTGCTGTTATGACGACAGAATTAGGTAAGATGGTGGTAGCTAGCCAGGTGGACCCAAACAAAGTCCCACCACCAACCAAAACAAGCACAATATATTGTACTCTCCATGGGGATCGAACCCGGGACCTCTGGATCTGAAATCGGTGGGTTGAACCACTAGACCACAGAGGCGGTATGTCATAATATAGGAACTAGATTACTAATGTACTTACTAATATGATGTACGTGCATTTTTCAAAACACAAACTTATTGATCATTCAATACAACCCCCAAACACATGTCTTGGGTGGAAATGGAAGTCGCAACCCATAGTGCAAAAGGCAGAGCTATTACCAACTAAATTGTGAGCCTTGTAATAAGATTTTTAAATCAAACAAAAATATGTTAAATGTCGAACTGATTTTGATGACAGCGTAGATTTCTCCAATGATCTCAAAGACTTTAAAGTCAATAAGCATGAAACGGTAATTAAGATTTATTGAATCACTGCTGACCCGAGCATAATCGATTCAACGAACCATCGCCATTACAATCAATTAAAATATAATCGATGAAAAAAAACACACGGAAGCTGCAGTTAATTATACATACAAAAACTATTGGTTACAATTATGACGGATGGGTTAATAGATTCTGTGGGAGTATGGGAAAACTGTACGGGTCAACTTTCTTTTCAAGAGTGGAATAGATATTGGAAAAGAAAAGAAAAATGCGTTGGAGTTCTGTTTAAACGGCTCGATTAAAGCGTAATTGCGATTATTGAAAACATTCTTCGAATATATACAAGTAAAAACCATTGAGAATGGTTAGATACTGCATTTTTTAGAGATTCCAAGTATTTCTATAGAGAAATACTCGACTTTAAATAGTGACTCGCAAAAATGGTTATAGCTCGTTTCGTTTCGTAGCTCAAAAAAAGAAAATTTTGAATGTAGAATTGAATGCGTAGTCGCGTATCCTTTCAAAAATAGAACGAAACCAAGCGTTAAATGAGTACCGGCCGAAAACACCGATCAATTTCCTGTCGAATTAAGAAAAAAACTCGTATAAAAGGCAAAGTTCGCTTGTGGAGCCCATTTCTTTGGGGTCATAGCACCTAACAGGAAGCGACGTCGCGGGTCGCCGCGCGCCGCTCGCCTCTTACGAAAAATAATTCTTTCTAGGTATAACACATAGGCAGTCAATCGTATAAGCGTATGGTTTAAAGCTTTTTATGCGTCGAATGTTTTATCGAATACGTGATATGATGCGAAATGTGGACATGACGTGCCGAATACATGAGCCTGACTGTACCATGGTGCACCAACTTCTTAGAAATTTCAACCTTGGAAATCTTAGAAATTTCATCATGGAATTGAATAATGCCCAATTATGAATCTTCATTCAAAATTGACCTTAGTGGCAAAGAAGATAAGCCCCTCTATATCCATCCTCCTAAGGATAGGCAAAGCAGCATCTACCAGAGTACTTCACCAATAATGCGATCACGAACCCGCCGGTCAAGCGTCGTCATAATCTTATATGCCATTTTTTTACCCTGAGGTCCATGCTCTACAGGTACAGTGGTCATGTTAAAAATGAAACAATTTCGAATATGGCAATGTTTTAACCGCCTCTGTGGTCTTGTGGTTCAACCAACCGATTTCAGATCCAGAGGTCTCGGGTTCGATCATGGGGAGTACATTATATTGTGCTTGGTTTTGGTTGGTTGCTAGCCAGGCGGACTTAAATACAGTCCTAACACCGTCTGACTTAACTCTGTCGCCATAATAACAATTCTAAAAATTATTGGGTTCCGGCATTTAGAGGTAAGATATATAGCCAGTTCCTCAGTTTGTTGAGGATTCCGGGTGAAGTGCGCCTCCACATTCGGCCTTATCTCAACTTGTAACCAGGTGAGATGAAGGCTTACCCGTCATACTTACAATAAAATATAAAAATTAAAAAATGAAATGTTTTTAAGACAAAAAAAACTGTGAATTCTAGTTACCAAAATAACGTTGAATTCTTAAAATCAGAACACAAGGTTAAAGCAGGAAATGCTTGTAAGTTAGTTTAATTTGTGTGGGTTTGGCATGAGCACAACATATCAATGGCAAAAGATTGCATTGAAAACTCTGCATCATAATTATACAATGGATTCAATACATTTATATAGCCTTCCATGTTCTTTTGTAGTTCGAAACGTTTAATTATTGCCCGTGCTTTTATTTATCAGATTATCCATTAATCCTATCATTAGGTAGGTATCTATTATAGTGAAGTACATGCTAGATAATCATGCAAATGAATAAATATCTGAACTACAAATTATTGCCTTTTTTTACTTTCTTCCAAATCTTGACAATCTTAATTCCAAATTTGAAAATACAAATTTGTCTTAACGACTGCATAAGAAAGAGGATTACTGATGATAAGATTCATCCAGATTTTCATAACATTATTTTTTCTTGGGTCTTTGTTCTCTAGAAAGACTTCATTTTCTTTGTAAAACGTGTCTATTACAATATGCACATATCTCCAAGTGGTCACTAAGCGGTAAATCTTTGTTATGTAAAGGTCGTCCTACAATTTGACATTTCTCCATAATTGCATCGTGTGAACTCGAGACCGGCACCCGGAAGGTCATGCACTGGCGAATACGACCCGAGTGAGTGTACAAACTAGAGATGGGAAATGGAACTTCGGAGTCTTTGACATATTTGGAATTTTCCAAAAATGTCAACGACTCGATACTTAATTTGGTTTGAAATATCACTGTGAAATAATTAGGTATCTATATACTTTAATGGTTTTTAAACAAAAATAAGTTTGGTCAGTGATAACGCGCGAGTGATGCCTTTGGTGTTACAAGCGTCCATAGGCTACGGTAACCACTTACCATCAGGTGGGCCGCATGCTTTTTTTTAATTATTTAAATGATGTCTAGTTTATAGCCTAGCTTATTCCCGACAAAAGTTTTTTATATATCTTATTAAATCTTGTAAATCGAATGAGATCCAGCAGTATATAACTTAATGCACTGTTGTTTATAAAACGCTACGTGTTGAGACTTACTCTACTGGTCTTCTTTTCTTTTTTTGATTCTATGACATGAAATCACTTAGTTTACTAACATATATTTTTTTGTAAAACTGACTAACTTGATTAACTTGCTGATGTGCGCATGTAAGCATGCACTAATAAAGGTGTTTAACAAATAAATAAATCCGGGGCCTTTTTCTCTGATGATCCGCTAAGTGTCATTTTTATGATTATTTTCGGAGTTGAGAAACCAATTTCGGATTCCGAGACTCCCTACATCCCTTGGGTCTCTTGACGATATTCCCGTCCTTGTAATTACGAACTAATTATCTATGAAACCCCGCGACCGGTCTAAAAGAATCGTCAATAATTACATTGTCATAATGTCATTTGTTCAGATTTTACATATTTGAAGATTGTTCTGTGCTTTGTGTGCGAGGCAAATGATAATTTATGGTGTCTCAAGTATTAATTGATGGCTACAGTTACTACATAATTAAATGTATTAGTTATTGCAAATTCTAAATAGTAAGGCTGGGGCTAAAAGCTTTGGAACATTACGCATTGCAATATTATAAAAATATGTAAGTAAAAGTTTATATTATTATGAAAGAGTGCAAAAAGCCAAAAGTTCTTAATAAAACCAATAACGGTTAACTTTAAATCACTGGGCAAATAATTAAACTATTTCCCAGGTCAAAGACCATAGACCATAAAACTTGCAAAAACCATAGACAAATATGAATCTCGGAACAGTTATGTGGGCAGCCGTCATGGGAACCGAACTCATGCATATTGCACTACGCCATAACATGCTTCTTGTATACGTAATTATAGGAATAATGGTTTTTAACAATATAATTATACAGAACATTATGCATTGATAGCTTAGGGGGCGAGGCGTGTAAAATGTCTTCACGTACATTGATGGTGATTTAATTCATAATTACTTACTTATGTTGCCTGAAATCGTTAATAAATTCTTGCAAAAATCTTGTTTTAATTTAATTAACCCCTGGTATGGCGGGGAAGATGCATAGAGCCATTCAATAGTTTACTTCACTAAAATATTATTCAAAAATAGTTCAAAGTGAAAAACTTAAACGCGACTGCTAAATTTCAAACTTCATGGATTATGAGAACATGGCTTTAAATAACAATCTATATATATTTTTGGCATATAGCTTTTATTTGATACTAATTGAACTAAAAAGATTACATATTAAATAAGATAATTTTAAATGATTATTTTTATCCCATATTTTTTAATTTGTGTATTACAATTATCAATCCACAATTTAGAGGAACCAAATGACACCTCTTTAATCAAAATGCATCAATCCGTCTAGGCTCCAGAGAGTTACAATGAAACAGATATACAAACATACATACTGTAGAAATACATATTGTATTCCGTAAGAGACAGCCGGACAAAACGAACTTTACCTATTGGTTAACATTAAAAAGACTGAAATGAGAAAGGCTTCAAATAAAAGAAACAAAAAAAAGAGACTTGTTGCTTCAAAGTGAAAGACTTGCCTTCTTCACGCTCAGAGATCGAATCAATGAATGAATGAACTTAATTCACTAGAAACCAGTAATTAGAAAAATAAACTAACATCTAACACTAACCTACTACGGGCAATCTTATCAGTTAAAGAGGACCCTTCGAAACAACCCTTAGAAAAGGATCTATATTTTATTTGTCGTTACTTTTATCTCCTACGATGACAACATCGCCGGATACACAAATGTATCCGTGTAACCGTGAAGTAATTAAATAGTTTATAGTAACAACATATGATTAATAGTAAAAACATTAGAACACGAAGATAAACATCATCATACATTCTTCTATCATCTACTTAGCACCACTCTACCGTTTAATTTGACACCCCCCCACTTTTAAAACACTCAAACACTTTGAACCTTCAATCTTGAGCAATAAAGACTATTTTCATTCACAGTTGGAGAGCAATATGGATCTCGATAATTAAAACTATGACCACCAATGACCACCGATAAGCTCATAGCAATTTGAACCTTATTAGGTGCAGAATAACGTTGATACTTCATGGGTTCAATGTCAAATGGGCATGGTTATGACTAAAAGGCATGTAATAGGTTGTCTGTTTGCATAGATCTTAATGGTATATGATTTGTATAACATAATTTAGTGCAGTGGTAACATTTACCGATTCCAAACCATGTGCAGCAACTTTGAGATATCACATCAAAAGCCTATTAGTGTCCACTGCACTGTCCAGGTGCTTCCTCTAAAGGTGGAGTTTTGCCATCATCATCATCTTAGCAGGCATATTGGTGATCGCAGTAATAGTGTAGACAATACATAGAAGGCAGCTGGCGACTAAGGAAACTCCTTAGTCGGCTTTTACGACATCCATGGGCTGATTTGGAAACCAATTCTACCGCCACGGCAATTGCGATAAAATATTTTAATAAGTGCTATTTGTACGCATGTTGTGTTTTCATCAAGAAGGTCTTACGCAAAACTTTTTACGCATAAAATTTTAGTATAGAATCATGGATAAGATACGTTATACATTTAAACGAGCATAGGCTACATTTGTGTAATGACCAGTTTATCGGAATCAAAAGAAATGGAATACAAAGACCAACTCGATGGGCCGCGGGGAGTCGATGGATTGAGACAGCTTCGGACCGCTATTTATGACGTCGATTGGGGGAGGCCTATGTTCACCATAGGTGGTTGGACTTTGTTCTAGTCTGCCTGGCTAGCTACCACCATCTTACCTAAGTCTGCCGCCACAATAGCAATTCTTAATTGTTGTGATCCTGCACTTAGTGGTAAAATGGCCAGTTCCTCAGACTGTTGAGGATTCCAGGTGAAGTGCGCCTCCACCTTCGGCTTTATCTTAACTTGTCACTAGATGAGTTGAAGGATAAGCGCTTGCCTTTCATACAATAAAATAAAAGCACGTAGTTTCTTAGACACGAAACTAATTCAGTGTAGACTTTAATACACCCAGATTGTTATGAATGAAAGAAGAACAGATGAGTGTAACGATCATGGGCTTAAAAATTGACTTGTCTACTGGTTCCTGACCTGAATTCAAACCCACAATCTCTATATAATCCATACAACACATACACGTCTCTATTTATCTGTTTATAAATATGCGTGTTTTCATAATAAAGCTATGTAAATCTATGAATATCATAATATTTTTCAAGTCCACACAAACATTTGCAGTTTAGATTTAGCATTCTTTCATGATTTGTTTTTAGAATATGATTACGCACTTTTCTATTAGTCATGCAGAATAATCGAAACTTTGTACGCTGTCTTATGCGAATGCTTATTTGAAAGACAATTTGATGGCCTGGTTATAAGTTTTGCGCAGTTTTGCGCAGACCTAAAACCCTAATTCACTGGCCTATAATGAAGCCAGTCTTTGGTTTACGATACAGTTACCCCAGTAAAACAATTGCATGAAACAAGATATGAAAGGAGAAGGGCTACAGCTTCCTTCTGTGTATTAATGAATAAACAAATCAATATTACAGGACATTAATTTTACACAGCGCCATCTAGCCCCAAACTAAGTATAGCTTGTAATATGGGAACTAGATTACGAGCAGAACAAACATCTATATTCATCACACAAATGTTTGTCCTGGGTGGGAATCGAACCTACAGCCTACAACGCAGAAGGCAGAGTTATTACCAACTGAGCTCTGAGGCTTGTTAAATGTATCATCTACACCTTTACTGTGATCACCAAACCCCGGTCAAGCGTGGTGATTATGGCAAAACCCTCCAGCTTTGGAAGAGACTCTGTCCAGCAGTTGATACTAATGGGCTGTTGATGTTGGTATAGTTATAATACCCTAGCTTTTGCCAGAGGATTTGTCCGCGTGGTACACGGATAAAAGTAGCCCAGATATTTTCCTGGTCTAGAACAATATCTTTGCAAAGTTTAGGCTCAATCTGTTCAGCAGTTTTGGCCTTAAGAAGGAAAACCATCCAAACCTTTCCAAAGCTTTCGTAATATTAATTTGATAAACAAAATGTAATTAAAGTAATAACTTTACAAGGGAAACGGACCCAAAATAAACTGAAACTGTTTTTATTTGTTTAACTCAAGCTTGACGAGATATGATTAAGTACTTTGTAATACCTTAATTGTGGCACTTCCGGATATTGTATTGTATTTTATTTAAAAAACAATTACTTCCTCTCATCGCCTTTCTTCAAGATTTTTCTTTTCTTCTTCTATAAATGGTAAGTAGCAAATAATAATAATAAAACATATATAATAGGTATCGAAAATTCGATACCTATTATACCGATTAATATTCTGTATGAAGATATAAAATAGTTATATAATCACTTCTCAAAAGTGTCGCGCCGTTTCAAAGATAAATTGTGAAATGTAGTTAGCAATTAAACAAGTTACCGCGCTGATTTTCAGATATCCCCCATTTTAAGTATATTCCGCACTGACATAGCATCCTAGTATCTGTGTACCCTTTTTGATTTTTTGCGATAAAGACATCATAGGCTGTACACAGTCTATTCCAGATCTTTTCTAATGCGAAAGTTTAACCAAATGTGCTTCTGAAAAACTAAATTTAACCATTTCATGAACCCCAAAATTAGATCTGTAGATTTTACAAGCACCAAAAAAATCTTGCTGTTTGTAAGACATATTTAGTACAGACTCATATATAATTTAATTTCATGAAAAATCTCATCTCACAAACTAATAATGTCACACACATCAATATATCACAAAACAATAAACCTACGAAGTAAGTATCTATACGCTTTAAATAAATACATAGCCTTTTCTACGTTTAATCATTCTAAATGTCATGTTTATCAATCCCTCATTTCTGTTCAATTCTTTTATATAGAGAAATGATATTGAAATATTAACACATTTTTGAAAGAGTTTTCTTGTTGAATTATTCCGCATATATTTATTTATGGCATAAATAGTAGGAAAATGATGATAAGCCCACAATAAACAATCAACCGTCCAGCATAACTTTTCGCTACATTTGTGTGTGATGAATATTTCGATCGATAGTTCAGCCGCCGAACCGTCGGCGCGTAAAAAAACGCAGATGTGTTGCTGCCCTTAATAATACCAGTTTCTAGTATGATATTAAGATCAAGTGCCACATAGGTATAAGTAGGTGATACGCCGTGAGATTCTCACACCATTGTGCGCTCTTGACTTTCACGAATTCTAATGAATTGTGTCACCAAATTAATTTCGTTAATTCTAGTTTAATTGCTAAGGTTATTGCCAAACTAATTAGCGGGGTTAATATTGTTGGCAACTTTTAAGTTAGTAATGACAGAATTTCTAGAGTACCGTGGCTGATTACATATTGCAGTATCAAGCTTTCATTCTTCATAAAGCTGAAAGATAGAGTAGAGTCTTTCTGCCAATATTGTTATTTTATTTGTTACATTTATTTTGTATTATAGGCCGTGTCTAACTGTCCTTGGGTAATACGAATGCTTCTTTTGTACACCGTTAGTTTAAATTGTACATTTATTATGAATTTTTGTATGATCATAAAATTATTATGTTTAGTTTTTTTAATGATTATGTATCTGTGTGATATACTGGCGAATAACATGTATTTATTTCATCATATACAACGATCTGTGTGTGCATTATAGTATTATAGTAAGATTCCGTTTTATGTAATCAGCTATGGTACCTCAGAAACCAGAAAACATCAAAGTTGACAACAAAACCCACCCTGCTATTAGTTTGGCAACAACCTTAGCAATTAAACAAGTTACTGCGCGCTGATTTTCAGATTTCCCCCATTTTAAGGATATTACCGCACTGACATAGCATCCTTGTATCTGTGTACCCTTTTTGTTATTTTTGCGATGAATAAATCATAGGTTGTTGACTTGTGAAATGCTGAGGAATTCGTTCCTGCATCATAGGAATCGTACGAATTTCCTGAAATTCATTTTTAGCCCCAACACAAAAGGAAACTATCCGGAAAATGTCAAGTCTTATGTAGGTTAGGATTGTGCGTATAATAGATTTTAAACATGGAGGAGTTTATAAGCCACTAAGCAGACCCACATCTTAACTGTCTGTACTGTATATTATGCAAGATTTCTTTCCCTGTCGTAACACAGATTTTAAGGAGGGAATGTATATTACCTAAGTGTAACAAATTAAATTTGTTAACTTTAAATGTGTGTAAGTTTAACTGTCTTGTTTTACATTTAGCTTAGAGATAGAAGATGAAAGAACCCGAGCACGCCGTGGTTCGACACGACTTGGCCAAACTGTAACGAGTATGTATAATTAAACTATTATTTATATACCTATGTTTTAACTACTTGTGGCACTTTGTTAATGCATATCGTTGTAACTCGACGTTTATTAAGGTGATTTAAATTCACATCGCGCCTGGGATCTTTTGAAATCTCTGAACTATCCATAAAACACTTCATTGCCTTGAAAGTTGCTTATGCACAGCTGTAAGTAGTCCTCCATAAGCCATACAAAGCTACGCTATGTGAAAATATCACTGCTCAAACACAAATTTAATGAATTCTGAGATGATGAGGCTTCTTTGTTTTATATGTGTTTAACCGCCTCTGTGGTCTAATGGTTCATCCTACCGATTTCAGATCCAGAGGTCTCGGGTTCGATCCCCATCGGGAGTACAATACCTATATTGTGCTTGGTTTGGTTGGTGGTAGGACTTTGTTTAGTCCGCCTGGCTAGCTACCACCACTTTACCTAATTCTGTCGCCATAACAACAATTCTAAAGTTCCGGCATTTAGAGGTAATATAGCCAGTTCCTCAGTTAGTTGAGGATTCCGGGTGAATTGCGCCTCCACCTTCGGCCTTATCTCAACTTGTTACTAGGTGAGGTGAAGGTCAAGCGAGTCCCCGTCTTATAATAATAAATAAAAAAAAGTATATATTTTGAGTACTAATATCGAAAATTAAATAGCCCGAGGTTCTTGCCGCGATTCCAAACAGGCGATAGATTTGACGTTTCAAAATAATCATATACATCGTACTGAATAAATACATTTTGACTTTGACTGAAAAAGGCAAAAACTTCGTACAAGTATTTTTTTATGATCCAATACAAATAGCTTAAACTACCTAATACTATTTACAATATTAACCAAATCCTCATTTTACTCTCTCAGCACCGAAGCCTGTTTTCTCTAGATTATTATACCTAAAGGTTTCAAATACTATATAATCTCTATGAGTATGAGTACTACCTTACTTAATTTAACTTATATTACGCTTATAAAATAAATTATTCCTTTTTTTTTTACTAATATTTCTTTTTTTTTTCCTTCCAATACTACCTCAACAATAATACCGATTTCCTCGATAAATGACTAGTGAGAAAATCATTGGAATTTGTATTTGTAATAAGCTCCTGTAAAACTACAGCAAACTATCCTAGATATTTTAGTATGATTAGAACTTAATTTAGTTTAGTTAGTTTTAGATTTTAGATTTTACTTAATTGTTGTTTTGCTGAAATAAATATGTTTTACTTACATTTACTTACTTGCTCTGAGATATAAGTACTTTAGGAATGACGGTCTTTGATATCAAATTAATACAGGAGGCTGTTCTGCTTTCTTCCGCGTTATAATTATGCAGTTTCTCGCTCGTGTTCATGACCCGTGACATGGAACAGACAGACGGGCATTTATAGTTTCTCTGTATATCTAACGGCATATCTGCAATAAGTCATCGCGGCACGCCTATCAACGGTAACCACCTACCTTTTCATTGGCGCTAGTGAGTACCAGACTCAGAGGTCCCTGGTTCAAACAGTATTCATTTGTTTTTTTTTATATTTCTAGCGCTTGGCCTTCATCTCACAAAGTTACAAACCCATAGGTACTAGATAAGTAAGTTTATATCTGATCTTGGTATTATTGTGATTTGTGCTATCCAATCGAACACCATCTATCACTAGTATTTAAATATGTTTGTAATATCATCATCATCATTTCAGAATATAAAGTCAACAGCTGAACATAAAACTCCTCCATTCTACATTTAGAAGAAGCTTCGATACGTATATTTTCTTTCGTGTTTCTAGAACCTTCCAAGATCAAAAGCGCCAAGTCATTGCCACACTCCACGCATGTTCTTTCACCTTTGCTCCAATTGCACTGCCATCCGTGACTGTACGCACCATCGCACACCATTGCTTCACAAAAACCAACCTTAACCCACTGTCTTAAGACCCATTACCCCTTTAACTTATATATTCACCTTTGACACTGCGATCCCGATTTAAAAACAACTGTAACTCGTCGGAATAGGGTGCAGATTTTTATATTGACGAGTAAGAAAAAATCTAGTTGGACTTGCGAATATGAACCGTATTGAGTTTGAATAGGGCTGGAAATGAGAGTAAGGAGTTCTGTGCATTAAAATGCAACAAATTGGTTTGAGATTTGTATGTAAAACAGCTGTAATTATAAGGGAAGTGGATTGATTATTCAATTTGCATAGCGAGATCGTTGATTTGGTTTAAAGAAAGTTTTTGAAATAGCAATTCATACTTTTATGGTATAGTGGGTATCAGACCCAGAGGTCTCGGGTTCGATCCTAAGGAGAGTACCAATTTGTGCATGTTTTTGGACCTTTTTTAAGTGGGCCTGGCTATCTACCATCTTAACTAAGTCTGTCGCTATAACAATAATTCTAAATTGTTGCGTTCCAGCAATTAGAGCGGTAGAACAGCCTCAGTCTGTTGAAGATTCCGGGGGAAGTGCGCCTCCATCTCTTTAGAACTTGACTTGACTCCAGGTTAAATGGGCGCTTCTCAGTAGTAAAAAAAAACAATGTTTCTGTGGTTGTTACCGGCTACTTTATTCGAAAAATGTGATCACTAACACACCTACCAAGGGTGGTAAATAAAGTAAATCCTCCCATTGTTCATTTCAGGGAACACCCATGTCTTGCAGTGCAATTTTTTGGGATCCCAAACGGTTAATATGTAACACGAAAGCGTGCCCAAGAGATGACTCCACTGCCTTACTGAAGGGCATTGTCGATTCACTGGTCTACATACCTCTGGGGTAACCTTGCAAGATTAAAATACCCGGAGGGCATTTAAAGGGCTTGATTACTTTAGAGTAATCAAAATCTGTATTCGGATACAGTAGTGCAAGAACTGAAAAAAAGAAAAAGAAGCATTGGATCATTCTTCGTAAATTACCAAATGTAGAATGACAATTCACTTTACCAACTTATAAACTGTCAAATTTAGTACCTATTCATTTCGCTAGAGGCGCTTCAAAAGTTTTCATACATTTTCTCAACTATCCTTGCTACCGATCGGTGACATGAACCTGTGGTAGCCACACAGATTGATGAGTCAGCGATAGTTTTAAATGTAATTATATCGCCAACTATGTCGGGTCGTCACCTATGCTAAGCATTTGCCCAATCAGCTGTGACGTAGAATGCCCTGGATTTGTAAGTACCTACTTAGTATTCATCGAAGTGACCTTACGATAACAAGGCTAAACATTTTCAGTTTCAGTTCAGACGGACATCGCTGACTCTACGAGGTGAGTATACCACCACGAAAGCTGAAGCTATGCTAAGGTATTGTCTTTTTCGTCTATCCCCAACCGGTTTGTCTCTATCATCATAGGACCAGTTCCTAAGTAAGTAAGGAATTAATTAAAATAAATAAAATAAATTTTGCAGGACATTCATTTTACACAGCGCCATCTAGCCCCAAACTAAGCATAGCTTGTAATATGGGAACTAGATTACGGATAAAATACTTAAATACTTTTTGTAAATACATACGTACTATATAATACGATAATAATTGAATATAATAAATGTTTATTCGTCTGAAGGTGTCAGATCCAGAGGTCCCGGGTTCGATCCCCAGTGGTGGTAGAACTTTGTTTAATTCCGTTTGGCTGGATACCACCATCGTACCTAATTCTGTCGCCATAACACTTTAAGAATACAAATACTATAAAAATGAAATATTTCACGCGTTACTACAAAGAGGTTCACTAACGGAACTCGTTGCCCTCGTCTATTTTATCGTATCAGAATTATCTTGGAGTATTTAAGTTTTTGAAATTCGATGGATGGAGGTGGCTCAGGTTCGCTATTTGTGTGGTGTTGGGGGTAGGTTTATGTTTAACTGGGCTAAAATGATTATGATGATGATTTAAGTAAGGGAGAAAAGGTTCCTTTGAGAAAAGCGTCTCAATCTTTCATACATACAATAGGTATTAGGCATGCGTTTGACCACTAGCTGACTTGAAAAACTATGTGTCGATTTGGTCTAAGACGGGACAAGCATCTATAAGGAACCTATTCACTCTGGACTTGAAGACATTAAGATTGAACTGGTGTACGGGACCCTGTTATCAGTGACTGCAAAGAAATTAATACGAGAAAGAGTTATTTTATGGTAATATTTCTTTTCATTTTAATGTAAAAAGAGTAAAGTAAAAAAAATTACAGTTATACAGGATTTTTTTATTGTACGACAGTGAAGCGCTTGTCCTTCATCTCACCTGATTTCATATTATGATTAGACCAAAAGTGGAAGCGCACTGAACACGGAATCATCGACAAACATCGTACAACGAAACGCTGAGCGGTTTTTCAGCTTTCTGCGTAGCTAACACGTTTGCCATAGGCAACCATTACAATTTGTCTATGCCTATATCAATCTCAGACCAAAAAAGCTAGCACTAAACAATACATGCGCTCGCAAACTTTTTGCCCAACCGCAACGCAACGCCGTGTGAAACGCGATTCTTATTAAAGCAGTTTCATTGTCACGCCGCGGCGATTTGTATGTGTGAGCGACCCTTTATTTAGATTGGTTTCGATAATTTGTTGGGAAATCTGTGCTGTATGTTTTAGGGCTTTGGCGTAGCCTAGCGATTATTATTAAATATATAAAGAATCGAAAGAAAGAAGAAAGAATTCAAAATATAAAGTGTTTCCAACCAAAACACCAAGTGGGATTCATTTTCAGTGATTTGGGAAGCTTCATCCTGCAAGAATTGTTGAGTATCGCAGCATTCTGCATTGAAATGCAGATATTTATTATTATTATCATTAATGAACGAGCAGCTAATGCTACAAATTATATATAAAATAAATTTGATAATTTTCTCTTAAAAACAAGTTAAGTCCAACTTACTTATAGAGACAAATGTCTGAATACGAATAGTCATGTTTCAGTCACTTTTTTAAGTTGAGTTTTTTTGGTTCGTAGCCAGTTGTCGAAATTATATTTGAAGACGTTTACAGAAGTTGCTGACACAAGCTCCTCCGAGAGTCGGTTCCTGTTGTGAACAAATCGGTTACTAAGTTGCTAGGCCACTAGCGAATTGGTATGATTTCGCTTTATTTGAAGGTGGTGGTGAAGGGATGACCTTGGGTCTTCTTTCCAGTTAAAGATGTCTTGTATATCCGGAAGGTTATAGTGATTTGTCATATTTTTATAGGTCTGTATGAGCTCACCACGCAGGCGTCTATCCTCCAGAGGAGTTAATATGAGCTCTCTATAGAATAGAATGCTAAATATTAGTTCGGAAATCGTGTAATAAAATAATTACTGTTTACCCGTGGATGTCGTAAAAGGCGTGGCTTCCGTGTGAGCTATCAGCACCAACCCGCTTTACCAAGCTTTGTGTTTATTACTTGCACCATTTTTAGTGCACTTTGGGGAAGTCTAATATCATATCAGGTATTAAAGCTATCCAAAGACATCTTGAGTGACTCTTGGCAAATCCCCAAAATAAAACGTAGTAAAAAATATGAAAACAATTTTACATAAAAGTAATATATTTAATTGCCAAATTTCCACTCTGGTGAAAACCTTAGTCGCTTCTAAAAATATCTACGAGTCAATAAGGGTCTTCAATCTTGCCGGATCCGCCAGGGTGGTGAAACGAGATGAGATCAAATCGTTATCTAAACTTTGTGGTCTTACCTTGTAAGCTTTGTAAAAATGAACAGCAGAATTAATGCTTTAAGTGCGTGTATTGTTTAGAACGCCTTGTTTTTATGGTCCGATATAATGTCTCAGACCGTGTGTCCCACATGTGACTAAGCTGACAAAAAGTAGCTATTGTATGAATTGTATATTGGGAGTTAACCTCATCTGTCACTGTTTGAAACCCGGTAAGTGGAATTCGCGAGGGGATATCGTTCCAAGGTTGTTCATTGTATTTAATATGAGATATAGATATTAAAGGAGAATAGCAGAGATTTCAAATAAAACAGATCACAAAAGGCGCAATATAGTGGTCTCGACAGAGCTTACATATTTGAGCCTTTTGGGGTCGGGATCTTGGGTTCGTAAGGAGCCGGTGCCCTCCGGGTTTTAAAAAATCTTGCGGCGCTTTTGATTGAGGTGACACACCCAAGGGGTGGTTCTCATTTAGGCCAGCGAATCAGCATAGCTATTCGGCGTTGCAATTGCAGGTAGTGTCTTGAGCACGCTTGCGTCTGGGACTGGTCTGGAACCGTTGAGTTACCTATATATCGTTTGTAACGGTCCTTAGGCAATCTAACTGCTTCTTTATTTTTAAGTTTAATTGTACATAATATTTTATTTGTTTGTAAATTTAAAGTACAAAGATTCAACGAATAGGCATTTAATTCAACCTTAAATATTTCCTATATATAAATGACGTCTCTTACTTTATATTGAGAGAAAACAGTTACAAAAACCAGGACAAAACAAATATATATACTTAAACTGTAAATAGCCTCGTTTACTTAACATTGAGAGCGAACAGTTACAAAAACCAGGGCAAAATAGTAAATTTCAAAACAGCCCACAAATTCGATTAACCTCAAGCTTAGAAAGGTAAATTACAGATAATTAAGAATAAACCCAGTGCATATGGTATAGCTATTGTCTTGGAAAAAATATACTTTAATACATACATAAAGTGTTTTTATCTGATTTTCGCACGGTGCTAACTGTGCTTATGTACAGGTGGTTACGGATTTGACATGGTAATGTTATAATGGTGCTCTCGCGTTGCGATCGCCAACTGCGATATGGATCGGAAGATGACAATAGCAAAAAAAAAACAGAATTAAACAGTCGCATTTGAGTCAATGTCTTGCGACTTTTTTTTTTTACTTTAACAAGCCTCATAGCTCAGTTGGTAGTAGCTCTGCCTTCTGCGCTGTAGGTTGTGGGTTCGATTCCTACCCAGGACAAACATTTTTGTGACGAATATAGATGTTTGTTCTGTGTTTGGGTGTTGTATTGTATGATAAGTATGTATTTACAACAAAAAAAAAAGTATTTAAGTATTCTATCCGTAATCTAGTTCCCATATTACAAGCTATGCTTAGTTTGGGACTAGATGGCGATGTGTCAAATTAATGTCCTGTAATATTTGTTATTTATTATTATTACTTTTGGCCCTTCGAGGGTAACATCTTGAACCGCCTCTGTAACCTAGAGGTTCACCTACCGGTGTCAGATCCAGAGATCCGGGGTTTTATCCCAGGACAACATTGTGCTTGGTTTTGTTGGTAGGACTTTGCTTAAGTCCGCCTGGTTTGGTTGGTAGGACTTTGCTTAAGTCCGCCTGGTTAGCTACCACCATCTTACCGAATCCTGTCGCAATAGCAATCTTAAATTGTTGTGTTCCGGCATTTAGAGGTAAGATGGCCAGTTCCTCTGTTGAGTTTTTCGGGTGAAGTGCGCTTCCACCTTCGGCCTTACAACAACTTGAAAATCAGGTGAAATGAAGGCCGCAAGCACCTCCTATTCGTAAAATGAACACCTCTGTTCACGTAACGTCACGTTCACGTAGTGGTCACATAAGATCCACGCTGTGAGTAAGCGTGGATCTCATGAGGATCATCTATAGGGGCTATAGGGGGTAGCCAGAGGCACGTTCTAACTTACGTCCCCCGAGTTATGTGTTGTAACGTAAGCTCCATATTATTATTATTATTTTTATAAGAGAGCTAGTAGTTCTATTTAAAATTATATTATGCATGCCTCAGTTCAACGAAAAAGTATTTTTAATAGTTAATAATTTCGAAAAGATTATTTGCATATCCAGTTTTGAGAATTAGTATGATTCTCAAAACTGGATAAGAAAAGAAATATCAAGTAAAAAATTTGTGTGATGAATATAGATGTTTGTTCTGTATTTTGGTATTGTATGATAAATATGTATTTGAACTTACATTTTTTTTTGTATTCTATCTGTTTAATTTCCCACGTACAAGCTTTGCTTAGTTTAGGGCTATATGGCGCTGTGTTAAATTAATACCCTGCAATTTATTTCCATTGAATACGTCAAATACAAATGTTATAAAGACACAAAAATTTACAACCCGCGATGGGTGATTATAATATTTGTCAATTTTGTGAATAAGTGGAATCACTAGAAATACCAAAATACGTCAAATACGTCAGTAAGCAAGCCACGAGCACTAGTAAAAAGAACACCCTGTAGAATAAGTGAAGTGTAGCAATTAATAGGGTTGCAACACAACACACAGTAACGTTGCGCAGTCATCCTTGACTCGCCTGCTCCTGAAATGTACTTACAAAATTGAACGACCTAAATCTAGAACCAAAAGTATGGCCTAGTTTTGCTTGAAAACTATACACACGGTTCAACCTAAAATATACCAAGTATATAATGTTTTGAATGTATTTTAAGCTTGTATAGAAATATCTAATACCTTAAGAGATTCCGAACAGGCGGTAGATTTGACGTTTCAAAATGATCCTAAAAAATCTTAATGAACGAAAAAAATGACATTGACTTTGGCTTTAAAGTGAAACATGAGACTGTTAATTGTGCTGTTAGCTATGATTTTAAGGATTCCGTAAACAAAGGGTACCAACGGGTCCCTATTACTACGTCTCAGCTGTTTGTTAATTTTTAATCAAAAAATGATGACTTTGACCACCAAATCACTTGGAAAATAAGTGAAGATGTGGCCTGAGAAAACGCTTGTCCTGTTTACCTGTTCACTCTGGACTTGAAGACTCCAAGATTTATATTGGCCCTTAGATTGTATCCTGATAGCGGGTCATATCTTTAGAACCGTAATAGTTAGTTGGCCTAAATAAGAGCCAGCTCTTGGGTCTCGTGTCGCCTCAATCAAAAGCCCCGCAAGATTTTTGAAAACCTGGAGGGCACCGGCTCCCCATGGACCCAAGGTCTCGACCCCAAAAGGCTCAAATAGGTAAGCAATGCCGAGACCACTATATTTGCGCCTTTTGTGATCCACGGCCGAATCAGCCGCCGCACCAGCCCTAACTGATGTCCCAGGCACATGAGATGGCGCTAGGGTGTCGACGCAGGTAGCGTCCCACACCAAAGGTCTACCCATTTCCCAAGGGACAAGAACATACCGTCGGGCCGCTTACCATCATCACGTAACAGACCATTCGGTTCAAGAACGGCTGGAATATTGACACTGGTAAAAGCTCAACGGATAATGATATTAATTGGTATAAGATGGTGGACTTTTATTATTTTATCGGCAATTGATAAATATGCCAGTAACTGGAATCACCTAGGAATTCAAACCAGCTGACAGCCACAGAATACCTAATACTGTCAGTACAACGGCCGGCAGCGGAAGTGACATCACATACACCATTATGTATTCCGGATGGGTACGCGCTTATGGTGAATTTAGTTTTAAATCCAGCCTTTTTATTTATTGGAAGTAGCCGTTTCTTTTTTCCTATAGTGCGAAAGTTTATTTGAATGTGTGGATGGTTTGCTATAACCTTATTTTATTTTAAGAGAATTAGATCCCCTTGTGAAGGGGCTCGTACGGGGAAGTACTGCCACCATACTATTTCAGCCGCCAAGCAGCATCGCCGTGTTCCGGTTTGAAGGGTATGGTTGCCGGTGAAATTACGGGTACGCGAGGTTCAACAACTTTATGCCTCAAGTTGACGGGCGCAATGCAGTGCCGTGTAGGATAAGTTCTTTGTGGATGTGACCTACGCAGTGAGGCATTGTTATAGGCAAGAGATGCACTTAACATTAGGTGGGCAAAAACGTAACGGTGTCTGCCCGCGACCACAGCTGGTGCAACCCCGCCGAAACGTCGGGATAAATGTAGTTAAAATACGCGATAAATACCCGTTTCGAATAAAAAATATGTGTTCCACGACAAAACTAGTAGGTACCCAGGTACCTATATGAATTGAGCTGAACAACACAAAGTTAGACATAGGCGAAGGCGAGAGCAAAAGCTTGACTACAATACAGTGAATTTCGAATTTCCCTATCCCCGGCTAAAACTTCAGTTTTGAATAAAAATTAATTGTCGTACTTATTTTAAAATAGTGGTGCAGATATTTCAATGAAATTCTAGCGGCCGATGTAAAATTGAAGCTTTTTTAATTTTACGACGGGGAAGCGCTTGGTCTTCATAATTATCACATACTGGCCTGTTACCTGACTCTGTTAAAAAATGACGGCTTTATTTTGACTTCTGAATTAAAAATTATAAGAAAATCCGCCATTTTCATTGAAACCAAAATGAAACAGACTTAGGTAATACGCCAGCTGTTGTCAAGTTATGGTGATGTCAAGATGTGGTGGAAGTGTACTTCAACCGGAATCATCAAGCTAAGGAACTGAACTGAAGATTATTTGAAATATCTCGTTTATTGTCCGTGGTCTGATTGCGGAGTTCTATGTCGATACATGGGCATTGATTTTTGGATGTTGTCCTATCAATCGTACCATGGGCTTTCTAATGAAAGTCCTATCGGTAGAAAGGGCAAGTTTTATCCTACCCTACGAGATATGGTTAAACCATTCACTTATGTAGGGGGCTCATGTCACACCTAGCAGTTGATAATAAAGTGTTCGCCTCTGTGGTCTAGTGGTTCAACCCACCGATTTCAGATCCAGAGGTCCCGGGTTCGATCCCATGGGGAGTACAATATAATGTGCTCGGTTTGTTTGGTGGTAGGACTTAGTTAAAGTCCGCCTTGCTGGCTACCACCATCTTACCTAATTCTGTCGCCATATTAACAATTCTTAAATTGTTGTGTTCCGGCATTCAGAGGTAAGATAGCCAGTTCCTCAGTTTGTTGAGGATTCCGGGTGAAGTGCGCCTCCATCGGCCTTATCTCAACTTGTAACCAGGTGAGATGAAGGCCAAGCGCTTCCCCGTCGTACAATAAAAAAAAAGTATACAATTGTGTATAAGTTCAGAAATTAAAACCTTTGATATTAATAAAGTGAATGAATTATTGAAGACAGGTATTATTGTTTTGTGTTTTTATGCCAAGGGGAAGCAATTTAAATGAATAAAGTCATTATTTACGCGCCAAGGGCATTTCATATTAATGTGGAAAACTGGGAAATGGTGTCAATGTTTTCGGGGTTAATTATTTCCGCGTTACGCTGACACAAAGCAAAATATCGTGAATCTTGTTATGTTCACAACAGGAGTAGCAGATGACAAAGCACTACCATCTCTACCTAATTAGAATCCCGAATATCCTCACTAAACGCTTTCAACATTGGTGGAATACATTCCTTGAGTTTGTTTTTCCTGTAAATACCAACATGGGCCTCTCAAGGGATAAGGTATCTTCGTGGACAGCTTGCTGCATCGTAGTCCGCATCATCACTTCCCATCAGGCAATTGTGGCATAACACAATCATCATCATCATCATTTCAGCCACTTTCTACTGCTGAACATAGGCCTCCCCCAATCGCCGCCACAAATAGCGATCCTGAGCCGCCTCAATCCATCGATTCTCCGCAACAGCCACAATGTGGTCGGTCCATCGAGTATATATAGCATAATTATGCTAGTAAAAAAAACAAATGGCTGCAAACTTACTAGCGCAGATTTTTGACTTAGCGATAATATAATATGAACGAGAACCAAATTTCGGTTGGGTAATATGTCATCTCCCATGGATGTCGTAATAATAAATAAATATCACAGGACATTAATTTCACACAGCGCCATCTAGTCCCGAACGAAGCAAAGCTTGTAATATGGGAACTACAATCCGGATATAATACTTATGTACTTTTTTTTGTAAATGCATACACAAACAGAACAAACATTCATCACACATCACACATTTTTTTTGTCCTGGGTGGGAATCGAACCCACAACCTACAGCTCAGGCAGAGCTACTGCCAACAGAGACCTAACCACGACCTTTCCAAGTATTCTTGTTTTGATATTACTTTACTTAAGTCTCTTTTTTCTAAACTGGCAATTCTACAAAAGTAATATAAGAATCAGATTAAGAGAGACATTACACTAAGAGTTTCAGAGGATAGGCAGCAGCATCCATTCAATTCTTTTTTTTTACCACATTACGATGGAACCCGTCAGCCAGTTGTGATTACGACTTTATTCAACCTTAACCGTTCTTTAAGACGCACAGTCTTTCTATCATCCTCAGTTGGTTGATATTCCATTTATTAGGACTAAGTACTTTCAAAAATCGTTTACTATATGCACTACAAAATCTTGGAATCAGCTTCTAGCGTCTATATTTCCGATGTGTAACGACCCCAATGTCTTTAAGAAATGAGTTCACTCAATCAGTTAAATCACTGAAGGTTTTATGTTTTACCTTTTATGTTGAACCTTCGAAATGGCAAATCCACCTATGCACATTTGGTATGCTTTTGGGAAGGCCCGTGGGTTCTATCCCATCTGACATCAACTTGTCCCATCTGAACGCGTGACGAGACGGGACATGCCCTCTTTGGTGGCCATTTTAGGCAGTTTAACGTATAATTATGATCTTACATGATGAAAAGCGTTAATGACGTAACGCATTGGTACCTGAGGCCCTACTATGAAAATCAAACGTCATCGAACCCGACATGTTTCGTTTTTCGTAGTAGACTTGATGATGATGGTGATAAATAAGGTTGTATAGCCATTTTCACCATACTCTTCGAGTAATAGATGTTTGTTCATCACGCGAGTGATTCTGATAGCATCCAAGGCTTACGGGTCATTACCCGTCCGAGGAATCAAATGATTTAATTGAATTAATGGTGAATAGAATTCTTGAGCTTCAGCTATTGTCTATTTAAATTACTACAAAGATAAATAATAGTTTTTCATCAACAGAATAGTCAAGAACTTGAGGATATTTTTTTATAAACCTATACTATCCCACTGAGTATAGGCCTCCAGGATGTTAGATCTTCCCAGTTTTTGTGGTGATGAGCTTCTGTGGTCTAGTGGTTTGCCCACCGGTGTCAGATCCAGAGGTCCCAGGTCAGAGCCCCAGGGGAGTACAATGTTGTGCTTGGTTTGGTTGGTGGTAGGACTTTGTTTGTCCGCCTGGCTAGCTACCACCATCTAACCTAAGTCTGTCGCTATAACAAGAGTTCTAAATTGTTGTGTTCCACCATGCAAGAGGTAAGACAGCCAAGTCCTCAGACTGTTGAGGATTGCGGGTGAAGTGCGTTTATATTCGAACGCCAAGATATTCCCCGTGGCGTCATACCAATTAGGTAGTAATAATTATTTTTTAAATAGTATAGAGTATTTAGGTATAAAATTTCCTTAAACATCCTATTAAAATTAAAGACTTAGTCTTGCCTCTTTCATTGTGTGCTGGTCGCAGTTTCGAGCAGACGGTAGATTTATCCTAAAAAAAAATACTTAATCTATTTTTTTATTTAAAGCGCTTGGCCTTCATTTCACCTGGTAACAAGTAAAGATTAGGCCGAAGGTGGAGGCGCACTTCACCCGGGATCCTCAACAAATTGAGGAAATGGCTATCTTACCTCTGAATGCCGGAAGACAACAATTTAAGAATTGTTCTTATGGCGAAAGAATTAGGTAAGATGTTGGTAGCTTGCCAGGCAGACTCAATCAAACTCCTACCGCTAACCAATCCGACAAAATTGTACTCCCCTAGGGATCGAACGAGGTGGTTATTTTTTTGTGATCATTTGTGACTTTTAACTGACTATTGAAGTGACTGATGATGATGCTGATGATGTTAATAAACTGTTGTATTCAACATAACCTATGACACGTTCCAATAGCGCTGTGGAACGGGCAGTCAACTTATCCTTTTACTTCCAAGGTAGCCGAGGCATTGTGGAGGGTTCCCACGAAAAAAGGGAAATTAGACATGGCGCAACATTGCAATACGTGACGTGACCTATTGTACGGCATACAGGACTGAGACAGGTAATAAGCCACTAGGGCATATCACACGTACATCACATCAACTGCCTATTATTGTCCACTGCTGGACAGAGCCTCAGAGCCTGATTGGTGATCGCGGGTTTACGATTACGATTGTTAGATTGGTGCCTCAAACGCATTTCTCATCGGTAGGCTATTTTTCCCAATCGCGTTTTGCCACGATCGTGTTTTGTCACATGTGGAATTTGCTGCCTTTCTGGTGAGACTCTTTAGTCGGCTTTTACGAAATCTATGGGCTGAGTTGAAGAGGTTATTAGTAGGATTCTTAAACCGCGACGGCCACGGCAATCAGGCATAGGTATAGGGTACCTATGTCTGTTTATAGATATGATTTTCAGGTATGGGGCATATCAGAATCGTCAAAATTTTCCAAGCGCGAATATATTATAATTACATTAAGTTCACTTTTCTACATATTTGAAGAAAAGTATATTGTGCATCGCCTCTCTCGCTCTCAAAGGTTTGCTGGTAGAACACTCCTGTCAGAATTAAGCTCGCCTAAGTACATATATTTTTCAATGGCATTTTTATGTAATGTTTGCCTACAATAAATAAAAAAGAATTACAAGAATCGTAGATACGGCAAATCTTAAAAAAAAAACAAAAAAATATCTTACCTACCACAGTTCAAAGTGTTTTTTTCTGGGATATTTCTCTGGGTATGTTGATACAGCTCTGACGTTTGACTTATACGAGCCGTCGAAGGTACATCCGTACCTCCGTACTAATATTAAAAATACGAAAATAGCTCTGTTTGTATAAATGTTGGTTACCATGTGACGACTAAACGGCTGAACGAATCGTAATGAAATTTGACAACGAGATATATTGTATCCTGGTAAAGAGCATAACAACTGTTAATTTATCGGTTATCGCGTGGGTGAAGCCACGGGCAGCTAGTGGTAAATATAACATTTACTATGAAAAGGCTTATTCAGGACCAACGCCTGAGCATGCGCAACTATCCAAAATAAGGAAACATCTTATATATTTTTCAGACAATCAGGGGATCTAGCATGAGGTCACTTCATTCAGCAGTTTACGTCCACTGTTGGACATAACCTCTTCCAATACTGAAGGGCTTTTCATAATCACCACGTTCCGCAGGCAGCTTGATGACCGCAGTCAAGGTGCAAGATAATGGTAACGACCCATATGCCTTCAAGAGTTAAAAGACACCTTCTGTGTAGGCTGTTTCCATCATTGATCTCGCCCGTGCAAGTTTTGAGGTCAAGAGCCGATGCCTTCTAGATAAAAAAATACACCGAAGGAAATCAACTCTTGGGTCGTACAACATATACATAACGCTACCACCTACTTTTGCCTTTTTTTATATTATTGTACGACTGGAAAGCGCTTGGCCTCCATCCCACCTGGTTACAAGTTAAGATTAGGCCGAAGGTGGAAGTGCACTTCACCCTGAATCCTCAATAGTGTGAGGTTTATATTACTATATTACCTTTAATGCCGGAATAGAACAATTTAGAATTAATGTTATGGCGACAGACTTAGATAAGATGATGATGGCCAAGAATAATATTGTACCCCCTTCGGGATCAAACCCGGGACCTCTGGATCTGATATCAGTGGGCGAACCAATAGACCACAGAGGCGGTTCAAAGCTAGGTTACCTTGGTTGCCTACGCAGCCTAGCTGATGTTCTAATGTTCTCGTAGTTTGGGGCTAGATGGCGTTGTGTGAAATCAAATGTCTGTAATACTGTCCTGTAATACTTAATCTCATTACTCTCCGTGTATCATCCGTTAGTAAAATGGGTTGGTGCAATCCACCGGTCATAATGTTGATGACGCAGGACGACTAACGCTAGTTACAGATAACTGGCATATTTTGCGACTCTTAAAGCGATTACAGTCGATCCATCGCATGACATCGGCTGCTCTAATTAAGCCCTGAAGGGCACTCGTGGTAGAAAACACACAGGGCAAAATAAATCCTTTTGAAAAGGTTCCGTAGGTTAAACGACGAAGCTGGCCCCAAAAATCCACCAAATAGGTAACAAAACGTTTAATAATAAAAAATCTATAGAAATTCATTTTGCAGGATCCACCGGCTAAATCATAGATGGCTATTTAAACGTTTGGCTTATTACAATATGTAAAAAGGTAAGGTGCGTTTGAAATATGAGCTTTCACAAAAGAAAACTGACATACTAGCGCGATTCTACACTTCCCACGGAACCCCGACAGGCGCTACGCGTCTACAACGTAGCGGTAATTTTCCGTTTTCCTCATTGCTGTAATTACGTTTAATTTATTCGGTTTCTTATTCATGCTAATGGTGACGGTGGCAGGTTAATTGACCGGCTTTTTAAAATCTAGAATCATTTTCAGAGGACTGATGTCTGTAAATCAGCCAACTCCCGTAATAAAATCATCGGATATATCCCAGTAGCAATGATTAGCAAGCAGGGAAATAAGTAATCGACAGTTTGCCGATACGAATTAGCACATATAAATAGCTCGCATCAACCACCTATATCAATGAACCCAAAAATCTCATTGTGTTTCACGAAACGTAACCGATCTCCAGCGGATCTTGCCACAGGCTCATTAAAGATTCTAGGTCGTTGCAATCGCTAATTAGGCAGATAAGAGCTGTATTAATTGTGTACGCCATTGGAGCTACTATCGCGCCATCTCGCGGGAGGCTGGGTGCTGGGCGGGGAAACCGCGCGGTTACGTTGAAATAGCCTTTTATTCATAATTCGAATCATGCTACAAACTATGGTACCAAAACTACAAACCTCCTTCGTTTTATCGTCATCGTCACTTAGAATCACTGAAACGCGATTCGTTATTCAAATATTATGCTAAAGATACGTAAAGCAGAAAATTTAGACATTATTTATCTGTGGTAGGTAGATATTCAAATATTAGTAGATGTTTTGTTTGATTTTACGTGAAGTCAAGTGTGATAGTATGTAAATTCGAACATGGTGTGCAGACCCCAATTAAAGTGGGTTAGGAGCAGGAGAATGATGATGAGTACCTAAAATCGAGCACTTAACAAAAAACGCATTGCACATGTACATAACGGACAATAAGATGATGATGATGATGTATGTTAATATTATAACATTTAACATGTTTTCACCTGAATCAAAATAAAATGCAAACAAGTTAACTGCTGTTTTCGAAAACCGAACATTTTCTTGTTATCTCGTAATAAATCGCAATAATACCCTATTCAAAGACCGTAACCCCGTTCCAAATTCAAATTAGTAACGTTCAGAAACGCACCAACGCCTCCCATTGGTGTAAAATGTAAAGTTGCGAAAATGGAACGGATATCTCTCGTTCCTCTTGTTGTTTGATAGATTTCGAATTTAGCCGGTTAACTGGTTCCATCCGGCCTCCTTGTAGCGCTTTGTTCTGTTGGCTATGTTTCCGAACGAAATGCTGTTGCTAATTTTACAGCTTAAATTTTTAATTTGCGATGTTTCCTTCTTGACAGGCAGTTGAATGACCTAAGTCACGGCCTTAGGTAACGAGTCACCCCAGTAAACGATTTTTGGAGAAATAAACAATACGAGGCACTAAAAATATAAAGAAGATTATAAAAATAATATCAACCTCGCCTCGTTTTCAGATAGCTACAATACAAATTAAGTAAGTATAATAAACTGACGTCAAAACTGGCTGGATATAATCATTTTTAAACAGAAGAAGATAAATACGTTCTAAGTCAGTTTTGTTAGAACAAATATAAAGATAAGTAGACGAAGAAAAAAAGTCATCTTTATAATGTCAGAGAGGAAACATCCAAAATAAAAAAGGCCTCTCCTCTGGAGGGTAAAAGGGTTGACCAGTTTTTACCTCTGTTTCGAAAAAATATTTGTTTTTTTTTTATTGTACTGGGCAGAAGTGCTTGGCCTTCATCTTACTTGAATTTAAGAACATATAGCTTTATACGAGGTCGTGGTTTCGATTCCCACTCAGGACAAACACATGTGTGGTGAATGTAGATGTTTGTTCTGTGTTTGATACCAGTATAACAATACTGTATCATAACTATGCAGGTTAATACAAAATAGGTATTATAGCCGTAATCTCGTTCCCATATTACAAGCTATGCTTAGTATGGGGGAAATTCTTAAGCCATGATGTTGTAATATTAATAGAGTAACCGTTATATTTATGTAAACATATAAATTATATTTATGTATACATATATTTATTTATATAGATAAAAATGGAATCCGTCTCATGGACATCTAACGCCATTTTTCTTTAAAATGTGAACATCGAACAGATACGATTTAAAAATCGAACAGATCTGAGAATGAAATCCGTCTCGTATGTCGAGCGCAGGGCACCCACGACACGGGTGGCTGCGCGGGGTAATTGCGCGCCGCGACCCGTGACGACAGTTACAGCGGTGTCTTACATCCACGATTCTATCTCAGACTCTTGGACACGACGTCCGTGAAGCTAACCCACCGAAATCCGAAATGTCCGCCTGAACTTCCATAACCATCCGTTTCGGTTCAACTTATTTTTTTTTTATTGTACTACGGGCAGATGTTTGGCCTTCATGTCACCCGATTATTTAAAGTTATGATAAGCTATAAAATATAGATATAGATAAGGAGGTGGAAGCACACTTCACCCGAAATTTGAGGATTCCAGATGATACAATTCAAAGTACAAAGTTATTTGTTGGGAACAAAGAAAAATATAGCAAACGATGGTAACAGCAATAGTTATTTAAAACTGTGACGCAGTTACCAACGCCCGCCTTCAAGAACGATAAATTAGTCTGTGTCCCTATATACAATTATTAATTTACTTTTCTTTGAAATTGAGGAATTGACTATCTTACCTCTAAATACCGGAACACAACTATTTAAGCATTGGGCGACAGAATTAGGTAAGACGGTGGTAGCTAGCCAGGCGGAAACAAAGTCCTACCACCAACCAAACCAAGCACAGTATTGTACTCCCCTGGGGGTCGAACCCGGGACCTCCAGATCTGAAGTCGGTTGGCGAACCACTAGACCACGGAGGCGGTTAAAAATAGCTATCGCAAATATCTAGGTTTATTATAAACTACACCTTACATGGCGGAGTGTAAGAGACAACTTCAACGTATGGGAGTGAAAGTTGGTTGTGGCAGAAGAATGAAAGTTGGATAAATGCAGTTGAGAAGCATGTATGGTGTTACTTTGAGAGAGAATTCTTTAATTGTTGTGTTCCGGCATTTAGAGGTAAGACAGCGAGTTCCTCAGTTAGTTGAGGATTCCGGATGAAGTGCGCCTCCATCGGCCTTTTCTCAACTTGTAACCAGGTGAGATAAAGATCAAGCGTTCTAAGTAACAGAAGTCGGTACTTAAGCCGACGTGCATGTATGAAGAATGTAGATTGAATGAGGCAAAAGAGGTGTGCAAGGAGCGTGTAAGTGGAAATCCGTTGTCTCTGCCCACCCCTTCATGAACGTGTTTGAGTAACGTATTTAATACAAACTGTCCTTGAGCCATTATATCCCGTGGCGGTCATTCCAACTCAGCCCGCGGCTCTCGTAAAAGCCGACTTAGGGATCTCACCAGAAGAAGACACTTCTTTGTATAACTTTAATTGTGATCAACAATCCGCCTGCGAAGGATGGTTATCTATTTCCAATATTAATTTGATAGAGTAATGTAATAGCTCCACGACTTCTTAATCTCAGTTCCTCAGATAGTTGAGGAATCCGGGTGAAGTGCGCCTCCACCTTTCGCCTTATATTAACTTGTTGCCAGGTGAGATGAAGGCCCCCACCGTCCAATAAAAAAAAAATCTTTGTCGCGTTTCTATCTAAGTCTGAAACAGCTAGCATCCAGCATTTTGTACTACGTGTAGTATATCACCAGAAAAAGGGAAGCAGCTTCTGTGTATTATCTATACCTTTACTTTGCTGCTTTAATGTGTGTAGTGTACAAGTGATTCATAACAACGAGTGCAGCATTTTTATTTAAGTAGGTATTCTGAACGAAGCCAGGATTATAAGTTATCTCATTTTGTCAGTATGAATGCTGTAAGCTATGCTTCGGTGCACTTGAATTATATGCACAAAATTGACGCAAACCTTTATTCAATTCAACGTAATTTATTTCGGATTTCATAGGTACACTTACATACCTGCAGCCATATAATTATAATTGTATTATGAAATATAGTACTTACGTTTGATATATCTCTGTAACATTTTAAATACATTTTAAATTCAGGCGATTGGGCTTTTGACAGCGGTCCTAAACGCTTCTCGTTTCTTAGAGAGTTAGGCAAAGACAACGGATTTACAATTAAAACTCGTTGAATATATCTTTTGCCTTAGTCACTCTCATCTAATTCTTCATAATGCTTGTCGGTTGGTTTATAATTGTAATGTGTCCATATTTAAAGTCCATTTGATGGGATGGTCATACATCATTGGAAGGTTAACTTCGCTACGGCTGGCCAGAGCCACACCTCTGTCAATGCTGTGACAGAGCTACAGGATGCTACAAGTTCCAACAACAATTGTCATTCTATAGAATGCTGTAGCACGGACAAAAAAAGATTCAAACTTATTTTTATTGTATGACGGGGTAATACTTGGCTTTCATTTCACCTGCCTTTTTTATTGTACGACGGAATTGTATGACGGGGAAATACTTGGCTTTCATTTCGCCTGCTATCAAGTTTTTTTTTTATTGTACAATGGAAGCGCTTGACCTGCAACTCATCTGATATCAAGAATCCTCAATAGTCAGAGGACCTGACTATCTTACCTCTAAATGCAGACCAAGTACAAGAATTGTACCTCACCTCAATAAGACTAATGATGATTTACGAATAATATTTTGCTTGATCAATAATGACTATAATTTTATTAAAGAATAAGTATGTGATGTTATTCTTTCTATATTTGAATTTATTGTAAATGTTAGATATGGATATAACATTCTTAAATTGTAGCAACTGTTAGTTAGTTTATAATTTGATTGAGTTGACACGTGACCCAAGGGCTGGTTTTTGTTTGGGTCAGCGAATTACTCGTAGCATAGCTATTCAGCGTGGCAAGTGGGTACGCTACCGTCTGGTACTGGTCTGGAACATTTGAGTTACCGATAGATTGTTTGTAACGGTCCTTAGTTTACCCGACTGCTTCCATGAACATAGCTAGTGTAATTGTACATATTCGTAAAAACATTTTAGATTTATAATATAGTTATTGTCACTTGGATTTTATCATTTCTTTATTTATTTGAAAACCAACAGCTCTTAAAGTTAAATTAACAAAAGTAATAGAATCAGAAGCTGATAACAGGCTTTCACGTCTAGACAACAGAATGAAAACAAATATGTGAACAAATCATCGACTTAAATAGGTACTATTTACCTATTACCTATCTGTAAGTTTTAGGTTTTATGAAGTTGATAAGTTAACTCACTACTTAACCTAATTTACACGTCATTATATAATCAAGAAGGATGATGATGAGGATCTTCTGGGAAAGCTTACTCCAGCGTTAACTTCATTGGTACCTACGCAAGATTCGGTAAGTTTACCAGTGATAAGAAATATATTACTGTGATATGTGAGCACCTTGTATAAGCTGATGCGTCGGCCATAATGTGTGAAATGAACCGCGAACCCCAAGGACACTGATAATAGTAATTTATGAGAATTTTAGGCCCTTTTATTACACCGGTACGGGATAGCCAAAGCAGGGTGATAATTTTGGTCGAAAACCGTTTTTTTATTGTACGACGGGGAAGCGCTTGGCCTTCATCTCACCTGGTTACAAGTAAAAGGTGGAGGCGCACTTCACCCGGAATCCTCAACAGTTTTAGGAGCTGGCTATTTTGTCTCTAAGTAATTTGCTAAACAGGTACTATTAAGTAGGTTTCCTTCCCTCGTCTGTTTCAGACCAGTACATTCTTATACTCTTCAAGTGCAGAGTAAATAGGTTTCTTTTAGACACGCCTGTTCCATCTTAGGTCACATCTTTACTTGCTTTTTAAGTGAGCTGGTCATACATTAGGCTATCTCCAATAAAATAAGTATTTAATCCAGTTAGAAAGGCACAGGGAATTGTATTTTTCAGCCTTCTATAAGGCTCTTACAGAGATTTATAGAACCGGATATTGAGCCACACTAAATGTCATCGTCAGATTGCGTACCCTAGATCTATTTTTACATCTCTAACTAGTTTACAGACCTACCACTGTGATCTATTCCTATTACCTATTAGCCAATAATAGCCTCTATCGCGTTACAATAAAGCCGAAACATTTATAATTATTAGACATTGCGAGTGTGAATGAAATCAAGCGGTACTTTTTAACACAACTGTACCTTACCGATGTTTATCGTTCAGGACTTTGAAATTGAACCTTATTCTGAAAGGAATAGAGGTTTTATTTTTGGTAAATAACTTTTATGGATGTAAGGTATTGTTTTGTGCGTATAATTGTATGGAGCTAGTCGATCACCTATCGATTATTATAATGATAAATGATCGAATGTCAGAACTCGAGTTGTGGTGACCGAACATGCTAGAAGAGTCAAAATACAATCGGCTGATAAGTTTGTGCCTCGCACTGTGCGGCTGGGAAGTTTTACTTTGACACTTTTCTTTGTGACTGTACAGTTCATTCACCAGGCTTTTATTTGGAGTTATGGATGTATTGATATTATAACAATAGGTTTTTGTTTTTGCATGACGTTAGCATTTGACTAATAACCAGGAGTTAACACCTAAACGTGTTAGTAAGATTAACCGGTACGTATCTATTGTAAAGTTAAATTTCGAACTATCTAGATAGTTGTCTAACAGTAGTCAGTTATGAATTTGGATGTTTGGCGTTATTAATCGTCGGAACACCAGGGCCCCGATTCTACTAATCCAATCGACAACTAAGACAGTGGCATAATCGCAGAATGGCCACTAGAATAGCACATGTAGTGTCAATTTTGACGATACCATTTTCATAGTGAAGATTTGTTAAGTAGGATTTCGGCCCTGGACGAATGAAGCAATAATTTTGCAAGTCTACAAATAGCTTGTTATTCGAGTTAGTATATGACTAACTCGAATAACATTTGCTACAAGTAATGTAGCAAAGACTAGAATATGCGAAAAAAATTGTGTGTCCCTATACTATTTGCGACCAATAAAAGAGTCGATATTGACGAAGGTATAGATGGTTTTTTATCGGTAAGAATCTGACATAACCCGTGCAAGCCCCCACATGCACGGGATCTTTGAGGATTTTTCCACTACAAAGAAAAAAAAAAGTAGAAATATTTTTTGTTTATTTTTTTTTTTATTGTATGACACACCTCACCCGAAATCCTCAATAAACTTAGGAACTGACTATTTTACCTCTAAATGGAACCCAACATTTGAATTTTTTTAGAATTGTTATTATAGCGACATAATCAGGTAAGATGGTGGTAGCTAGCCAGGCGGACTTAGCCAAAGTCCTATCACCAACCAAACCAAGCACAATATTGTACTCCCCTGGGGATCGGGAGATGTGTGTGTGTGTTTTTTTAAATATTACAGGACATTTCACACAAGGCCATCTAGCCCCAAACTAAGCATAGTACTTGTAATATGAGAACTAGATCACGGATAGAATACTTACTCCTTAGTTTACCTGGTGAACATATATCATCTAATCAATTTTATTGTAAATACATACTTATCATACAATACAACACCCACACAGAATAAACATCTATGTGCATCACACAAATGTTTGTCCTCGGTGGGAATCGAACCCACAACCTACAGTGCAGGAGGCTTGTTGCTGCTGCCTACATCACGGCGTATGATGTTGATGATAAAAATAAGGTACAAAAATTGAGATGTAAAACGCGATATTTCGCAATGCGCACGCACACGTATAAATGCATGTACCAAAGCTTCCACATGCCGTATTAAATACATAGTAAATCACATAGAGGCTTTATGAGACTTCACTCAATTTTATTGCATCCACGGAATGGAAGGTTTGCAAAACAGATAGGTCTAAGTATTATTTGTATAAATGAATTTATGAACAAAAATGGTGATCATGATCGCAGTTGAAAAATCGACCCAGCTCACGACTGTCGTTTTAGTCGACTAAAGCAATCTCCCCAGAAGAAGGACAGCAGCTTATTCTGTGTATATCTTACACCTGTTCTGCAATCAACTATCCACCAGCCGAATGTAGTGGTTACGGAAAGCCCTAAAATATTGGAAGAGGCTCTGTCAACTTTAGACAAAAAAAGGTTGCTGTAGAAATCATAATTAAATTACTTTATTAACAAGATAAGTGTATCAGTATTTATATAATAAATATTACAGGACGTTAATTTCACACAGCGCCATCTAGCCCCAAACTAAGCATAGCTTGTGATATGGGAACTAGATTACGGATAGAATACTTGAATACTTTTGTAAATACATACGTACTATATGATACCACACCCAAACACAGAACAAACATTTATATTCATCACACAAATGTTTGTCCTGGGTGGGAATCCAACCCACAACCTACAGCGCAGAAGGCAGAGTTACTACCAACTGAGCTATGAGGCTTGTTATATACTTATACACTTATCTTGTGCCATTGTAATACCTAAAAATTATAACATTAGGTGAAGTTAGTATAATGTGTACTTATTATATCATATAGTTATCTATATGATATAACAAGTACAATACACTTATCTTGTTAATAAAGTAATTTAATTACCATTACCATTTAGACCAAGCACCTCAATTGTACCAATGTTATACCTAAATTATAGCATTAGGTGAAGTTAGTATAATGTGTACTTGTTATATCATATAGTTATCTATTTACTCAAATTTTAGTTTTTTTTACTCAGTAAGATTTTTCGAATCATTTTGAGACGTCAAATCGCCTGTTCGGAATCGCGACCAGCACTCAAGGAGAAAGGCAAGAAACTCGGGCTGGTTAATTTTTTGATGATCCATACAACATCAAGACATACAGTTTTAAATTACATTCTAAGTAGGTACATCATAAACCTAAATATTTAATACTATCTATCTTATAATATTTTTTAATTATGTATCTACCTAATGAGCAGTTTGTTAACATTGAGAAATCACCATTTTAGCTGCCAACTGGTATAGTAACATCGAGTCTTCAAAAAAGCAAACCGCGCAGTTTGTCATGCTATCAGTACCAGCTTGCATTCGCCTGCGGTTACGCCTGCGCCTTAACGATTTTTCCACCACCATAGCCTCCGAGTCTTATTAAGTACAGTCGAACATATAATGTATCTGATTATTTCAGAATCTAATTTTGATCTTTGAATCGACTTCTTTTGTCAAAAAAGAACACTTATACGGCAAATATATTATATTCTTAAACAAATAAGAGTACATAAGATACATAAAATTTTTCAGTTTTTTTTTTACTTAGATTAAGGTATATTCGAGAGAGAGAGAGGTATATTCATGATCAGAAGGCTTACCAGTATGTTATTATGTATCATGGCCGAGTTTTGTACCAGCTGTCATGAATCATCATGACAGCTTCTCACTATATGATATAATAATGATCTAGGGAAAATGTGTTTTGAAATTTATACTATTTGCGGTGTTGGGTATTGTATTGGTATCTCAGATAACCTCTCATATACCGGGGCAGTGTCACAGCGCCACCTACAGCGCCTTTTGGGTACTAATACCACTACGTTGAATGGCCGACGATTATAACCACGCGCGCGGGCAAATATATCTTACAAATAAATAAAAACGACAAATACTTGTAACTACCGGGTGCCTGTACTCCCTAATAGGTAGGTAATACCTATCTATCATCCATGGACTGTTGCTGACCAGACCCAGAACAGAGGTGAGTGCCGAGTCGACAGGTTAATTTGTATTTTAAATTTCAAAGTGCACTATACCACTTGCGGCATGACTAAAATAATGTTAATAAGCCTGGACATTATATGGGCGAGAATGAGATCTACGACAGAGCGAGCTTTCCCAGGATCTGCCTATTAAGGCACTGGCACTTTCGCGTGTCGACGGAACACAGAAAACTGCTTGGTGATCATCTTCGTCAAAAGAGTCTTCGCAAGCCAGGCGGATCTCCACAAGTCTCACTATATGATATAGTGGTAGGACTTTAAGTCTGACTGGCTAGCTACCAATATCTTACCTAATTCTGTCGCCATAATAACAATTTTAAAGTAGTTGTGTTCCGCCATTTAGAGGTAAGATAGCCAGTTCCTCAGTTTGTTGAGGATTCCGGGTAAAGTGCGCCTCCACCTTCATTCAGCCTTATCTTAACCTGTCACCAGGTGAGATGAAGGCCAAGCGCTTCCCCGTCGTACAATAAAAAAAAACAAAGTGAAATAACGTAAACTTTGACTGTTCGCCTGTACTCAGTAAAATAGCAATGAAATCGGAGCAGGCCAAACTTGTTCCACTTGGAAAGCTCACTCCTTAGAGTAGCGTATTTTACTTATTTCGGTGTATGTATGTTATTTACTGATTCTTGTAAAGTATGGGAAAGCTTCGTAAAGCCGGCGACGCGACACCCAACATTCCTCAAACCCTTAGATCAAAAATGTAATTTATTTGGGTTTAATCTATATAGGTGTAAAATTTCAGAATTATAAGTCGCAGAACTGTGTAAGGTCTTAAAAACAACGAAACTTCTCCTTTTATATATACTATGATATACTATTTTTATTTAGGGAAATGCCCGCCTCTGTGGTCTAGTGGTCCAACCCACCGATTTCAGATCCAGAGGTCCCTTTCGATCCCCAGGGGACGCAATATTGTGCTTGGTTTGGTTGGTGGTAAGATTTTGTTTCAGTCCGCCTGGCTAGCTACCAAAATCTTAGAGATATAGCCAGTTCCTCAGTTTGTTGAAGATTTCGGGTGATCTTCGGCCTTATCATAACTTGAAAATTAGGTGAGATGAAGGACAAACACATCCCCGTCGGGCAATAAAAAAAAGAAGAAACAAAACTGAGGAACAATTCCTCTATCGAAAATAATTCATGGACTGTTGATATGTAGGGCCCGTATTACAATAAATAAATATTACAGGACATTTATTTTACACAGCGCCATCTAGCCCCGAACTAAGCGTAGCTTGCAATATGGGAACTAGATTTAGTTCGGTTAGAATACTTAAATACTTTTTGTAAATACATACGTACTATATGATACAACACCCAAACACAGAACAAACATCTATATTCATCACATAAATGTTTATCCTGGGTGGGAATCGAACCCACAGCCTAGAAAGCCAGACAGCCTTGAAAATTTTCTTAAGAACTAGTTAGTAGTCAAAAGAATAGTATTTAGTAAAAAAGTATTTGTTATGGCAACAGCATAGTTCTGTAACACAAGCAAACACCCAATAAAGGTTTACATATAAATATACACATTTTAATATGAATGACCCATGTTTCGATATAACAAAACGTTTGGACATTTTATGATTGCTTTTCAAATTCAAATGATACAAACAGAAAACCTTTTCCAACCTGTCATTAAACATTTTTACCTAATTATTTAGATTACCATAACAATGACTGATAAAAATAAATTATAAAATCGATAGTCATCTTACAGAACAGTAATAGCAAGGTTGATACAGCTAGTACACTGTAGGTTACTGTACCATCAGTATTGTAGCTGTAATATACATTTGTCGTCAGTATAATCTAGTTCCCATCATACGATATGAATGATAATTTATTGTGAGTAAGTATTCGAGATAAAAGTGTTTTTTATATTATGAACTTTTTAAAGCAGGTTGTTAGTTTTGAGGTTAACTCACGGTACCTATGTATTCTTTTTATTTGCTTGCACTATAAATTATTATTAATACATTTTTATTAGTTATTTTTGTATTGTTACGTTAAAGAAATATCACTTCTTACGTGAGACCTACATAAGTAAAGGCACACGTTTTTTTTTTATTTACCGATAGACTAGACGAGTCTAGTCTAGTCGCTTAGTGGCCGAAATCCGACCGTATTTTTTTTTCAATTTATTTTCCGTTTCCATAGAAATATTAACGTTGCCGGGTTGGTGTCTTGTTGTCTTTTTTTTTAGTACGACGAGGACGTTTTTGGTCTTCATCTCACCTGATTTTCAAAGTTTCAATGTTTCAATGATAAGGCCGAAGGTGGAAGTGCACTTCACCCGGAGTCCTCAACAAACTGAGTAACTTACCTCTAAAATAAAGACCGGAACACAAAAATTAGCTTGCTGCTTTGCTATAATGGCGACAGAAATAGGTAAGATATTAGATTGGATATTCAATTTTTATTACAATTCTAATGATATCAACCACTACATACACAGTACAGAAGTGTTCCCAAGACACGGCTGCATTGCCACGCTAGTTTATAACCCTTTAGGTTGAATTCTCATATAATTGAAATCCCAAAATGTATAATTTCCCTGAATGTTGATTAAGTTTTGATTCGCAAAATGTAGAATTCTTAGAATGTTGAGGTCTTTTAAAGTTAAATTCGCATAATGTTAACTATTTTGTCATAAAGTGAAGTGTTTTGATATAAGTAGGTGCCTTTTATGATAGCTGTAATTTTTTCAAGTTTCATAGATACAGTGTACCAGCTGCCTTTAACACATAAGCTACACTATCATACCTCTTCGAGGGGGTCGGTAGACCTGCCAGTCATTGACCAAGTGTTTTGAGATATAAGCAAGATGATTGATCAAAATTTGTCGCTTATAAAGATTATTATAGTTCGATTTTTAAGTTTGATTTTGTTTCTAGACTACTACTTATAATAATAATATTTATGAACCTCTAGTGTATATAACATTTGTAAACTGAGAACTAAATTAAATAAGCCCAAACATGGGTATTTTACTGTTATTCATTGATGAGTTCCATTGAGACAGTTTTCTTGTTTTGCCAAAGGTTCGGACGAACTACGGCAAAAATATGTTTACCCGCAACTAAGTATATAAAATGTTAGTTCCTTTCACGCATTCAAGACGACGTTATCTAAATTTATTATTTACAACTACCTACCTACATAAAATACCTACCTACATATGTACTGTGAGTATGTAGTACTACCTACAAATTATTATATTTTTAACATGATACCGTTAGGCTTGATGCTTGGAATGGGTATAAGGACACCCTACCTACCTATCAAATTTGTACCTCCTTATCAAAACAACCAAACCCAACACAATCGAACGATCAACAACTTATGAAATAATCTACTCTAAGACAAAAAACTATTCTCATGTAAGTAACGAAGAAGTCTTTTTTGAGAATAAATTTCTTTAAACCTGAATAACTCCCCACTCATCACATCAGCTCGCTGTCATATGACATGTTATGATCGGTGGTTTCACGTTAAAGTTACATAATATTCAAAAAAACATCCTTATAATATCGAATTTGGAAACGTCTGATGGAGAATCAGGAAACGCTTATCTTTATTCCAAAATAAAATAATAAAATACATTACTACTTGAGACTTCCACAGAAGATTTATAGAAGTCGTTTCAGAATAGTGTTGAAATCTAGGGTTTTTGATCACAGTATATTAAAATGTTGATGTTATCTATCTATTGGTGTATTTTATTCCCACAGTCGCCTTTTACGACATCCATAAGTAGGGTTATAAAGGGGTCTTATTCGTCAGTTAAAGTCACCACGTTTGGTTTCGATTACGTATAGAACACAGTTAATAAGGTAGCACTTTTATCTTACCACGCATGCGTCACGATACGCCATGATGGATGCTGGGCGTCCACAGAATATATAATAAGCCGTCGACAAATACAAATAGAGTTGGGGTACTAAAGTGCGAGTTATATCGATATACACGTTGTGTCTTATGATTTTTTTAATGGGTCGGCTCTCGACCTCAAAACATGCCTATCCACAAGGGACACCTTGTGGATAGACATGTTTTGAGGTCTAATAGACAGGTGAGGTTTAATAGACATATTAATTCTCTTCTTGGAGACAGAGTCTTGACACAGCGGAAATACAGACGCAGGAAGATGAATAAAAACTAAGGAACCAAACCCCATATGGCTTAGTTGGCCGTGCGTCTGTCACAAGCTATTTATTTTGACAGGTAGTTACCATGTTGTTACGTTGCAAGACAATATTGACTCTCACCTTGACTGCATTTTTTTATTGAAAAACCGAAAGTTCCAAACAAAAGATCTCAACGCGCTCGAAGACCTTTTCAATTTGATTCATACATTTTCAAAATATCTTTATCTTGGGAACACGATAATATTTTAGAATAACTAGAAACTCTTCACATCACGATGATAACACAAATATTATGAATTCTTAATAACACATGTCAGAACCCTCGGTGTGAGTGACTGACTAACACTTGTTCGTTAGATTTGGCACAAGCTTATATGAAAGAGCGCATAAACATAAAAACATATAATTTTAAGCCAATCATCAACCTTTACTTTGGCAGATATATTGATACAAGTAATTATATGTAATTAGCAATGTGAAAGCTAAATTGTATAGAAGTAAACATTAAACGAAACATAAAGCTACGCAAACTAAAATTACATGATCAATATAATGTTTCAAGTAACATAATAAATTCTAGAGGTGAAATAAATATTGTTTAATATTTTTACAAGATTGGCCCGACGTTTTTTCTTAGCCAATATATGCACAAAACTTGTCTGTGATTTAGGAATAGGTACGACTCTAGCGCACATACCGACACAATTAGTTGTATCGATAGATCGCGGCGCTAACTCAACATTTACCAACATTTGTCATACCCGTCGCGGGGTCACTATCAAACGCATAGAGTAGCTACTAACTACTAAGGAGTTTTGTCTCTTCTATTATATTTATATTATTCGTAATGTCAACAATTGGCCGTACAAATTTTAGGACCTGACCACCGGGCCCGGGCGCCAACAACATTATTAGCGTGTCGTAAGCATTACTGTAACTTACTATGAAACTGTAACTTACTATTATCTCTACGCTTGGCTTGCCGGTTCTGAGTGTTGAAAATATACAACAGAAAGCGGTGCTGCCCATTCTCTGTCCTTCGGAAGACCTATAGTCTAGGAGATGGTTTGCCTCTAAGCCAGCATCCGCTTGCGTTATGAACACCTATATTGCGATTACCAAACATCTAACAAACATGGTAAACAGAAGAGAAGCATGGCCTTCCTATGCATTAAATAATAAAGGCCCATGGAGACGTTAGCGGGTTGATGGCGATGACGATGATGATGAATGTCACTTTGACGTTATGATCGCATCACAAATGCACACACTCAAATGTACAAGCACCAACACAAGTGCTAATCTGAAAAATCTAATTGAACATAATCTCCACTTGGCATTGTTTGGAGGCAGCTGGTCATCTTCAGTCACACGCTGCAACGGTACTGGGAATTATCTGGGGTTCATCAAACTTTGAGGTGTTTGCTTACATTTGTTAGAGGTAGATAAATTATGATATATATTTTTCTAATAGCTGGTAGAAAATAACACAACGGTAAAGCTATACCGGGGCGTATATTCTCTACTATCCAAGTAAGACTACAGTATAATGTATGTGTTTTTATTTTTTATGGAAAGGTATATTTCACTGAATGTGTTCCAATCTGTTTGGAAGGAGGCCGTTACAATATTTTTTTATTTATTGTATTATCTACCACTATGTCCTCTCTACTCCTTGCTGCCAACATAGAAAAGTAAAGTGTTATCTCCCGGAGTAGGTCCATCTCTCATTTTCGGACCGCACGGGACGGCGGGCGATAAGGGCGGATTAACTCAAACTATTTATCATCTACTCGTTATTTTTTGTTCACTACTGTACGATGCTACGACCTCCTTGGAATAGTGTGATGACAGGCTTTTAAAAAACAAAACTGCTAGTTTGAAATTAGAACGCGCAAATATGTAGAGCTGAAGATAGTGGTGCGAATTGAAACAATAAAAGTTATTTGAAAGACGAACATCCGATGGACAGACATTAAAAATTGTAGTGTCATCTCATAACAGTAGATAGGCATTCAGAATCTGTTAACAATATATTTACAAAGACGCAAACCATCTAACAATACAATAAACAAACAAGCCAATCTGTCAGACAAAACGTCAATTGAGAGCTAGACACGTTACGTCACAATACAATTTAACAGTCGTCACAAACAATGCTAAGTTCAAGCAACACCTTCTCTTTCATTGATCAATGGGAGATAGGAATCTCGTGAAAACAGCTGATTGAAAACAATGACGAAAAACAAATGAACCTATTTAGGCCGTACGAGCTAGTCTGTGCCACTACGAATCAGCATTTTTAACTTGAACTCTACCACACAGACATAAATATTATTTTTAAATGAGATATAAGTATCAAATTTATGGTAAATTTAGACTATTGCGAGCGCCATGCTGTTGGCGGAGATTTAGCTTGACTTAGGTACTAATGAGATTCCAGAAGTGATCTTGTAAGCAGTGATTCTTGTGTAGATTTGTGCTATTTTTTAATCTGTGGCATGTGAATGAACGGACTGAGGAACTCCTGATGTTCACGCAAATATAAAAGAACAATGCCCTATTGTTGTCGACGTCATACGGAATATAGGTCAGTGGTGGCCGAAATGTGATCAGGTGATCGTGGGATCGGGTTTTTGTAGGGAAATGACGGCCAGCTCCCATGCTATAACTGTTTGCGATCCTAATTGATACCACATAATACGCAAGGCTCATCGCTTCACCATTTTTGGCCGGGTTATAACATGACAGTTCTGTTTTTGAAATTAATGGCAAACGGTTCTGTTTTTCTTAATTTTTATAGCGTATGCTGAGATATAATTTTGTTAAAATATACAGCTAAACTAACAAAGTAAGCAAAAACAATCTAAAAGTGACAAGCTGGTGTTATAGGTAAAGAATTATGGCCTAAAAACTAATAGTGGTTTTTTGTTATTCTAATGTCTCAATTTTAAATTCTTACCTACTAAAAATAAAATACTTAGTACTAAACCATTTTATAATATATGTTTTTTCTAAAACTTCTCTAGTATTTGTGTGAAAAAGTAACTGTCCGCAGGCAATTTGTGTAGATGCATAAATGAACTCTCGGTCAGCGAATCCCAAAGGTCAACGGAGGTCCCGATCCCGCAAGGACGATCCTAGATAACAATTGGTAAACAAAACCACGTGCCCGCACAATGCGCCATTGTCTCACCGCCTATTGTCTAATGCGTGATCGAGATCGGTTTGACAATGACAACAGTGACAGCTGGTCAGTTGGCATGTCAAACGTCATGCGGAATTCTCAATACGAAATTAAAACCTACCTTGTTTGTTTTTAATTTGTAGATTTTTTTACCTTTTATACTGCGTATTTTTATGAAGCTTAAGTATGAAAAAATACAATATTAAGTACACATTAGTGAATAAATATAAAAATTGTTGCGTAACTGATTAATTGACATAAAGCAACCTATATCAAAACGCAAGTAGGTGTGCGTACTGTGGTACTACTTAGACACGAACTAAGAAAAAAATGTATAAAACTTAATGGGAACGTAATTAAGAGCTTTTATCTAGTCGGTCACTCTACGACGGATTTTTACAGCTTGTGCAGTAAGATATACATACGTTATTTATAGCTAGTGGTAGATGCAAACAAATTATAAGTACCGTTCAGAACGTGTCGTCAATAATATAACTTATGACCATGTCTGACTTGACAGACAGCTTTGAGGTTACCTTGGAATTACTACGACACTTACATTGCACATTCACACGTGTAGGCGCATGCACTGGAACAAATAGTGTGTATATTGAGTTAGGTTTGTAAACAAAAAAATCATCAGGATCAAGATATTTGCTTCCAATAAGGGCACGCGATATTAAAAAACAGACTAAATCGACACAAAAGAAGATGTTTAAATCAACATACATACATATCACACATATTTTTCCCAGAAAGGTATACAGAGACAACGGATTTCCTTACTACGCTCCATGCACACCTCTTTCGCCTCATTTATTCTCATCACCTCGTACATGCTCGTCCTTGGTACATATTACCTGGCCTTTCACGAGAACATCTCCAACTTAGTCAGAGAACGTTCACCAAGTTTCAACTGTACCAGTAACACTCGACATAAGATAAGATAAGATAAGATAGATAGATATATAGATAAGATAATTACTTTATTTACCAACAAATGTTCACAATATATTTTTGTACATAATTATACTTGTTTCGTCGACCTGCTTACATCCATCCTCTTTATGCCCAAACCGTCTAAGCATTCCTTTTTCAATCATTGACACTACATTCCCTTTTACAACACCGCTCTCTCACTCACGGCTTAAACTCTATCTATCTATCAAAGTAGCACCTATGCTTCTCAAAGGTCTCATATCCGCTGCATTTATTCTTCTTTCATTGTTTTTCTGTCACACTCAACTTTCACTTAATAAACAATGGATAAAATAGACACAAATTATAATAAAAGTTAATAAGCAATTATTAAAATTGTATGCCACAACGGCAGAAAATACTTTGACTCACCATTAATGCCTAACCAATGGGAGCCTACCTACATAAGGCGCTGGTATTCTGTTGAAACCTAGAGAATCACTAGAACCTGTGAGATAACATATTTCAATTGTTTTGCATCTCAACGAAAAACTGGCATAACTATACCTGCATTATGAAATGGACAGTATATAATTTTATGATTATTTTACGCCATTATATCAGTCGTCATACCAAAGTAGCTACTAATCAAATAAACTGTGTGTTGGTAGAAACCGTGGCGTAACTTCTAGAGTCATCTCAGGTAAGTGTCACTTATTTAATGGACTAATATTGATCCATGCATAAACCTTGTAGATAACTGTCTGTTCATGTAAATGGCAGATGACTAACCACGTGACTGAAGCTATGCGGAAATATGTACGTCAAAGAAAACTTGACGTTTTCATTGACGTATTTTCACATGTAATGTCATGAGAAGACGTTTCCTAAACACCGTGGTAACAAAGCAGAGACTTTAACCGAATATTGTGACAACTAATCGGGTCGTCTGCAGCTTTTCTATAATAAAGCTACGGGTAAGTGCCTATACCTGGCGCTTTTTACCCTAGCATCAACTCTTATGGACTAACGAAAGGTCGCGAGGCATTGCTTTGGTGCCTTCCTGTATAGGTCCATCCGCAGCGTTTAGAAGGCTTCATTGCTGTGGCTTTTTTCTGACTGCAATCCTATGGAAAGTCAGGGAAGAGTACGTACATTTGACACTATTGTAACGCCATGAATAACTACACTACAATCCTCTAGTATGTCTCATAAATACTGATCAGGGGATAATTATATTTAATAAATCGCAATGGATATGTTAGTTGTTTTGTTTTTTTTACGTTTTGAATTATTATTTTAGGGTTTATCTTTATAAACACTAAACTCTTAATTAAACTTCATTTCCCGGGAACGTACCTAGTATACTCGTAAATACTCAATTTATTGCCAGTTTCAAATAATACTCTCTGTATTTTATTTATGACATACTGCGCATTTGACGATATTTATTTGAAGCAATATTTCGCACGTTTTATGACGTTTTCAATGACTTCAACGAGATTAGCATAAATATGATTTGCTCTGCAACACTTCTTGAAGTAAGATGATTTTTACGATGGGGAGTTGGAAATGACTCAAGTGAGTTACTGCCGACATGATCATTGAAGTAATGGGTACCAAGAAGTAACAACACCAGTACCAACATATTAAAATCATTAATATAAAGATTGGTTCCTTTGAAGTTGAATGAGCGGGAATTATACCTAAAGCATGTTTCTACTATAAAAGAAAACACATAAACCTCCTTTTTGCTTCGGCGTAGTCGGGTAAAAAACCCTCCTTAATTTATAAGATCTATTTCAATATAGATAGGTAGTTACTTCTATTAAAAAATCGGGTTTCATGATGCAAATAGTCCAAAAATATATCAATCAACCATTCAAATCTATGAATAATTAACGTAATAAAAGTTTTAGTAGTAGTCAGAGTGAGGTCGATAAAATTGAAAAGTATTTCTGAAGTTGTGTGATTCTTCAAGTTTAAAAACAGTATTTTAAGATATCGTGTGTCGCAATTTCACCATCACACGGTTTTTTCTCCAAATAACAATGAAAGCGACACCAAGTGTGTTGCCATCCCAAAAATTGCGTATTGCCATGAAAGTTTCAATAAATCACATTTCTTACACGCTGGCAACACTGTAGCGGTCGTAAAGCTCACCGCATAGCACCAGCCACTTAAATTGTTCGCAGAAGTTTGGGTAAAAAAGGTTTTTTGGAAATGCATTCGAATGATTGAGAGGTGTGCTTTTGCGTAATGCTATTTTAGTGAGTAGGTACAAAGTAAACACTGAACTAATAAATTATATATGTAATTTGTCAGTTAATAAATTACGTATATAATTTATAATACATTATATAGGTAAGTGCTGTATAATTTATTAGTTAAAAGTTTTTACTTCTTACTAGTGATTGAAACTTTGCAACTCTGCGTTATATTATACTTCTACCAAAAAAAAGGCTTGAGTGCGTTTACAACAAATAAGTATTTAATACTTATTTGTTGCATTTTTTTTTCTATAGTGACACTAAAATGATATTACTGTCTTGTATTTGTGTTTCATATCTAAGACATTAGTTTAACAAATTGTTGAAGAAAGTAGGAAGCTTTACCTATTCAATATAATTTAAAATAAAATATTCGTATAATAAACCTATATAACAAATTATTGGGGCTAGATGACGCTGTGTTAAAATAATGTCCCGTTTTAATATTATTGTGCAAAAAGGGTGACACCTATAAAAGGTTCTACATTAAAGTAAGTTCATAAACTGAGCCATACCCGCATGCATTAATCTCAACCCGTACCGAATCTACGCTCATGGAAAGACGAGCCTTGAAAACGTACGGAAGGGTTTTCGTGCCGTCAAGATGCTGTACGTGAAGCGTGTGGAGCGCGAAGTACCACGAAGTTAGGCCACATCTTTACTTGTTTTTTCAAGTAAGCCATAGATATAGACATTCATAGACATAGACATTAATTGATTTACTTTTATAGCACACACACAAACATAACAGAACGAAATTGACAAACATAAAAACACGAGTACAATGTTGTGAATACAGTTTGTGCTGTGTGCTACAGCAGCAATTAGGACACAACTCAGCATCATGCCTCACTGCAACACAGGTCAGAGCTGATACTCTGTTGTGACCCAGCCCAGTCAATATAAAATTTAATATCAATAAAATCATAGAAAAAAAATGTACGAGGGGCAAATCTATAAAATAAAAATAAAAGTGGTAAGCCCAGCACTCAACGAGCTAACCCGCATTTTATTGAAATGAAAATTAATATTTTTAAAAACATTGATACCTAGAGAACTCAGTTTGATTTAGTTCATTACTATTTTACAAAGGATCACAGGTACCAATAAATGTTTAAGTACCTACCTAATAAGTTTTTGTCTTTCAAACGATTTAGCCATTGTCGAATAATCTATGGTTTACTGCTAGTAGGAGCCTACTCCAGAATCGGAGGGCTTTGCCACAATTACCACGCTTGGCAGGCGGGTTGTTGATTGCAGTAAAGGCATTAATGCTTAAATTTAATTTAACTAAGTACACTTGAATCTCGAACTGTTTGTATTTGTAAAAAGATAAAGTTAACTAATCGAAGTCAAACACAATATATAACTATGTAACAAGGTCTAAAATAGGATAATCAGCGCAATAAACGGAATGTAATTTTGTTAAATGTATCGTTAAATGCTATCGTGCTAAGCAAAACATTGTCCCGTGTGTACCCACAAATAAACACCACGAAACATGACGCCTGCCGCTGTTTTCGGAAAAAAAAATCGAAAATATTGCACGTTAATTTAACACAGGCGGGTCATTTGCGGCCCTCGGGCCCATTTGGCCTCTTTTTGGCCACCTTTTTGCACATTACGGCCTCTTACGAGAGGCACGTTCGTCGTCGACATTCTTTGCGTTTTGACGTACGGTACGCTTTTGGCGGGAATGTCACCAAAATATTCGTGTGTTTGTGTACGGGTTTTTTAATTTCTGAGCTTCCACAATTCATCCATCTGATTTAAAAGAGTTTTTAATCGAACCTACCATTTGAATTAAACATTATTTTAGGATTAGAACATTGCAAATGTATTATGAGCGAGTAAACGCACTGGTAAATTCTATTTAAAAAAGGAAAGACTATTTAATACTTTTTAAAATGTTGGAAATTAGGTCAACCTGGCTTTTATACAACTTCGTACCTATGTCCAACGACGCCAAGCAGATAGTTCTAGACCTAATATTTATACACGTACTGCTAAGCGAGTTTCAAGGTCAAGAGTTTATTAATTGCAATTTAAAAGAGGAAAATATAAAAAAGATTTGGCAAAGGATGGCAGGTCTATCCCACCTTAAGTGTATGTGTATGTATGTCATCGTTTAAAACAGATTACGGGCCCAGTATTTTAATTTCAGCTTCCGCAATAACTTAAATATTATTATATCGTTATACAATCAACGGGGTACTCTCACGGCCATATTTTAATATCAACGGTATGTTTATAAAACTATAAGGTAAAACACGGGCGAACTTGAGCCGTGTTTAGACTGATCTTGGTGAATGAGTGTAATTCGAGCGTTGCGGTGAATGTGAAATTCGTCATTCAATAGTTATTTGACAAAATTAGCAAAAGTAAAAATGCTTTTGAGCATACATTTCATGTAAGTAGGTACATATTTTTATTCTCCACATTCAACATTCGATTTCAGTGTCACGGAAAATGTAAGATACAAAAATATTTAGGTAGGCTAGTATTTGTTGAAATATTGACATGCCAAAAGGCATTTGGTAGTGACTATGCCTGCTGCGTGTTCAAGCGCCCAATACCTGGGTTTGATTTCCACCCGGGACATTCGTGTGATGAACATTTATGTTTTTCTGTGGTTGGGTTTAATAGGTCATTAGAGTCCCTTATTAACAGCTATGTTTGGTTTGAGCTATAGTTGGCTGTGGTAAAAATATGAAACGGTAAGTGACGTAGAGACGTGAAAACACAAAGGTGGAAGCACACTTCAACCGGAATCCTCAACAGCCTGAAGGCTTCTTACCTCTAAATGCCGGAATACAATATTTTTTTTGGATTGTTGTTATGGCGACAGAATTAGGTAAGATGGCGGAAGAGCTATGCGGACTTAAACAAAGTCCTACCACCAACCAAACAAAGCACAATATTGTACTCCCTTGGGGATCAAACACGGAACCTTATTCCGGTGGGCGAAACACTAGTCCCCAGAGGCGGTTATATTCGGAATTTTGCCATGTATAAGCTTTCTTACAAAAAGTTTTAAAACTATGATTATAGATGAAGGGGAAGTACGTAAAACACACGACACATGGCACTTTTGACATACATATCCACATTACCAACAGACAGTCTTTACATTAGGTACTAAGGCCTCTTACGTTTGTTTAATATGGGGTTAAAGTAAATGACTTTAAAATGGATTCTAATAACATACTGCTGCAAGTAGTTTCCAAGGCTTGTAAGGTCAGGTCAATGTTCGATAACCTGCTGCTGCCTATTGCAGCCACTGCCTAGGAGCATGTTAAATCGATCAAAAACGTAACGGTGCATTTATTTATTGTGTATTAAAGGAAATTTTATGCACAATGTTTTGCTGATTATCCATTTTATTATAATTCAGAATAATTTAATGTTTATATCGATTCATATGATACTCATGTTAAAAGTTTTTTTTTTTTTGTGTATTTTGCACCTGGCAACTCATTTCAAACTTCTTCTTCTTCTTCTTCTTCGTAACGATGGTTCGGATTAGCTATGGAGTCGCAAATAGACGCATTCAAAAATGATCTTGTGCTTTTGTTTACAAATATGCGGGAGCAGATCCAGAGCTGGAACTACAAATTTTTCGAAGAAAATAATTTTCAGGTCTAGTAAATGTGACTCATCAAGTACTTAATCAAACATTAATTAAGTACTGTTGGTTTAATTAGCAAATAATAGGTTCAACCTTCGATCATTCCTTGCACGCAAGGTATGTCCTTATAGTCTCGAGTTTTTTCTGATAACCTTTATAAATCTGTAGTGGACGGACAGTTTCTTCTAGTCAAGAAAATGTATCTTGGCATATCAACATCTCCGTGCCTTTCATTCCATACTAAGGTGCCTTCATGATAGCCCTCTTCAACTTAGTCTGCGGATGTCGTAAAGTCCGTTCAACCGCCTCTGTGGTGTAGAAGTTTGCATACCGATATCAGATCCAGAGGTTCGATCCCCAGGTACAATGTTGTACTTGGTTTGGCTGGAGGTAGGACTTTGCTTAAGACCGCCTAGCTAGCTACCACCATCTTACCTAAGTATGTCACTTAACAACAATTTTTAGTTGTTTCGTTGCGGCATTTAGAGGTAAGATAGCCAGTTCCTCAGATTGTTGAGGGTTCCGGGTGAAGTGTGCCTTTACCTTCGGTCTTATTCTAACTTGTAACCAGGAGATGAAGACCAAGCGCTTCGACAGTTTACAATAAGAAAAAAGATTTTTGCGATCACTAATCTATCAACCGTCATCTCAGCATAAACTCTTTTCTTGTCTTTTCACACGCAACCAAACCACAAGACATTTTCATAATTAAGTACCATAAAAGTTAATACATACCTACCACTATATGTATTTACATGATAATTATGTAATGATTTATGGCATCGTTAAACTTAATTACTTGCAGTAATTAATTACCAACATTATTTCAGCGTCGGAATAGTCGGATATTTTTTATAATTGGAAAAAAAAGCACCCATCATGAATCTCATAAGTTGGCCTTTCCATAAAAAAAAAATATTAAAATGATTTCGTAAGTTTCAAGTTACCATTTTAATTAATGAAATGAAACCGGATTGATGTGGGTAAAAATATTCTCTAAAAAAATAAATGATAGATTTATATTTTTAAATAATGTTCTAATATCTAAAAATACCAACTCACCAAATGAATGTTGTTACCAGGCGCATAAAATACTTTATTGACTTACCTGAAATAAGATAAACAATGAATAAATTAAATGTTACAAAATGTCAAATCTGTATGAGCAAGTCATTCTCCAGAATGTGCAGGCCAAGGCTCACAAAGCCAATAATTATTGTTGATAAATGAAAAAGTAAGTACTTACCTAGTAATATGCACATTTAAATACGAGTACCTACATAATGAGAAAAATCAATAAAGTAAAAAAATCTGCAAATAATAAAAATATTTTAATCAAGTAGGTACCTATTTTATTTTAGTTTTTTGTATAACTTGGAGACAGAACAAGCAAGCAGCCGACCTGATCTCTGTCTTATCTTGCATATAACAAAAAATAACTGCGTAGGTCACATCTACAATAAAATGACCTTCGCGGCACTGTACTGCACCCGGCTTGCGCCGTACAACTTGAGCCGTAAAAGTTTTAAGCCCCCCGTGCCCGTAATTTTACCAAGAAACATACCCTAAGCGGAAACACAGCAATGCTGCTTGGCGGCTGAAATAGGTATGGTGGTAGTACTTCCCTGGTCAAACATTTCGAAAGGAGCTCTACTACTTTCAAAGTCATATCATACATGCTACATATCATAGATATCTGTTACTAATTTTAACATAGATTTTATTAATAAATCACATGAAATGATGAGTTGGCACTCCCTAATTGAACAATGCATGTAAATACCTAGAACAGACTGACAGCCCGTTTTTATGTTGGTACTAAAACACTTGTCATGTCAGTTCAGCCACAATTTGCTCTTTTCAATTCACGTCTTTTAACCGAGTACCGTATAATTCAAAGTGTCGATCAGAGCTATGATCTCGAAATAATAAGTTAAACGTCAAGCCATTCATCCTCCCACGCGCGGGTAACGGGAGTTTTTTGTTGCTGGCAACACACGTGCCGGATATGATGAAATTCATAGATAATTGTATCCATTTTTTTTCTCAAAGACCAAACATGAACACTAAGCTTAGTAGTAGTAGCTTGGCCTAAATAATCTAGTAAGTGATACATGATGACCTAAATTTAACAAATCCCTCATATTAGATCAGTTAGTACATAGGTAACTATCAACATTATTAATGTAATAATAATTATACAGATACATATACAATAATATAATGTAATATGTATTCAATGTCTATTATTTTGTCTTTGGTTAATGTCTTATATTTTTTTCCTCTCATAGTTACTCCCAATTAAAATAAAATTTCACATTTTCTCCAAGGTTCGCCTTTGCCGTGCCATTTTTTTGGAAAACTTTTGCTGAGTTCCGAATCTAAGCCTTAAATTATTCTAACGCAGGTATCTTGTTTGACTGTATAATGTCACGCGTTTTGAGTAGTTTACATTTCATGTACTCAATAAGCATTGTTGGTAACTTAATTTGAGACATAGTGGATTCTGGTATTAAGTTATTGAACTCCAATTAAGCCCTTTACAACGCCATAATAATAACATTAAAGTACTGATAGGTAGTCAATTTAAGCATTCATTTATTTTTTAATTGACAAAGTTGAGGTTGTTAATTATGTTCTAAATTTGGAAATAAAAAAGTTATGTAATGCAATTATCGAAATCTTAAGAAATAAATAGAAGTATTTGAATATATGGGATAATTATAGTTGCGAGTGACTATGGTGTGAGTTCAAAATCTAACTCAACCTAAATCTGGCCGCTTCTATGCTTAATAGTCCTTTACCATCGATACTTAATATAATTTTATGCGACTTATTGAAAGCTCTTTATGGTGGCATAAATATCCAGGCAGTATTATTTATTGCAACTAACATAGCTATCGCATTCCTACTTACTTAATTAGTAGTAAGTAAGGTATGTTTCTATGTTTATGAATGTTGGTAGCCATGAAAATTCCAGCTCTTATAAATGCTATAGAATATGTATATAAGGACTTCATTAGAAACTAGGTAAGTACCTTCTGACTTTTTAAAGATTACTTATAAGTCATGTCATTGAAAGTTAAGCGTGTAAGCACTATACTTCAGATTACTAAAACGACGCACCATATTAAAGTTTCAACGAACCATAGTATTAAAAAGGATCGTAATGTTTTTGGTAAGATTAATATCTACAGAATTCCTCCATACAGGCTTAGCCTAGTGAAGAAATCATTGTTTGTAATTCATTCCTATATTCCTTATATATAATTCTAAAGTATTAAAAAAAAACACGATCGTTGAAGCTAAGTTATTTCACATAGGTACTAAACAGTCTGAACCTTAATACTTAATCAGTCTCATTTTACTAAATGAATGAAATCGAATTTTCAATTAATGTAAGCTGTGAATATTATAAAGTATTAGAAAAAAAAAATGTTTAAACGGGTTCCTCGATCAAAAACTGTAAATTCATGCTTAGAAATTACAAAACCATCTTGTTGTTGCGTGTATTTAATTTTACTTGATAAAAAAAGGTTTCTCTTTGGTTCACTCACACACACACGCACGCCCACGCAAGCAAGAGGCGTTCAAAATTTAAACTTCGAATTTGCAATTCAAATCAGATGGGGTTGGATGACGTCGCAGGAAATAAAGTAGGCATCCGAAATGTCACAAGATCTCTTGCCTTTAAATGTTGGTATCATTGTTCGTTCAATTTTCGTTGTTTTATAAATCCGGACGTATAGCCTTATTTTATGAATTTTTAATAAAATCATTTCAGAAATTATCAAACGCTGCAATAGTATCAGACTCTTACTTAAAACTCAATATAAATTAAAAAATAAAGATAACAATTTATTTATGTCATAAAAATGTTGACTTAGATTAAGGTACCTTCTTACTATCCGAAGTCTTGTAATTTTTATTTCTTGTCACTATGTCATTTTTGTGCAGCGTCATAAAAACAATTCTAAAATTGTTGTTTTCTGGCATTTTGAGGTAAGATCGCCAGTTTCTCCGGAATCCTCAACAAATGAGGATTCTGGGTGAAGTGCGCTTCCACCTTCGGCCTTATCTTAACCAGGTGAGATGAAGGCCAAGCGCTTCCCCGTCGTAAAAAAAAATAGGTATGTAATTGAGGAGTTTTACGTCTTTATCTCTCCTATTAAAGTTGTGTTTCAGCCGCACGGTATCCGATCCCGAAACAAAGTGCACAGATAACCGTATTTGCATTTAGAACTGGCGGTTTTTCGCCGCCTTATATCGATAGCACACAATTAGTGTCGGGCCAGTCAAACTCCTTATCGATAAATAATGTCGACATTCGAAGACAAAACGCGATGGTATCGATTCAAAAAAGGAACTTATCGAGCTCGAGCTTCGGTCGAGGTTTTTTTTAACCACTTTTCACTTGTGCTGACAATAAGGAGGCGGTTAGAAAAGTATTTCTGAGGGATTTATAGCTTTAAAATAGTTTGTTCGTGAATCGGGCATGTCAAGTTATCTGAATAATACAACTAATTTTGACTTTAGTAATAATTGTATGGTATCATACTGCCAGTAGGTAGTTTTACTAGTTATATAAGTAATTGATGTTTTTCCGTGTGCGAAGAGTATTTCGTAGAATTCACTGTCAAAGAGGACACTGGAAAATATTTAAATGTTATGAAGTCACTGCTTCGAGTGAAAAATGCTAATGTAAATGGAGTGCGAAGAACAGACACACAACACAAAGGTTCTTGTTTGAACTTAAGCATGAGGTGTACCTTATATAAGTTTAAATGTGGTTTTATTATGTGGACAGATGACTAAGCTATTTTCATTATTAAAACGTATCATTTTAGCGTACCTACGGCTACTGTAATCTCACAAATTACGCCAATATTAGTGACTCTGGGTCACCTCAATCCATTGATTCCCCGCGACCACTATTACAATGTCGTTTGCTCATCTAGTCGGGACTCATCAAGTAAGCTGGAGGAGGCTCTCTCACACGCCGTTTTGGTTATAGCGTGATTGAAATGCGAAATTAAAGCGTTTAGATGATATCATGAATTAAGGAAGTATAGTCAAAGATAAATACTAAACGAAATAACTTATTTGGTTTTGATTCGATGAGATCAGCTTCGATGTTCATAGTTCATAAATAAAATTTCATCATCAAGTACAGTAATAAAACGTACATTGATCGCATTCGATTCCTCAGTGTTCACAAATAGTTGACGATCTTTTACAACGCTAACTCTCAAATATCTCCCCGTTTCAACCAAAAAGATCCAAGTCCACGTAACAATGTTTATTACACATTTTTCTCAATAAAGATCTTTACCAACCCTATCAATAGCGTTTAATTCTTGCGTTTGCGCACGATACCCATTGGTCGGCTCGGCCGTTCGCGATTGGTCCACTCGCGTGGTCGGCGAGCTCAAAGCAAGAGGCGGCGACTGCGGACACTGACAGGTGTCTACCCTGGTCAGTCTATGAATATGGATTTAATGTATGCCCTCGAGAAAATGTACGATGATTGCAGAGATGAGCTTACCTCTGCGCTGGTTCTGCGCGCCTGGTATCGGGGTTTGGGTTTCGATAGGTCTGGGATGTGGTTGTTATTGTTATTTATCAATTCAGTATATTTATTCTTTACAAAAACGTAGGTTGAACTGTTGAACAAGTTTATATGTATACTTAATTGTGTCTTGTTTTAAATTTAACGAAAATCATTCAAATTGACTCCGTGCGTCTTAGATGTAGAGGTATATCGTCTGTGAGGCTACGATTTTGAGTTGCTTGCTAGCTATAACCGTACCAACCATACAAAAATAATATAAAACATTACTTTATCACTGTTTTATATGAATTCAGAATCACGTGATAATTAAAACGATTTTTTTCCTCAACATTAGCTAACTAGCCAACGAAGAGGTTTTATTGAAAGTAAGCAGCAGCACTTTTATTGAGATCACCAATCCACGCGCCAAGCGCAGTGATTATAGCAAGAATATTTATTTCCATATTATTATAAACTGCTTGGAATATTTACATACTAATTTCAGCTAAAATGTTGAGAAAGACTAATGTAAAAATAAAAAAAAAGACCCTCAATTTTTGAGTAGGCTCTGTCCAACAGACATTAATTGGACTAATAAGTTCTGTATTGTATTCCAAATCACGTGATGTTAAACTATATTTCCTCAACGGTAGCTAACCTACACTACGCCTCTCATTACTCAGCATCTAAACATCGTTAATCAAGCGATTTATTGGCCTACGATTAATCGCATCAGCAGATTTGCCAATCGGCACTTTAATCGCTAATCGTCGGGTAATTGCTACAGCGCTCTGCACTTAGGATCTTGCGATCTATAATCTGTGGTATGTAGGTTCGAGGTTGAGTAGCATCTACAAAGGGCTTCCGATTCACCTCTACTAGTCTTGCTTCACAAATAAAAGGCTCATATAACTGGACATTGAGGATTTTCATACAGCGCTTATAATACGGGAAATAGACGGACAGAATACCTATATACTTTTTTTAGTATGATACAATACATCCTTTTCCTTATCATAACGTGTCACCATGTGAAATGAAGCTGCCCAGGCGTACAATAAAAAACACAGAACAATCATTTAAACTCATACATATATACGACGGGCAAGCGCTTAACCTTCATCTCAAGTTATAAAAAGCCAGAATTCTCAACAGACTGAGGAACGTATCTTACCTCTAAATGCCGGAATACAACGATTTATAATTGTTATGGCGACAGACAGATAAGATAGGTAAGATAGGTACGAATTTGTACTCTCAAGCGATCGAACTAAGGTCTTCTGGATCTAATAACGGTGATGGACAAACCACCAGGGACGCTACCGCCGACGGCGAAGCCGATCTCCATTGATGGCTTTAAATTAGCTCCATGAGAACTAGAAACGATTTTAATAAATAAGTATGTATTTAAAGTATGTATTTCTATCCGTAATCTAGTTCCCATATTACAAGCTATGCTTAGTTTGGGGCTAGATGGCGCTGCGTTAAATAAATGTCCTGTAATATATAATTTCTTATGTACCTGTTAAGTTAAACCTAAGTCAAACCGGAGATCATTGTAATGAAATATGTATAATTTACCACCCATGTTATTTTCCTTTTGGTTTCTGAGTTTTAGTATTTGATCTTTATGATGTAAAGTAGTCTTCATTAATTCACTCATAATATTGAAAAAAATATCTAATCAAAGAACTATGTATGTAAGTACCTGTAGAAATAGACAGGAAATGATACAAAAGGAAAATCCAGTAGGATAATGTATACCTATATGCAACAATGACGTAGGTAGCTGTTTATGCATGACATCGTTAATTAATAATTGACCTCATTAATTTGTGCACCATCAACCACCTCTTGCCATAAAAATAATCTTTCTCTGCTGAAACGCTTCTAAGCGATAAGACCGCCCATTCTCTCTATATTTTTAAGTTATCCGGTGTTATAAGCTGTTCAACATATTTATTTTCATTTCATTTATTCTCATTTATTTTTGCTTTTTTTTATTGTACGACGGGGAAGCGCTTGGCCTTCATCTAACCTGGTTATAAGTTGATCATATTACTTATATAAGTAATATGATCCAATTATAAGAAAAGTACTTGAGAGATATATATATATGGTGATAAAGTAAACAATGTTGACCTTGAATTAATGAATTGTTGAATGATGAAAGCGAACAAATTATCCTGTATCAGGTATCCTGGATAGGTAGGTGCTATTTTTGAAGTATTACGCATACTACACTAATGAAAAAACATATAAAATTGTATCGATTTCAAAGCAGCGCGTATGCCACCGTCATAATAGTGGCACCAATCTCATTGAATCAGTGAACAACGACGCACAATAGGGTGGTCCCTTTCTTGGCTTGGCTGGCAGACTTTCAACTCAACACCTGCGCATGCGCTGCTTGAGGAAATGAATAATTTCACTCGTACACGTCAAGGTACAAGCCTCATAGCTCAGCTGGTAGTTACTCTGCCTTTTGCCCTGTAGGTTATGTAGTTTGATGATGCGTAGGTTGTGGCTTCGATTCCCACCCTGGACAACCATTTGTGTGATGAATATAGATGTTTGTTCTGTATTTGGGTGTTACATTGTATGATAAGTATGTATTTACAAAAAAAAAAAAAGTATTTAATCCGTAATCTACTTAGTTTTTATATTACAAGCTTTGCTTAGCTTGGGACTAGATGGCGCTGTGTGAAATTAATGTCCTGAATTTTTATTTAATAAATATAAAATAAATAAATGTTGCAGGACATTAATTTCACACAACGCCATCTACCCCGAACTAAGCATAGCTTGTAATATGGGAACTAGATTACGGATAGAATACTTAAATACTTTTATTTTTTTGTAAATACATACTTATCATACGATACAACACCCAAACACAGAACAAACATCTATATTTATTTAATTGTTGTTATTATTTGTAAATGTAGTCTAGTAATTGTTGAATTTTCACTTATTACCACTTATTTTAGTTTGAATCTACAATGTCCCACAAACATTATCATTATACTTAATCGAATTTGTCTTAAGAAACTAACGATAATCTCACAGCAATATTATCTAGCCATAAATCTAATCCTATGTGCACCTAGACCATAAATCGTTTAAAACGACATTTTGATTATAGCCCTCAGATATAAATCAACATGTTAATAAAATCAACACTTGATATTTAAATTGGCGTTCGTTTGATGAACGATTTGGTACATTTATAATGAATCATTAAAGATAATACCGGTAAGCCTACCTGCTAATAACACAAAACTACTAAATTACAATTACAAATGCTATAATGACTCAAAAACCTGGTATCCGATAATCAGCGCTTAGTTGATTGGTTGAGATCGTTTCCGGCTTAAGAAAAAGATGCGGGTTCGAATTCCATCGGGGGTTGTGATTTCTTAAAACTGTAGAAATAAACCAGCTAAGTGCGGCCATGCATACCGATTCCGATCCACATTTAAAAGCAATATCACGTTTCTTGTAAAATTTTAAGCTCATGAGATGTCCCATACACCATCCACATAGGGACGGACAAACAGCGGAGGCTTAGTAAGAGGGTCCCATTGGTACCTTTTGGGTACGGAAACCTAAAAAGAGACTTGAACTCTTATTTCTACCGAGGTGGTAGACAAGCATACGACGCGCCAAATACAAATTCCACCTTGGAGCACGGTTGTTTAAAAGGACCTTTCAACTCTTCACTACCCTGATGTCTTCAAAAAGAATTAATATGTACCTTCTGGGTAGGTTCGATCCATCGTAGACCTCATACTGTGCAAGCATCGGGGTCAAGACCTGACCCATTTGAATAAACAAAAAATATTAGATATGCAATATCTTTTGCATCTTCTACATAGCTCACCTATATTAATATAAAATCATTGACATAAATAATCATTAAACATTGTTCATTGTAACTTATGTAATTTTGTGTGTTTTGGACTGTTCTGTTGGTTGACTTTTGGTTGCTAGGTATAAATGAAATTTGTGTTAAAATATAGGTAACTAAGTACTCTTTTTGTATACCAATTAATAATTATTATTAGTGCATGCTATCCTAATGTTTGTAAACCAATATCTGGTGGAATCATGTGAGACCTAAACTATCTAGTAAGTAAGTAAGAAGTAGTATAGTAAGAACTTTTTATGAACCATGATTGAACAAACCAATAAATCATTTATCATATCTGCATAGCTATTGAGTTATTCTAGAACGCCGTACCGAATAATTTCTACTGGATGTCTCCAGTATAAACACACTAACAGAATTTCCCAGATTTTTTTTGTTCTTGATGATAATTGAGTAAATTTGATTAAAAGTATTGGTAAAGTCTGCTTTTTGTGTAAATGATCAAATGGAGTTAAATATCCGATTAATTTATTCATATTTATGCAGCCAGCCAAAGTCAGTGTCTATTTTGACAGCACAATTTGAATAATATTGTGTCAGCGATTGAGAAATACGGTTTGATTTTCGATGCGTCTTCTTTATACGAATAGAGTTATTCCAAGTAACTTTTAATAATCGGCTACGTTTTGTAGTAGCTAAGGCACGCAGCTTTGCTTACGTGGTACTCAAATAAAAAGTTGCCTATGTTCTATCCTAAAACGTAAACCACATCCATGACAAATTTCATTACGATCTGTTAGATGTCGTGAAAGGAAACAAAAAAAAAATAACAGACAGATAGATTCTTTTTCGAATTCATATTATTGGTATGAATAGTATAAAAAAAAAATAAAAAAAAAATTTGGGCAGTTCAAGCCGATTTCACAATAATAAATTACTGATGACTGACCGGAGTCTCCTTTATATTAGTATGAATTCACATGATAAAAATAACCAAGTCGGTACCTACATAATCATGTTTTTTTTTTCAACGGCCTGGAAACTTGCCGTTTTACCAATTTTTATTTTATCGTAATATAATGTCAATTTATGTTAGAAAAATAAAACCGTAAAATTCCGAAAAATCTTCGATCGCATTTTTGAACGATAACCGGAAAAGAATAAGTATTAGTCCTTGTCATCGTCTGTTTTTTCGCACCAATACATCTCGGGTCTTCAAGTCAAGAGTAAATAAGTTCCTTTTAGACAAGAGTGCTCCATCTTATTCCATATTTTTACGTTTCAAGTGAGCTGGTAGTCAAACGCTTGGCTGCCATCGATAAAATAATCCTTTCAGGTATCATTTGTCAAATAAAAAACAAAATCAAATCAAAACGGTTACTGTCATTTTACAGTAGTTATACAACAATAAAAAGTAAAAAAAAACGTATAATTATCAAGGGGATTTTCCCATTACATAAATATTTTTTTAATTATCAATAAGTAGGTAGGCGATTAAACCGCTACCAATTAGATACTTATATGTTTCATTTTCGCCATTCAATGACTAGCCTATTGTCACCCAAATTGAAACCTCGAAACCTAAATCAATAAAACATTTCGGCTACTTGAAACCGATTTTCCTATGAATCAAATCTTCATGGCAATCTATGACATGACATAATGGCGCCGACAGTAGCCGACAGTGCCCGAATATAGCCGACGAAAACCAATATGGCCGAACTCGATTGCATCTAATAACCTCAAAAGTTTATGCAAAGTGTATGACGGCTTCGTTTGGCATTCCATCGAGCCATAAACGGGCGCATTGTCTTGGCAGATATTAGTATTGATTTCAATAAATAAATTAATCGTATGCTATCGTGTATAGCATAGGTTTGGCACGCGACTACGGACTGCCGTTGAATCGCCAACGATGGTACAGTCACTCGCAAAAGTGGCTGGCACCATTTCTGTCAAATTGGGCACATTTTCCTCAAAGGTTTATATTGGATCACGTCCAATCTTGTAAGTTCCTTATTAAACATGTATTAATGTAAAAATCAAATGTTTTGCCTACTTCGCGTATTTTTATTATTTAACATAAGCAATCAACCCAGATTTGGTGTGCATGTCAAGCTATGTTTTTTATAATTTAATGCCACCTTTTGGAGGTAGGTAGTCGTAACCGTCACTGTCATTTATGTTAGCCTAAGTTAACCTACACTTAAAAGGGTTGTTCGTGCCTCAACTTACCTTACCTTTGACCTTAGATATGGTATATTAGTTTTTTTTACTGTACGACGGGGAAGCGCTTAGCCTAGTATAAACTAGGCTAGTTTGAATTTATGATCAGGCCGAATGCTAAGGCGTACTTCACCAAGAATCCTCAACAGTCTGAAGAATTGGCTATCATATCTCTAAAATGATGGTCAGGGGTTTGAGGCTCATGGAAACTGACTAAGTGTAACTGACAAATTTTAATGTGCTTGAGTGTACCATTTGCCAGTTTATATAGTTTGACTCATGTACTGAGTACGTGCGCTAGGGCATTAACTTGTTATTCCACTGCAAACAATGTTAGCAAATAAAGACACTTAGTACATTTGTTTATGGTATGCACAAACTATCTATAATATTTATATAGGTTGGTCTGTATGATACGTTATTTGCATCATAAGTTTTGCTGAGATCACCTACAATGACCATCCTCTGCTTGTGCAATAACAAAGTAGGTACAGTCGTGAATAATATGCAAACATTTAATAATTTTGTAAATAGTTTTGTATACGCATGTTTTTCTCTTTTATTGGTTGAAAAAGAACCAAAAATTTACTACCAGTTTCAGACAAATACATATCTGAAGATATGCTGTTAACTTGGTTGTCAAGTGTGATATATGTATCAGGTTTAAATACAAAAGTAATGACAGAATTTATTAGAATTTTAAACGAACATACAAAGAAATTCTTCATTTTGAAAATAATTTCTACATATTATTGTAGGTGTCAGTACCTAGTATCTTTATTTTTATCCTTGTATCAATGTAAAACAGAAAATTCAGTTTTTTTTAATTAATCTTAGAAGCAATTAGCACGTTTCAAAACGACAGTTCGATGATGACGACCACGTGACATAGTGCTGATTTGTCAAATTGCGCAATTTGGCCGAATCAGTGCAGCGGATAAACGAAACTCGGACTATTAATCACATAGTCCTGATAATCTTGCTTTTTTAATTTGGACTCGACTTCCGGACCTTACCAATGGTGATCTACCTGATGACATGTGTACCTAATCCTTGTCTTTACTATGATGTTATATTTCGTTTAGTTATTAATGTATAATGCCATACCATACGACGTAAATAATCAATGAAGTGGCTGAAAAACGACGAACACTTTATCATTTGGTTGTACATAAATAATCTTAAGTGGTTCTACGAACAACTGTAGTACCACCTTTTTTTTATTAACTGAAAATTTAATAATGTTGGCAGTTTTAATAAGGTTTTTCTGATATATTTGTCTTCATATATATTTTTGGTTTTTATTTATTTACCTGTCCATTAAGTGTGTTGTTGGCCTAAAACTACAAAATTTCAAATGAAAATTCATTAAATTACCAAAATTTTTGACGGCAGTAAAATACTCAATTTTTTCCATAAAATAATAAATAATACTTAAAATAAATTTACCAGTACCATTTTACGCAACTCTATTTTACCCCCAAAAGAGAACAGCTTATAATAAGTACGGTCTAGTTTTTAGTTCTCAAAAAGGCGGATAAATAAACAAATAATAAATAAAGAAATATTACAGGACAATAGTTTCACACAGTGCCATCTAGCCCCAAACTAAGCATAGCTTGTAATATGAGAACTAGATTACGGATAGAATACTTAAATACTTTTTATTATTTGTAGATACATACTTATCATACAATACAACACCCGAACACAGGACAAACTGTATTCATCACACAAATGTTTGTCCTGGATGGGAATCTAACCCACAACCTACAGCGCAGAAGGCAGAGATACTACCAACTGAGCAATGAGGCTTGTTAATGATATGATTGTTGATATATATATTGATATATATACATATGGATGAGCTATACTTGTAGTTGTGATGTGTAAAAAACACTTGATCTTGTGTGCGTAAATTCAGGTAGCGTAAGCAAGTTCTTCATTAGTGATGAAATAAAAAATAATCTTTTTCGATATTTTTCCATCGCTATCATCAACATTTTTTTTTTTTAGTGTATAACAAAAAAAGTGTTTGATAACTCGGCAGCTCGGGCGATACTGATCGCTCCTGAGATTACGCTATAAAAACAATGTGTACATGCATCTACTAAGCCTAATAGCTCAGTTGGTTGTAGCTCTGCCTTCTGCGCTGTAGGCTGTGGGTTCGATTCCCAACCATGACAAACATTTGCGTGATGAATATCTTTTTTTGTTCTGTGTTTGGGTGTTGTATTGTATGATAATTATGTAATTTCAAAAAATATGTAATTACAAAAAAAAGTATTATATCCGTAATCTAGTTACCATATTACAAGCTATGCATAGTTTGGGGCTAGATGGCGCTGTGAAATTAATGTCCTGTAATATTAAATTATTTATTTATCTACACACAATTGAAACCAAACAGCCTTCGTGAATTAGAATATAACAAGATCACAGATAGCATACCTACTTATCTAGGTTTACCCGATGTACTGAAGGTGTCAAAATAATGCTCTTCAAAGCATACTGCCAAAGCTTTAATACGGGAAACCTATGGGTTGACTACACCAAAAAGCCGCTGGTTACCCTACGTGTTCAATATAATAACATCTTCAGGATGATGATGGGGCTGCCCCGCTTCTGCAGTGCATCGGGGATGTTTGCAGAGTACCAGATGGTTTCGAAGCCACTCTCGCAAAAAATCTGCTTCTCTGATTTGCAGAGTGCTGTTTACTCAAAACAGCATCCTGAGAGTCATATGGAACACGTTCACCAGTCCGATATGGACATGTTTTGTTCTGAGGGTGATCAAACCCATATAGGTTGGTCATCTGCTTGTGTATTTTTTAAACGCCTACTAATTTAATATTTTTAAGCTTATGCTTATTAACTAACTGTGTATATGGATTAAGTTGTCCGAAGATTTTTATTTATTTATTTACCTAAAATACTATAACTTCGTTTCCTATTCTAAGACAATTCTGCATCATAATATTCAAAACTATTAAGCAAGATCTAGTGCCTTAATACAGATTTTAAAGAAATCGTAAGTACAATATAAATAACAGGTCGAACAGCAATCAAATAACTAGGTAGGTTGAAGACAATAAATCAGCGCCTAGGTCATAATTAGTGCATCAGAGAGTACCTAATTGCCTTCAAACATGATACAGTACCACCTACGAGTACCTAGGTACTTAGGTCTCTTGTCGACTAGGTCATGAACATCTTATCTTGTTTGCAGTTTCAATATGAAGTCTACGCTATACCTTACCTAGGTATTATATCTTGATAGACCACTGATATGAATCAGGTACTTTTTTTCGGTAATTTGTGTCTTATGACAACTTGTTTTGTCAACTTTTTTATTCTTTTTAGTATGTTTTTCTTCGTTTTGTTGTGTAAAGGTAAATATATATATTTTTTAATTACAATATCTAATTATAACGGTGTCCATTTTCATAAATATTGCCTTTGATTGAGGCGACACGTGAAACAAGGTCGGGCTATTTAGGCCAGTGAATTAGCATAGCTATTCAGCGTGGCAATGCAGCCAGAGTCTTGAGCACACATCCCTCTGGTACTGGTCTGGAACAGTTGAGTTACCGATAGACCGTTTGTAACGGACCATAATAATATGTCTATAATAATATGTTCAATGGCGTTTTCAAAATAGTTTCATGGCACCTCAGACTACCTTTATGTCTTTATGTATGATACTTAAGTCTCCCAGTTGGTACCTTTTTTGTTTATGATAAGAATTTGAGGCTTTCCTGGACGAAGATGAGGTATAATATGGAGCTGGCCTTCCCAAAAATGCCTATAAACACTTATAATAAACCTACTGATCAGTGGCCCCAAAAGGGGCATGAAAGGTATAGACAATGATATAAAATAAATAAATCCTAATCCAGATTCATAGTTATGATTTTGCAACATTTCAGGGACCACTAGTATTTTAAAATCTAAGTCTGGGGGGTATCACAACCTCTTATCGCATTCTTGTTTTGATACTACTTCACTTTTGTCACTTTCTATCCAGTGTAGAAAAAACGCGACAAAAGTAATGTAAGATCAAAACATTAATGCTTTAGGACGTTGTGGTTAGTCGCCAGACGTCATTCGGTGGCCTCTGGTATCAAAAGCACAACCAGTGTCGCCAACCTAATCATATTACAGGCATGCCTTATCGTCGGATTCGAATAAATTCGAAATTTAAAACTTCGAACCGCGCACGCGCCGCTCACGTGAGTCATACGCCAATAGGGTCACGACACGGTACAGACCCACCATCGGTTCATACTAAACTATATGCTCATAACTATACACGACTGTTGGGTAAGCTGTGGCATGCCAAGCTTTGATTGCGTTTCTGCGGTTGATGGAAATAAAGATTTGGTACTAAGTTGATTTTCAGTTTTAATCAACACCATCATCATCAGTCTGTAGCAATATGTCAAAACATTCCAATCTCGGACTTCCTCTTGTACATAAACTTTTCGGATTAAAAATACATTGGTGAAAGACTGCAAGACCGAGATCTGAATCCACGACACCGTAAATGATGTAAACATGCGCAAAAGCAGGCGCACTTGGAAAACATTTTTACTGACAATTTTTGAACAAACATTTATCGTTCAAACTTTTAAAAAGTTTAATCGGAAAGAAGGAATGCAACTTGCAAATATAATCAGAATTATAATCAGACTATACTTATTTACTGTTAGTTAGGGCACACAATTTAAAAATAAAAGTTTAAATAATCAATAAATATAATTAAAAAAATCAATGAAAGATAGAAAATTGCGTAGGTTACATTCATCAAAAAAAATTATCAACAAAAAAGCAACAACTCAGCACAAATGCTTTACCACTGAGGAGTAAATAGGTGATGTTATTCTACCGAATCCTTGACATGTACATACCTATACATCATTATAAGATACGTAGTGGTAAAGTAGTGGGTTTTGAACTGGATGTAAAAAACTGGATCGCTTGAACCACTTGATGATGGCCTATCAGGTAATTATAGCGAATGAAATTAAATGTAATCAACAAATTAAAATCTAAAGTTAACTTTACAAGTTACAAACTTAAAAGCGATAAGACCAGATATGTCTTCCAGGCAGTCTTAGGATGTAGAGGATAGAACAAGTATGGTTGGTGTTAGAAGTGATTTAAGTATCTATATTTTATAGCCTCTTGTCAATATCGTGACACAAAGTATCAAGACGTTTAATTCCCCGCGCACGCGCCTACATCGCCACCGCTACGTAGGCCCGACTACGAATACATTATTTTACTCGTATTGTAAGTAGGCGAGTATTCGAATATGACTCGACGACAAATTGTTATTACAAATTAATCGATACCTTACAATCGATTTGTTAAATTTCTGGCTGAACTGTGCGTTACATTTTGAATTTAGAACGGATCTGTCAAATGTCAATCAAAATGTTGAGAAACATGGAACGTTCGAAATTCGATTAGTTAAAGTTGGGCTCTGACATGGATCCATAAAGTTTTTTTTTTCCATTAGTTTCCAAGGCATGATGGGAAGTCACGCGGGTCTTTTTGTCAAAAAATCGTGCGTGTAACTTTTAATTCTAAATCCAGTGTTTTAGGGTTGTTTTTGCTTACGCCACCCGATACAAGTGGCTTAGGCTCGACAACCATACCGAGTTTGGTGTAAAAACTGACCGTTACCCAAAAACGGTGGTCACCACTCCAAAAACAGAGATTAGTGGCAAACAGGCATCTTAGATATGCTGCTAAGGTAGGAGCTATAATTAGCTTCAAATTTTAGCAAAAGCAAGGTTTTTGGTGATACTCGTCTATAATTTCAATAGCGGGTACCTACATCTATACCAAGCATCAACCAAGGCTTACAAGCAAGGCTGACGTTTTGGAAGGGAGTGGTATCACTATAGATAGACTTTTCCAATTGGGTTAAAGCAGGGGCTCCTGGTACCACGACTTCTTAAAGCATTCTTGTTTTGATCACTATCTGTCAAGTGTACAAGAGACAAAAGTAATGTAAGATCAAAAAAATAATGCTATAAGACGTTGTGGTTAGGCCCCAGGGCTGAAATGTTTATTTCCCAAAATTGGTCATGTAAAAAAAAGTTACTTTTGCAAATACATGTACCTCACAAATACGTATTCGTCCCATTCCATTTATGGTTGAATCACGATGTAGTATAGTTTATATTATATGTATATGTAAAAGCCGCACTTATGTTTATTTTTAGTTGCCAGGCAGGTCGTAACAAAATATTTAATATTCATACCAAGGGTAGCGACACCGGTGTCCGTCGTCAATCGTATATTCAAATGCTTGTACTTTTGACATTGACAGCTGACGAACTCTAACCTTGTTTACTAAGCGTACCTACCTGTCAATGTCAATAAAAAATGGTGATGTTTTTGATTATTTTAGAATCTTACATAAGATTAACGCACATACCGCAAATCACGAAGATGCCGGCAGATGAATTGAAACTGGAAGCCAAGAACATTGTGAGCCCCTGAAATGTTAACAACAAGCCTTGGCAAACCAAATGACTGAGCAGTCGCCACTGCTGAAGTTGACTCTAAGAATTTAAGCGCGTTTCTTACCCGCACCTTCCATAAACGGTAGAGGTGATGAAGACAGATGATGATGAAGTAGGGATAAGTTAGCTTGGTACTTCATCCCCGCAATCTCGTGGGATATTCCAAAAAAGGAATAAGCTCTGAAAATTTCAATCCTGGCTCCATCGTAGACTTTATCCTTGCCTGTGCAAGTTTCGAGGTCAAGCGCATCGACATTGGTAACAGTTTTCCATCGTAGAATATGTACTGCATACTTTTTATACAGTATAATTTTGTCTAGGCACCCAGCTTTGCTCACCTCACCGTTAGCTAATAAGATAATCGCTTCTGCTCGTCGGCCGGTGACGTAACTAGTCGATGTGAATTGGTATACCTATAGGTACCTGTATATATACCTCACGGCATTATGTCCTGCGTAGGCTTTAAGTGCGTGTTCGGATGCCTAGTTTCAGTAATTGCATGTTTCTAATTGAGAGCTTGTTGTAACCTGTTTGAATTAACATCTTAATTTGAATAATTACGCAAACAAGTAGGTATTATTTTCTAAAAAAAAATTACCGCCTCTGAGGTCAACCCACCAATTTCAGATCCAGAGGTTCGATCCCCATGGGGAGTACAATATATTGTGCTTGGTTTGGTTAGTGGCAGGACTTTATTTAAGTCCGCCTGGCTAGCTACCACCCTTACCAACCTACTTACCTTACCACATGTTACCTAATTCTGACGCCATAATAACATTTCTAAAATTGTTGTGTTCCGACATTTCGAGGTTAAGATAGCCAGTTCCTCAGTTTGTTGAGGATTCCGGGTGAAGTGCGCCTCCACCTTCGGCTTTATCTTAACTTGTTACCAGGTGAGATGAAGGGCAAGCGCTTCCCCGTCGTACAAAGAAAAAAAAACTGCAAAAACTTAGTTAGCCAGGGCCCGTTTTTACCCTTTCACCGTTATTTTTTTTAATTTTTGTGTTAGCCATAGGTATGCTAACTACTTTCATCCAGTATAGGCTACCTACTTTCATTCACGTACCACGTAGGCAATGGCAAAAGCTAAAAGTATAAAATCATGTCAAAAGAGTTTATCTATTGCTTAAGTAAAATGGTCCCATATAACACGAGTAAATAATCAGTACCTAGTAGGTAATATACTTCCTTATTCCTAATAATGACCTAAATGTATCGAGGTTTTTACGACAACTACAATCATAAAATTACCCAGCTAAGTAATTAATATATCAATACCATATAAGGGACAATACATTTAAAAATAAGTACATTATTGGATAATTTTCAAATGTTAAAAAAAATATTACATATCTATATTCAAACTGGATCTTATCATCTTATCCGCCTTATCTTCCTTTTATTATAAAATACATACCACTGTAAATAACATACAAGGAACAATAAATTGCGTACCTAAGTGGACGTAATATTTGAGAATTTTAAAATATGGTAAAAATATTACATCTAATTATTTAAAAAGATTTTGTCCTGCGTATGTTCCTTTAACTTAACTTCCTTTTTAAGGTTCTAGGTATATTTTAATCAATTTTTTTGGTTGTTTGGATAAATACGCTATTTGGACTTGGTTTAATATATTACAGGACATTACAGGACGTTAGGACATTATTTTCACAGAGCTCCATTTAGCCCCAAGCTTAGCAAAACTTATAATTATGGTAAGTGGAATACGGATGGAATACTTTATTACGTTTGAGGTGATACACCCTAAAATACCCTACTCGCTTCAAGTGTGCCTATAATAGTTGCATAGTTCCCTCGACTTCTCCAGAACCCCATCATCAGATCCTGACTTGATGACAGGGGTCCGTTATTTCTTAAATTTTGAGGTAATACACCCTTAAATAACTAAATCACTTCAAGAGTGCCTATAATATTTGCATAGTTCCCTCGACACCTCCAGGATCCCATCATCAGATCCTGACTTGATGACAAGGGTCCGTTATTTCTTAAATTTTGAGGTAATACACCCTTAAATAACTAAATCACTTCAAGAGTGCCTATAATATTTGCATAGTTCCCTCGACACCTCCAGGATCCCATCATCAGATCCTGACTTGATGACAAGGGTCCGTTATTTCTTAAATTTTGAGGTAATACACCCTTAAATAACTAAATCACTGCAAGTGTGCCTATAATATTTGCATAGTTCCCTCGACTTCTCCAGGATCCCTTTCAACATAATATTATTTTCCAAATCGGTCTAGGCGTCTTCAAGTAATCGGGGAACATACAATAAAAAATTAATAAAATAGACTCGAATAATTAAGAACCTAAGTACTCCTTTTTTTGAAAGTCGGTTAAAAATGTAATCTGCACCAGCTTTCTGAGCAAGGCAATTCATCACGCCTTTCAATTCTAGGAACGTTACTTCGCTTACTGCCGACGCATACACGAAAACATTCTAGGAAGCACAAAAAGAACCGACAAACCGCAGGATTATAAATACTAGTGTACAGAAATTTCTATGTGGCAACACTGAACTGGAATTCACGAAACAAACACAAACCAATTCAAATCTCATTCGTATACGCCATTGGGTTCATTTCAGAATCTACAAAAGTGAAGGTACAATGCGATTGATTTCAAGCAATACTGATTTTTAAGTCATTGTTTTACAGTTTATTTTCTATCTACAGCTAATTTGAAGTAACAAAGGACAGTACATTACAATTCCAAGCACACTTCAATAATAATACAATTAATTCTGTTTGTCACATCATACTGCAATCTTTAACATACAACTGATGATACCTTATTTACATGAAGATAAGGCTGAAAATCGTTTAGATAATTGAGGATGGTAAAGCAATGTGGTCGTAAAGAGCGTCTAATAAGGGTGGACGGTATGGGAGGTTGTCCCTTAGGAAAATTGGATCTGCGCCGGCGCAGGTTTCCTGAACACCAAGGTTACAGGCTCATGTATTAATCATTCACACACAAAACGTTGCCTGAATATGGAACTTAATATGACTAATTAATTAAGGACAAACATTGTTTTTGGGTAGGTAAGTTTTTTTTTTTTTTGTAGTTTTACGTTTTAATTTTTTTCACGTCCGCTATCAGAGAAGGACGGAATTACGGAAGACCAACTCGGATTGTTCCTGTGCAATCCACATTATGCTCAGTAATGGGCCCTTTCTTAGTAATTACTTAGACTAACAATATTTCTGTTATAAAATATATTATTATAGTAATTACTACGAATAAACGTGAATTCTATTTTTTTTTTATACAACTAGGAGACGGAAAAAGCAAGAACCCCATCTGATGTTATGTGCATCTCTTGTCTATAACAATGCCTTACTGTGTAGGTCAAATCCACGAAGAACTTAGCCTACACAGCCCTGCATTACGCCCGCCAACTTGAGGCATGAAGGTGTTAAGATTCGCGTGCCCGTAATCTCACCAGCCACACCCTTCAAACTGGAGCACAGCAATGCTGCTTGGTGGCTGAAATAGGTATGGTGACTACCACCATACCTATTCCCCGGACAAGCCCTTTCACAAGGGGCTCTACTACTCTATATCTATATCTTCTATTCTATTCTAGAGTCAAGAAAGCAGGTTGACGAAACAAGTATAAATGTCGAATTTGAATGGTGCAGTTGGGAAAGACCTCGGAGTAGTTCTCTGACCTAATTGGAGATGTACTTGAATAAGGCCAGGTCAGAAGTACCCTCAACCGACGAGCATGTATGAAAATCGTGATGAGAGTAAATGAGGCAAGAGGTGTGCAAGGAGCGTAGTAACTGGAAATGCGTTGACTCTAACTACCCCTTTTGGAAACAGGCGTGAGTCTATACACTACATACATGTGTCAAGTAAAAAACCTGAGAAGGATGATAAACTCTTTAGTGACACTAGCAAAACAAGTACTTACTTTATAAAAAATATTTACATTTCGAAATGGCCAGTCTAATTCAAAAGTTTTTTTGCAGGTATAATCCGATAGGGATAATCAGTGTCTATGGTGCGTTACTTTTTCTAAAAAACGAATTAAAACCAAAATATATGGAAAAGAGTTTTTCCATACAAACACTCTTTTTCATATATTTTCATTGTTATTGCGTCTTAAGAAAAAGTAGCGCACCGCAGACACTGATTATCTCTTTCTGATTATACCTGCAAAATTTCATGTGAATCGGACTACCACTTAGAAATGAAAGAGGAACTACGTTGGTTCTGGAGAGAGGAAATCAGCGGTATTACAGGGCCCCGACCACCACGCGAAAAAAAGGATGGGCACCAACATCCTCTTACTATCAGCAACGAAACAAACTCCCAAGCGTTGAAAATGAGGCAAAATATTGGCTTAGAGCCTTGAACCAGCTAATCATAAAAAAGTAATTATTGTGGTGGTTTTATCGAAATTATGTTATTTTATAAAGAACCATCTCAACTATTTGCAAAACATGATTGAATCGCCATCTTTAGCTGTCTCTGTAAAAGGTCTAATCGTCACACTTGACTACAGTACAGTCGTCATCATGAGTGTTTTACGACGCATGACATATCGTTTCGTGATTAATATTTTACTGGCTATCATTGAAATGGTCAGCTAATTAAAAAGGTTTTGGTCAGATCGAAAATGTATTTTGCCAGCAAAAAATGTGATTTCAAAAATTTGTTTTTGGGTGCAAAACAAACCTACTCCGCCTTAAGTTCAACTTATATGCTGTCAAACTTTTTAGCCGATTGTCCATGCTGACCGAATATTTTGTTAAAAACCTGCTTTATTTAACAATAATCAAGTTTTTAATAGAAACTTCATTCCGTGGTACAAATAGCCCATAGCTCAGTTGGTAGTAGCTCTGCCTCCTGCGCTGTAGGCTGTGGGTTCGATTCCCACCCAGGACAAACATTTGTGTGATGAATATAGATGTTTGTTCTGTGTTTGGGTGTTGTATCATATGGTATGTATGTATTTACAAAAAGTATTTAAGTATTCTATCCGTAATCTAGCTCCCATATTACAAGCTATGCTTAGTTTGGGGCTAGATGGCGCTGTGTAAAATTAATGTCCTGTAATATTCATTAAATAATAATTTCATAAAATACGAGTACCTACGTATTGGAAGCCTAAATGCAAAGAGGAACCATTGGTTTCTCTAGTGTAAATATGAAAACTATTTAGATATAGTTACGTATGCTTTAATACTTCTGCGTTTAAAAATAAATACCAACTTGAGAACCGTCGTTTTAAAAATGGCTGTAAAAAAAGTATATTATTTCTTAGTATGCCAATTAACTTATGAAAACCCTCAAGAAGGTGCAAGATTGACAGTTCTTTCCAAAGTTGATATCCACAAGATATTTGCATGGATATGAAAGCGGAAATGGCTTCAGTATTTTCTAACAAGACTTATAGCATTGACTGTACTGACCACTAATGTTTATAGCCCGTCAAGAAATTACAAATTGTGACATTCCTATACGCTGTTAATCTTATAAAAATGTATATAGAGCTTAGAGTATGTATAATATTTATGATTCGAACTATCACACGTTGTTACGACTAATAAAGCTAATGTCGCATAGCTTGAATAACACTTGCCGTTTGATTTGGTTACGTGCTCATTGACAAGGGTTTAATTGAAACGGTCAGCTAATTAAAAAGGTTTTGATCAGCTAACAAAGCTAATTAAGCAAGGTGAATCTGGAAGCCAAAAAAATCTAACGGCCCACTGACGTAGTCCGCCATATTTTCGAATTATGTATGCCAAAATAACTTTTTAGCAGATTTCGGTGCATAGCGATTAGCTTCCAGGTGTTACAAACGTCCATAGGCGGTGACCGCATACCACTGACAGGTGGACCGTATGCTGTTTGCCATCTTAGTGGTACATAAAAATCTTTATCCGCTGTCTTCAACGAGTGACGCTGTTGATATTTGATGTGTGAACGTAATTAACTTCAAATAAAAAAAAATCATGACACAAATTTCACACATCTTGCCCCAAACTAACAATAGCTTGTAATATGGGAACTAGAAAACGGATAGAATACTTTTTTTGTAAATACATACAATACAACACCCAAATTATACTTCCTATATCTGTTTGCGTTGTAAGACTTGCATTACAAGATGTTTCTTGAACTTGAAATGCAATAGATACGTTCATATATATACTTCGATCGGTTGCAACAAGCATCGAGCCACAGGTGGATGGGATTTTTCCCAACTGTTTCGATATGGGGTCCGATGGGAATGAATCATTGTAATCAGATTTCTTATTTTTTATCACCACACGCCTATGAATGAGATGCATTGGCATGTGCTGAACTTAATGTTTGGACGTGTCTCTGAGTACCCTAGTAGGTGATCCTAAAAATATTCACGCTCGATTACTAATCAGAGGTAAGTCGTCAAAGGAAAAAAGTCGTGAGTCTATTCTTTACCTCTTAAAAAGACTCTTGAGTCATGTAACCAAAATTTCAGCTCCATGCCGAATTTGGTTTTATGAACTCATCATGCCTTTTAGGCATTCAAAACCAGGTTCTAAGACCTTTTAATTAGAATGTTAAATTTTATTCTAATTGGTACATTGAAGTACGTTATATGTGTGCTAAGTAGTAAATAAACTTTATGTTGCTACAGAATTGATTGCTTATTCAAAATTATAATTTTAGAGTTATATATTATATTATTTTATTATATATTATACTATTATAGCATTTTGCGGACGATAAAAGACCAATTTTTTATTGTACGACGAGGAAGCGCTTGGACTTCATGTCACCTGGTATCAAGTTAAAGGCAATTCAGCTGGAATCCTCAACAGACTTCCTTACCTCTTTCTTCTTAATATCGGAACTAGAATTGTTATTATGGTGACAGACTTAGGTAAGATGATTTTATATAAAAATGATAAGTAAGTAAGCTGACCCCCAGAGATCCCCTCAATAAGATGTCAGTCCTGGGTACTGCATATGGCAATGGTCGTTGAAGAACCGTATCAGACGCCTGCGGTGGCGGCATGTAACGCCTGACACCACGAAAGATGAAATACTTATGACAAACACCGGGATCTGCCTCTAACTACCTTAGTAAAAGATCCTCATAAGATCCATGCTTTAAGTAGTGATCAAAGGTGAATTCTAAGCGGGAAATGTAGAGTGGGAGAAAGTACTTTTTTTGTCTATGGCTGATTTGTTTCCCCCGAGTCCGATATATCGAATTCCTAGACTGGTTTTATGCTTCAGCCTAGGTATGGAGTAACCACTTAATTAAGGCCCATACGTATGTATACCGTCCGTTCAGAAATACAAGGATGTCATTAACGCGACACCCCCCCTTAAATGGTGTGCAATTTAGCCGATCGTATGTAGGGGCCTCAAGGTCGATGATAATGATTAAACGTGTGATGAAGGCCTTAGAATACTAGTAAAATTTGCATTTGTTACTTTTTAAGGTAGCGTGGATGGTTTAACTCATTATCGTGAATATCCGCCATCTTGTAATGAAAGTCAAATCCAGTGTATTTTCAAGAAAATGAAGAATGTCGATGATACTCCATGGACAAAAGTAAATCTTTACCTATAAAAATATATATATTACAGGACATTGATTTCACACAGCACCATCTAGCCCCAAACTAAGCATAGCTTGTAATATGGGAACTATATTACGGATATAATTCTAAAAAACTCTTTTTTTAAATACATATCTTTGGCTACGTAAGATCGCGCCTATTTCTAGTCTATTATTTTTCAAACTATAGCCTAGAAATATGGAATGTGCTGAACGTGAGTTTGGACGTGCCTTTGAGTACCTCCTCGTGAGTAATCCTCATAAGTTTAACCACCTCTGTGGTCTAGTGGTTCGCTTACCGGTGCCAGATCCAGAGGTCCCGGGTTCGATCCCGAGGGGGAGTACAATATTGTGCTTGGTTTGGTTGGTGGAAGGGCTTTGATTAAGTCTGCCTAACTAGCTTCCACCGTTTAACCCAATTCTGTCGCAACAACAATTCTCAAATTGTTGTGTTCCGGCATTTAGAGGAAAGATAGCCTCAGTTTGTTGTGGATTCCGGATGAAGTGCGCTTGCACCATCGGCCTTATCATAACTTTATGATCAGGTGAGATGAAGGCCAAGCACCTGTGGAGGTGCTTGGCCTTCAAGCACCCAGGGCCTTTTTTTCTTTTTTGCCTCCAAGGGAAAAAGTCGTGTATCTGTAACTTTTATTTAATTTTTTCTTCATGAAGCCATCCTTTAGATATATATATAAAACGGCCATAGCTTCAGTAGTTTGCTACTTAACATACAGGTTTTCATTAGACGATGCCACAGAGAGCAAACATGATTCACCTCCAACCATCGTCTTTGCGTGACATTGGATGGCGATGACACATTAGGGGTATTCCAATACCTACTAACATTATATGATGTATTTTTATTAATAGCAAAAATATTTATAGCTAACGCTATTCATGTTTTATCCTTAACCACAAATTATTGCTATATAATTTGAAAACATATAACATTAAATTTAATTGGCAATTCAACTTATTATCAACTAAATTATTTTAAACTTAACTGCTCGTAAAGTTTAATAGAAATTATTAAAATTCAATTAAACCTGTTTATATATATACATTTTAGGGATAATATACTATTAATTTAATCACGACTAGCTGTCGGGGATTCCCATTCCCAAAAAAAATTAGGAAACCCCAGAAGGTACCTACATTTTTACCGATAGCTTATCACGTGTCTGGCATTTTTAATATAATAAATGACTGAGCATGTTACGGGAATACTGTTGAATTTATCCTTAAAAGAGAGATATATCTTGTCTAAATTTTTTCATAACATTGCCCTGTTCTGAAAATCAGCGCTGTGGATTCGCAGCACACGCTGAGCTCGGGGCTTTTCACGCAGCTTGACACACTGCACTTGTCCTAAGCTACGTCACGTTACATCAATAACAAAGCCGATATTTTGTACCAACCATAGTTACAAATCGTGTAATATTGCTCGCTGATTCAAGGGTCTAAGTTTTTAGTTCACTTTGAATTACTGAATCAACAGTATGGACGTGTAACTTTGCAAAATAAGCTTCAATTTGTTATGTGTATAGTTACATGAAAATTTGAACCTAAAAACCTTATATTATTCACTAGATATATGTACTTAATTTTGAGCGTTGCAATCAGTCGCGATATTATTTTCGCATGTTTGATACTATTTGAAAACCTGTCTTGTGTTGCTTTTTAACCGACTTTCTAAAAGAGAGGAGGTTCTCAATTCGTCGTTTTTTTTGTATTTCCCCGATTACTCGAAGACGCCTGGACCGATTTAGAAAATTATTTTTTGTTTGATGTACTTCACAGGTTGTCCCATTAACATCAGGCCTCTGTGGTCTAGTGGTTCAATCCACCGATTTCAGATCCAGAGGTTCGATCCCCATGGGGAGTACAATATATTGTGCTTGGTTTGGTTGGTGGTAGGACTTTGTTGAAGCCCGCCTGGCTAGCTACCACCATCTTACCTAATTCTGTCGCCAGAATAACAATTCTAAAATTGTTGTGTTCCGGTACTAGAGGTAAGGTAGCCAGTTCCTCAGTTTGTTGAGGATTCCGGGTAAAGTGCGCCTCCACCTTCGGCCTTATCTTAACTTGTTACCAAGTGAGATGAAGGCCTAGCGCTTCCCCGTCGTACAATAAAAAAATATTTTCCTCTCCTTTCATAAATCTCTATTGTTGGCTAATTGGGCCTGATCCTCGGAGTCTAGATCATCTCGCCATCTCCGCCACGCCGCCGTTTTCTGCTAGGTAATACTTATTTACTTAAACCATACTCACTCATACAATACAACACCTATACACAGAAAAAACATCAAAAAGCATGACACAAACGATTGACCCGGATGAGAATCGAACTAGCGACCTACGGCGCAGAAGGCAGAACTGCTGTGATGCCTGTTATAGCAAAATGTAATATGCCTCTGGAAACAAGATATGCTTCATTTTCTGATTTACATATAAAACAAACAATTTTTATGAAAAATATCAGAAAACCCACATGTATATAATTGCATACAAGCCAGTAAATAATGTTTTTGTTATTAAAAGGGGAAGCCCGCATTATGTCACAAGATCCCATGAGAATATAGATTTATTTCGGAAAATACAAACAACTGCTAGGGAATAAGCAATCAGTTCTCCACAGCTCATGTATGAAACCTTATACAGCGCCTCTAGAGCGTATAAGAGTAGAAGAGTCATTTGTAAAAGGGCTCGTCCGGGGAAGTACTACCACCATACCTATAGGAAATCGATCATAAAAAATAACTGTCCCGATATTCTTGATTTTCTCCGTGTGCTGGTAACGATTCCGAACTAGCGGTAGACATGACGTTTCAAAATGATCCTATAATATCTTAATGAATAAAGGTATTTTGACTTCAACGTTTTTTTTTATCGTACGACGGGTTAGCACTTGGCCTACATCCCTGGTTACAAGTTTAGATAAGGCCGAAGATGGAGGCGCACTTCACCCGGAATCCTCAACAAACTGAGGAACTGGCTATCTTACTCTAAATGCCGGAAGACAACAATTTTAGAATTGTTATTATGGCGACAGAATTAGGTAAGATGGTGGTTGCTAGCCGGGCGGACCCAAGCAAAGTCCTACCACCAACCAAACTAAGCAAAATATATAATAAAAAAAAAAAACTTATAACCTTAGCCAGACTCGCGCTTGTCCGTTTTTTATCCGTTTATTTCATTACTTAGATAGGATCTCACCACCCACGCCGGCCGTAATGACTTGCCATATCTATGCTGCAAGTAACGTCGAAAACACAACTGCTTTTACTTATATTTTGATCACTGGGTCATAATAGCCTCACAGTTTAGTACATTTAAAAGAAATTAAGTGATGTGCTATGCTTGTCAAATAATACATTTAATTAATACAACACCACCTAACCCAAAACTATGCACAGTTTGTAAAAAAAAAAAAAATACGGGGAATAGGTACCTAGGTACTAATAAGTAAATCGGTACATTTTTAGTAATATCTAGCCAACCTATGATACAATATAACACTTAAACACATAAAACATTTTATAATAAGCTATCCAGGAGAGCTTATTATACAATTCAAAATAACAAAATATTTGCTCCAGTGAATAAATTTCAATGGATCATAATAAAAAACTAGCCCGAGTTTCTTGCCTTCTCTTTGTGTGCTGGTCGCGATACCGAATAGGCGGTAGATTTGACATTTCAAAGTGATCCTAAAATATCTAATATTGAGGCGACACGTGACCCAAGGGCTGGCTCTTATTTAGGCCAGCGAATTAGCATAGCTATTCAGCGTGGCAATGCAGCCAGTGTCTTGGGCACGCTTCCGTCTGGTACAGGTCTGGAACAGTTGAGTTACCTATAGGCCGTTTGTAACGGTCCTTAGGTAATCCGACTGATTCCTGTGTACATAGTTAGTTTAATTGTACTTTTTATACTTTTAAATATCTTTAATTGATATTTTTATATATATTATCTTGAAAAAAAATATTTGACTTAGATTTTGAGTTGGTCGTAGCTCCGCCTTCTGCGCTGTAGGAATAGGTTGGTGCTTCGATTCCGACCCGGAAGAAACATTTGTGGACATGGATTTTCGTTTTGTGTTTGGATGTTCAATTGTATCTTAGGTAACCGCCTCTGTGGTCTAGTGGTTCGCCCACTGGTATCAGATCCAAAGGTCCCGGGTTCCATCCCCAGAGGAGTACAATATTGTGCTTGGTTTGGTTGGTGGTACATCATTATACCTTAGTCTTTCGCCCTAGAAAATATTCTATGTTGTTGTTTATTTATTTATTTATTTTCGAGGAAAACCAACAGCACATACAACATAAATGAAACACAGAAATAACAACATTAGGCCAGTAAGAGTGTGTGTTCTGGCATTTAAAGGTTAGAAAGCCTGTTCCATTTCAGACTTTTGAGGATTCCGGGTGAAATGCGCTTCCACCTTCGGCCTCATCATAACTTAAAACCAGGTGAAATGAAGGTCACGATAACAAAAATATTCACAAAAAAAAAAATTGGTATTAATATTCTCTGTAATCTATATTTCCCTTTACAAGCTTTACTTTGTTTGGGCCTAGGTGGCGTTGTGTATAATCTCCGATTTTACCCGAAGAAGGGCAGCGGCTTACTTCTTTAACATCTTTACTGCGATGTACCGTAGTGCATACAGTAGATTGTGTATACAGTAGGTAGAGTATACAGTAGGTAGTGTATACAGTAGGTAGTGTATATAGTAGGTATTTATCATACAACACAAAGAACAATCTTCTGTATTCATCACACACGTTTATCCCGGATGGGAATCGCAACCTCAACTAGCAACTGAGCTATGAAGCTTGGTAATCTTTGCTTGATAACCTACAATTTTAGTGAACCTAGCTTACGTTACTGGATTTCCGTTCGCCTACGTCATCATGGTAATACGTTAGGGAATCCAATATATCCACCGCTTTAAGCCACAAAGGACGTAAACACTAATATTAATAAAATTATAATGAATACAAGTTACAATCTTAGCTGAGATGTTTTTGTACAAATATAATATTAATATATATATAATGTATCCATTACCAACATTAAAAATATGGCTGTATAATTTGAACAAGAAACGTTATTATTATTATAACTTAAATAATAATATTCAGCCACATTCATCTCATGATATTATTAATATAATATTCCTTATTGATAATGCCATAGAGCTGACGTGATTGGAAACTATACACTACGTCATTATTACATGTATAATTAATCGGTGGTTAGACACGTAGGTACCGATGTTATGCGAAGCAATCCCCACTAAGTGAGATCGTGGGTCTGTAATAAACTGATAATAAACGCATACCCTGGGTTCCGATCCACATTTAAAGGTAATGTTATAATTATCTTGAAGTAAGTCAGTCAGTTCAATACATAATTATTGTTATGGTAACAGACTTAGGTAACAAAGTCCAACCACCAAGCGAACCAAACACAATATTGTACTCCCCCTGAGGATCGAACCTGGTGGGCGAACCACAAGACCACAGAGGCGGTTAACCCTTCAAATCAAATCACAGCAATGCCAAGCGGCCGACTATGTTATGGCCGAAGGGTGAAACGCTCTTCACCCGGAATCCTCAAAGGTCTGAGAAACTGGCTATCTTACCTCGAAATGCCGGAACACAACATTATAAAACTATTATTATGGTGACAGACTTAGGTAAGATAGTGGTAGCTAGCCAGGCGGACATAAACAAAGTCCAACCACCAACCAAACCAAACACAATATTGTACTCCCTCTGGGGATCGAATAGGTTCCTTGTCCAGGGAACCTATTTCACTTGGACCTATCACAAGACACTCGATATGATTATATCAAATACTATTATATCACACCCAAACACAGACCAAACGTCTAAATCCAACCAGTCCCAAGTTGGCGGTTAGGTTTATTTTTCATCATTTTTTTATTGTACGACGGGTAAGCACTTGGCCTTCATCTCACCTGGTTACAAGTTAAGATAAGGCCAAAGGTGGAGGCGCACTTCTCGCGGAATCCTCAACAAACTGAGAACTAGCTATCTTACCTCTAAATGCCGGAACAACAATTTTAGAATTATTATGGCAACATAATTAGGTAAGATGCTGGTAGCTAGCCAGATGGACATAAGCAAAGTCCTACCACCAATCAAACCAAGCACAACATATTGGGCTCCCCATTGGCTCGAACCTGGGACCTCTGGATCTGAGATCGGTGGGTTGAACCACTAGACCACAGAGGCGGTTAAATTATACCAACACTTGTCTTCAGGACTGTAGGTAGCGTTGTATTGCGTAGTGGCAGTGACTGTGGCGGCGACTCCACGTCAACTTTATCACGAAGAAAGTAAGGTCACCATAATTATACACTTATCGTAATACAAAATGGGGCTTAAGCCAAAACCAACGAGTTTTCAACGAGAAACAGTAGCACTACTTCAGATTTGGGCTTCAATATTTTTGGCGTTGTTTTAACCTAGTCGGTAGGGTTTACACGTGAGAATTTGCATGGAAGCCACCCTGAAAGTATCCATGAACCCATAGCTGTCTATGATGAACACGACGTGTATATTTTACAGCACCCAACGAGTACTTTTGGAGTAGTAGAGTTTCTTGTGAAAGGGCTCTCTCGAATAAGTACTACCACCATACCTATTGCTGTGTTACGGTTTGAAGGCCTATGCATACGACACATGCACTACACATTGGTGATGCATATCTTAGAAGGAAACGAAGGTAAGGTATCTTACCAGGGTATTGGCAACAGCAGAACAAACCTATAAGCACTGCGATGGAGATCGCCTGAGATCTATTATATATAAAACCATTTACCTCATCCTCAAATAGCTCAAATGTGGTAAAAATAGGTAAACCCGGATAAAAGTAAGTACCTAAGTATACGTTACGTACCTACTAAGTTGTTTATAACACATACTTGGGTTTGTGGGGAACCGTTGCTCTCCGGGTTTTCAAAAATCTTTGATTGAGGCGACGCGTGGCCCAAGGGATCATCTTGTTTAGGATAGCAAATTGGCATAGCTATTCGGCGTGGCAATGCAGCCAGTGTTGTATCTACGACCATCTGGTACTGATCAAGATCAGTTGAGTTACAAATAGACCGTTTGTAACGGTCCTTATATAACGCGACTTTTTCATCATAAAGTTTTTTTTTTCATTAATAACAATATTTATAAAATGAAATGTACAATTAAACTAACTATGTAATTGTATATTTTTTTGCACGATGTTTATGTTATAAGTCTATCATTATTATTGAAATCTGTAGATTTAAGAGAAACACCAGTCAAAACATATCTGCTGAAATCTAAATTATACTTGTCTTTGGCACGCTTCCATCTGATAGTGGTCTGGATCAGTTGAGTTACCTAAAGACCGTTTGTAACGGTCCTTTGGTAATCCGACTGCTTCCTTTGTACACAGCTTGTTGTTTTAGGAGAATCCAATGTTTTATAGTAGATAACCTACGGCGTTGAACAAGTTGAAAGTTGGAAAGCTAAAACCCGACTGAAAAATTTCAAACATCATGATCTTATTTGATACTTTTTTTTTTCAAGCCACTTTGCCCTAAAGTTTAAAATCGCTTAGTACTGTCATGTACATTCTAAAATGTATCGTTTTGTAGGTGGCATTTCACCACGGCTTTCCTCTGAACAACAGCATAAATTTGTATTAGATACATCGGCAGGACTGTTTTTGATGAAATGTTTGTGTTTAATTAAATGGATCCGTTGATGGTTTAGATTTACAATTGGTTCCGGTAGGTAACGTTGCGCTCGCCAAGGTATGAAAAGAACAAAGTCCCGAAGGCTCCACTGGTTAATTTAAAAATGTTGTTTCTTGTTATTAATTAACAAGTAGCTAATCACATGCTAAAAAGTGTTTTGAAGACCTTGCGACGTGATAATCGTGATTTTAAACAAAAGAAACAGTAAATCAAGTCACTCACCTAGCATTTTGCTTAGATCCGCATTATGAAGATCTGGATTCTCGTCGGCCAGTTTCTTCCGCTCCACCTTCGCCCACACCATGAATGCGTTCATGGGTCTTCGTATCCTGGCTTCCTTCAGCGCTTTCGCTTGGCCCATCTTCGTTGTAAACGGCGCTCGTCCGTACTGCTGTGGGGAGTAGTCTCTAGGCTCGTAAGCCCTGTGGTAGTCGTATTGGGTCCTGTAGTCAAGGCCGGGGTAGGGTAGTGTGGACCACACGACCAGTTCTGGGGATGTCTGGTCTTGGGGGGAGTCGTTGTTCTCCACTCCCCCTTGGACGTATTGTTCGTAGCTTCGGTGGTATGTCGGGGGCGACTCTATACTGGCGCCTCCTGAGTCCATCATACTGTGAACAAAAAATCGTGTTAGATTTAAAACTACTTCTGGTTCTATTTAATAGTGACATTGTTTAATAAAATACTCCTAGAACGAAAACTTTATGTGTATGTTTAATTGTTTTTAATGCACACAACTAACGGGATTATGGCCAGTTGTAAATTGGATCCGGAATTGAAAATAGAACTGTCTACTTTTTTTTAAAGTCGATGACGAACTAAAACTTTTTACGCATGTTTAATTTTTTTAAGGCATAATTCACGGGGTAATGGCCAGTAGTAAATCGAATCTGGAATTGAAGATGGATCTGTAAAATTTTATAAGTCAGTAAAGCTTGGCGGTAATGGATTGAATTTGATTGCAAATATAACCTTGAGGTGAGTAGAAATTTGTCAAGTAGAGGTATGTACGTTGCAAGTACCTTGTACAGACTGTTACGCGACACGATAATGAATAAGTCCGAATTTGAACGAAAGTCTCCGACACCGGGCGTTCCGAGAACGGCGCCATTGTGGGAACTCCATTGTTGACGTGATTTCACTCGCTTCTTACTCATAACCTATGGTGTACCATGGTGATATGGGAACGGTAAACTGTAGTAGTAACTATAGAGGTAATGTACAGTATCTTTATAGTAACTAGGTAACGATATATGTATACGAATTGAGTACTCAGCGGCTGAATAATTGTTTAGAAACCATAAGGTTTGGTAACGATTATACTGTAAAGGTAGGTTCGATGGGTGGTACTAGCTACCACTATCTTACCTAAGTCTGTCGCCATAATATCAATTCTTAGTTGTAGTGTTCCAGCATTTAGAGGCAAGATAGCCAGTTCCTCAGTGTTGAGGATTCCGGGTGAAATACGCTTTCACTTGTGCCTTATCATAACTTAACACCAGGTTCGATGAACGCTTCCCCGTCGTACAATAAAAAAGTATATTTCAATTGATGTACGGAATATTATATATTTAAGAGTTGGCAATAACCGAGTGATGACTTTGGTGTTATAAGCGTATATAGACGACAGCTTATAGCGACAAGCTTGTTAAAAAGAACTAAAAAAAAAAACACAGGTATAACTAGTAGGTACACCTACAATAATATACACTTCATATTTAAAAAAAAAATCCATAACTTTATTATTCGAGTATTTTTTGTCATTACTTTCTTATTTATGCCTGATAGAGAATCTTGATTACAACTTTAATAACATATCTACCAGATGTGGGTATAAAACCATGATGATCAATAGTCTTATATATTGTAATTTTATAAGAAACTTTGTACTGTTTGTTTTCCGAATAAATAAAATAAAATAAAATATGAAAATAATAGAAAAAAAGGAACCAGACTCACGAATTTTTTCCCTTCAAGGATTTGCCGAATTATCGTTTACCGATTACTACACAGAGCTTGGATCTCATGAGATTCAGTTTCTAAGTAGTCAGAGTCACGACCGTTACGTTCGTATACGTTCTGCACATGCCCACAGTTTGCAAGTTTGTATTCAATGGGGATGGTTGCAAGCCCACCGCTGTGTAGCCCCCAAACTATGCAGTGTATACACGGCAGACGACTGTACCTGGCTATGAGTTCTCGTTTTCCAGTGATCGCACGTAAATCGCATAGGCTCGATGCTAGGCAACAAGACGCGGGTCGCGTTACTTCCTGCAATCAACGTGACACGACACCCTGGACTTTTCAAATTCCTCAGAAACCAGACTGATGGGTTGCCAGCGGTGTCTAATGAAGGCACTGGCTCGAATGACGGCTTGATAAGAAACTGCAGAAATTTCCATTACCTATTGGAATTGGCATGTTTGTGATTTAGTTACGGACTTCTTGTGAAAGAACTAGAAGTGATGCATTTACAATATCTGCCGCGAAGCGTTGATGTGCTCGGAAATATCAAATACAACGGTAGATAACGACAAATTGTTAACGACAGCGAGCTAGATTCAAACGAAAACCTTTAATTATTTTTTATTTAACGACGGGTAAGCGCGTGGGCCTTCATTATTCACGCACGCGGAAAGTTTTCACACGAAAACATCACTTTTTGTCCTTGTATAGATTTTGGAATTAAGAATAGCGTTCTCGGAATCTTCATCGGAAGCTTCCATATCCGATCCGATAAGGCTTTCCGAATGTTTGACAATTGAGTTGATCCCGAACCGGCGGTATATTTGACGTTTCAAAATGAACCTAAATAAATCTTAAAAAATAAAATAATTTTGACCGAAATACCTAGCGCACTTCACCTGCCATCCTGCACAGACTGACAAACTAACTTACATATCTTTAAATGCGCGAACACAACAATTTCAAATTGTTGCTATGACGACAGACTTAGGTAAGATGGTGGCAGCTATTTGTCAAATTTCATTAGCATCCGTTAATTGTGTAGCTGTAGTCGTGAAAGGTCACAAACAAACAAACATGTAAATGTTCTTATATAAAATATTGGTAGATGAATGGATTGTTGGATCAATATGACGATTTTTACTGCGAATGTGACAGATTATATAAACTCATTTGTTTTACGACGATATTGTCATCTTGAATAGGTTCTTTCTAGGCAAGCGTACTCCATCGTAGACTCCATAATTACTTTACATTAGGCGGTATAGTGGCTAAAGATTAGCCTATCCAAAATAAAAATATAAATAAAAACAAAAGATCTTGTAGGTACAGTGTTTGAACATTTTTTTTCTAACAACGGAAAAGCGCTTGGATTTCATCTCACCTAGTTTCAAGTTATGATAAGGCTCAATAGAACGAGGAACCGGCATTTAGAGGTAAGAACCTGTAAATTCCGGAACGCAACAAATTAGAATTGTTGTTATGGTAACAGACTTAATCAAGATTGTGGAAGCTAGCCAGGTGGACTTACTCAAGTCCACCTGGCTAGCTTCCACACCAACCAAACCAAGCACAGCATTGTACTCACGTAGGGTATGCGGGAATACCTGTCGTACAATAAAAAAAACATAGTGGATTCAAACGTGAGATTTAGGCAATTCAATAAACTATAGTTTTATCTCACCTAAAGCACTCAGGGGGACACTGCAGTCCATCAGCCATCCTCTAATAAACTACGATAATTGTTTCCGATTGTTAGTCATAAAAATATACAATAGCAAAAACATTGATGTGTCGCATTCTTAGACATTTTGTTTAGATCTCGCGGAATGCGATATTTCTAACGATTGTCAACAGATTATTTATATTTATCGTAAAAACAAAGGCGTGTTGAATGTTTATATAAAGCATGATGATGGCATCGTGTTTCCGTAAAACTAATACTTCTAACTTTAATTGAAGACAATGACTGAAATCAGAAAGTCGGTTTATCATAGTAGTAGGTTTTACTTCGTCTATGGTCTACTGCCCACTGGTATCAGACCCAAAGATGCCGGGTTCAATCCCCCAGGAGCGTACAAATTTGTGTTTTGATTTGAATGTTGTTTAAAGTCTACCACTACCCTACCTAATTCTGTCGTCATAATAACAATTATAAATTGTTTTCCGGCATTTTAAGAGGTAAGATAGCAGTCATAGATATAATAATCTGGCAGTCTGTTGAAGTTTACGAAAGAAGTGCGCTTCCACCTTCAATATTCCCCTTTTTTTAGGGTTCCATACCCAAAGGGTGCTAACGGGTCCCTATTACTAAGCCTCCGCTGTCCGAACATCCATCCATCTGTCAGTGGGCCGTAATAGGTAGACAGTTGAATTTTCACAGTGTGTGTATTTCTATTGCCATTATAGCAACAAATAATACAAAAAAAATGGGTGATGTTGAGCCTGAATATGTGAGTGGACGTAAACGCCCTTAGTCGGATTTTCTTAATTTGCGATGGGTTAACTCTTGACCTCAAAGTTTTCCTGCGCTAGAATGAGGTCTAAGAAAGAGAGCCTTCTGATACTACAGATTATAATCTATAAATATATAATCTGTATTATCAGTAGAGCTTGAGCGTTTATAGGCATTATCTGGGAAAACTGTATATAATTATGTAGACGGCATTATGGCTCGTCTGTAAAACTTGAAACTGATTGAAACCCAAATGAAAGAATTAGGTAATAAGCCAGCTGGTATCATGCCCAAGGTGGCAACAGCAACACCCAGTATTGTGAGCACACCACCAGCTCCCGCGTGATGCGCGCAATATTTTCAAACACAGCGAGACAATGCCTATTGTTGACTAAACTGCCCGTCAGCGCGGCGAGATACGAAACTGCCGAGTCAAATCGATTCTTCTCACATTGAATCGAGAGGTTTTCAGAATAACCGAAGCTCAGCGATTAGGGGTGAGTCATTTGTCGAAATTTGAGGACGCGAATGAATCATGCTTCATGTAAGACCTTTTATGTGAGTCAAAGCCAGTGGTAGCCTAGAAGCTTTACCTTCGCGCACCCTGAGGTTCAAGATGAACCTCCTCCCACGATCTATTAAGCTGTAGAATGGTCATCCTGCCGAGACTAGAGTATAGGGTTTATCAAGATTTTGCGTGTCATCCTTGCGCAGGGCCATGCTAATCTTCTCTGTATCGTTCCAATTTTAGTATATGTACTTGCGCTCCTTACTATTGGTTAGTAGTACTAGTAGTTATTCTGTGCAATGGATGGGCCGTTAGACTGTTTGACACCTTAGTAGTTTAAGAATAGGCCTGAGGAAGACCTGGATTTTTTTACAATATTATTTTGATTTGCTGAATAGAAGCCACCTCCAAAAATAGAAAGATTTTATTCGTTCTAGAAGAATATCTGTGAAATAAATCTGCTCAATCCGTTCTGTAGTTTTTGCGTGAAGGAGCAACAAACGAACATCCAAACAACCTTCATAATATAAGATAGATACAAGAAATTGAAATCAACTTCCGTCTTTCTTCCTATCAACCCAAGCACCCTGTTAAGAGGTTCAATAGGCATTTTTTGGAAGCTCCACTCTGTTGTAGACCATACTTACCCAGGCAAACCTTAAGGCCAATACCTGACCCATTATAAGAAAAGAAAAAACAATCACGGCCTATGTAAAAGTGGCTTTTGAGACTACCACAGCTAGACTGATGATAAATACAAGGTATAAGTAGTTTATAAGAACTGGAGGATAAGACATACAGAATGTTTAGACATAGTGCAGCCTGCACTGATACGTTATCAGCTGTTATCAGATCTGTTATCGGACGCAGTCGACCGCGCTCTGAATCAAATAGTTTTAGATATCAACTGCATTGTAGTTATTATGCACTACGTGTAATACTACTGGTTTTTGCAATCTATCAACATAAATAGTTATGTCAACCTCCTTACATTAGGCTTACAAACTTTTTACGTTAGCAAATTTTAAGAAAATATGACATGATACTTGGCTTCAAGCGTATTACGCAAAGAGGTTGTATTCATTCTTTAAAGTTGGAAATACAAGAATATTAGACCTGAAGTTGGCTTACGTAGCTCCAAACTTAACAATATATTGTACTAGCTTCTGCTTGTATCTTTAGTATTATCCTAGCTTCTGTTCGCGACTTCGCACGCGTGGTACCCGGATAAAAAGTATGTATGTTTTGCAAGCAGCTTATATGACTTAAGTCTGTGCATAATTTCAGTTTAACCCGTTGTTTTTTTATGTAAGTAGGTACCTACCTAATTGTTTTTGCTTGAAGCAGGATCAATAAACAAACCAATCTGTTAGTATAGCGATGTTTGACATTCTATTTCCATCCCATGGGAACGCTGCACTTTCCAGGGACAAAAGAAGCCTGTGTCAATTCAAGATATAAGCAAGATATAGCATGTGTCACTAGTATTCTAGGTATATTGTCATAATCCCCACTAAACTATCCCCACCAGTGGGGATTATGACAATTTTCAAAACAAAAATTGCGTTTTCCCTTCCTATTTTTTAAATCCTGTTTGCTGGTGATCTGCTAAGCGGCTATGGGCTTGCAACTTGTCACATATTTAATGCTTGCTACTTGCAAACCGTGGGCATGTACCGAAAGTAAGTTTGGACGTGAAGACCATATGAAGATGGACAAAAGTCAAAGATAAATCCTCGAAAGGGAAAACGACGCGAGTCGGTTTTTTTTTTAATAAATAAGTTAAGCTACAAAATTTTATTATTGTAGGTACAACCACTGATACACAAAAGCTTAGGTATATCAAACTGATGACACATATAATTTTTAGGTTAACTAAATTACTTCCTAATTTGGTGTACAACATAAACAATGAATTCCCACGAGATAACGAGAAACAATTCCCAATCTACATTTCTAGTCTAGAATTAAGCATATTTTTTTTAAAACATGTTATTAGTTGTCATAAGCCTCATAACAAATCTACTTGTATTTGCAACTTCACCTACCTATATAAATAAGCCGGCCAAGTACACCGAGAGTTCCAACTCATCTCAACTTTAAGGCAAATATCACTTGTATGTGGCCTCTTGAATTTTATATCATTTCATTTTTATTTGTCGTTATCAGTGTTTTTTTGTTTTCAAATCAACGCGATGCTAGTCAGTTTGAATTATGTATGTTTTGTCGCAGTCGTTTCAATGAATTCCGTAAAATTGCAGCTTTCTGGACATTTTTTCAGTATAATTATTATAAATGCAAGGGGAAACGTGCAAAATACGCATGTAGACGTCCATTTCGATCAATTTTCTTATGAATCCACCGTTTCTCACAATAAAGCGAAAATATCTGTTAGTTTACACTGTGTAGACAAACATGCATTGTGTAGCTCCCAAACAACGCGTACCGAGTACAACATGCTCTTCGGAGAAACCAAGTGGCATCTAGGTAGATATTTAGTACTAGGTACCTATGCTATGTCTTGGTGAACATGGCCTGCCAAGCGTGAAGGCAATCCTTCAACCTAGGCAGAGGCAGTGGACGCATAAAGGCTGATAATACAAGAAGGTGTTCGAATTTTGAATGCGCAGATGTTATTGTTTGCACATTAGTGTACTGCACATTTATGATACCCTGGTACTTTTGTATGTTTATTTAGTGCATCTCCGGTGGATGGTTGTTGTTTTTTAATGATGCTATAGAGTTTGACAGGTCTTGGTAAACAGCTGCTAGGCCACCAAATAATTTGGAAAGGAAGCTATTGACATTTTATGACATACAAAAATATTGAGACTATTGTTACAATATAGGAAATTACGTTTCCTTTTTTTAAAAAATCCACCTTATAACATAAAAAAGAAGCAGCAGTTCAGAATATTAGTTTGATTGATTAGAACTAACCATACCAACCAGGATTTGAGGTCCATGGCCAACAACAACAAACCTCAAATTTCCAGGTTCCTACCACCAGCCCGTCGCCTCATGTCAGCGACTCGAATCTGTGCGTCGAGATAATCACCAGATTATACAGTAGCGGGCCCGGTGTCACGATTGATGCCTTTCGAGATTCGACGTACGACTACAAAAAGTAAGCGAGTTTTGGTGGACCGAAATAGAATCATGACCGTTTGCCCGTATCAGCTTGTTCTTCTTAGTGGTCCAATGAAAAATAGGTACCTAGGTACCTGTTAGGTTAGGTATGTCACTCTTTTTATTTGAAATGGGAATGCTTTTGACCTCGAGGCATGCTCCTGAGGTCACAGAGTGAGCTTTTCCAGAAGCTGCGTATTAAAGTTGCTGGCACTTCCGAGCATCGAATACCACAGCGAACTGGTGTCAGGCTTCGGTAGGAAGGGGTCACAAACCAGATAGACCTTTACAGTTACCGCCAGCGAAAGAATCATTCAGCCGTTCTTGGTGCCTAAAGGTCAGAGATTAGGAAAGGAACGGACCTTCACCGCCAGAGGAAGGCGAGCCCGTACCCACTTGGCCACACTGCTCTTATTTTTATAATATTTAAATTTCAACTATTCACATAGATATTCGAGTGTTGGCCCTAGCTTCAACTACTACTAGTTTTGGGATAATGCACTTAAATTAAGCTTCGCAGGCCATGTTCACCAAGACCTAGTACTCAATATTTACCTAGATGCCACACGGTTTCTTATTATTTTTGCTTCTTTTCTCGATAAATAAAATGTTATACACCACAAACATGTCTCATATACGCACTCTAAAAGAATATGAATGAATGAATGAATGAAAATGAATGAACGAATGAAAACTCTTAATTGTACACCAAAAACATATAGAACAATTATCAATTCAGAACTAAAGTAAACAGTACAATGTGCGGTCTTATCGCTTAAAAGCGATCTTTACCAGACAACCTTAGGATTGAAACGATAGTACAAATACGGTTGATGGTAGGAGGGCGTACCTACGTAATAAAAGAGAATAAGTAGGTATTGATATTTACAATACAAAACATATCTAAATAAATACGTTATAATAATATGACTCATGACCATGTTAGAATATGTACCTACCTACTTACTAACATAATGTACTTAGGTATATAAATATATGTACCTAGTTATTTATACTATTACATAAATTATTATGAATAAACTCATAAACATCTATAATACTACTCCTATAAAGGAAATAAATACGGCTACACAAATAATGAATACTTAATTATGAAAAATCAGACTAATAAAACGATTTCACTCGATTCTTGATAGTAGCTATAGATGGAGCTTGCCTTATGTACGGTGACTGGCCGGGCATTCCACAGTCTTGCAGCCTGAACTGTAAAAGATTGTTCATAGAAACTAGTTCTATGAGCGGGAATGCGCAACTGGAGATTTTCAGACGAACGGAGAGCACGTAAATGAGAATCACTGATAAAGGTAAAGCGCTCCTTTATGTAGAAGCGTATAAGGGGGTTATGAAGAGGGGACAGGATATGAGTATTCCGGCGAAGACAAATTGGAAGCCACTTGAGTTTTAAGCAAAATTTCAAGACGTCATCATATTTACGATACCAAAAATGAATCGTACGCAGAATATTGTGTCATTGTAAATACTTCGGAACATAAATTGAATTTAACGTCTATAATTGCAATCAGAGAATCTGTGGTCTAGTGGTTCAACCCACCGATTTCAGATCCAGATTTCCCGGGTTTGATCCCCATGGGGAGTACAATACATTGTGCTTGGTTTGGTTGGTGGTAGGACTTTGTTGAAGTCTGCCTGGCTAGCTACCACCATCTTACCTAATTCTGTCGCCATAATATCTCTGAATAGCCATCTTCTAATATCATCTTCTTTTTTAATTTGAGAATACCTCAAATGACAACCGATCACTGGCAAGATTGTAGCAGCAAAGAAAAAGAAATATATATTTGACAGTTCAATTCAAACAATCAAATAACTTGCTACAACCCCCAATACGATATACACGATATCTACGACCACTCTAGCAAGAGTGTAGCGGCAAAGAAGAAAATTATGAAATTTATATTTGACAGTTCACACAATCAAAGAAAATAGTGGCATAAATAATTTTCCACGCTTATACGAGTAACTAGAGATATACTCCAGTATTCGTCTAGCGTCTTTTCTGACAAGTGGCTCAGTCACTAGCGTCTGTAATCATTGCAGTTATCAGATGCCACTTATCTCCATGTAAACATTGTCGACGCATGTTGTCCTTTCTATGCAGTCTGTTAGAATTGCACACAGTCAAGTATATTTTATACTTGAATGTGTGCAATTCTTTCTTTGATTGTGCAAAACTTCATGGTATAGTGATACTTAACATTCACTTTTCTTTCATACTTATAGACAGTTGGACTTAGTTGGTGGTAAGGCTTATTTTAAGCCCGCCTGACTAACTACCACCATCTTACCTATGTAGGTATGCCGCCATTACAACAATTACTTATAAAACTTGTGTTCTGGCATTTAGAGGTGAGATAGCCAGTGAGAGGTAGTCAGTCTGGTGAGGATTCCGGGTGGTTTCACTTTACTCACCCCTAGGTGATACTAAACTAGGTAACATGAATTTGCTAGTGTTACCTGTTTAGTTTTTAATGTCACGAATAAACATATTTGTTTCAAGTGAATAGATACTTCTGAGTAAGCTTACTAAAATCGCCAATCTACAAATCTTTCCAGTTACAATAGTAAATTATCAGGTTGAAAGTCACGACTGGCGCGTGCGAGCCACAGACTATGTTCTACTGGACGCGAATAATGAATGATTGTCTGTGGACAACGACAATGAATGGCCACGTGTGGCCAATCTGTTTTTTTATTACCCGACTGCCTCAGAAGGAGGGTGAGTGTTTTTTGAGAGTATGTATACATTGTATGTAGGTATGGGATTTCTAACTTCCACGCTGCAGCCTTAAAAGCCTCTAATTTGGCTTGTGATGATTCATTTGAATCGTCTGAATTGTGGGAGTGATTTATGTTGATAAACATGTGTGAACGCAAAAATGATTCTATTGCATCAATATGGGTATCAAATGGAACCTAGAATATTTCAATTCTAAATATATAATATATTAAACCACTTTTATGCTACCACATAGTCACAAATTAAGTTTAAATTATGTCACTCGTACCTTGAATCTGTTGTTAAAATTATCGTCTGTGTAAGCTGGTGATGTCTATAATATTGAGAACACCTGTTTTCATAGAAATGAAAAACACTATGCTTGTCTACTGAAAATTTTTATTAACAAAATATTTTATAGCATATTATCACAATACAGGAAAAAGTGCACGCGTTGCCAAATTATAAAAAAAAATGCGAGCGGGTTTTAGTTTTTTTATTTTTTCAACTTTTGTTGATTGAGTAAGCCTGCACAGTTTAACAACAACCTTATCTGCTGTATAGTACCTAAGTTTGTAACTACACCAACTGCTAAAAATATAACCTTTTGATGTATATGATGAAATCTTTTGATGGTTTCTTTCATAGAGATTCGAGAGATGCTCCCTAATCCTATTTGACAAAAACTTCACACGGATTAGGGTTGATTATCAAAATTTATTTCAACGAATTTCATTTTACACGTCCAAACTTACGTTCGACACACGCACGCGGTTTGCAAGTAGCTGGCACTTATTAAGTAACAGATTGCCTACCCATCGCCGTTTAGTGGAATACTTACTAGTATTGTCAACCATTATTATTATTACTGATGCCCATTGTATTGTGAGCGTAAGTTTCATAAAAAGCCAGTTAATTTCTCTTTCAGCTTAATTTAAAGAAAAAACAGCTTTATTGTAACTACAATAAATCATTTTCATTCATTATTTTTTTAATGACAGTATTGACAAATGATTATGTTTTACAGGCTGACAAACGAAAAATACCAATAAAACTTTACCTTATTACAGATACACCTGACTAATAGAGTTAATAGCCCTCTTTCTGAGGTAATTGAGTATAAACAGGTTATTTAAAACTAGCCAATTACAGTTTGTTGTAGAAATATTTTTTTTGTTAGTAATAAAGGAAACTTTTGTTGCAAACAAACTAATTGGGAATTTAAAACAATTGACCAGGTAAAGAAGCTTTTTCACAATAATTAAAAGAGCTTAAGTATAGATAACAAAAACTACATAGGTATGTCCTTTCATTTAATAAACTTGCCACGAATTAATAATGGTAAACTTGCAGGTTCATATTTTTTTTGTTTTCAGTCTATCTGAGTGACAAAATGGATTAGGATTAAAATTATCAATAAAATAATACTGAGAAATACTAGGCATGCCGGCCCTTACCCGCAGCTAAAAACACAATAAGCTGCAGATGACCTGATTGATTGGTGACAAAAATCATGTTTTTTTTTTTATTACACGACCGGGAAGTGCGTTGTCTTTATCGTACCCGGTGTACAAGTTATGATAAGGCCGAAGTTGGACGTGCACTTCACTTGGAATCTTCAACAGACTGAGGAACCGACAATTTAGAATTGTTACTATGGCGAAACACTTAAATAAGATGTTGGTAGCTAGCCAGAAACATGAATAAGATAAGATTATATGCATTTACTTTGACCATAGAATGTTTTCTTAAGCAAATAAGAAAATCGGTCTTCAGTCCACATTTTCAAAATAAAAGCACGTAAGGACAAACGGACAGACCGGCCACTACTAAGTAAGACGGGTCTGGGGACATAAATTCTTCAATGGACTAAATAAAATAAAAAACACCGAACCCTTTAGAGCTACCGAACTATAATTTATGGCAAAGTCCACGACTACCATCGGACGGAACAAACCTTTAAACCGGTTAGGGGTGACAACGTGCCAAGTGCAAAGAGGGTTCCGCGAGAACATGCAAACTAGTACAAATTGAAGTTGCATATGAATAAGAATAAGAATTTATTTACTTAGCACACGCAATACAAGGAAATTCAGACTTTATAAATAAATACAAGAACACACATAAAAATTAAAGAATAGACAATATACGAATAAATTCTATTAAAAAATCCAATCAGTCTCAAGTTAATCTAAAAACCTTACTTGGACATAATAAAACAAGCCCTTATTCTAGCTTAAGTAACCTATATGAAAGCAAATTTAGTCTTAAGGTTGCAATCCTAAAACCGTCAAAAGAGGATTAATAGGTATTTCCTGGAAAAACTCGCCACGTCATAGACCTCATTTCTTGCCCAAGCAGACTAGAAGTCAAGAGCTGACTGAATCGATTATGAATAAATCCAGTCATTGTACGTTTTTTTATGAATTTGTAGCCGGTAAAGTTTGTTAAAGATTTCAGTTTAAAGCCACAACCCTTTCTCTGCACAACTGTTTTTTTTTACGGATAATGTTTAAATAGGTTTATGTCTGGCGTTGGATAATGTTTGTTACCATACAAATACACTTCATAGTAGGTATTTTGATGTTTAAATGTCTAAAATTAAAAAAATACAGTATGATGACATATTATACTATATTGTTGTTTGTCAAATAAATGTATTTCATGCTTTCTATTAATATGACGGTAGGTAGGTAGGTACCTACTCACAAGCACACATAAGTAGTTATAGGTACGTTCATTGACCAACATAAGAGTCATGCTTCAAATGAAAACATTTCACTTTGGCGGTACATAATTCGCTGCATGAATTAAGTAGACAACTGAATATCACCATAAATCCGTTTCTCCCACCGCCCCAAGGAACTCTGAAAATAAAACTCGCCGCTCGAGACGCAAAATGGTGAAATTGGAAATAATTTTGAGATAGGATCGTGCGGGCAGTCAAAGTCTGAAGGTACAAGCTTAAACCGTTTTTTTTATTATATATTTGATGTACAAAACAAAATAAAATGTCGTTGCTTTAACTTTAACTTGAATACCTTATAATACTAAAATTAAAAAGTTATTATGTAGTTTTGGGTATTGTATGTGACTACTCATGTTTCTAAAGGCTTTGGTGACAACACAGCTGATTGAAGTAATTAATTGAGAAAAAAATTAAAAAGATGGGGGTCAGTTGCACACCATGGGAGACCTTACAATATCAGTGTACTATCAACAGCAAAATAATCCTTTAGTGCCAGCTCTTAGCCGGATTTGGTAGCTAGCTACGTAATGGGAATTTCCACTATTGTACCGTATTGTACCGATGTGAAATAATCAAAAACTAGTTTTGATTATTTCATAATCACCATGCTTGGCAGGCGGATTTGCAATCGCAGTAAAGCTTGAAGGTGCTAGATAATACACAGGAAATCTGCCATTACTCTTGTGAGATTCCTAAGTCTACTTTTACGACACCTACGGGCTGAATTTGAGGTTTCGATTCCGCCACTAATATGATTCAGACAAGAAAACACTAGTAGTAATTTAAGTAGTTTATTATTTAAATATTACAGGACGTTACAGGACGTTAATTTCACACAGCGCCATCTAGCCCCAAACTAAGCATAGATTGTAATATGAGAACTGGATTACGGATAGAATACTTAAATACTTTTGTAAATACATACGTACTATATGATAATTAAGTACCCTAACTTCAGTACAAGTACAAGAGACAAGTTTAAAGAAATAAATATATTGACTATGCCCTGCCAATATATTTATGAAAATATTATGTACGCGCGTAAAAACATAAGCTTATTTGACAAAAACTGTGATAAACATAATTATAATACTAGAAATAAGAATAAACTCGCTGTTCCCACAACTAGGCTCCATAAGGTTAATAAATCGTTCATAGGGCAAACTGTACGCTTTTATAATAAATTGCCAAGTGATGTGCTAAGCTTGTCAAATAAGAAATTCAAAAATTTTGTAAAACAAAAGCTATCCAGGAAAGCTTATTATAAAATTTCAGATTACCTAGAAGATAAGAAAGCCTGGCATTAAAAAAATGAATTTGCTCCAGTGAATAAATTGTAATTAGTATTAGATAATTTTAAGCTATTGTAATGGATCATGAAAAAAAAAACTAGCCCGAGGTTCTTGCCTTTCTCCTTGTGTGCTAGTCGCGATTCCGAACAGGCGGTAGATTTGACGTTTCAAAGTGATCCTAAAAAATCTTACTGAATAAAAATATTTGACTTTGACTTTGACTTTGAGTAAGCATATTTCAGTGATCATATTTTTTTGTAGATATACTTATTTCTGGTTGAATGTAATAATAAATATTTACCAATATTTTTAGGAATATTGTATATTGTATGAATAATATATTTGCTTTTAATGATGAAATGTATAATAATTTTTTATACTGTTGGCACATTTACACCGCCATGAAGTAAGTAAGTACCTACTTATATTTTTAATATTAAGTCATTTTGATAAACTGTAAAACAATGGATATCATACTTAACTTGTCTTCTCCGAAAAACATAACAAGTTGTTAATTTTGTAAAATGATAGTCTGTTAACTAAAAACATTTGAAAACAACTTATCTTCATTTTGGATTAATCAAGTGGGTCATCTGATGATTAAAGTGTCAAGTGTACGTTAATTGCCTGTGTCACCTCAACACAATAATAAAAAAATGGAAATGCTATCTAGGAGAAAGCAGATGGCAGATAAAGCAAGATGGAGGATAATCTATGAGGGGATCGACATCCACGAAGAGTTGTTTCACCCGTAAAGCAATTACAAAGATCGATATAGGACGGTAAAACATATCAAAAACGAAGCATCAAAACACTCCAGACCAAAACGAATTCCAAATACTGGCAATTGGAATAGTTTTGACGTTTTATTTTTCTTTTTTATGGCCATGGCATCCTAACGGTATTCCACAAGCGGCCAGAGACATAACTTTGAGACCGCGAACTTTTTCGTTTTTCGCTGACCCGTCGAGTTCGATTTTAAATTCGGAATCGATATTTAAATTGTCTATTAATTTGCTAAGGTAAGTAAGTATACTTATATCACATCTTATATATCATATTTTGTTTTGTAAAATTTTTTTTTTTATAAATAGGGTACTTTTTAATTATTATGAATTATTCCTAAAACTAAAAACATGATGTAAAAATAAATCACCAAGCACAAATAATACTTTTTCTCCTGAAAAAGACTTCAACGCACACCAAGAGCATGTACTCCTAGTAATCAAAACTTATAGGTATATAAATATATTTTGGTCCTAAGTAAATTAGGTACGAGGCATTCCTCGTAGCGCACCCAAATTAAGCGCACCAAAATACTTCCACATAGCACACCTGTTTTGGTGCGCTTAATTCAGTAGGTGTAAATTTTAAGTTTTTGTTCCTCGTTGCGCACCAATGATAATGTAGGGTCTAGAAACTATGTATAAAAATTTAGAAAGGTGCTTCTTATCGGTTTGTAGATACGAGTTTTCGATATGAGAGGTTACATATTTGGGTAATGGTGGTACTTAACTTACGTATTAAGTAGAATAAAAGAGGGATAGCCAATTGATTTCAGTTTGTTTCATTTTCACTTAAATATTTAGCACTGCTAATGCTTTTATGTACGGGAATATATTGTCAATTGATTATGTATGTTGGTCCATAGAATTTAAGACGCTTATTCGATTGCCTCATTAATTAAGCATCAAACCAAAATTTAAAATAAACTTAGCCGCCGAACGGAGATTATGACAAAAAGCAATACTCGTAACTGGCAACCTCTAATTGCGATCAACGCCGGCCGAAATTAAAAAGAAAAGTCTCACAGAAAGAATCCCGCCTATTTTTAAAAATGGAACCCGACGATGATTCGCCTAATTAATAAACCAATCACGTACAGTCGCGACGCGGCGTCGAGTGCGGCGGACGTGCGGGCGCGGGGGATGAACGCTCGGAAATTCGAATAATATATTTTTTCTGCACTTTAAGCATCGCAATGCTACTTGTAATTGGCTTGACGGTCAATAATAACGATTTTAGAATGCGATTAATTATTAATGGCATTACTTGTCTAACTAGAAATTAGCACTTTAAATAAAATACGCTCCAATATCCATCAATCATTAGAAGATAACTACACGTGCCAGATGTTATCACGACCACATATACCTTAAGTCAACTAGTTAGAATGCAACGATACAAAAAACTCGGTAGTTAATCTTGTCAAATCAATATGAGAAGTAAAATTAATACGACGATCTCGTTCTCCGAACACTGTTATGAGAACGCTCGGATTATATGACGCAGCAATATTTATTCCATTTTGATTGAGAGCGTCAGTGAATGAAGCTGCCAGACTAACAAAAGAATCTACCAATATTGACACCAAAAAATTAGTCAAAAAAATCATTACCTTCGATGCTTAGTGAAAAAAGTCAATTTATCAAAAGAATGCATTCTCTGTAATGTCTTTGCGCAGCGTGACTGCAAAAACTAGTTGAATAATAAATGCGTCTGTTGGCAACACTGGAGCTCGAGGAAACCCGAAGCGACGCGAAAAAGGGCGAAGATTAGCCAGCGCGCGCTTTTTGTTTGCATCAATCGATGCGCTCGCACAATGAATAATTCAAAAATTGACATGAAATGGCGTATGGTTCTTTTTTTAAATGAAAGGTGCCCGATTGAGGACTGTAACCGCCTGACGAATTCATTGGTCAACGGCTTTTTGCGTACCGTAATTGCTGTATTTGTATTGTAGGTTATGATTTCGATTTACCGAGCGCCCGCGCTTGCCTACGGTCGTGACCTCAGATTCGAGATCGCCGATGTCCCCGCAACTTTATGCACCGAGTAATAAATAAAATTTACTGTCAAACCGCAAATAAAGTTTCACCTTGGACGTAAAAAGCGAAATATCGATGACGAGTGTTATAAAATCGATTTGTCGCTAAAATGGCGTTGCTGTTTTCCGTATCTAGAGATTGAGCTGACAAAAAAAGACAATTAATTCAAGTAATGTCGTTAATGATGCATCGGAAGGTTGCTTCGATTTCCAAGTATAAGTAATCTTGGCATCAGAATTCCGTACGCGATTGGGTACGAGAGGAGTTTTTGGATAAATGGCTTCATCTTGTACCAACGGGACGCTGACATGACTCCCCGAGTTATGGTTATGACAACTTTTTACGTATTTCATGACGATAATTTCATTATGTCAACTCGCAAAAAACCGGGAAATTTGTGTTCCGGGAGTCGAGATACAAATTTCAACATCATTTTTTGGTATCAAATGCTGTGATAGATTCTGATATGCCTGTGTTATAAATAATTCACTATCGATAAAGGATCCAGGTCAGTAAAAGCTTGTGAAATAATTATGCAGACTAGAAATTATGGTTTTCATACTAAACATTACTCCTCTATAATCAGCTATTTAATTATAAGCCACATTTAAAATTAACAAAATGGTTTTATTATTGACGACAAAATCTCGTCTCTGTCTCCTGACCTTAAGGTATTCTGTACTCAACATACTCGCGTATTCGGCTGTGGTATGATAGCCATCCGTATAGTCATAATTACGCAGACAATGGTAGTGTGTAAGTGAAACGTCAAGCCATGATAGTGACAAATAAAGAATAAAGAATTTTTTGAAATCGATGCCAGATTTCACTTAATTCTTAGCATGTTGGCAATGGAAGGTAGTGCTTTTTTACTGTGATCTTAAAGTCATTTTATCCGTCGGCATATTTATAAATATATATCTATTCAACAAAATCTTCTTAAGCTTAAGGGTTCTCTAGAAATAACAAAGTTTTTTAGTTTTTCCTACCAACATACTACACGGTTGTCTTATGACTTTTGAATGACTATAGAACTTAGAGCCATATTCATAATTATGTTACCTACACGGCTATAAAATATGAACTGCTCAGTTTTCATAATTAAGTATACAATAATTATGAAAACTGAGCAGTATATATTATAGTTGAAGATGATACAACCTACTTTCGGTGTCAACCTCAACCATTAGACAGATACATTACTTAAGTTCTAAGCTTATAAATGCGGTGTAACAATTTTGATTATCGTTACCCCATTATAGTTTTTAAAAACTGGCTTTTGTGGGAAAGTGTAGGTACAACCGAATACTGAAAAACACGCCATTTAGTAACAGTCAAATTATTTACATTGCTATCTTATTAAAGCCTCGGAGACCGCTGATTGTCACTCTCCATTACAAATTTAGTTTGTTGTTCATTTGAAAAAAGAAACGTCCAATTCAATTAAAACTTTGGTATAATTGGATAGGCATTATCTGTAGCCTTTTTTTATCATGATTCAAACGTTTGCAAAAGTGTGTTTGTTTGAGAAAATTATCCCTATTTAGATATGTACACGTGCTAAATGTATTTTGACGTTCAATGTTGAAATTACCTTTGTATGGGAGAGAGGTCTACTGGGCCTCTTAATGCTTGCTTGGCCTGTATCGGCTATCTACACCTCATACATTCTTTGTATCTTATGTTTTTGTAGGTATGTTAATTCGTTCTTCAATTGATAAATTGAGAAAATACTAACTTGTAAGACGGGAACGCCATGTTACTTTCACAGGTCTGATCGTCCAGCGCACCTCCCGCTGTCAGCATCAGGCCGTTCATGGATTCTCGATATCGATTGTGAAATCTATCGACAGCTCACAGCACTATGATGCAATGCGTGAACGATGAGCATCACTGTCAGTGGCCACTGAATATTATCTGGAACAATATAAATTGTATACTTGATTATTTGGTAAACTAAGGACTAAAGACGAACAGGTAGGTATCTACGTTAAGTACCTTAAAATATATGTTTTGAAACGTGAGTGGCTTATCAAGATTTTATTCATTTATTCTAAAGTTAATTTCGATTCTGTTGACATAAAATAAGAATATTATTTATTTGATGGAATGTAGGTACCTATACCTACCTAAGTAAATATGTAGGTAGGTATTTACTTAAACCTTAATTTATATGAATATTAATTAAGTAGGTACTTGCCAACTAACTTAGACCTAGACTAAATCTAGGGATGGATGAAGTGGCGACAGGTCTCGGGAACAACATGTGACCCACAAATGCCTCTTAAACTTAAGGGGAAAATTTACAAGACGGTCATCAGACCTGTCGCAATGCATGGATCAGAGGGTTGGGCTATGAAGAAGGCGGATGAGAGGAAAGTGCATGCTACTGAGATGCGAATGTTAAGATGGATGTGTGGGGTGACAAGGTTAGATAAGATCAGAAATGAGTTTATAAGGGGAAGTTTGAAAGTGGCACCAGTTGTAGAAAAGTTGAGGAGTGCTAGGTTGGCATGGTATGGGCATGTAATGAGGAGGGATAATAGTCATTTGACCAAAAGGGTTATGAATTTGAGCGTGGATGGAAATGTGAGCAAGGGAAGGCCGAAAAAGAGATGGATGGATTGTGTGAAAGAGGACATGGGTATGAAAGGTGTAGATGCAGAGTTGACGGTTGATAGGAGTGAGTGGAAGAAGAGAACATGTTGTGCCGACCCCACCTAGCGTGGGATAAGGGCAGGAGAATGATGACTTGCCAACTAACTTAGACCTAGACTAAATCTAAAAACTAAAAATCGAAATGTAACTAAAACAACTTGATTAATTATTAAATTAATATTTAAAGATAGCCCGAAGTCGATCGTTGTCACCACCATGATCCATGTGGTAAAGTGGCCAAATACTGGTCAAATATTTTAATTTCAACTAGAAATTAATTCACTCATGCAAACTCTATATTTCATAGTACCTATATGACTCTATATCTCTATATATCCTATATTTTTTATTGGTAAGAGAGTATTTTTATTTCTAGAGTTTCTAATTGAATGGGCAGTCGCTAGGTAGTAGGTACCTACCTAATTCTTTGAATTGGTGAAAGATATGTGAAGTTGTTAACGACAAAGGAGGCAAGAGTTTGTCAGGTCACTCAAAAAATAATTCATGTATTTTTGTTTATAAAGAACAAAAACTAGAAGCTTTCTAAGCAGATACTTACATAATTAATATTTATTCAAGAGATATGTAGGTTATCTTAGTTCGGGTAGGTATGCCTACCTACCTAAAATGAAACTATTTTCAAGGGAAGCAGTTGAGTCGATTAACTACTTAATCCAAAAAACTTTTGACTTCGTTTTGTAATAATTAAGAACCTACCAACCTACCTGATAGATATGACTTGCTACGTAGGCAGGTAAAACTCAGGTTTACTAGCATGGCACTTGGCTATTTTAGAACTTTAGAAATGTGGAAAATCTTTCCGAAGCATTAATCTCCTATAATTGGTCATTGATAATCTAAAAACATCAGCCTGGTCCCAGAATATGATTATGTGGCGATAGCAAACCGGCCCGGCCGCCATATTGAATCTGATTGACAGCTGTCAATGTTGGCGGCACTGCGACGCGTCGCCGCGCCTGCGCAATGTCGCTAATTCTTAAAATACTGTGGCTTTGTTCTGTTTGGAAAAATTTGGACGAGATGGAACCTTTTTGAATCTTTATCTTTACAGGCTTTTTCCAGGTTCCTCTATCAGGTCAAATCTTTAAAAAATGAAGTAAGTACTTACCTAGGTGTTTACCTACCTAAATAAGTTAAAGAGTAAGCTTTAGCTAAATGAGTCATTAAAACCTGTGTTGCTGTGGTAAAAAGCTCTTGATGAAAGTTTCATCAAATGAATTTCCGTTTTTACATTACACAGGTGCAAAAGCTTTTCTCCATAAACAATTATTTGCCGACATAGATGTCATTCGTAATTTTATGAAATCGGATACGTGATGACACTGTCACAAGTCGAGGAGTCCCCATAAATGACCCATAAATATAAATACCTTCCTACTTATAAATAGGATTCTATAAGCAAGCGTGTTCTAAGGAAAACCAGCCACTAATATCGCAGTTTTATGATTAGGTAGGTACCTATTTATTTTACGAGATGACGTCAGGCGCATTAAACATCTCATTTTTATGTGCACGCAAATCGTAATAAATACCAAATAATAGTAGTTAGTAGTTTTAAGTTTCTAACCCTGACCTGTATTAGCTATTCTCAAACATACGTTAAGCCTTATCGGATTAAATTTAGAATCTTCCGATGCAGACGGAATCTGCATCGGAAGCTTCCTTCATAAGAATTTGAGGCTTTCATATAAGGTTATCATAGATTTTTTTTGAGAATAGCGTTGAATCTTGTCGAAAAAGTCGTGATTTTTCCGATCCGAAAACATACCGTATGATTGAGAATAGCTGTACTGAAGAAATTTTTTGGAATCTGTTGTTTAAGTTGTGAATAAAAGCAAAAAAAAAATTATAAATTCAATGGACAAAGTTTTTTCTATATTTTTTGTTAAGGTGCGTGAGCAATAAGTGTGATTTGGTTTAAGTAATGGTACATGCCTTAGCTATCCTTTTAGAATCATTTACAAAAATGTAAAGTACTTACCTTCATATTTATTTATTTATTTAATATTACTTCAATAGGTTTAGAGGATACATGAATTGAACATAAGCGTAGCTTAGAAATATTTGATTTTGCTGTAGGTATACAGTCCATCATTTTTTTCTCTGGGTATACTGATATGGTATTTGTATGATTTGACAATTAATGAATGAATAAATGTATGAGTAAATGAAAATACGTTATTACACACATAGATACATAGATAAAACTTAATATCCTGGAAAAAATCTAATCCATGAGAGGTTATAGCTTAGAAACAAAACATCAAGGATTATATAAGTTTGGAGTACTCCTCCCGCCTCTGTGGTCTAGTGGTTCAACCCACCGATTTCAGATCCAGAGGTCCCGGGTTTGATCCCCATGGGGAGTACAATATACTGTGCTTGGTTTGGTTGGTGGTAGGATTTTGTTTAAGTCCGCCTGGCTAGCTACCACCATCTTACCTAATTCTGTCGCCATAACAACAATTCTTAAAATAGTTGTTGTGTTCCGGCATTGAGAGGTAAGATAGCCAGTTCCTCAGTTTGTTGAGGATTCCGGGTGAAGTGTGCCTCCACCTTCGGCCTTATCTCAACTTGTTACCAGGTAAGATAAAGGCCAAGCGCTTCCCCGTCGTACAATAAAATAAAATAAAAAAATTAAAAATGACATTTCTTTCAGTGTTTTTTTCTGGTTTTAATATTGACGAAGATCCCCTAAGTTTTTCACAAAAATAAATAAGGCATTTAAATAAGGATTGTTTTTAAATATCTATAAATATCTATAACAAAAAAAAAACTTTTAAAAAGTTTTTATTTTCAAAAAAATTTTTTTTTACAAAAAATATGACATTAAAAAGTATTGAGCCAAGTAAGTCAATATACATCCATCGGATGCCATCTAAAATGCTACTGACCGACATATTCAACGTACTGGTTAGTTGTTTGACCTTAACAAAATTAAAAACCAAAATTTCAAATGAGAACTTGGCACTTGTTTTCTTTTAAGTTTATTCAACCGACGCGACGACTTGCCATCACTAGCATATCATTGCATACTTATTCAAATAGGGGTGAGGGGGTCGTATAATTTAAACAAGTACCCTTATCTGTGCCTAGAATTTAAAGTCGACGAATTTTACTCGTCCGATATTATCAACCAAACTTAAATAAAAAGATCAGACATATCCAACTAATTAAATAGTTTTGCTGAACACTTTTAATACATTTGTTAGCAAAAATTACAAAGAAAACAATGCAAAGGTATACCTACTCACGAAATCTAGTGATTTGTGACCCATGCCAGTTAAATTTAAATTGATAAAAGTGCATATTGCAAGTACATAGCTGCATATTCCTGTATTCTTGGCAAGTTGGGAGCTGAGAAACACGGTACAGCAGTTGAGCTTAGCACCGATATAATGTCATCTGGGTCAACTCGACGGGGATCGAGGGTCTATTTTTCAAATACCTACTTACATTGCTGAAATAAAATTAATTCATAGACTTTAGTTTAAGAAGCATATTTAGTTTCCATTAATTGTTCTAGTTAATCAAGATAACTACATGTACAGTCGCCTTCAATAATATGTAAACAGTTCACATATACGAAAAGTGCGATAAAAAAATACATCGCTTTGTATTTGCCTGATAGATGTCCACGTAAATATTAATAAGTAATATATCTATAAGATGTGGAACGTAACCATTTTAATTATAAAGTGTTACATCACATCAGCAGCCATTTTACACTAGTGTCAATGCCGGACAGAGCCTCCTCCAAAGCTGGAGCGTTTTTCCACAATCACCAAGCTTGGCAGGTGGATTGGTGGTTGCATTAAAGGTGTAGATAATACACAGAAGGAAGCTGCTGCCTTCTTCTGGTGAGATCCCTTACTTTTACGACATCCATGTGCTGCGTTGGAGGGGTCGGTTCTTAAGCCGCAACGGCAATTATAAAGTGTACATACATATTATCGGAGGTGACTATACACGGATCAAATTTTATACGCATATTTTATCGATTACCGTATAATATCGGTCGTACGGTTATTACTTATGTGAATATTTTACTTATAAATATTATACCAATAACATTTTGCTGCAAACTTATAATTAGTAGCTAATGTTATAGTATTACCTATTGGAATTAAATGTATAACTATTGTATAGAATCTATACAATGTTAATAGTTAGTCAGTCAACTATCTATACTATAGATGGTTGACTGGAACAAGTAAAAATCAACCTTGATAAAAGAAACAATAGCTATATTAAAATATAATACCGAAATTAATGTGCTTGGTGGTAGGTATTAAGTCCGCCTGGCTAGCTACAACCGGCTACTTAAGTCTGTTAGCATAACAATTCTTAACTGTAATGTTCCGAAATTTAGAAGTATGATAGCCAGTTCCTCAGTCTGTTGAGGATTCCGGGTGAAGTGCGCCTCCACCTGGCCTTATCATAACTTAAAACCAGGTGAGATGAAGGCCAAGCGCTTCACAGTCGTACAATAAAAAGGTGTATGCCTTTGGAACCAAAAATCGGGAACACCATAGGTTTTTTTTTACTTTTTATCCGTGCACGCGGGCGAAACGTATTTTGACCATGTTTAAGTAATAAGTATTTAATAGTCTCACGACTTTAACCATAGAGGATTTACCTCTGATCACTACTCAGAGCGTGAATCTTATGAGGATCACCTACTAGGTGGTAGTCAGAGGCACGACACACTTACGTTCAGCATATATGCCCATAGCTTGCAAGTAGCTTGTATTCAATACGTGACAGGTTGCAAGCACATCGCCGCGGAATACTAGCCTGGATCACTGCCATTCAGATTGTTGGTCCTAAGGACATGCCGCTTTGCTCACCTGAGACCGTCACTGTCAAAGCATGTGTCAAATTTTTGCAAGTGCTCGACTGGATTTGAACCTACATACTCCGAATTGGAACCGGGCCAATACACACTTGGCCATACAGCTATATTTTGACTAGGTACGTATAGGCAGAAAATACCAGGCAGTTATAGGTAAGTATTATTTCATATAAATAATCAGGTAGATAGCTTAATTATGAACAAATAATATTTGGTAATATTATTCGTTATAAGTTATCCAATTATATGAATCTACGCAGGCAAAATAAAATTATCTACCTTTTATCAAGCAGGTGACGTAGAATGCAAGAATATGTTATTTTGTAGGTAGGTATGTATACACCAACAAAATTGGGACTTTGGTTCTTGTTAAAGTTTCATAATTATTCGTGTTGAAGTATAAACTTGGCTTAGTTTTTATCGAGTCTAGTTCTTATTGTGAAATCAAATATCATTAGGTTAATGCAAGAAACTCGGGCTAGGTCATTTTCTGATGAACCATTCAATACCTACTAGGTATAAAGTTTTAAATAATTTGAATAACATTTATCGTGAAGGTGGAGCAGAGGTCTCTAAAAATTTTATAAATCAAAAATATATATTTTTATTATTCCCGAATTTCCTATTGGGTTGACGACCGTGATTGCAATCTGACATGAAAAAGACACGAATAATATCCGAAGGTTAACTATTGTTAGTTCAAAATAATGCATTCTAATAGTGAAAAATTTAAGGTCCCGGGTTCGATCCCCAGGGGAGTACAATATTGTGCTTGGTTTGGTCGGTGGTAGGGTTTTGTTTCAGTCCGCCTGGCTAGCGACCATCATCATACCTAGTTCTGTCGCCTTATCAACAATTCTTAAATTATTGTATTCCGGCATTTACAGGTACGATTCCTCAGTTTGTTGAGGATGAAGTGCACTTCCACTATGGCCTTATGGTATGGTACTTGATAATATTTTATTTGTGTATTTTTTATCAATTTGACGCTCGTACCCGATTCTTTTTGTGATTTTTGACATTAAATGACATTAAATTGAATATTATTTATTTCTTATTATGATTGATAGTTATTGGTGGTATACATTTTACTTTTTTATTGTAAATTTTATATTGTATTAATTTATTATTGTTTGTTATTATTTCTAATGCTTGTTACTTTTATTCGACTGATTTTTTGACGTGTAACTGATGTTATTAATAAAGTAACTTGAACTTGAACTTGTACGTGTTATGTACGTGTTATGATACTTGAAATTAGATCCCCGCCATAAAAAAATAACTTGTTCGAACTTTAAACGAAATTACATATTTTTTTATCTTTGACATTAGTGGCAACATGTGTATCTTGTTTATACTAGGATTGCTTCATAAGCAATTTAAGTAACCTTACTAACTAAGTTAGTAAGTACACTCGCCTGCACAATGTGTACTTATACAATTTATTCATAAATCAATTTTCAAATTGGTTTTGCATCCACATCTTGTAGATGTGTTGCAAATACTAGACCAGACCTAGCTTGACTAACTATGTGTGATTATCTATTAAACGGAGTGCCTAGTGCTAGTTGCAATCGAAGTTCACTCGATTCACATTTGCTCACCGCGAATGGGAAATTGGTAATCATTTTCACACAAACGTGGTAAACGCAGGAACATTCAAGCAGGCATGGAGCAAGTAGAAAAATCGCACTAAATACACTGGATCACAAAATTCACCAGTCGACTAAAAGTTATAGCTTCATTTTGTAAATTTATGAAGTGTGCGTACAAATTTATGCAAGCGACTGTATGTACACAACTCGTTACCTATTAGTTAATTCTCTAAAGTCATCCACGTCAACGATTCTAAGCCAAGGAGTCAAATCAGCAACTAAAACCTTAAAGTTCATGTTAACAAAAAAATTAATACATATTTTTTATGACGAGGACGCTTGCCCCTCATCTCATTTGGTTTCAGGTTGATAAGGCTGAAGTTGGAAGCGCACTTCTCCAGGAATCCTCAACAAACTGAAGAACTGACTGTCTTACCTACCTTTTAAATGCCGGCATTCAACCATTTTAGAAATGTTGTTATGGTGACTTAAAGAGACTGAGACTTAGACGTAGACTTCGGTAAGATGGTGGTAGCCAGGCGGACATAAAAAAAGTCCTTCCACCATCCAAAAATAAATAGACGCTAATCACCTAATGATATTTTTAAGAATCTTATAAGGTCAGACGATTGAACAGCCTCTCTTAGTTAAATAAGAAGGTAGTTTAACATTCCTACCGCGATTGTACAGTTAGTTTATGTCATTAATCCTTATCATATAATTGATAATTGTGTTATATAGACATGGTGGTGAGTACCAAGAACATATGATAGTAACTGTTAATGAGAAACTAGCGTTTAGTCAAACCCTAAATAAATAGGCTTACTTTAACAATATTTTAAAAGTTTGCTATTTTTTATATTAATATGTCCATAGGAGTATCTAACTACCAAGTATTCAATAAAGTGCATTAATAATGCAAATAAGGGACGTAATGCTAAATTTTGCTGTGAATAGCCATACTTACTCGCTCAATTTATGTATCTTTAATTATTTATCATATTATTGATAATTAAGTTGTATGTTTTATACCTATGTTAGTAACTGATAATGAGGACCTAGTGTTTAGTCAAACCTTAAATAGGCTTAAAAACAATGTTTTTTTGAAATTTTAAGAGAATTAATCGTTATATCTATGTATATATCACGCGATGACGGCTCACACAGTGAAATTATAACCTATCCATTATACGTTCTATAGTTACTTTATAATTGAAATTCGAAAGCTAACGTGTTCTACGCTATCAAAAGCTGAACCAATTTCGACGGATTTCAGTATTTACATACTGAATTTCTTACAGCTTTTCTAACTAATATGAAATCATGGGATTGTTCATGTACGTTTCACCACGCGGTAAGCGTACGCAGTTATGTGACTTGCAAAATACACACCTGTTTACCAAAAAGTGTGCACACACTCAAGTCTCTCACAAATTATATTGTTTTATTACTCACAATTAATCAAAATCACTTTCTACTATCATAAAATATCCACGGACAACAGTTAAAAGCTACATCCGAAACATGTCACAGTAACTAAACACAGAGAAATAAAAAAAATCACGGATATGCACTTTGACACTATCGCGATTCGTTCTTCTGAAAGTCACACAGTTTACGTTGAAAGTTCGTATTGTGGATTTGAATAAAGAACGGCACGATCAAGCGCCGCGGACGGGCATCGACTGACGGCGCACGCGCACCTCGGGGTCCGACTGCGCTGAACTAAGGCGTCGCCAACATTTTCCTGATTGCTGACGAATGTTTTGTTGACTTGAACTGCTAGATCCCAGTAATCATTCAGACACACGATACCTGGAAAAGAAAGCTTTCGAAAGCCTAGATATAGTATATTTTACCTTCTCTATTCGTAATGCTTCCGTTTGATTTTAAACTTACAAAGGTAGAGGTACCTATGGGTCCGGGATTGATATTATAACTTATAAATCTGGTTCTTTGACAATCTTAGATGGAGTCTAGTTTCTGTTTTAAAAAATATTTGAAACTTAGCTGAATAAATTGAAGATTTCATTTTCAGGTTTAAAATTTGATCCAAAAGTATTTACCTCTGTGAAAACCTGTTAAGTCCACGATTGTAGCGCTAAAAACCTGAGGGGCAACTGGAAACTATGTTTTTCTCTGTTTGTCACGGTATAAATTCTCCTACGACGAAATGAGACAACTATATTGCTATGCTTCTAGTCACCATAGACCTTGATTAATTGTTACAACTTCAAAACGTTCCAAGTTTCTCTACAATAAGAGAATTGATTTGGAACTTTTCATATATGAACATAAGATTCATTTTGAAATACATTTATCTCGAATATGAGAGTTTTATGTAAGTGGATGATTTGTGAAATATGTAAATTTCGGCAACATTATTCTCATATTTCTAACAATAGCATGATTTAAGTGGTATTTGTTACTAAAGAGTTTGTTTCTAATTTCATATAAAAACTGGAGCTTCTAAAGATAATTTCGGTATGGGATGCGTAAGCGCTGGACAGTGGACACGTTTGATTAGTTGTGAAGCTGAATCTACGCCCTGTCTCTTTCTGACACTGTTTATACTTTAGGGATAGAGCAGGCCAGAGATATGTTTGGCTCTTCATGGACCAAAATAAGAGACGGGGCCTAATGGGTTCTTCCCAGATCAACTAATTTTTGTGGTAGGAGGAAATTGTTATTTTACATAACATCCTGTTTTTATGTTATTTATCAAAGAATTTGTTAGCCAGTTTTTTTATTGACGACCTAAGATATTTATATTTCTACGCATGATTCGCATACTTAGATAATTAGTATTCACTAAAGGTAATGAATAGAAAAACCTATCATAAAATCATATAGGTATTTATAATTGTCTATCTTTTAAGCGGTTAGCTAATTATAGAGATTTTGGCTATCTGTAATATGTATTTTGTCAGCAAACAAAGTGAATTTAAAATGCAAGGTGCAAAAAAAGCCCTAACAATATAAAGTCAGAATTATATTGCTGTCAAAATAACTGTTTTGCAGTATTTTCATGCTGTATTTTCAAGTATTTTCAGTATTTTCAAGCATAAAAAAAATAGAATTACCTACTTGCCAATTCAATTTAAGGTTTTTTTTTGTTACTTAATACCTATTATAGGCAGAATATCATATGGGCAGAGACGCAACCAATTGGTCGCGGGTTAATGATTGACCCCTCCAACTCAGCCTGCGCGTGTCGTAAAAGACGGTAAGAGCTCTGACCAGAAGAAGGGCAGCTAAGTAGTTTTAGAAAAATCGCAGTTTTGGTTGTATTCGTTGTTAATTTGTTTTTTGACCATCCTTTCGTCACTATATTTTACAAACTTAATTGTTCGCAATGGCGAAAATTCAAAATTGTTTTTTATGGTACAACTGGCTATCTTACCCCTATATGCCGGAACTCAACAATCGAAGAGTTGTTGTGGTGACAAACTTAGTTAAGATCGTGGCAGCTTGCCAGGCGGAATAAACAAAGTCCTACCACAAACCAAACCAACCACAATATTGCACTCACCTTGGGGATCAAATCCGGGAGTTAGAGATCCAGATCCAGATCCAGAATCTGACACCGGTGGGCGAACCACTAGACCACAGAGGCGGTCTTATCGCTAAAGCAGCGATCTCTACTAGGCAACCGTAAGTTGGAAGTGATATCAGTAATTATATATCCAATATAGTATATGGATACTAACTGCATACTTACCTAACCTAACCTAATAATGTATTCATGGATAGGGATCCATACCTACTAAGAGATTGTAGGCACTTACATTCGAAAAAAAAACGTTGATTGTCTGTTTGTTTGTTTCTAGGTGTTTGACAACGAATCTGCTAAACAAATCTTGGCATGGAAGCAACAGCTAATGTGTGAGGGATGATTTGGGCAATAAAGCAGTGAGTGAAGAGATGGCATAGCGGAGAGGGAAGGAAGAAGACATGTTGTGCCGACCACACAAGAGATTTTTTTATTGTACGTCGGTGAAACGCTTGTCCTTCAGCTCACCTGGTTAGGAGGCGCACTTCACCCGGAACCCTCAACAAACTGAGGAACTGGCTATCTTACCTCTGAATGCCGGAACACAACAATTTTATAATTGTTGTTATGGCGACAGAATTAGGTAAGATGGTGGTAGCTAGCATGGCGTACCAAGGTTCTACCACATCTGTGTGAGATACCTAATGGGCAGCAGGAAGATTATGATGATGCCATGGGAAATAACATAGGACACCTAATACCCCTTTTTTTTAAAGCTGGTTTTCTATAAAGTTACTCTAAGTTAATCTTCCTATTTTTATGTACTATGGGTACCTACAAGGTACTACTGGTATAGGTAAAAATGGCCGATAAACTAGCGGTCAATGTACCTAGTTAAATATAATTTAGTATTACTTTTACGGCTGATAGTATTGTTCGAAGTTTAGTTATAAATAGGAACGCTGCCTACCCGGAAACAGGCGTGAGTCTATTTAAGTATTTTATGTTTATTTTTTTCAACATACTTTACCGATACAAATACTTTTCTGGATATAAAAAAACGCCTCTTTCAGTCACAATAAATAGCGTCGTTGACAAAATTTCACTGCATTTGAATAGTTATCTATTTCAAAGTCTATAAACATATTGGGCTAGTGGACGCCCGATATCTGTTCCAACTATCCCGACGGAATTTCTCGAAATCCTTTCTCATTGCAATCCTACACAACAATATGCTACCCTAACAGACCTTCTGGTTTGGATCGTGCGTTGATTCTTAGTCAGTAAATCAATAAAATATAAATTCCTGGATTTTTTTATTAATTTCATAAAAGCCATCTAGCCTCAAACAAAGCAGCGTTTGTATAGTATATATATATATATATACTATACAAACTGCAAATGCTATTCAGCGAGGTAATGCTGCAAGCATTATGGGCACCTTTGCACCGGGAATGGTCAGGGGCGGGTTATTTAATGACTAATTTGTTATTTAATATAAGTTAATAGAATGTAAATGTGTAAATAAAAAATATATATATATATATATATATTTATATATATATATAACAAATATTATTTTTGTCATATGCGAAATATATTACGCATACAATAACGATATTATTTTTTGTAAATACAACACCCAAACACAGAATAAATTATTGTTTTTTTTTTTGTAAGTATATCAAGTTATTGAAGTTGGTTACAACATTTAACAAATGTTATAATGCCACAAAAAATTCACAACCCGCGTCGGGACCCGAACTCGCATCTATTTTTTAAGCCGGAAAAGCTCTAAAAAAGGAGCAACGAGGGTCCTGACGAAGTTTCTGTATTTTTTAAACCATACTCAACTAAGAATGGCAGTCTCAGAAATCAACATAATAACCGGTTATGAAAAGAATAGTAAAATTCCATATTCATTGCTAAATTTCAAAGCTACAAAACCTTATTTGTCTTTTTTCATAATTTACTGTTGATTACAGCAAGAATGGAGTGAAATGGTTTTATTTAAATAAAAATTGGGTAATAAACAATAAAATATATTTCTTAATTACTATTGTAAACATCGGTAAATTATGAAAAAAGACAAGTAAGGTTGTGGTAGCTGGCTGCGAAATCTAGCTACAAAGGCTATATGTTAGGAAAATATTTTCCATGTTGGTTACGAAACTCAGCGACGAAAGTGGAAAATTATTTCTCATTTAATAGCCGGTTAAGAAAGGAGGAGTACATATAAATCCATTTTCGTAGCTGGTTATGAAATCTCATTTACGAAAATGGACCAAAAGAAAATAACAGGTAATATTTTGACGATAGTGCCATTTAATTATTATTGTTATTTATTTTTAATACCTTTTTAACAACCAAAACAACAATTAAATCATGTATAAGGAAAACACATGCTCCATTCATTTGAACACATTGCTATCAAAAATGTATTTAGTTGGATGATGTTATTAGGTAATAACTGTTTTTAGCTCAAACATTTTCAATTACCTACGAGTTCATGACTGAATGATTTAATAAATACTGAAAAATATTGAAATATATGTATATATTTCTTAGTACGACGGGGAAGCGCTTGGCCTTCCTCCACATGATTTCAAGTTATAAAAATGCCGAAGGTATTACTTAGAAACTGGCTATCTTACCTCTTAATGCCGGAACACAATAATTAAGAATTTTTGTTCTGGCACACTTTGGAAATATGGTGGTAGCTAGTCAGGCAGACTTGTGATACGTTTTAGATTGTCTTTTAGGGAAAGTTCGCATTATTGTTCCTTGATCACCCAGGCAAAGAGGTCAAGAGCTAAGAAATCAAATCCCATACAAAGGCAACGCACGCTAAGATGGTAGGTACCATACTTTCATGCGACTGACGTCGAATGTGAAAACTTGTCGAGTTATGAGGTACACGCCCCAGATAACATCTTGATTGTCAACGTTTCTCAGGCATTATGCACGCTCATATATGTGCTTACAACATTATATATATACATACATAGCATACTTATATTATTATGCCTATCTAGTATAGTATCTAGTAGTTTATGTACATACCTAGGTACTAAACATTCATAGATATTTTATTGGCCGTTATCAAATTTCTGAGGTGTATCGTCGCCAATACAAAGTATAGGACATTCATTATTTTATTTGAGAGGTGAAAAAAAAATTTAAACATCAAGATCACCTGGGTGGCCAGGTGATGTTAGGAGGTGGATGGTGGTCAATAACCGGTATCAATGGGCTGTTGGTTTTCCTTAAAATAAATAATGAAATAAATAAAATACACCTACCAAATAACGAATTTTTTGTATGACGGGAAAGCGCATGGCCTTCATCTCACTTGGTTTCAAGTTATGATAAGGACGAAGGTGGAAGCACACTTCACCAGAAATTCTCGGATCTGAGGAGCTGGCTATCCTACCTATAAAATACAAAAACACAACAATTTAAAATTGGCTATGGCAACATACCTATTTAGGTAAGATGGTAGCTAGCCAGGCGGACATGAACAATGCTCTACCACCAACCAATCTAGCAATATTATACCGTCCTGGGGATTGAACCAGGGATCTCCGGATTTGACACTGATGGGCTAACCTCTAGACCGCACAGGGGCGGTTAAATATTAAATAGATATGATCTGCAATCTAGTTGATATATAGCACAGAATCACAGAATACCTATAGTGGATATCATGCGATGGTACCACTGTCATAGTCAGGCGATTGGTTTAGTAGAATCGAGGCTGTAGTCGTCGCGGTCTCATCCCGGAATAGCACTCACCCTGATGATGGTGCCCTGTGAAAACCGAAACAAAGTTGGTGCCTCATCAACTATCGTATACGAGATTGAACCCGTGTACAAATTTTAAAAGCCATACCTACTAACTCTCGATCTATCTATACCTAAATAAAAAAATATTTTTTTTTTTTAGGATCACTTTGGAATGTCAAATCTACCGCCTGTTTCGAATCGCGACCATTGCCACAAAATAACTAATAGTACTACGTGTATATTTGAGTTTAGTAGATTTAAGTAGGTATTATATTTTGCATGTAGCTAGGTCAAATCGCCTCTGTCCATTCAACGTTCGTCTGAAAGACTTCGCTTTCAACGATAAGGCGGTTGTTTTACCAGTGTCACTGAATATTTATTTTTAACCGACTTTCAAAAAAAGGAGGAGGTTCTCAATTCGTCGGAAACTTTTTTTTATGTATGTTCCTCTATAACTCTAAGACGCCAGGACCGACTTGGAAAATTATTTTTTGGTTTGAAAAAGTATTCTTCACAGGTGGTCCCATTGACATCAGGTCAGGAACTGATTATGGGATCCTGGAGAAATTGAGGGAACTCTTCTAAATATTATAAGCACACTTGAAGCGATTTGGGTGTATTACGATCACGCGTCTGTCTGTCTGTCCGTCTATATGTCATTATAATAATTGGAAAAAATACGTCATCCAGATAATCGAAACTGTATCATATTTTTCATTGATGTCGGTTTTCTTTTTAGTTTTTAAAACGTAATTATGTAATGTTTTTGTCAGTGGTGAACAATAAATGTTAAAAATATATGTATCTATCAGTCAAAAAGTGAACAGTGCTACAAATAGTTAACAATGTGCTACAAGCTCGCTACGAGCGTGCTACGAACGCGCTACGATAGTGCTACGAATTCTCACTCCAGCGTGCTTATGAATGTTCTGTAGACTTATTTTTTTTTAAACTTGAAGACGAAACAAGTAAGCATTCCATCCGATGTTAACGGCGACTCTTATTTTATGGTAACAAAGGCTTTTTGCGTAAGGCATATCCACAAAAATAAATAACTATAAATAATTTAAATGCACTGTAAAGTTTTTTGTTATCAAATAACTTTTCATTTCATTTCCCTTTTTTTTTATTATACTTTAAGTTGTTGAGCTGGTAAAGTAGAATAAAAATGCATAAATGTACGGTAATGACACCCTTCTGCCGAAGCCCGGCACCACACGGTTTGTTGTCCACACCACCGTTACGTCGCGGGAGAGCCGGTGCCTTCTGGGTAATCTCACTCCATCATAAGCCTTCTAACCTGCCATAGAGATAGACAAGCCTAGAGATCACGAGCTTATCCATATTTCAAAACATATACATTAACTTTTAAACAAACAAAACAATTATTATATTACTAGTGTTCTGTAAGAACGGTAGACATCGCGAGCCCTTATAACCATGCAATAACCGATGTTTTCCTCTTTCACTTTTCCTTTTAGACTTTTGAGCAAATAGAGGTATAAGCTTAAGCGGTTACTCGCATTCGCTTGGTCTGAGAAGATTGAACCTGGTGTCTACGGATTTGTCTTGCAAAGGCAAAAACGACTGCGTAGTCTGATTGGTATACGTAGTAGGTATAAACTAAAAAAAAATTAAAAATTGTAATCCTTTTGGCTAATCTCGAAACTGAGATGCTTCGCTCGCTCGGTCAATGAAGTTAGGCGTTGTTTTAGGCAAGAGATGCACGTAACATTAGTTGCGCATAATGCGGTAATGTATATACATATGTCAAGATATATATATAGGTCCCAAGGACCGTGGAGAGCCGGTGCCTTCAGAGTTTTCAAAAATCTTGCGGGGCTTTGATGAGACAACACGTAACCCCAAGGGCTATCTGTTATTAAGGCCAGTGAATTAGCATAGCTATTCAGCGTGGCAATGCAGCCAGTGATTGACCAACTGGTCTGGATAGTAAAATTACCTAAATGCCTTCTGTAACGGCCCTTAGGTAGCCCGACTGTAAGTAGATATATACAGTTAGTTTAATTGTATATCGATTGCGAGTAGATAGAATGAATAGATATAGTTGGTAAAATCAAGATGGTAAGAAATTTCAGGCCCACAGTGAATTATAATCCACATCTATGTAGCTATTCTCAAACACAAGAAATGTTTTCGAATAGGAAACATCACTTATGTCGGATTCGACTTGAAATCCGATAGATTTCAACGCTATTCTCAAACCATTTTCTGAAAATATTCGGTGGAAGTCTCGAATACTAATGTCGAAGTTTTTCATTTTGAAGTTAAGCATAGCGTTTTCTGAATCTCGGAATCTCCATCGGAAGCTTCCGAATTCGATCCGATAAGGCTTCCCAAATGTTTGAGAATAAATAAATAAGAAATATTACAGGACAAAAAATATCACACAATGCAATTTAGCCCCAAACTAAGCATAGCTTGTAATATGGGAACTAGATTACGGATAGAATACTCAAATACTTTTTTTTTTGTAAATACATACTTACAGAACAAACATCTATATACATCACATAAATGTTTGTCCTGGGTGGGAATCGAACCCACAACCTACAGCGCAGAAGGCAGAATTACTACCAACTGAACTATGAGGCTTGTCTTGAGAATAGAGCTATACTGGTTGATATTCCATTTATTAGGACTAAGCGCTAACAATTCATTTATGACGCGACTTTAAAAATTTGGTATCACGTGCCTGCGTCAGTATTTCCACTTTCGTACGTCCCGATAACGATAGGTTCCTTTAAGACGAGACTGTAAGAACTTGGAATAAGCTAGCGTCTGATTTTCGCTGTATTACGACCCTAAATCTTCAAGAAGCGAGTTAATAGGCACCCTTTAGGCACGTTCGCTCCATAGCAGATCTCTTTCTTACCTGTGTAAGTACCTAAGTAAGCGTTAAGGGCCATTGTAAATTTAAAAAAAAAGAGACAAGCGTGCTCCATCTTAAGCCACAGTCAAGTAAGCTGGTGCTCAAACACTTGACCAATAAATAAAAAAAGTATAAAGACCCGAACACCTTTAAAAAGAGAGTTCATATGCATTTTCCGGGATGGCTCACTCCATCGTAGATGCCAATTTATGCCAACTCATTGCCAAAAAGCTACGACGTCAAGAGCTGATTCGTTGTAACAAAAAAAAACATAGTACAACTCCATTATGTACACTTTCTTTAACAGTAAGTGCAGTTTTTCCCCATCTAAAAGGTTGAGAAAGTGGAAAATCACCATAACTACGCATATTTACCGAACAAGTGAGCGACCGACAAATGTCGATACCAAGTCTTCGTATAAGAGAGACTTCATCATCATTATAATCCCTACGTGGATTTGTGGTAACCCGATAAGATCTCTACCCCTACCCAGTCAATTTTTAGTCTAAATTCTGATAGTAATCTTTTATTCTCTATTGTACCACGGGGAGGTACTTGGCCTTCATCTAAACTGATTTTTCAAGTTGTGATAAGGCCGAAAATAGAAGCGCATCTGGAATCTTCAACAATCTGAGGAATTGGCTATCTTACCTCTAAATGCCAGAACACAACAATTCAATAATAGTTCTTATGGCGACAGAATTAGGTGAAATGGTGGGTAGAAGCCAGGCGTACTTAAACAGAGGATCTAGATCAGACATATATACAGAATGAGATAGAAAGATGATTTGTATTTCAAGTGATTGCACTGGGTAACACCATTAACAAATGTTCAAATCAGCGCTTAACGGAATCAAATATGGCACAAAAAATCTCAAATTGCGTCAGGATCCTCGTTGCTCAAGTATTTCGAAACTGAAGGCCCACGAGGAAAAACGAAGCATGACGTATCCGTTGACGTGGTTGCCGGTGAAATTACGGGCACGCAAGGCATAACATCTTTATGCCTCAAGTTGATGAGCGCATTGCAATGCCGCGTAGGTTCTTTGAGGATGTGACCTACGCAGTAAGGCTTCTTTACATGAGATGCTGGACTGCTTGCTTGTTCATCAAAAACTTGTATCAAATAAAAAATAACTATTAATAATAATAATGCTTCCTACTTACATGGAGACATAATAATAGTTTAAAGAATAAGTGCATATATTAGGCACTATTAAATATATAAATTTAAATAAATAATATACAAACAATATCATACAAACGACGAAGTTTATACTTATATTGTTGCAGTCTACTTCCAGGTGACTGTACATATATCACCTAGGTCATAGACACTACAATTAAAACGAAAGGAAGGACGTATATCTGGGCGACATCGAGAAAGTAAGAGTGCGACAATTTCACGCTAGCTGTGCGCACGCGCACTGAACTTGTGCGGATCGCTGTTCGTACCGTCAGCGGATAAGGCACGTACTGTTTCAGTACCTAAGTAACAAACTTACACAGAACGTATTAAATAAACTTTCAATCTAAAAAAATCCCGGGGTTTGATCCCGTCACGCCATCTCTAAGCAGTTATACATAACATCAAAATAAAAATGTCTTTTTTTTCTTAACATGATAAGTACTTAATTCGTGAAAATATAAAGACGATTACTTAAAAAATAAATAAATCATAAATTCATACTCAAAATAATTTATGAATTTATTGTTATTATTATTTTAGTGCATATTGTCTAAGTATTTAAGTTTACTCAACGTATTATTATTTAAGTTAAAGACCCCTCTCGGGTTATAGAGGCCTCCTCTAGCTTTTCTCAAGTTTTCTCAATTACAGGACATTAATATCATACAGCGCTATCCCAATCATAGCAAAACTTGTAAAGTTCAAAAGTTAGGAGCTATAACAGGTACTATAATTTTTTTGTGTACAATCCAATCATAAAATGCAGCACCGAAGCAAAAAACGCATATATTCATCACACAAATGTTTGTCCTGGGTGGGAAATAAACCCACAACCTACAGTGAAGAAGGCAGCTTTGATTCCAACTGAGCTGTGAGGATTGTCAAAAGTTTTCTGAAATATTTGTAGTTCACCCTTACAAGAAGGAATTATACATAACCTAGCCAACCATAGGACCATACCTATAGGTATAGAACCATAGGACCATACCTATAGGTATAGAACCATAGGACCATACCTATAGGTATAGAACCATAGGACCATACCTATAGGTATAGAACCAAAGGAGCATACCTATAGGTATAGAACCATAGGACCATACCTATAGGTATAGAACCATATGACCATACCCATAGGTATAGAACCATATGACCATACCCATAAGTATAGAACCATATGACCATACCCATAGGTATAGAACCATAGGACCATACCTATAGGTATAGAACCATAGGACCATACCTATAGGTATAGAACCATAGGACCATACCTATAGGTATAGAACCAAAGGACCATACCTATAGGTATAGAACCATAGGACCATACCTATAGGTATAGAACCAAAGGACCATACCTATAGGTATAGAACCATATGACCATACCCATAGGTATAGAACCATAGGACCATACCTATAGGTATAGAACCATAGGACCATACCTATAGGTATAGAACCATAGGTCCATACCTATAGGTATAGAACCATAGGAACATACCTATAGGTATAGAACCATAGGACCATACCTATAGGTATAGAACCATAGGAACATACCTATAGGTATAGAACCATAGGACCATACCTATAGGTATAGAACCATAGGAACATACCTATAGGTATAGAACCATAGGACAGCTGTTGTAAAAACGGTGTAGTTTAGTAGTCGGATTGAATGACTTCAACAAATAGCTAGTCTAGACACTGATCGCTTTCAACGATAAGGCCGCCTATTGTTTTACAATAGGCGGCCTTATCGTTGAAAGCGATCTCTTCCGGCAACCGTTGGATGGATATAAAAGATAATGGCTTTCAAGAATGTCGGTGTACACTAATAGGTACATTTTATTTTAGGTCTAACAACAATAATAAAATAATACTGAAAAGCTATTGTTAAACCCTGTCCCAACCTTAATATTACATTAAATAAAACGCCTACAAAAATTAACCGCACACAATCAGAATCGGAATCAGAATCCAAATCAAAATCATACACAAAAAAAACCATACGAAATATACACAAAATATAAAGCTTAAATAATCAATGTAAGTACTTGGAAAATAGTAAATAGTAAATAAAATAATGGAGTTAAATTCGTCGCGAAAAAAGTCGTGAGTCAAGTTGCCAAACGCTTGGCACTACTAAGAAACTTAAAGAAGTTACTACACATAAATTTTGTGTTTGTATTTGGGTTGTTGTTGCTGTCCCTACCAGCAATCTGTCAGGTGATGCATGCTTAGATCTCACCAAAATTGTCTGCACACAATTTGCCGTAGCTTTCCATGTTGTGTAACTTCAGTAATTCGATTATCTAACAGAGGGTTTAGGTGCCTGATCGGTGAACCACTGTGTTTGTATAACAGGTGGATTTATATGCATTTGAAACCAGGGTTAGGTCTGCGATGAGGGAAACGGAAGACAGTGGACTGTTTGACGCCGAGCTTCGGTAGGAGCACCTTTCACTTTTTCTTTTAACCGCCTCTGTGGTCTAGTATTCAGATCTAGAGGTACCGGATTCAATCCCCAGGGGGAGACAATATTGTGCTCGGTTTGTTTGGTGGTAGGACTTTATTTAAGTCAGCCTGGCCCGCTTCCACCATCTTACCTAAGTCTGTCGCCATAACAACAGGGGAGGTAAGTCAGTTCCTCAGTTTGTTGAGGATTCCGGGTGAAGAGCGCTTCCACCTTCGGCCTTATCGTAACTTGACAAATCTGGTATGATGAAGGCTAAGTACCTCACCATCGCAAAAAAAAACAGTTTTGCAAGATAAAATTTATCAGTAATTATCAGTTACATCATGAATGCTAAATGCTTACTTAAAAATAACATTTTCAAAACACACAACATGCACTAATTATTTAACATGGAACATACCCCCTCTAATAATCATATTTTTTTTTATTGAACGACGGTGAATCGCTTGGCTTTCATCTCACCTGGGCTTCAAGCTATGACAGCTCTAAATATACATTTAATAAGTAGTGATAAGTAAGTAAAATTTCATTAGTCAGTGCAAAATTACCTCCCCAGTTTTAAAACGTATTCCTCGAGGTGCCCGTCTCTCTGTCGCCACAGCTCTCGGACAAGCCATCAAAAATGCAATATCTAAAAATAATAAAGAGGCTTGGGAACATCTTCTAATATTTCCGTATAGTGTACTACACGTAAATAAAGATTTAGATCCTAAAACATCATTAACTATTAGAATAAAGCAAAATTGTGTAAGGTACACTGCTCGCGATGAGCGCACACCTTTTTTGTGTAATGATCAGGACCCGATTAGAAATTCTAAATTTAAGCCATCCCCCGAGTCTGCTCTCTTCAAACTTGTAGAGAGTAAGATTAGCGATGGTGATATTAAGGGTGCCTCCCGTATACTTTTTTCTAGTGACACGATAGCTCCAAATTCCGTTGCAACCCTCATTTCTCTTGAAAGTAAACATCCGGCCCCGGGGCCAGATTTCCACCTCCCCGATGCACCTCAAGATAGTGATTGCGCTGTTGAGGCGACCAGTCAGGATGTACTCAGTGCCATTATGTCCTTTCAGAGTGGCTCAGCCGCTGGCCTGGATGCTGTGTCTCCACAGCATCTAAAGGACCTGCTATCTGGTGGGTCTGGCCATGCGGGTGATGTCCTTCTTGAAGAACTGACTGCATTGATCAACCTCATGCTGTCAGGTCGAGTCAACAGCGAGATTACAGAAATCTTGTATGGTGCTAACCTTTGTGCTTTAAAAAAAAAGGATGGCGGGATAAGACCCATAGCTGTAGGCACCACCTATCGCCTCCTTGCAGCCAAAGTCTGCTGTCGCAAAAAAGCCGCATATCTAGGCGACTATTTCCGACCCGTGCAGCTAGGCTTTGGTTCGCGAGGCGGTTGTGAGGCCGCGGTCCATTCTTTAAGAACATTTTTAGATCGAAATTACGGGGAGGTTATTCTAAAAGTAGATATCAAAAATGCTTTTAATTCGGTTGACAGAGGCACCAAAATTCCCGAAATTTATCCTTTTCTTTTTCAATGTTATGGTTCGCCATCTAAATTAATTTACAAGAACCAAACTATTTCGTCTGCAGTTGGCTGTCAGCAAGGTGACCCTCTAGGCCCGGCCATTTTTAGCCTTGCCATTCACCCAATTATTCAACGCCTGAAATCTAAATTGAATGTTTGGTATCTCGATGACGGAACCCTGGGTGGCGATGTGGACTCAGTATTTGGCGATCTAAAAATTATTATAGATGAATTTCGGCAGATTGGCTTAGAACTAAATTTTTCGAAATGTGAAATATACATTTCAGATACATGTTTGGATAGAAATTCAATTATTCAAAAGTTTGAGACTTTGGCTTCTAATATTACTGTTGTAGATAAGAGTTCACTCCACCTATTAGGTTCACCAATTCTTGATGAATCTTTTCCGGGTTTCGTCGACGACAAAATTCAAAATTTTATGAAGGTTTCGGACAGACTTGCAAAAATTAACTCACATATGGCTTTCAACATCATAAAATTTTGCCTTTTTGTCACAAAATTTACTTATGCTTTACGATGTTGTCAACTGTGGAAACACAGTGAGCTGGTGGAAGGCTTAGACAACATAATAAAGAACACCCTTTCCACGGTTTTGAATATTGAGTTGGATGACAGAGCATGGTCGCAGGCCTCATTGCCTATTCGATTGGGCGGCTTAGGTATACGCAAAATTTCTAGTGTTGCTTTGCCAGAGTTCTTGTCTTCCGTCTATAGTACACATTCTTTGGTTGAGAAAATTCTAACACCATCAATTTCGGCTGTTCCAGGCAATATACTCCAAATTTCTTATCTTGACGAGGCTCGAAATGCTTGGCATAGTGCTTGCCCTAATACCGATCCCCAAAACACCTTTCGGCACAACGGCAGTGGGACGGGCCTCTGTGCGAGTTGACACGGAATTATCTATTACATACGTGCTCAACCTCCACAGATCGTGCTCGTCTCTTAGCTGTTTCAAAATGGGAATCAGGTCTTTGGCTGCAAGCACATCCATCTTACAATACCGGTACACTTATGGATCCTGTAACTTTCCGTATTGCCACTTGTCTTCGGTTGGGTGCAAGATGCTGCGCCTCTCACCAGTGCCGGTGCGGTGCGGCCGTAGATCAATTTGGTTTTCACGGACTTTCGTGTGCAAGGTCTGCCGGCAGGATTTCGCGCCACGCTAGTCTTAATGACATTATCCGTCGAGCGTTTACCAGTGTCAATGTGCCAGCCGTTCTTGAACCGAATGGTCTGTTACATGATGATGGTAAGCGGCCCGACGGTATGACTCTTGTCCCTTGGGAAATGGGTAGGCCTTTGGTGTGGGACGCTACCTGCGTCGACACCCTAGCGCCATCTCATCTGCCTGGGACATCAGTTAGGGCTGGTGCGGCGGCTGATTCGGCCGAGGATCACAAAAGGCGCAAATATAGTGGTCTCGACAGAGCTTACCTATTTGAGCCTTTTGGGGTGGAGACCTTGGGTCCGTGGGGAGCCTGTGCCCTCCGGGTTTTCAAAAATATTACGGGGCTTTTGATTGAGGCGACACGTGACCCAAGGGCTGGCTCTTAAATAAGAGCCAGCCCTTGGGTCACGTGTCGCCTAAATAGGCCTAAATAGGCCAGCGAATTAGCATAGCTATTCAGCGTGGCAATGCAGCCAGTATCTTGGGCACGCTTCCGTCTGGTACTGGTCTGGAACAGTTGAGTTACCTATAGGCCGTTTGTAACGGTCCTTAGGTAATCTGACTGATTCCTTTGTACATAGTTAGTTTAATTGTACTTTTTATTGAGTAAGTAATGATATGGATATTTTAAAGTGTTCGTACATTATGGCTACTAGAACATTTTATCTGCAAAAAAAATCCTTTACCACTTTACAGAGTGGTGCAGGAAAATGATTAAAAGAAATGGTCAAAGTGTGCTCTGGCCCCTCATTGCCCATTTGAAGACATCCCAAATAACCCATTTAGAATCAGCCCACACTCCATCCATCAAACCAATTACACGATCACCTTCCCAGCCAGTCATGTTAAACACCCTCCCCGTAAAGGGTGATATCTGCTAAAGCTTAGAGTACACTCCCGCCAAACATTACTACTAATGAAACTTGTTACCTGAATGGATATAGTACAGTCTGACATAACTTTTTTTTATTGTACGACTGGGAAGCGCTTGACCTTCATCTCACCTGATATCTAGTTATGATAAGGCACTATTCGTATATTGTATGTGTATCTGTTTGTCTGTGTACTATTGCTTGGTAGATACCTCGTTCTTGTCATACTGTGAAAATGTCCTTAAATCTTCACTAAGTAAACTGGCCAGCTAATTTCAAGTCTCTTGGAACTGTTGTTTGGGCAGTGCGTCAGTCAGTCAGTCCACAACGCGACTATTTGATATAAGTACCTACCTAAATTATAAATGTGTTTCCCATGCTCTTAAGAGACTGGTGTTCTCTGGATACCCCTACACTTACACTACATAATAATAATACTTTATGTATTAGGTAGGTCGTGGGGGGTACCAGTAAAAATACATGTTAGCTGCTTACATGTATTTTTTGTATTTTTTCTTGGTTAATTAATTCTAATAAATTTTATTAATATAGGTATAGATACTTAGGTGCAACAGCAGTGGCTATCACAAATAATCAATTGACATCGATTATACTTACTCAGTTATAAGTAGTACTTAGATTGCGAAGCGAAGCCGAGGCACGCATACGCAAGTCCATCAATACCTAGTTGTGGACAGACATATTAATTTGAGACATATTTTGAGCAGACCTTTCCCTCCGCTTTAGTAGACGCATAGCTTTACCCAGACCACCCTCGCTCACTTGATATGCAGACGAAATCAAGCGAATAACTTTAAACTTAATAAATAAGCGAGGGTAGGCCGGAACCGGACATCCTTCCTCCGCGCAACGCACTTCTCATCAACGTGCTAATGCGTTTACAACATTCTAGCTTTTATGAACCTTAGACGGCCACAGCTTTTGTCCTACAATCCCGATCCTCCATTAGCTCAAAGCCCTGCTAGCTCAAGACTAGGAAATAGATTTATTATTTTCTAAGCTGTTTTTTTATATTGGTGATATTCAAGCGTTTGACCACCAGCTTACATGTAAAACAAATAAAGATGTGACCTAAGATGGAGCGCGCTTGCCTAAGAGGAACTTATTTACTCTTGACTTCAAGATTGTAATCGTGCGGAAAAACAGACAAAGGCAAAATTCCATTCCTTACCAGTATTCTTCTCTATTAGATAAAATCATTTTTTAAATTTACCACTGACGTGATAGGTAGGTAGGTATAATCACGATAGCGCCGAAACTGTAAGACCTACAGGCTTGAAATTTTGCCAGGGTGTTTATTGTGACATGTAGGTGCTCACTAAGAATGGATTTTAGGAAATTCCTCCCCCCAGGGGGTGCATTCCACCCCCTGGGGGGAGGAATTTCCTAAATGAAAGTGAAAAGGTGAAATAGTTTGTATGCAAAATCTTTATTTATAATCCGATTGATTTGAAATTTAGTACGTGTATTTGTAATAATATGGAGATGCTAATTATGAAAAAGAAACTTGGAGTTTCTTCCTCTAAAAGGGTGAAATGGGGCAAAACTTTTTGTATCGAGATGTATTTATAGTTGATCCGATGGAGTTGAAATTATTACTTATATAAGTATTATTCCTCCAATATACCATTAAAGGGTGAAATGGGGCAAAACTCTATGCTACTTAAATCTTTATAATTTGATCAATTAAATATGTAAGCTATTGTGATTATTATACAAATACTCATAATATCATAACTCTCAAAGGGTGAAATATGGTAAATGTCTTAATTTTTAAAATCTTTACTTTCATTCGATGAAATTGAAATAGTTTATGTGATAAATATTAAATATTTTTAATATTATATTTTTTGTAAATGAAAATGGTAATAAAAACAAATGTTTTTTGCTTCTTAACGATTTTATCTTGATATAGGCCTTCATTGTCATTAGTAAATGTTCGTGTCTTCTTCTCCTTCCCGATTTAAACGTTTCAAAACATAAAAAACTTCCTCGATCAGTACTAAGCAACCTCTACTGCTCCACGGGACATAGCGGGCAGGAAAGTTAGCAGGGTTATAATTTCCTGTACGGGAGCTCCACACTAGCAAAGTGCCCTCGAGGAGTAATATATTATGTCCCATCTGACTAGATTTTCACTGCAGCGGCCATCTTGAGTCTGTAGTCGGTTCAGTGATTTCAACCCCAGCTACTGAAGATCATGTTTAGGGCTGGTGGCCAGCTGGGATGGCCGATACCAGTACTAAGGATGATGACTTTTTAATGCAGCAGGTAATTGTACAGCATTCTGAGTGGAGTCGGTTTTAGACACCCAGTAACGATGCGGCAAGTATCAATGAAAAGTCCAATGGTACATGACGGGTTTTGAAACCGTGACCTTCGGATAGAATACTTACATGAAATGAGATATTTACTTAGATAAAAATAAATCAAGACTAAGTCCCTAATAGTATGATTAAAAGGATCTGGACATAAGATTTCTGAATTGCCGGGACGGGCCGTGTAGAAACTAGGAACCCTGTCGTTCTTTACCCCTGTAGGTATATCCAGGCATGCAGCCAAGTATCACAGTCATTCCGTTTTTCTTATTTTGCCGTGGCGAAGCACGGGTATTTTCAGCTAGTTTATGATAAAGGTAGAGGCGAAACGATGTGTATTTATAAACAAGCGCGTAGTATTTTTTGAGCAGGAATTCTTGGCCTTCATCTCATCTGGTTACAAGTTAAGGACGAAGGTGGAGGCGCACTTCACCCGGAATCAATTAGCTATTTTACCTCTAAATGCCGTTTTAGAAGTTAGTATGGCGACAGAATTAGGTAAGATGTTGGTAGCTAGCCAGGCGGACTTAAGCAAAGTCCTACCACCAACCAAACCAAGCACAATATTGTATAACCCATGGGGATCGTACCTGGGACCTCTGGATCAGAAATCGGTGAGTGGAACCACAAGTTCACAGGGGCGGTTAAAATTAAGTAGGTATACCTACTTACGTATAAATATTAGGTAGGTACTACCTAATTGTAAATGTGATCTACATGTAACTGTCTGGTGTAGGTATGCTTTGGGTAACCTGTTAGTGCAGTAAGAAATTGAAATACTTAAATTAAATCAATATTAGCTATGTGGCCATTTGAGTACCTATGGGCCTACCTTCCAATCCAGAGGTTGTGAGTTCAGTGTAGCTATTCTAAAACACAAAGTTATCGGATCGGAAGCATCACTTTTTGTCGGACGATGGTTCCCTGGGAGAACCGAAACAAAGTTGGTGCCTTTATTTATTGGAAAACCATCAGCTCTTGAAGTAAAATTAACAAAAGCAATAGAATCAGAAAGCTAATAACAGGTTTTCACGTCTAGATAACAGAATGAAAACCAAAATGTGAACAAATGATCGACTTAGATAGTACCTACCTAAGTATCTGTAAGTTTTAGGTTACATGAAGTCGATACAATTTAAACAACCGGAACACAACAATTTTAGAATTGTTGTTATGGCGACAGAATTAGGTAAGATGGTGGTAGCTAGCCAGGCGGACTTAAACAAAGTCCTAATAGAAACCAAACCAAGCACAATATATTGAACTCCCCATGGGGTTCGAACCCGGGATCTGAAATCGGTGGGTTGAACCACTAGACCACAAAGGCGGTTAATAGTACTTAGTACTAGAACAAAAATACACATATCAATAAATAGTAACTTTAATTTCATTAAACCATTGTATTGCGTCCGCTATCAACTCTCTTTCATCATTAAATACATGTATTTGTATGTTCTGTGAATTTAAATACTTACTAAATAAATAGTTACCTAACTACAGAGTAAATAGTTAGGTATGTGTTACCTACATTATAGCACATATTCTAAAACTGTGACATGTGATTTTCACTCGATTTCGTAAGAAGTTTTAATTAAGAGTGTAAGTGCAACTTGAGTGTAGTACACTCGAAAAATACAGAGGCCTTAGTATCAGTTTCTGACAGCTAACTGAAACTATTTTCGTTTTCGTATAGGTCGCTTATTTCCATACATTTGGTTAGCGGAATAGTAAAGCAACGGTAGTTCCATTCATTGTCCGCTAACCAAATGTATGGTAATAAGCGCCCTATACGAAAACGAAAATAGTTTCAGTTAGCTGTCAGAAACTTATACTAAGGCCTCAGGTGTACTCAAGTACAGTTCGAGAATATTGCAGAATATAAAACAACACCAAAAGACACATATAATCTTAAAATTACACAGAGCAACCATTTCACATACCTTTAATACCTTTTTTCATACACCAAACTATTGCATAAAATTACCTACTTGATAAAATCAAATAAATGAAATACAAAATTATTACTAAGTACTCATTGTTATAACTGGGTTTAAGGCTTTTGCGCAAGGATAGATCGCTTTCATGTCTTTTTTGATGATGAGCACTCAATATTTGCTCCATTACATAAGTAATTAAAACACGTACCTAGCCGTGCGCAACGTTGTTGTGTGATAGATCTGTTCAAACACTAACTTACAGGAATGTTAAGTCTATTATAATTCAGAACTTGGAAATTTGCGCCGTGAAATTATTTTTGGCCAATCAATCGTGTAATGAGATTACTTAGACATCCAAATAAATTAAATGAAATCGTTCTGTTACACTAAGTTATATTACAATTTTGTTCCGATTTATTAACACATTCACTGCAGTCGTAAAAACATACTATCCGATGTATAAACCTGCAGTAAACGTGTTAAAGGTCATAATGCCCGTTTCACAGAGGTCAAAAGTAAATCGAGACTCAAGCGTAGAACAACTCTCAGTTTCCCGAAGGACAATAAAAATATTTTAACTAGTCTTTCGGCCAACAATGGCGATCACTGGATTATTTTCAATGTTTACATTCTGTGGTTCCCATACGCTATGTACAATATATATCCTCCTAAAATAACTCAGTGATTTTGAACCAATTACCTACAGCATATTTTTTCCATGACTAAAATTGAACATGTTGAATAGAATGTTCATTTTCAGATCCTAAATTAATTGCCTGTCGCTTATTAAGATTTTAGTTGAGATTTTTTTTTATTGTACGACGGCGAAGCGCTTGGCCTTCATCTCACCTGGTTACAAGTTGAGATAAGGCCGAAGGTGGAGGCGCACTTCACCCGGAATCCTCAACTAACTGAGGAACTGGCTATCTTACCTCTGAATGCCGGAACATAACAATGTTACGAATTGTTGTTATGGCGACAGAATTAGGTAAGATGGTGGTAGCTAGCCAGGCGGACTTAAACAAAGTCCTACCACCAACCAAACCAAGCACAATATTCGAACCCGGGACCTCTGGATCTGAAATCGGTGGGTTGAACCACTAGACCACAGAGGCGGTTTAATATGGCTATGTTACGTTAGGCAATGTAACGAAAAGGCGAATAAATTACATTATACTTTAAACATTTCGTGATAGTTCTTTGAGCGGTCGTTCATTCATATTACATATTACGTGTCAGGTTTTTAAAGGGTCTAAAAAATTGCTTGAGTCTCTATTCACACTTGACACAGTTCTATAATACGGGCCCAAGAAAGTATTCAAAGAGATAAAATAAAGATTCAACAATCGTTTGTGCTACAGTACCAACAACCTTACAATTTAATCTAAGTAAGTAAACATCTACTTTTGTCCTACTGAAATGTATGATATAAAAGGCATCAGGCCGATCCTTTGGGTAGATACGTAAGAATATTTTTTTGCTGAATTGTAGCTCCAAAAGACACCTTTTATAAAAATTTAATAATTATAATATTTTTTTAATAATTTTGTAATAAAGACTACATTGAACTAACAACATCAAGATTTTTTACGTTTTATAATATTGGTTTCATAAGGGCCATATGCAACAATGGAGTCTTCTGAATAGTGTCTGACAGTTAACAATGTATGGGATGACATTTTGATTTCAGAAAGGTCACGTGTCTTTATAGCATCAAAATGTCATCCATGACAGTATAAAATGTGTGGGATGACATGTTGACCTCAGAAAAGCGACACGGTTTTTTTTATCAAAATGTGTTCCAAGACAGTAAACAATTTCTCGAATGACATTTTGAAGTTAGAAAAAGTCACGTTTCTTTTACACACATTGTTTTGTCATGGATGACATTTTGACCTTAAAACCACGTGACTTTTCTAAGGTCAAATTTCATCCCATGCATAATTTACTGGCGTAATATATTCGGAGGATTTGAACGTTGCAATTGGCTACTCTAGCCCTGAACTAGTTGAATTCGACCGCGAAAAATTCATTTGGTCTTGTTTGATATTATTTACACTGTCGCTAATGTCACTTTCATGAGTCTAAATCTGTTTTGAAGCTAAGATACGTTCATGAATCAACGATGTGTTTTGAAGCTAAGATCTACCAAAAACTATATCGATATAATTTTTGGTAAATCACCGAAAATCTAGTACTGGCATTGGAACATAGCATCCATTTTTTGCCACTAAACATCATACATTTTAGTAAGAGAAACTATTTGTGAACATATATGCCTATGTTATTTACTGAGTTAGTAACAAATTATCACATAGTTTACATCTAAGTACAGCCAATATTTGAAAATTACCTTTAAACTAGGATCCGTTTATGTATTAAAGTGGGTTTAGATCAACAAAAATACAGATCATTGCCACCTCAATATGATCGACTTGCTGTAAGAAAATTCTACATAGGTAGGGCCTACCTATGTACATGATTTTTCGGTTTTATTTATGTGTTTGTGTGCAACAAAGAATAAGAGAGCAATATTTCACCATCTTTTAGTGCTTTTATTCAAGAAATAATGCTTTGTTTCCACAAATAATCAAATATTCATCAGGTACAAATATTATTGAATGGACAGGTTTAGATGTATTTGGTCTAATCCCACCTTAAGATACCTGTAATATAGTTACTTTCATCTAAATTTGATAGGATTTAGCGTTTGGGGCATTATTACGACTGTATTTAAAATCGTTACACCTATTGAATCCAATAAACATTTCATTTTCGTTTTTTTTTTGCGAATAATAAAGTCTCCAATGTAACGTTATCAGAGTTAACATTAATAGGCATGTCTTAGAAGTTAATTTTCCATTTTTTTTTGCAGTCCCGTAATATTTTATCCCTTAGTGTCCGTGTTCCCTATAGTTGTCTTGCAGACGTACCCTTTCAGTGCTAAGACCCCTCTACACTTGATGTGGACCTGGTAACGCGCGCACCATTCCAGGGTGTTACAGAATACTCCCGCGTCTGAAAGGGTCTTTACGGCAGCGATTGAGAGTAAATCTGTGGGCGAAAGGTACATTTACTACAAAAACATGAATTTACTTTAACAAGATACATTTAACTGTTCTGGCTTTTGCTAGAGGTTACGGCTGAGTGATCAAATAACAGGTAGGACCTGTTTTTTTTTTATTGTACGTCGGGGAGGTTTTTGTCCTTCATCTCACCTGATTTTCAAGTTATGATAAGGCCGAAGGACGAAGCGCACTTCAATCCTCAACAAAATGAGGAACTGGCTATCTTACCTCTAATTGTCGGAACACAATAATAAAAAAAAAAAATGATGGCGACAAAATTAGGTAAAGATGGTGGTAGCTAGCCAGGCGGACTTAAACAAAGTCCTACCACCTACCAAACCAAGCAGAATATTGTACTCCCCTGTTGGTATGGTTCGAATAACATTTTTTTTTTAAATTTAGTTATATCGTTTTGTTTATACTTCTTGTGGGTACCTATTTCTTTATTTATTGAATATCACCAGACTGCCTATCCTTACTTTGTTAATTATTCCTCGTTTGTATTTATCTTGCTTGTATTCGTTATCAAATATGTTTCTATTTCTATAATTATATAAATTATAGTTATATAACAAACCTCACAGCTCTGTTTGCAGTAACTATGCATCTGCGCTGTAGGCTGTGGGTTCGAATACCACCCAGGACAAACATTTGTGTGATGAACATTGATGTTTGCTCTGTGTTTGGGTTTTATTCTATGACACCAGTCAATCGACCCCATCATTCTTCTGCCCTTATCCCACGCTAGGTGGGTTCGGCACATGTTCATTTCTTCCACTCACTCCTATCAACGGTCAACTCTGCATCTACACCTTTCATACCCATGTCCTCTTTCACACAATCCATCCATCTCTTTTTCGGCCTTCCCTTGCTCGCATGTCCATCCACGCTCAAATTCATAACCCTTTTGGTCAAATGACTACTATCCCTCCTCATTACATGCCCATACCATTATACCAGTCAATCGACCCCATAAAATGTAATGTATAGGTACCTATTTATTTATATTTATACTTTTTCTCGTAGCTTTTGTTACCATATACCTGGGGGGTCAGCGTGCGTCAGCAGTTGCACGTCGTTGGCTCTGCAGAAGGCGTGCAGCGAGGGCGGCACGACGCAGCACGAAGCGAGGTTGATTTGCGCGATCGCGGGTTTGATTCTCGACCAGGCATGCAGCTTGCGGAGGCAGCCGCCGCCTACGTCGGCTACTCCCAGTTGCTGGACACGACCTGGAAATTATAACATAAATTATTATTAAGATATATGTAGAGATAGCTACCACCATCTTACCTAATTCTGTCGCCACAGCAACAGTTATAAATTGTTGTGTTCCGGCATTTAGAGGTAAGATAGCCAGTTCCTCAATTCCACCTTTAGCCTTATCATAACTTGTAAATCAGGTGAGATGAAGGCCGGGCACCTCCGCGTCGTACAATAAAAAAAATGTACCTAGTGACATTATTAAAAAATGAATGTTTATATTTACATGGGAACCAACGGGACTTCCCTGGACGAGCCCTTTCACAAGTGTGTTTCTATAGTTACCACAAATTATTTCAGTGGGGACTAACGCTACAAAAACATCCTACTGAAATTCTTCCCGTTGGTCCCCATTGGGGACGAGCGGGAATAACCAGAAGAAAACAGGGTACTTTTAACTGTTATGTACGTACAGCGTAAGCAGAAAAAAGCTATTTTGTTGTATAAATGTGTACCTTGTTTGACGTAGTCCTCCAAAACGGCCCATAGCACCATAATGCCGGGTAGAATCGCTTCGCACTTCTTTGCGTCCGCTTCGCTGTCCGCTTCCATCTCCGCACTGGAGATACGCTCTGAAACTTTACAATCGATCTATCATTATTTCAACCCAGGGATAGTACAATATTGTGCTTGTTTTGGTTGGTGGTAGGACTTAGAAGTCCGCCTGGCTAGCTACCACCATCTTACCTAATTATGTAGCCATAATACAAAAAAAAATTGTGTTCCGGCATTTAGAGGTAAGATAGCCAGTTCCACAGTTTGTTGAGGATACCGGGTGAAGTGCGCCTCCACCTTCGGCTTCATCTTAACATGTAACCAGGTGAGATGAAGGCCAAGCGCATCTCCGTCCTACAATAAAAAAAACGGACGGAACACGGCAAACCGTTTGGCGCCGGACTTTGGCAGGATGGTTGCTAGCCATTCCTACCACCTGAGTTGTGATCACAAACCGGCAAAAAAAGGACTATTAGGAGGTGGATACCTATACGAAAGGAGAGAAAGTGGTCCATGAAGCCTTAGTAGTGTAATGTCCAATTATAGGTAGTTGGTATATTTTAGTTATGAATAAATAGGATAGATTTCAGGCGCAATAAATTAATCTCAAGCATGTCGTTTCAATTAAAATAAGTAGAAGAAATAAATAACATAGGCGATACATTAGAGAGATATTAAGTAGGTACTGCTTAGCTACAGAATGAGCTAGAGTGAAGACGGGCCTTAGGAAAATACTTGGTCCCGGCTTGGAGCAAGTATCATCGTCCCTTTCAATGTCGCTGTCGCGAACTGGGCTGACTGGAGTAGGGATAGTTGAAACAATGGGGGACAATACACAACCCACAGCGGGACGTCAGTGCAGGCCTTGGTCACCCCAGAATATTCTTAATAATCATAAGTAGATAACCGCTCTCCTTAAGGTAACTCTCCGCGCGGATAAACAGTCTTTGAACGTATTCGTTACTATGGCACCATCCACAGTAGGTTTGTACTCACCGGGATTTCCCACATTAGTGCTCCCGAGAGATATAGGAGAGGCTTTGTTGGACTGGTTGTTCTTCAGGTTGGTATCATCATCTTTATGCATCAGGTCGGGGTTGTAGGCCAGGGTCACGTTGTCTATGTAATCCGTGTGCAGCGCAGTAAATACTGAAACAAACGTTGAGCAAATGTTGAAAGCGCTTGCTATAAGAAGCGAGCGCTTTCAAGCCGCCATGATCCGTGCGACCATTTATTCTCACTTAGTCGGATTTTTTTTATGTATGGTCCCCGATTGCTCGAAGACGCCCAGACCGATTTGGAAAATTATTGTTTGTTTGAAAGGGTACACAGGTGGTCCCATTGACATAAGGTCAGGGTCTGATGATGGCATCCTGGAGAAATTGAGGGAACTCTTCAAATATTATAGGCACACTTGAAGCGATTCGTGTGTATTACCTGAAATACCGCATATAGGATAACGCGTCTGTCTGTCTGTTTGTCCGTCCATCTATCAAAATAATTGGAATAAAATACGTCATCCAGGTAAACGAAATTGTATCATATTCTTCATTGAAGTCGATTTTCTATTAAGTTTTTAAAACGTAATCATACTTTGTTACTGTTTTTTTTTTCTTTTTTTACATAAGTATGCTCACGATTTCTTCAACGCAGATAGCTTGTTTTTTTTTATACAACTTAAAGATGCCTATAACAAAGCCTTACTGCGAAGGTCCACATCCACAAAGAACATGGACCTACGTGGCACTGCATTGCGCCCATCAACTTGAGGCATGACGGTGTTAAGCCACGCGTGCCCTAAATTTCACCGGAAACCATACTAACATTTCAATTGATAATTTCAGTTCTGAGCCCTTGTTCTGTATGACCAATCGTAACGCGGGCGAGTTAAGACACCATTGGTCATACAGAATAAGGGTGCTGTTCGATATAGGCATTTGGTTAATAGCCCGGGTATGTTTAAAAAACAATACGAAATCACGAGCGAATGTGTGAAATCAATTAAAACTTCTTCATAAACAAAGATTCGATTGTTTAAGAAATGGAATCGGTAACGCCCTAGGATATCACTAATTGATTAGTACTCGAGCTGTCAAAAAAGCAGACTACTGAAAATCACGGCATAAAAAGCATGACACAAGAAAACATTATATCCGAATTGTAATATAAAAACAAATATAATATACTATAATATGTTGTAATAATACACGCATTATATTTTATTTAATTGTATTTTAATGTATTTAATACATATTCATAGTGATGTAGGATGTCATAGGAGGAAAGCCGTATTGTAGCATACCAGTCAAAATCATACCCTCCTTTTCTTTTTGCTTCGCCGTAGTCGGGTAAAAGTAAAATAAATGGTTGGACCAACCGTAATATTATATTCGACAGTGTCTGTTTCTTGTTACCTATTGTACCTTGTACCTTGTCACGGCTGAACGAATGAGGCAAGTATATAAAGTACACCAGACATTTATTTGCTACTTTTTATCCAAAGCTAGTATATAGTAAAGAGCTAGTAAGATATTATGAGGCTACCCTAAGTGCCCAATATGAAAGGGACGGCGTATACATACTCGCACGTAGCTGAGTGAAACGGATGAGAGGTAATTAACAACCAGAGTAACTGTACTTGAGTACTTGATTACTAAAAGATGTATCGAAAATTAAAAAACCCAGAATTTAGTAACACATAATAGCCACCTATTTAACTAAAAACTACTCAAAAGAATCGTTTCATTACATAGATCAATTTGGAAATGTGGGCAAAAGTTTTTTTTTTCCATTTCATGAATCGTTTTTTCTGAAAATCCATATTGCAGACTACCACATATAGTTTCACGTACGCAAAAAATTGCATCCGTAGCTAACAAGCACCAATTTTTCGATGTTTTAAGTCCTATTTTACATTCTAAAGCCTCTTGGTGCGAAAATTTATGTAGATCTAAAAGAAGCCTTCACCCTAGACTTTGACTCCAAGATTGTCCTGGTGCGGAAAAACAAACGATTGCAACGGAGTTACATTCCTTTTTCTAACCATCATGATAATATCCACAATCAATAAAACAGGTGTGTCACCGCAATCATTCGCGCCACAAGAGGCAATAGATAAGCTAAGTGGAACACCCATACTTCATTCTAGTCATTCTTTATTTTCTGTTGATTCCATTGATTTTTTTTTTGCGCGGAACCCTAATTATGTAGTCTAAGCTACTCCTTATAACATCAGCAAAATAGATCTAGTCGTTTTGGATTCCATAGGAAACTTAAAATTCCAGTCGGCCAGAAGTTACCTGGAACATTACCAGTCTCCAGAACCTCTGCTTTGGGCTGTACGTTGATTGTCAGTCAGTCAGATACACGACACGACGATAAAAAAAACGAATTAAAAAAATGACCTAGTATCATTAGTTTGATGATTCAAAATGCATTGATTACAAGTGCATAATGTTTAATTAGCAGATCGTCTAGAAATTACATTCCGTAGTAAATAGTATACAGGCTGAAAGAGGTACCGTTTTCTGTTTGTACCAAATACCAACAACCACCTCCTTTAGAAGATTTTACCCTTGAAGGAGATTCACATCCATCTGGCACATGCGTTGGTAACTAGCATTGAATGAAATTAATGAATGAAAAAACTTTATTTTGGATATTTATGATTTTATGGCTAAAGAGGTGATGCACATATTAATAGGGGTCTAGCTAAATTGACTATACATAATACATTATATAAAATTCATCATCACCATCTTAAAAGTCCTCTGCCTGAAGATAATCACCACTCTGACAGATGATCGCAGTAAAAAAAAAGATCTTATGTAACATGGTGCCTAGAGGTAAATCAACTGTTCCAGACCAGTACCAGACGGAAGCGTGCCCAAGACACTGGCACGCATTGCCACGCTGAATAGCTATGCTTATTCGCTGGCCTAAATAAGAGTCAGCCCTTGGGGTCACGTGTCGCCTCATTCAATAGCCCCGCAAGATCTTTTAAACCCAGAGGGCACCTGTATGAATTAATGATAATATATTCTAACGTTGTGTAATTGTGTTGTGTGTTGTGTGCTTCGGCCGCCAAGCAGCATTGCTGTGTTTCAGTTGGAAAGATATAGCTGCCGGTGATCACGAAGGAAGGCTTTGTTATAGACAGGAGTTCCACATAACATGAGGTGGACTCGCGTACCTTTTTATATTCCCGACAGTTTCGATCGTGTTACAACGGCCGTGGTCACGGGTAGACTGAAGTACTCGCTGCTACTGTCGACGTCGTAGTGAGTTGTAACACGGTCGAAACTGTCGGGAATATAAAAAGGTACGCGATGAAGACCCGTTTTTGTTATTAATTAGGTGGACTGTTAATGTAATTCTATGTAATTCTGATTTCATACGATATAATAAAAAAAATATGCAATAGGTACATGAATAAACAAATGTAAAACTTTTATGCAGCCACTGCAAATCTTAGATCGTAAATTATGAAGTCCACAGAAGATTCACAGGATCTACGACACAAGCCTCTTGAGACTTTGCCAGATCCTGGCAAAACACAACTCCATGATTTCCATGTTATAATTTTCATAAAGATAATGCATGTTTTTTTATATAATTTTATTTTACTCTATGATATAATGAATTATTTAAGCATGTTTTAATGATATAAATGATTGGTTGATTGATTTATTTATTTGGAACGACAGTTAAAACCAATTGATTCGAGTACCTAAATCAACATTCAATGGTTTCACTGTCTGAATACAAGGACGGCTCCCAACTAACATTTAAGCGTTAGTTACGAGTACTTTTATCACTTTAAGTAGTATTATAGACTTATAAGGTTATCAATTGTAGTTGTAAGCGATATAAAAGTGTTGCCAAATAAATTTAGCTCCGAAGGTGGTAATAAAACTTTAATTAACGATGTTAAACAGCCTTTTTAGTAACAGGAGCGGTAGAGGCAGCCAGTATTCTTTAAATGTTATAGCTATTACCGGTTCTTATTACTTAGAGCTATCTAATGGTGTTTACTGACTCGCTTAACACTAATTGTTGTTTATTTACTATAGTTAAGAGTCTTCTACATCTTTTACCTGTTTACTAACTATTATTGCAGTCACTGGCCTTATGACAGAGTTAAGTGAGCGTTTTATAGCATAAAATACTTAAAGTGTTGGATAACTCTTTTATCTAGCTCAAGCTATAACACTTTATGTTTTTGAATTTCAAGAAGGGTTATTGAGTTATAGTAGTTTTTTGTGATGACCTTTTATAGTTTTCGGTGCTAAGGAAATAATTTATAACTAGTAATTAACACTTTAGGATATATTTAAAAGATATTGTGCTGCATTTAATCTTAACCTCACAGCTATGGTGGTTCGAACTAATCAAATATCATATATTTTATTATGTTGTCGTTTATTCATTTGAAAATGAAACGTGTATTTACCATTGGAGTGCACAAAAAAGAACAGGTGCAATTAAACACAGGATCAAGCGGGAATATCGTATTTTTTTAAATTCAGTTAATAATGATATGTCTGACTCAGCCAAGTCAAGTACTTGTGTTATTCCACAGGGTTCTGCTGATAGAGATACTATTATTATTGTTTTATGAGAAATCAACATGATCGGCCACATAATAGAGAAACAAACAATCTGACAAATATTGGTAAAGAGCAAGATAGTCCTGCCGAGCAACAGGGTTCTGAAGAATCAGAGGAAGCTGATTTAAATAGCTATTTTAATTTAATGCCACTTAGTGATTTAGAAAACGAAGAAGAAGAAAAATTAAAAAAATATGAACAAAGACGTTATATTTGAAAAGCCTATCAATTCTTCATATTTAAATATGTATAAAACTAAAGAACCTTACCTCTTATCTGATGATATTATACTAATTAACTCTGATGAAATTAAATGCAAATTAGTGTGTATAAGCCATAAAAGAATATCGTACTTTCTACCAATTCTTCATACGCTATAAGTAAATTATAACAATAAATAGTAATAAATAAATAAAAATAAACTTTTACTATCTCCCTAGGGCATACTGCAGTGCGTGGAACATATAATGTGGTACCATCAATGATACTGTGGCAAAAAAGAATCACCGTAGTACCATCAATTGTACTGTCTCATGGTACCAAGGTACAGTAAAGATTATAGATGCTTGGCCAGCACCTATACTATATATACTACAGAACATATATCCTCTACTACTTCTCGGTGTGCAGCTGGGATTTCAATTTAAGACCTTCGGAATGGAAGTTTAATCTAATACCTCTAGCTATAATGGCTTAGGAAAATAAGAAGCATGTTTAAATTCGTTATTTTTATTAAATCAATTAAAAATTAATCATCAAAGTAAACAAACATAAAGTAGTGGAACTTACTTCTAGAGTCAATAGAGTTATGAGTTTATAAGGTAACATTGCTGTGCGCTTATGACCACCAGATGACAGAAATACGCGCGAATTTTAACGTTTTATTTTTTTACGGTTCAAAAAAACTTAATTTTGAAAAACTAAAACACAGACCGTCTGCTGCATACTGTGTTTATTTGCTGTATAAAGTGTCAAGGCCTAATTGGGCGTATTTATTGAATGGCGAACATTTTTGATACAAATTAGAGTCAAGTTTGTTTTTTTTTCTATAGAGAAAATTTTATGTAATCGTGTTTTCGAAACACAAGCGTTCTAGCATCAATCCTGAACTATAATATATATTAATTTCAAAGTAAATTCTACAGTATTGTGGAAGATATGATCGCTGAAGCTAAGCCATTTCACATATCATAGACTTTTAAGGAGTTAAGTCAACACTGGTTAAGAGGGCCCCGGAGTACTGCTGATTATCGCTCTCCAGTACAATCGTAGTTCCTTTTTAATTTCGAAGTATCAAGTCCGATTAACATTAAATTTTGAAGGTATAATTGAAAAGAGATAATCTGTGGTACATTGACATTTTCTTTCTCCCTTCTTGAGATGTCTTCAATTGCTTTGATCGTTGCCTTGAAGTTGACGCTCTTTCATGTTTAGCCAGTTTTCTTTTTTGTGCGATCGCAAACCAACGTACCTACCTAACGCGCCGCCGTCTTCATCACCAACGCCGTTGACTGTAATACAAAATGTTTTTTTTTTAAGTTCAAAGCAAACCTATCTATATACCTACATAGGTCCTACCTATCTACATGTTTTTACGCTATGTATAGGTTAGGTACCAACATAGTGTATTAACGGTCAAATTATAAGGTACAGGTACCTAGGTAGGTAACGAATATCCAAATCGTGTAGGTAGTAGATACCAGTAGGTATATAGATATACTAAAAAATTCTTTGAAACAATAAATCTAACATTTGAGTTTTGGATTTACACGGCTTACCCGTGAATATAAGTACTTACCTACCTACATCAGCGTATAGGAAAGTACCTACTTCATAGGCCCGAGTGAGAAGCATAGGTTGGTACCTACCTATACTTTTGTTAGTACATATTAATTAAATCTGAAAACGCAATTAACTCAACATAAAGTTTAAACATAAAATTGAAATTATAATAAAAAAAAACGTTCTTCAAAATAGGACAATAACTTCCTATGAACAAAACTTTTTAACTGCAAAAAAAAAAGGTAGCTGTCCTGAAGGGGTAAAAATTTTGCCCCACTATCGTGTTTAATATCCACCTAAATATAAGTACTTTCAAAGTATCCCTACTTATTTTTATTATGAATTAGGTAGCAATATCTAAAATACTCCAGATTTTCGTTAAAAGATTGGTTTAACTATTTCGTCGAAGAACCCTAATCTTAAAGTCTGCTTGTAAAGTTTTAGACGGTATTAATTAATTTATTGTAGTTAAACACTTTAGCTAAGTGTATAATTACACCACAATGTCGACCAAAGACTGCACAATGTTCTCGACTATCACTATAGTACATCAATAAGTGCTATTAATAAGACAAAAAAATATTTTAGCTTTAGGGAAAGCTCGCCATTTTTTTGTGAACATAACCTCACAAACAACCGGCTTAATCAAGGATTATAGCACGAAAATATAACATTTTCCGGATTTTTATTATGTTTGATGAATTTCACTTATTCGTACCTTTCAAAACTTGAGAACCAACCCTAAATTATGTGTCAAGATAAAATCAATATAATTTTTCTGCTTCAATTTTCTTTAAAAATAAATAATAAATCTTGGGCGCATTAAAATTGAAGTGGAAAACATAGTATACACTTACCGTAAAATTACAAGGGCAGTAATTATTCACTTCACAAATGTAAAAGTCTTCAATGTTTAACTTTAGTAGACACTTGTTATTATTCGCCATTACGAAAGTAAAGTATACTCACCTGGAGACAACTAATGTAGGTAGGAATATTTAAACAACGTCGTCGTAACACCAAAAACTATACAGTTGAATAATGTATTAACAATGTCGTAAAATATGTATCTAACACCATTAAAGATGATTTTTACATCTTAAAGGTATTACTTAATATCCTTTACAGGTTCAATACGGTTTCAAGAGGCAAATCATTCCTATCTTACAACCCTTATAATTTCAGTTGCGGTATCCGAATCATACTTACCCCTTTTGGTGTTCATTAAGTCAACAATACAACTGAAAAACTGGTTAAATCAGTAGTTAACGCGTTTATAACGCTCTTGCACAGGCACGCTAATGTCTTTATATCACCGTTCTATAGGTATTATAAGGCTGTTACCTGTAAAATCGTGGGCCTCTTTCAAAGGTATATTTGTGTTACAGTATGTAGTAACTCTCCTATACAGGGATTTGTTAGCACTTATAGAGTGAACTAGAGGCAATAAACAGACCTTCTAAAGTTTATTTTAAAGTTAATGTGCTAGTTGGGCTGTTAGTTTGATTGATAGTGAAGTGCATCGATCCATGAACCGAGCCATACTTAAGGTGGTCAGGACTTTTCGACCCACATCACATCAGTCTACAGTCAGACAGAGCCTTCTCTCTGGATGGAGGAATACCACGCTTCATACACAGAAGGGAAAAAGGGAAATCGCTTGGCCTTCATCTCACCTGGTTTTTTCAAGTTATGATAAGGCCGAAGGTGAAAGCGCACTTCGCCCGGAATCCTCAACAATCTGAGGAACTGGCAATCTTACGTCTAAATACACCACAATTTTTAGAATTGTTAATATGGCGAATGAATTAGGTACGATGGTGGTTGTTAGCCAGGCGGACTTAAATAATGTCCTACCACCAAATAAACCAACCACAATATTGTACACCCTCTGGGGATCGCACCCGGGACTTCTGGATCTGACACCGGTGGACGAACCACTAGATCATAGAGACCCTTCGTTTTGTGAGTTTGGTGTAGTTTGTCTTATCATTCCTAAGAGTATATATGTTATTTTTAATGCTGTACCTTTTCCCAAGATATTTAAAATCTTCTTTCACTCTCTACCTAGGTTTGCTGGAACTCGTATTAGTTTTAAGGTCGCCTCTGACATACATTTTGATTTTAAGTTATCTTGTACTATTATTACTAGATGTGTGCAATAAAGTATAAACAGATGTTTATTTGATTCTGAAACGTCAGCAAATTGACAGTAAAAATTGTGATAATACCGGTGTTCGTATAATTTACCTAATTATTATGAACGCGACGTCGGCGGCGCCGAAGGAGAACCAACAAACGCAGGAGCAACAATGATGTTTCATCATTGGAATGCATTATATAAATGAACTATGAATGATAACAAGCCTCATAGCTCAGTTGGTAGTAACTCTGCCTTCTGCGCTGTAGGTTGTGGGTTCGATTCCCACGCAGGACAAACATTTGTGTGATGAATATAGATGTTTGTTCTGTGTTTGGATGTTGTATAGTATAGTTGTATATCTATCCGTAATCTAGTTCCCATATTACAAGCTTTGCTTAGTTTGGGGCTAGATGGCGCTGTGTGAAATTAACGTCCTGTAATATTTCTTTATTTAACTGACCACCCTAATCTAAACAAGTCGCGCGGCTGTATTTGTAATGTGAGCGATCTCCGCTGCAGTTGCGCGGCTGCCGCGCTGCTGTCGCGTCGCGTCGCTCGTCGATCTAATGTGAAGGCGCTCTAAATGCTCTAAATTACTATCTTTACTATACCAATAAATGACCTATGACTTATCAAAGTTTCTTCAAAGAAAAATCTGAGAGGTGCCTTTCATGTGTTGTGTAAGTATACGTACAGCAAAATATATATATAGATAAATAATTTTCTAATCTGGAGGAAAAAGAACTTACCATTTTCCAAGCTCTCAATCAAAGCCGCCTTGCTGTCCTCATTAATAAAGATCTTGACTCCGATCTTCAGATTCTTCCTCTCCTCCTCGGCCATTTTGTTCTGCACGTCATCCTGAGGCCTGGTGATCTTCGTGACTTCGGCCGGCGTGTTTTGGAGCACCACGTAGTCGGATGGCGCCGACGTTTGTGGGAAGTCCTCGTCATGGTGGTTGCCGTTGGTCAAAGGGGCGGGGATCCCGTTCTGGTGGTTCTGCGTGCCCCATTCTGTGAGAGTCAGCTTGATGCTCTCCGAGAGCTGGGGGGCAAATTCATTCTATTTTTTTTTATTGTGCGACAGGGAAACGCTTGGCCTTCATCTAACCTGGTAACAAGGTAAGACAAGGCCGAAGGTGGAGGCGCACTTCACACGGAATCCTCAACTAACTGAGGCACTGGCTATCTTACATTAATTAGTAGCTCTGTTCATATAGGCATAACTTGAATTTACGCAGCAGTAAATTCGATAAATCCGCATCAAAAAAAAATTACGATAGCAATAAAAAAAACAAATTAAAATTAACACAGGTATAACATACTAATAAATTTATCAGAAATAATAAATTACAGGTCTCAAATTACCTTTAAATGCCACAAAATAGTACAATACAACTGCTTACAATAATAAAAAATAAATAATCATCATCATTCAGCTTATAAAACGACTGCTGGATGTGCCATGTTTTAAGTTTACGTTTATAAGACTGCGTCGATGGTGGGTCAGTGATATTAGTTGGTAGGCGGTTGTATACCGCTGGCACCATCACGTGAACTAGGTCTCCACTTCTAGGGTACTCTTACAGGTGGTTGATGGCATAGATTGTGGCGTGGTACATCAACAGTGAAGGCTGGTCATTATTTTTAAGGCAACGAAATGCGGTCTTGCAGATATATCTTGCGAGACACGTCTATTGACCGCACTGCTCCCTTTTGTAGGCGGAACGCGCCCCCAAAGCTCTACCCCATATTGAAGGAGAGAGTGGACTGAAGCGGAGTAAACATTTTTTACCATCTCCTTCTTTAGTAGCGCCATAGAGCAGAGTACGCTCTTCCTATTTTTTAAGTGTGTCAATATGATGCTCCCATTTAAGTTAAATTAACATTATCCAGAACCCAGTACTGACATGGCCTACATCACATCCTCATCTTCAACTGCCACATGCAGTTGTGTCGTGTCTATACGCACGCCCCGCTAGGTTGAAATGCATGTCAGTTTCTGCGCTAACATTCTCGCTTGCTGACAGGGGTCTTGGACACAGGTGGCCTCTTTCCGTGAACCGGTGGGTTACAGAAAGACGCAGAGCCTTTCTCTGAGCGTGATCGGATACCAACGGTCGTGCTCAGGGAACGGGTCATATAAGGTAGGAAAAGGGATTCGGTGCACGGGGTGCCGGATCACAAGCAGCTGGTTTTCGACCCCCTCTAGGCTAGGCGCTGCGACAACGACGTAGCATCTGTTGACAGGGGCTCGTAACGGGCTGGTCATCTCCACCGTTGTTCGCCGCCTTTACGGATGTAATGCCATCGGCTGGGCGGTGAAAAGGGGGAGCTTGCGATCCTATTCTACTGGGCGTTAACAGCACAATACGCTTAGCCGGGATCGCCGTTTCCGCAGCGGGATGGCGCTGGGGCGGTTTTAATCAGCAGTCCTACGCCGCCATACACGTAAGGGGTTATTCGGTATCGATTGAGAGGCCTTTCGGATCCGTGGTCAGTTCGGGTAAGGGCTCTGGCTGACCTCATGCGGATCCCGAGAAGGGGGGACGGAACACAGTGGCATGTGCCGTCGTGAACTGCAAGCAGATGGGGCGGGGAAGTCCCAGGGAAGCGCTACAGGTGATATGCAGGCACTGGAAGAAGTTTCAACAAACATCCCAGAGCCCTCTTAAGCATCGACCGGGCACCGAGGGGGTTTTAGTGAGTAGTTGGAATCCCGACAACCTCACATAACCTCATTGCACCCTCAATGTGGTGAGGTATCTTGTAGGAGATTTCCCACTTGTAAAAATAAAGTTACTGTACTACTAAGTAGTATCTAGTAACTTCTTTTTTTATACCTAGAATACTTAGGTAATTATGCTAGGATTATGAATACGATTAGGTAATCATGGTAACATTATGCTGGTTTGATAGTTAAACATGTTGATTTTATGATTTTCATCCAATGACTTGTCATTTTTGATGCCAACATAATGATCTTCATGTTGTAGGTAATTAAAGGTATGAAATACCATAGACATATTGTCAAGTCATGTGTATTGGCAGTAAATGTATATGAATAAGCACTACATGACATCATTATTTTAAGGAATTTAATCAGGTACTGTATACAGGAAGGTATTTTAAACAACCTAGCATTGGAAAAATATAGTAACTGTCAAAGTTTTACTTTCTGATTCTAAAAGCAAAGTATCATGAGACAGTTATCAGAATTTAAACCAGAAATCATGTAGGCATTAAATTTTGCACTAAAACTAAAACACAGATTTTAGGAAATTTACAGATGGAATATTGATGGAATAGTAAAGCAACTGTAGTTCCTTTCAATGTCCGCTAACCAAATGTATGGAAATTAGCGCACTATACCAAAACTAAAATAGTTTCAGTTAGCTGTCAGAAACTCATTTTAACACACAGATAAAAATACATGGTACCTACCTACATGCAAGAGTATTTTTCTGTGGAAACACTCTTTTGCCTTTAGTATTTATGATTTTATTGGTCTTTGCCATTTTTTTTTCGCTTTCATCTCAACTAATTTTCAAGCTATGATAAGGCCGAAGGTGGAAGCGCACTTCACCCGGAATCCTCAACAAACTGAGGAACTGGCTATCTTACCTTTAAATGCTGGAACACAACATTTTTTAAGAACTGTTGTTATGGCGACATACTTATGTAAGGTGGTGGTAGCTAGCCAGGCAAACTTAAACAGTCCTACCAACCAAACCAAGTACAATATTGTACTCCACCTGGGGATTGAACCCGGTAAAACATAGGCTGCTTTTTATCCGGATAGGTACTATGCAGGGGAAGCAAATGATGTGCAAAAGCTTGATCCATATATCTAATAGGGTTTTATTCAATATAAGGTTTATACTTATTATTAATTAGGTAGGGATTTATTTATGTGAGTGTAGGGTACTTACTTATTACAAGGTACCCATTTATTTGTAGTAGTTACTCTCTACCACATTAATTATGTATGACCATTTGATTTAGGTAACTATGTATTTTTTTTGGAAAAGTAGGCAATATTCAATTTTAATAGCTGATGCTGATAGCCGTAAATTGTATTACAACTTACCAACATGCAAGAAATAACTCAAGTTAGAGCAGGTTCAAGTTCTACATTCTAGACCTGACACTTTTTGAGAAAGGCAAGAATTAAACATACAATCTATGAATATGTTACTAACCTCTTCTGTAACATTTTGTCCAGCTTTTTTCTTGATATCGATCAAATTGAGCACATTTCCAGTATTGATTGTCACTTTAGAGGCACTTTTTAGCATCTTGACCGACTAGTTATAACTTTCCAATTAAACTTTATGGCTGTCTAATCAAGTCGAGGTTACCGGCCTAGCAGCATACAAATTCACGGTTTGAATTATATACAGAGCGACTGGACGGCCTGGACGCTATATATCGTGTGGGAAAACTGAACTCACACAGAAACACATAGTCACGATATTGTATTCAATTTATCGCGAGGCACCGATCCTGACGTAGTAGTTAAGAGTTACCTACTTATTACGAATTATGACGAAATCGGAAGTGATAATATGACATTGTTATTTTTTAAGCGTTGTAATACAGCGGGGCCCACGGATAATTATGTCAGGTAATTTTTGGGATCGCTATGCTAGTGAACTAAAATTTTATTTTCTAAGAAATAAAACTGAAAAGAAACGAACAAGAAGAATTTGCCTTGCCAGCTGAGATGACTTATTATATTGTTATTTTATTTGATTTGATTGAGCTGCAAAGAGAATATAATACTACATAAGAAGAGACGGGAGCCGTAGTCCTTCTCGCTATGAGTATTACTCTTCCATGGACTCCTACATAAAAAAAATTTTACTTCAACGTCAATACTCAGCTATCTTATAAGTTGAATTACCTTTAGGCCTTTTGTAACGGTCCTTAGGTAATACAACTGATTCCTTTCTACATATTTAGTGTCACTGTACATTATATTTAATAACTGCCATATTTTATATATTTTATAACTTGACGTAAGTTGACATGGCATGACATCGGAAGTGATGACAATAAACTACAACATAATGAAAATTATATACTTACAGGAGTACCCACATTTAATAAAAAAAACGGTCCCTCCGTAGGCCACGACACGTTGCCTCAAATAAATCAAAACTCGAAATAAAATCTAATACTAATTACAATTTATTCACTGGATTCAATTCATTTTTTAATGCCAGGTTTTCTTATATACTAGACCTTTTGAGTCAGAAGAGTCAAAAATGTTCTAGGTGTAATCCCAATCTTTTTGATCATCATGCCTGGATAGCTTTTGATTTACAACATTTTTGAATTTATAATTTGACAAGCTGTGCTACATCACTTTGTAATTCATTATAAAAGCGTACAGTTTGCCATAAAAACGATTTATTAACTTTATGGAGCCTAGTTGTGGGAACAAATGTTTGATGTGGAAAGCTGAATTCCTAATAGTTCTTTAGTTCATTAGTTCGTTGGATGGTTTCAAGTTAATTAAATTCAGGGAACGATTGATACTACTGAACTGGATACCGTGCCGCCTCTACCACAAACAGAACGGAACGGACACAAACGGAACTAGGTAGAGGCCCTACTCTAATTCACTGAAGTACGAAATTTCGGGTTACGTTGCGTGCCATTGGTACTCTAATCAAACGAAGCCCGAAATTTCGGTGCGAAGTTCGCAATTTGACAGCTTGAGCGTTGCGTACCACGAAATTTACAACCAAACTTTTGGATTTGACAGACTTTGTTTCGTGAGTTTTTGTCAATTCGCACGATAACATAAGCTGCCTTTTCATTTTCACAAGCTTTTTTTTTAACTTGTCAGGTCAGTTCTTCATATTAATTTCAAATAATAGAACGTTCTATGATAAACTAATTAAAGTAAGTGGTACAATACGTGAAGTTCACACATAACCTTTTAGAAAGTTTGATAGTTTATTACTTTCATGATAGCTATGTAACTTGTGTTACTACTTATACATTATGTTTAGCAGAAAATGGCAAGATTAGTTGCACTAGGTATTTGAAACTGAGAGAGAAGAGCGTCTAGAAAGAAGGAGACGCCGTTTTCTCAATCCTTTGTGAAACCAAAGTTAATTTGACTAAACGTTTGTTGTTTTCTATCATGAAATAATATAGGTACGTAATATCATAAATACAAGTCCAAGTCCCAAAACAAATAAACGCATGTGTCACTGCTTCATACAAAAAAACGATGTATGAAACAAGGCAGAATTTTAGAGGCGAATATTGTTATCTCACTCACTTTCTAGCTAGCCCCGTTTTTTAGAAAGGAGTCCCGTCTTTTCTTAAGTAGTACTGTATTTTTTTTTTGACAATGACACTGACAGCTTTGAGTAGCAATTCATGTTTTTTGTTACATTACCTGTGGTTTTATTCGGTATTGTTCACGACAGTTGTCTCTGGATCACCGTACCGGCAGATACGGATCCGATAGTACACATTCCGTTTTGCGGTCGTACTTCGTTCGGTGCCGCAATTGGGGATGTCAAAGTCAAAGTCAAATATTTTTATTCATTAAGATTTTTAGGATCATTTTGAAACGTCAAATCTACCGCCTGTTCGGAATCGCGACCAGCACACAAGGAGAAAGGCAAGAACCTCGGGCTGATTAATTTTTTTGAAAATCCATTTAACATTTAGGTACATTGTTTAGAATAATTTAATAACATTACAAGTGTTACCTACATCATAAAACTAAAAACTTAATATTATCTTAAAACATTGATTACTACATAACTATCTAATGGGCAGTTTCTTGACATTGAAAAACACCATTTAACTGTCAACTGGTATAGCAACATCGGGCCACGCGTTCTTATCGTCGATATAGTCACTTATTTTGTAGTAGGCTCTTTTAATTAAATTATTCTTTATATACAATTTGAATTTACGAGCAGAGAGTTTGGTGGCGCTTTGAGGAAGCTTATTATAGAATCGTACACAGTTTCCTAAGAATGAATTATTTACTTTTCCTAAGCGATACCTAGGTATGTCAAGTTTATTTTTATTTCTAGTATTAACACTGTGTACATCACTTCTTTTAACAAACTCATCAATGTTCCTGTGTGCGTGCATTAGGTTTTCATAAATATATTGGGAGCTGACTGTCATAATACCAATCTCTTTAAAACGTTCCCTGAGAGAGTCACGAGTTTTCAATTTATAAATTGCCCGTACAGCTCTCTTTTGCAGGATAAAAATGCTTTCAATATCTGCTGCATTTCCCCATAAAAATATGCCATAGGACATAACGCTGTGAAAGTAACTAAAATAAACTAACCTCGCCGTGGTTTCATCAGTAAGATGCCTTATGGTACGTACTGCGTAAGCTGCCGAGCTTAGCCGGCTAGCTAATGTATTAATATGAATACCCCATTGCAACTTTGCATCGATATTTAAACCCAAGAAAGTAGTTGCTTCCATAAAGTTAAGTATTTCCCCATTTAAGATAATGTTAGCATTGCTGACTTGAACGTTAGGCAAGGTGAATCTAATGCATTTCGTTTTTTTCTCATTTAATAAGAGGTTATTTACCGTAAACCAATCAAGAACTCTAGCTAGAGAAGCATTTACACAATCATAATTATCTTTAGCTCTATCAACTCTAAATATTAATGAAGTATCGTCTGCAAACAATACAATATCACATAAATCCCCTACACAGGAAGGCAGATCATTGACATAGACTAGAAACAAGAAAGGCCCCAAGATTGACCCTTGTGGTACACCGATGTTAGTGGATGTTCCCGAAGATTTGCTACCGTTAATGTCTACTTTTTGAATGCGATTCGATAGGTAGCTACGCATGAGGCTTATTGCCTATAATATGAATATGATGTAAAGAATAAGAGTAGGCCCTCTGAACCGAAACTGGCCATTCATTTTAAAATTTTCAAATTACCTAGCTTATTGTTTTCTAATGCCCATTAAAATTTTTACGTACTTATCTGGTATTTTTTTTTCATAAAAACATTATAGTATGCTATTATGAGTTATTATAGATATTATGGATAGGCTATTGATAGGCTCATTTGGTAGTAACTCTGCCATCTGCGTTGCAGGTTGTGGGTTCAATTCCCACCCTGTTGTATCATTATACTACGTATGTATTCACAAAAAAAAGCAAATAAGTATCCGTAATCTAGTTCGCATATGAGTAATCAATGACCTGTAAAATAAAAAAATATAGTGCAGATAAAGTCTTTCGATACATGACAAAGTCAATGGGTAACTCAAAACACATTCCCGATTCCCGCAAACAAATCCATTTTTTTTTAATATTAGGTAGTATGCATTTACAATACCACTTCCCTGTTTTATGTAAAGACTGAACTAAAATAGTGTTCTGAACGATGAACTAACTCTGAACTAAAATAGTCTTCTGAACGATGAACTACTAGAACTATGAGAACTAGTTGTCGGAATTAGTACACTAGTACAATCGTACTAGTTCAGAGCGATCTTCTAACTGACCGAGCAAGAACAAGCCTAGTCGGCTAGTCCGGTCAATAGGCTAGGCCCAAAACAGCTAGACCTTGAGGTGACCATAGAGCATTATTGTTTCATGCAAGCCCAATACTTTGTTGTTTTTTTTATACCTTTACGAATACTAACAAAACAACAAATGTCCGTACATTATTGGTTTAAAAATACATTGGCACCTACTGATATGTCTTCAGAATAAAAATAACAAACTGATTTTGTTGAATTGAATTAGTCACAAATGTCTTCGAAACAGTCTCGACGCATTATTTCACTTTGATGTACCACTACTAGGATATTAGTGTTCTGTGACCACTCTACACCACTGAGCATCTATTTAGCTACGTACGTACATACATTACATAAAATAAACGTCGAGCGTGCGTCTTGCTCACTGCTCTGCTCACAGAACCAAGCAAGCTAGCTTGTTCGTTGTTGCTGTTGTTAGTCGACTACCGGAATCGGACTACGTCTAGCTGCCTACTGCCTACTGTTTCACAAATAGAAAATTGTAACAATGGGTGTCGATATTTTAGGCTTTGCTTACGCCGCTACCGTGGCTGCCGGTGGAATTATGGGATACGCCAAAGCAGGTAAATCTGAGCCTTACCTAGTAATCTTTAATAAAATAGACGTCCATTCCGGTGTTGAAAAACAATATTTGTGATTACAAGTTCGCTCTCCCCTGCCCCTGATGTAGGACCTGAGTTTTAGTGCTAAGTATATAGGTACTTACCTAACCTACCCCAACATTATTACTCATGGAATATAAAAACTAATGATAGCTTAACCTAAGAAACTTCACAAACTAACCTTAGTTGTATTCAACAATATAATATTTGTAACCGTCACGGAACCCGATTGCCTCCCTTGTTATTTTTTGAATTAGTTAAATTTATCATATTGTTCCATAAGTTCTAAGTTTATTACTTACTATCTATTTAGTACCATTTAAATATTGCTTAAAACTAGTGATACACATATAATGAACAAAGTAGGTAGGTACTAAACAAAATATACCGGAATGAACATTTTGGAACTAAGTAAAATATAAAATTGATATGTGATCTACAATATAAACAAGAGAAATAGAATACATTTTAAGGAAACTAAGAGTAGGTAGTAGTTCACTACGATCAAAGATCTTTTTTTTTTCGTGTAATGGGAAAGCGCTTGGCCTTCATCTGATGTGTGTTAAGTATTTAGAGTAGGTACATTACAACTAATAATAAAAAACCCCATTCCTAATATTTCAGGATCTATACCTTCACTGGGAGCTGGATTAATCTTTGGATCAATCCTAGGTAAGTTAATTCTTTTCTACATTATGTTCCTAATATTATTCAACCTAATTTAAATGTGACGAATTGTGATTTGATGAACTAAAATGTTCTGGCAGCTCACACCTACCTATATCTTTTGTTATTTTTCAGGTGTGGGAGCATACCAGCTTACACAGAACCCTTCAAATTATGGTCTGATGTTGGGAACTACTACTGCATTGGGAGGTCTTATGGGATATAGGTAGGGAGTAGTAATATATTGACATACCAATTATATATTTTATCATGTTATAGCCATGTAGTTATCCAACTTGGAGGCAAGGAAAGATGTGGTCTTTAGTAGATCATACTAACTAAACAGAATTCTATTGACAGAAATTACCATAGACTGTTAAACTCGGCATCATCTAAAAGGGTTGCCATAATCTCCATCCCAGGCGTCTGCTGATTGACTGATGATTGTAGTGTCAAAATATGCAACAGTAAATGCTGCTAACAAGGCCCAGACAAACAAAATCCACAGTGAAAGAAACTTCTTTATTGTTCACAACCACCATTACCAAAAGGCATGTGTTAAAATGATTGTTATTTGTATAAAAACAGCAAGCAAAAAATGTGAGGCCATCTTTTTTAATGATTGATCCTCCTTATCTCAGACAAAAAACAAACCAAACAATCACTTGTTTTATCTGTTTTGATTACGTAAATAAGTGGTAATAGGTAAATTGAGTCTCATTTTACCCATTGGAAGTCAAAAAGCAAAGTATTTCTGGGTGCAAAAATAAAAAATAAACCTAACAACCTACTATCATACTTTGCCATAAGATCCCTATCAAGAGGCTTTGCATAATTTAAAGACCAATAAATAAAGAAAAGGATCAAATTGAGATATAGTTTATTTAAAAAAGTGCACATTTACAATAGATCAATTCTTGAGTATCAAATAACATTGTCCTTTATCAAAAAGCAACACTAGAGAAACAATGGTCAGCCTTACCTCTGAAAGCAATCGCTTTCTTGCCTCTTTAATGCAGGTAAAGCCAAGAGTAAGAACTATTATCATTTTTTAAGATTTTAAGTTGTATTTTGCAATAAGCATGTCTTACCTTTAAATAGATTTACAAATAGAAACCCTGCTGAAGACTTAATCGAATCGCCATACGAAAACCTACTGTAGAATCACTATCCTATATATCCTACTATATGGCTATATTCAGAAAAGCACCTGAGACTAGCCTATAACATAAAATGTTTATTTCAGGGCTTACAACAGCGGGAAGTTCATGCCGGCTGGTTTGATATTTGTACTCTCCGCTGGGATGTTTGCAAGATTACTTGTAACCAATGTCATTGCAAGCCCTTCGCCGATGAAGGGCAGCTAAGTATGATAACTACTGGTTTTAAAAATAGTCAGGTTTGTTATATAATTTATCTGTGACTGCATTTTTAACCTACTACCCAAAAAGAAAGTCTCAATTCTGACCTTATTGATATTTTTGTTACCGAAGTTTTATGCTTCATTCTTCTGACTACTGCAAAATTTGTTACTTTTGTAGGAAGTATGTAATATTTTTTGTTCATGTAACAAATACTACTTGTATGATGTATGAATATTTGTCATGATGACTATGTTTCTAATGTGTATTAAAAGCATACTGTCAGCATCTGTATAAATAATGTGATTTTAAAGATATATATCATCTATATATGTTGCTTGGTCATGCAAAACTCAAAAGTATAAAGTTATTATATTGTAAAAAGTATATTGGGAAACCAAAAGCAAGAACATTTGATTTTTGGGCCCACATATTGCAATCTTAAGTAGATAAGTGTTTATCACAATAGTAGATACACCTATACCTACCCAGTTTTCCTATCTGTATAGGTAGCTGTGTTATTTCATTGTTTGATTATGTAGCCATTCAATTATTATGAGTATAGATGGTATTTTCATAATACACCTTTGTGCAATATGTACCTATTGAAAATATCTGAGTAAGTAGGTAGTTAGGAGATATGTACTTAATATGATCCTGGTAAGCTACCTATACTATACCTACCTATGTGTGTACCTACCTAAGAATAACTTAATAAAGTAGGTAACAAAGATGTACCTAATTGTACCTAAACTACTGTTGGTGTCAAAGTTTCATTATTAATTTTCGGATTAAAACCTGTCAAATCGCATTATTTCCGTGCAGATTTCTTACCATTTTTGACAACCTAGATTTGTGCCAGTAGTTGATCAGGCAATAATCAAATATATCGAATACAACTTATTCAACTTAAAACCACCTATTCACATAGATTCAATTCCTTATCTAACATTTAGGTAGGTATGTTAAGTACCTACCTACCTTTCTACTTACGATATGATAACCTACAGTTGGGTGCACATCTTGGTCTCTTTTATTTTATTAATTTCTTAGGCAAGGTGATGAATAGGGATTATTTAAAGAGAAAAGTTCCATAGTCCATACCTATTCCAAACAAATAAATGATTGATTGATTGTTAATAACCACCTTGTTTTTTATATTGAGTCGTGGGATTATGGGATTTTTTGGAATAAGTCTTCTAATATGCTAAAGTAAATTATATAGGTAACCTAATAATTATTATTTGTTGTATTAATGATAAATTTATGTCTTGTTATACATATTAGTTTAGGAAATGGACTGGTGTTTTTTGTTTGCAAGAATAAAAAGGTGTTGGGTACTCTATTGTTTTTTTATCTAGGGCCTGCATACTTGAATTAAAAAGTCATTAGATGACATTTTGGCTTAGAACAAAATAAATGAAGTCCAGTATAAATTAAACTAATCATTTTTTTTAAATCTCTTTATTCAATAAAAAGTACAATTAAACTATCTATGTACAAAGGAATCAGTCAGATTACCTATAGATTACCAAGGTACCTATAGTAAGCTTTGTATAGGAGGTACTTTTCTCAAATAATGCGCGTAAAATAAAACGAGATAGGAAGTACCTAGGCAGAACTTTTTATTAGAGAATATAATTACCTAGGTAGGTAGGTACTTAATTTTCAAAATCAATGACTAACAACAATATTTCTTTCCCACGTTACCTTAAGTGTTCATTTGTCTATTTTTTCAAAATACAGCTTTCTATTTGCAAGCCAGTTCGAAATTTAAATAAATCCTTTGACAAGTTACTTAAAATAGAATATAGTTCGGAGTATAAGATCATTCCATTTTTAAATTACACTACATATATTTAACCGCCTCTGTGGTCTAGTGGTTCAGTCCACCGATTTCAGATCCAGAGGTACCGGGTTCAATCCCCATGGGGAGTACAATGTATTGTGCTTGGTTTGGATATTTAAATCCGCCTGGATAGCTACCACCATCTTACCTAATTCTGTCGCCATAAAAACAATTTTAAAAATTGTTGTGTTCCGGCCTTTAGAGGTAAGATAGCCAGTTCCTCAGTTTGTTGAGGATTCCGGGTGAAGTGCGCCTCCACCTTCGGCCTTATCGCTACTTGTAACCAGGTGAGATGAAGGCCACTTCCCCGTCGTACAATAAAAAAAATAAAAAATTGAGTTAGTAGAGACCAAGGTGAGTGAATTTACCATCAGTTAGGTACATTTGTGGATTACTTTCAATTAATTTATTCGGAAACAATATAGGTACATACATTGTGTTTTAATATTAGGTACATTATCTTTCACCTAAAATTACTACAATTTAAAACAATAACATGATATCAAATTGACATAAGTATAAATATAGAGATACAGTACCTATACCTACTATCAACTACTTAGTTCATTAAGCAGTTACCTTAAATTCGTCCACGGTATAGAAACATTCTTCCAACAAGATTTTTTTTTGTATATTTTTGAATGTAGGTACCTAGACTGTCAGTGGTTTTCATTTCAACAGGCAAAATATTGTAAATTTTAACTGCTTGAAATCGACAACCATGCTTCACAACATCTAACCTGGGACCTTAGCGATCTTTGCTTGGAAGAGTCAAAATGTTTAGCGTCTTATATGATTGCCAGGGCGGAATCCGCGCCGTGGTGCGAATTGCTCGTTTTTTGATTACAAATGCTCTTTTCATATATCATGTATATGTCAGCGTTAGATTGTAAGCACCGTCCGTTTGTAATATGCCTCGGCATATTGTACACATGTCAGCATAAGATTATAAGCACCGACCGTTTGTAATATGCCTCGGCATATTGTAAATGGTCGGAAAAATGGTGATCGATGATAAACCCGTCGGGACATAACCTCTCCATCCCGACAGAAGTCGTCCTATGTTTTCACTTAACTCTAATTTCTAATGGAACTAGATCAAGAATGGGGGCACCGCAGGATAACCACTAGGCTTGCGTTACAGGATACGATTGTACATTCCTGTAAGGCCATTTGCTCACCTCACCCTCTTGAGGAGAGAGTGAGGCAGGTCTGTATAGACACACTGTGTCTACACGGACTAAAGTTGTAAATTTTAGTTGATGTTGGCAATTTGCTGACCGTTTGCAATATGGTGAGGCATAATACAAACGAACGGTGCTTACAATCTGACGGTGACAGAGGCATATTACAAACCGCCGATTTTTACAATCTCAGGGTGACATATATATGTAACTACCTATATCCCCAGAATTTGATGCTATACCGTAATTTAGATTCAACTGAAGCGTAGTATACAGTTTTTAGATGTAGGTACAATATCTACCTGATCTCTCAGGCTTCTTATGGTATAACAAGCTGAACTTACTGAGTTCTCTATGGATTCTGGTTTCCAGTTTACGAACTGATCTATATGGACTCCTAGAAATTTAATACTGTCTGTGAATTTTATTTTAACTCCATTACTTATCATGTCAAAACTTTCATGCTTACGGGCAGTCGTTTTAAATAATACGGCATTATTTTTATAAATATTTAATTTAAGATTATTCACTTGAAACCATTGGTTGAACGCCGCAAGTGCATTGTTTACTGTAGATTTAAGTTCTTGCAAACTACATGTTAATATAGTATGTATGTATATAAAATCAATAATTAATTTAATGTTAGGTATAGTAGGTATTAGAAATAAAATGAATATGGTCATTTATAAAAATTATGAAGAAAATAGGTCCTAACACCACTCCCTGTGGAACTCCCCGCGTTATATTGGTTAATTTGGATTTGGTCTCAGCCATCTGACCTTTTACAATATTATGAAGTTCTACAAATTGTTTTCTGTTGCCAAAATATGATTTAAAAATGCTCAAGACATTACCCCTCATTCCATACTACCTATTATAATTTAGCGAGTAATATATCATGGTCAATTGAATCGAATGCAGTATAATCCAGTAAGTCCAGAAATTTGCCTGCAACTTTCATTTTTTATTTAAGTCACCTAAATCACTATCAATATCACTATTTCATTTATTAGTAATTCAAACGCATCGTCAGTACCTATGTTCATCTGATAGCCGAATTGCCGTTTATTTAAAACCTTGTTTAACTTAGATGTGCTAGTATCCTATCTTTCAGCAGCTTTTTATAATTTTTTGATACAATAGGAAGCAACGAAATAGGCCTATATTTCTTAGATCGTTCTTAACATCTTTCTTAAAGATAGGAATTACTCTACCAATTTTTTACTACCTAGTTAGTCTTACAATGTTCTGGACACTTACCCAAGAAGGTAGTTTAAATGAAACCAATTTGAATATTCACTTTTCTATATTTTTCTCTCTTAGAATACAGATCGTTTAAGGAAATATAATCAGATTGTATTTAAACATAAATAATTTGATTATAATAAATAATCTAGGTATATAAAAGGCAAGTGATGTCTCAATTACAATATCACTATTTCCACATACAATCTTCATAGACGGAAGAAAAATATTTTTGACAAATTTTAAAGTCTATTGGTAACTTTAGTTCTATGTCACATAAATAAGTTAAGAGTTATAAAACAGGCATAAATTATAAAAAAGTCAAATTTTAATAAAACAAAAACATAAATTTAAAATAAGATCTAAATTGAAGATTACGTCTACTTTGATCAGAGTGGTGCGAGCCAGTCGCCCTGTCACTTGCAAGGAAAAAAACTATAAAACCTATCTTACTTTTAATAACTGTATAAAAGGCACATCTTGGCAGTTTCTTTAATGTAACCTTACAAAGATATTTTTACAACAATTTTATATATAGGAGTATTCTGCATATGCGATAAGGATACTACTATCCCGCATTGATAGTCAGATCTACATTATTCTAACTGTACTTAAAGTCATAAGAAACACAATCACATTTTTATCACCCACTTATTAGCGTCTGACACTGTCTTCAGACACTTCACTATACACAAACGCGCATACCCATTTACCCGTTAAATCATTGAATAAAAACAAGCAAAGGGACATTCTGCTTGATTTTATTTCATATATAATCACAATGGAATATCTCGCTATTTTATTCTCATTTTTATACTCAGCTTGATTTCTGATTGTTATACTTATCAACGATTCGCGTTATTCAACTTGAGTATAAATGAGGTTCGTTGCTTTTGTAGGGCTATGCGCGTAAACACAATCGTAGTTCTTGGCTGGTGTTGGACCGCACAAGCGCCTTGAACGAAATATTCGTTCTTTGGATCGCGTTGTGGTGAAACCAGCGAGGCAGTCTTCAAGTATTGATCCGCTCTATACGTTAGTGGCGGCTGCTGGAAAAATAAAAATATTAGTACCTCCCAATGGTCTAAGTATTGAAAAATGATAATTTACAAACGTTTGAAAGATTATTGAATAAATACTTAAATAAGTATACATTTCTTTGAAATGTATACTTTAGGTACTATATAAAAAGGACAAACAAAGTTTTTATATAGGTATAGCAAGATTGAAGTAGAAAGTGAATGTTCATAAGTTCATGAAGAAAGTTTGTCGATGAACGCACTGAAAGAAAAGTAATGCTAACGAATTCACAACATTGATTAATAACAAACATTTGAAGAAAGTTATTTACAATCCACAATCATGCGTAATTGAAATCTGTAAAATTATCGATGAGGGTAGGTGTTCATTTTTTAAAAATAGCAATGATAATGCTGAAAATTTAAGGAAGGTATGTTTGTTGGTATTTATGTACACACAAAATGCTTTGGTATTCTAGTGAGTGGGTAATGACGTGTGATCTGAAAATAATGTATGAAGTCCAACAGAAATGGCAAGTCCATGAATATGACGATAGAGTGAGTCCATTGCTCTCATGCCTCCTTACCAATAATCATCAATGGCACATCAATGCTGTATAATCTCCCCTGTTGTCAAATTCCTTTGGTAAGAGAACACTAGTCTCGCCGGTTCTATTTGTACTTGCTGTGAGTTGGCATCTGGCCTTATGGAATTATCGTACGACTTTGGTTGGGAGTAATAAGTCCCTATCTTGAATACAGACTTCACACCCTTGTCTTGATAAGGGCTTTTTGTCGTTCGAGGGAGATAGGTGTCGAATACATCTTTATTGTAGTATCCCTTCTTGGGTTCCTCGGATTTGTCTTGGTAACTTTTTTCTGCCGGTTTCGGAGGCGTGGTAAAGTCTTTGAAGTCATATGGGTTCTTTGTTGACGTGATGGAGTATTTGTTTATTGAAGGTGGATATGTGGTAGTTGTAGGTTTGACAGTAGTAGTGGTTTTCTCCGTGAAGAAATCAAATGGTTTTCTTGTTGTGAATTGGTAAAATTTGAAAACGCTCTCCGTTGTAGACGGGCTGGAAGGCTTTGGACTTTCTGTGCTTTTAAAGGTGTAATAGTTTTGTTGCGCTGGTGTGCTAGCTACGTATGGCTGTGTAGTCGCTTCATAACTGTGTACGTGTTAAAAAACGTTGTATTAGTATTTGTCTCTGATTTGTTCACACACTGGCGAGAATAAGATAAGAGTTCGTCTCATTCTTGCTGCCAATTATGTTATCTAGAATGTGTGTTCAATGCCGTTTGATAGAAGATCTGAGTAACAATGAATATTTGAGATTGTTATATAATATTCTAACGGAAACCTTTTTTTATCAAATGTTTCAAATTGAAATTACAAGTATTCTCATCCTTATACTTGAGTATAATAATGAGAATTGTAAGAACTCATTCACGTAATATAGGTTTGTGTAGGTACTGCATTGTATTGTAGGTAATAAATGGATCGGTATTTTGTTGTAACTGAATTAAAAAAGCCTTAATATAAAATGTGTATGTCACCTGGTAATATTCTGGAAGAACGGACTCGTTTCCGGACGCACGTAGCTCGGCGTGTGTTGCGAATAGTCCGGAATTATATTCTCGTGCTCCGTTATACACCTTCCATTTATGCAATACTGAAACAAGATCGAGTAGGCACTACTTGTATTTCCGCTGTTACGACTTTTTTGTTTTATTATTGTATGTCGGGGAAGAGCTTGGCCTTCATCTCACCTGAGTTAAGATAAGGCCGAAGGTGGAGGCGCACTTCACCCAGAATCCTCAACAAACTGAGGAACTGGCTATCATACCTCTAAATGCCGGGACTCAACAATTTTGGAATTGTTATTATGGCGACAGAATTGGGTAAGATAGTGGTAGCTAGCCAGGCGGACTTAAACAAAGTCCTACCACCAACAAAACCAAGCACAATATATTGTACTCCCCTGGGGATCGAACCCGGCACCTCTGGACTCCACTGTCTTCAAGAGAGTAAGCACCTGGGTAGGCTCGGTTCATCGTAGCGCATAGGACAAGAAAACGAATCTAGTAGGCAGTACCTAGATATAACACTGAAACAAACTATTTTGCTTTTATTTTTCTAGCGATAGATAAGTATTATTTTGAAAATATTGCTATTGTACACCATGCCTAGTTTGGTTAGGCATGCATGTTTTGATATTATTAACACGTTGACTGCGTGTGCCCGTCACTGCACCACGTAGGCACCTGAGCGAGGCAGTCTCCGAGTGGAGTATTACCTGTCCATCTCCACAAGGCGAGCCCTCGGCCGCCGGTCGATACGCAACGCAGTACCCACTCGCCGCGTCGAAGCAAAACAGCTGAGCGCAAACTCGCTCGTCTTTGAAACATGCGCTGGAAGTTACAGAAACAGTACACATAAAGGCCAAGCGCTTCCCATCGTAAAATATATATAATTAAATAAAATGTTTTTGCGGCGGTCACCCGTTCGTAATTTAGACAACGAGATGGGCAGCAACATCTACGTACAAGATTGACCAACATTTTGAAAAGCTTTGTGTATCAATAAAATTATATAATAGAATACCAATTGATATTAGGAATAAACCGGACAACGGAGTTTTTACACTTTGTTAACAGATTTAGTAAATAAAAGTTGTTATAAAATTGACGAAGCTTTTGCTGATAAATATTTATTCTGTGAAAAATTTAAATGTTGCCACCATAATTTGTTTAGGTATTTTTAGACCGTATACTTTTTTTATTGCTGATCCTTTTTTTATTACCATTGTGTATTATTGTATTTTTGACATATCTAAGTGCATGTATTATGTTTAAAGATTAATAAATGACTTTGACTTTGATTACCAGCAAGTGAGATTTTTAAAGATGTTGTGTGGCAGATACATGACCTCAAATGCAGGAAATGACTCCCAAAATGTCCAATCTTTGCAGCACATTCTGGCTGTACTTATAATTATGTACCTAGATACTGACTGATCCCACTGAACTGTAAGATTAGGTATTAGGTAAAGCTTACCTAGTGCCTCTGTCTTTCCGGCACTGCGCATCGAGTGTGAGGAGACGACCGGGCAGCACCCGTGGTAATGAGTCGTCTTCATGAGGCGAGTTGTACAGGCAGGTTGCTGTGTCTCCGCTGAAATGGACACAGAAAATATTTATTTATTTATTTAAAATGTCAGCAGGCGTCAACAATGATCCACACCGACCTTGATTCAAGATAGAATGTTGTATTCTACTTCAAGAGTTTGCACCGAGCGGACGTGTCTGTTCAATTTAGTGGGAATAGTTTGAAGTTACTGGGCAAAATGACAATAATTCAAAATAAATGGACAGTTTTTTATAGTACTACGTGGATGTGCTTGGCCTTCATCTCACCTGATTTTCCAAGTTATGATAAGGCCGAAGGTGAAAGCGCACTTCACACGGAATTCTCAATGAACTGTGTCCTACCACCAACCAAACCAAGCACAATATTGTACTCCCCATGGGGAACCCGGGACCTCTGGATCTGACACCGGTAGGCGAACCACTAGACCACAGAGGCCGTTACTATTGCTACTAGTGGAGTAGGGTTACTATGTCGGTACCCAGAGAATACCTCCCCAGCTCTCCACTAAGTCTTATGGACCATCCTCTTACGATAACTCACTTTAAGAAGTGGTGGAAGCTCTGCACCGAGCATGGCGACCAGCGGAACCCCTTTTCCGTGTGCCGGAGATCGGACATGATGAAACCGTCTTCCCAGCGACACTTCTCCGCGCCTGGCCCGCCGAGGTACGATGGAGGGGGGCTGCCGTCATGCACTGCGCCCAGCCTGAAACCACATAGAGAAATATCTAGCTAGATGACTTGGTAGATGTAGCAACACAATAGTAATCTGGGTAGTTATTTCGAAGCTACCCCGCTAAAACCCTCCAATTTAAGGAGAAGGTAACCTCGCTACGATGATAGGAAGGAATTAAATAAATACAAAGTAAATGTAGATATTTAGTATTCATTTACATACCTATACGAAAAAGTCTAGAAAAAAAAAAAACTTTCTACGTTTTATACTAAAGTGGGTAAGTATCTATTCTGATCTTTATACTCACATGTTCACATAGATAAAATAATATACTCTATTTATATTATAAAAAAAACACTTACAAATGTCCAACTTCGTGAGCAGCAACGATGATTCCAGAAAAGCCACCGGTATCTTCAATGATGGCGACACTGTTGACTTTCTCGAGTCGCTTGTTCACCACGCACGCACCACCGACGTAAGCGAACCCTGGTGCATGAGATTGTGTTACCATTTGAAAATTACGTGCCTACACCAGTCGGAGAAGTGTTTCGAGCGAATAGTTAAACTGAAATTATTCCAGTTTAAAAGACTGAGGACCTTTTTGAATTTGAATTAGGTAGGTACACAAATAGATAGGTACCCAGGTACTTATAAAGCAATGCTAGGAAAGGAAATACCTAGGTACTGTACAGTTTGCTCGCAACCTAGTTTACACGAAGGTTGGTGATGTAGGTACTGCAGTAGACCTCTACCAATAGGTTATTAGTGGTAGGCTATCTACTCCAGGTAGGTACATAACCTACATACTTTTGATTGTAGAGGTTACGGCATTGATTCTTGCAGTAGAATGGGAATTAATGTATTTTTTGGTAGGTAAGATAGATACTTCATAGTTTCTGGTACACAAGGGATATAGGAAGGATAATGTAGATGTGTCAGAAATAAGAAATGTAAGTTAGAAGTTTTCTTTCTACAGAAATCAGTTGAGACAGGTAAGTAAACAAGACGTATTATTATGCTTAACTTAAGTAGGTGGTTACATATAGGTACTTACTTAAATAGCGCATAGGTAGCAGCGCGATGATTACGTAGATAAGTTTATAATTATGTAGGTAGATACTTACAACAGCCGATGAACATGGATATAGGTAGGTAGGTATGGTATGTTAGTAAGTAATTTAAATTTTACAATAATCCCAGGCAGGCATGCAAAATAAATTGTTAGAACAGCGAGCAGGTTTTGTAAGCACTTATAAAATAACCAGTTCTGAGTTCGTAAACAAACAAACATGCATTATAAAACAAAGCACTCATACTGTTAACTAATTATTTTAAGATTACATATTATGTGGTATAAATCTACTTCAGCTTTATTTGTCCTGTAAGAATTTAAAAACTTTCGCCAAAATTTAAATTTTGCCGCTAATATTGCTGCAATCTGATTGGTCAGAATGTCTCTTTAAATACGTTTCGTTACTTTTGCTGGATACACTCCGCAAATGGATGTGTTGCGAAATTGTACCCCATTTTGATATTAAAAAACGAATCAAATATATTTTTTGAACAATAAACAATACATATTCTTCAACGTTTTTTAAATTATTTTTTTATGTTCACTGATGTTGAAGAAATTGTTAGATTGGTACTTAAGTAGATAGATACTAATACTATGAAATAAATAAGTTAGGTAGGTAGGTATAAAGTATTCATGCATTAATTGCGTAATTTATATCGAGACTATATGCTAATTGCTCACGTGATTTGTAAGCCATACAAAACGATGATTGCAAATGTCTAGAAACAAATAAAACATGACAGGCATTCAATGGAACATGAATGAAGTTATGATACTTAGATTAGATAAAAGGATTACAAATATACATGTGACTAAACTACATATTGGAATACCTATCAATAGGAATGCACAATACAACATTAATAGGTTGGTAAATTGATCTAGAAGAAATGACGAAAAGACAGATATTATTCACAGGTGCCAATTTTATGATATTCTGGAATCGGATGTGGATATCGTGGAATATGGTCCCAAAGTGAAAAGGGGTGTCGGGACATGATGAAAAAAAGTAAAGGCGTGCTCTTGTAAAATATATTTGTAACACGCCTACCTGCTGTCCCTCTATTGCACGCATCGTTCGCAAACTGTCTTCTGCACATGTCTAGTCTGAAATATTACGGAAATAATAAAATCTTAATAAAACCCCAGCAAAAACCTACGATTTGTTTCGTTCCATTATTGAACACAGTCTTTTTTAAAATCGTCGTTTTGCAAGCACTAGCCTAGTCGAGGACCACAGTTTTGCCGTCCACGTTAAAACATGACATTCGACCAGTGGATCTCAAAACTTACAACCTGGAGCTGCGCGCAGGTTCAATCAATAATGGTATTGCATAATGTCGAACGTATTCAGCGCCATTACCAAATCCTTTACCTCATTAATTAAATTATTAAGCCAAATTAATGTTTCACTTGAAGCATTCTGTTATTGCTGATACCAAACGCAATCCATGGTCTTAAAATGAATTTACCAGCGGTGCCTTTTGTGCAGCGACCACCCTTGCGTCGCCGGCACATGTCGTACCTGTTGACCAAATCAGTTTTTGGTTCGTTCACTGTGACCATTATGTTTTGATAAAAGCTAAAAGTTTAACTTGGAATAATGGCGCTAAATTGAATGAGTTTGTTTAATAAATAACACAATTATACTCACGGAGTTACCTGTGAAGCGTGAAATTAAGCAAACATTAAATTAAAATTACGCCAGTAAGAAAGTGTTATTACCTAGGTACTATCTCGAAGTATATCTATATCTAAGTATGCCTAGCTCTAAGTATACCTATCTCTAAGGTGAATTAAGTTAATACCTAAGTAGGTACCATTAATTATATTATTATACTAAGTTGGTACCTAAATAGAGAGCTTCAATTTATATTTAACTTTCAGGGTTACGAAATATAACAATGATTAAAAATCAATATAATGATCCGTGCAAAATGTGTTGTTATGATTACTATCCATGGTCAATCGCCCATTAAACGATTGATTAGGTACCAATACAACTAATATGGTTTGACGCCTACATGTTTATTATCCATACCTAGCGCCCCTTCTGTGTATTATCTATGTGTATTACCTGCCTTTACAGCGATCACCAATCCGCCTGCCAAGCATGATTATTATGGCAAAACCCTCTAGCTTTGGAGGAGGCTCTGTCCAGCCGTGGACACTAGTGGGCTGTTGATCTGATGTGTTGTAAAAATAACATAGAAATACTCATTTCTATGCAGTTCTACTATTCTGAATATGTAACTATAAAATATATGTTTTCACTTACTTTGTGATAGCTACTGCGATGTCGTATACTGGTAACCGTCTCTCCCTGAACAGATACTTGCCCATATCGGTCAACGCGGCGGCAGAATCAATTGCGTCTCTGCCTACCCTGTTTCTTTCCAAGTATGGTGTCGCATCTCTACCCTGAAAGAAGAACGATGGAAAATTTAAAGTTAGTAGGTACCTACTATTAACTAGGTACAAATCATTCTATGTTCGGACTATCTCCTTTGATTTGGGGTAGGTACCTTATTCGTGTAGATAAGTATAATTCAAAAGTTCAAAAGATTGGTTTACATACTTTGCAAATACATTACAAAAGTGCGTTGGATTGGAAATATAAATAAATAAAAAAATATAAAATTACCGTACAAAATTAACTTAATTGGATAGGTATAAAGTAAGTACAACTAAGGTTTATCTCTTCATCTTGCCTATTCCTTTAATAGTAACACATTTGATACTAAAATGGAATAGCTATGTTTAACGTTGAGCGGAACGTTACATCAGTCGTGAAATAATCAATGTCACTGTCACTGTATTAATTTTAAAATGGCGCCAATTTTGATTTTTGATTGAACTCTGCCTGCTTGTATTTGTTTTTTATTTTGTTTTAAGGTTTTCAATTTAATATCAATAATGGCGCAAGAAGTCGTGTTGAAATATTTGACAGACACAAATCGTCCGTATTCATGTGCTGACGTAACTGTGAATTTACGTGGAGTTTATTCAAAAGGAGTTGTGCAAAAAACACTTGACGCGCTTGGCGAAAGTGGCCAAATAAAATGCAAATTGTATGGAAAACAAAAGGTCTATGTTGCTATTCAGACTGAAACTAGCACAGGGGATGACGATGTGGAAGGTAAGTTACATATAAAAAAGTTTCCTAATTATATTTCAAGGCACAAGTATTTTGTAAATAGTAAGCAATACATATTAGAATTCATATCTCGAATACCTGTTAGCTCTGCTTTTTTATTGCAGAATTATACTAGGGAAGTACCTACCTAGTATTTTATAGTTAGTTATTTTTATTAGTTTGATTTATTAGCTAGGTACTAGGTAAGTACATGTTATTTGATCTGTTCCTTCTACATACCTACCTACAGTAGAACCTTTGTAAGAAGTCTCTGAGTAGTGGAGAATTTCTGGTTAGGTACTAATCTGTGGCAGTAGTAGTTAGGTACCTACCTAGCTACCTAGGTACTTAACATACTACCTGTAGCCATTAACAGCTAACTATAATGTAGTATTTTATTAATTCTGTGTTATGTATATTGCTATAAAAATTAATACAATTTCAGACTATGACGCACAAGTAAAAACCATCACAGAAGCGATTTCAACCAAAATCAGCTCACTCAAAACAACAGAAAGCACCCTCAAAACATTAATTTTAGCTCCAACCACAGACTCAGCTAAAGCTCAAATCGGAGACGTGACAAACACCATTTCATCAATGGAGAGTAAGCTAGAAGTGTTGAAGAGTTCAACAGAGGTTGTCAGTGCTGATGAGAAGAAAAAGATTTTAAATGAACACAATAAAATGTATAAAGAATATCGGTAAGAAATGTAATTTTATCTAGTGACTAGCCATGTGCCTTAATAGATTCTATTGACTTTTTCATACAAAGCTCCAGTCATAGTATCTATTAGTAGCTACTTATCTATTCATAAGGAACTTCTAGGCCAAGTTTCATGATTCTACATCCACCATTTACGCTGTGTATCAATGAGGTTTGAATATCAGGGACTTAATATTCATTATCATCTAGGAAATTACAAATAAAATCAAAAGGATTGCAGAGCCCCAGGGGTGCATTAGGGAATTTTAATGAATCATCTGATATTATATAAAATGCCCTAGTGCATCCCTATCTGACCTACCTAGATACTTTTTTGTGTTGTTAGGTGTACTAGGCACAAGACCAAGACAATTCTTAATCTAGTCATGCAATTTATTTTAGAAAAAGAAAAAGGATAAGCTCAGATATACTAGAAGCCATCCTCGAAGGCTACCCTAAATCCAAGAAGACATTGCTTGAAGAGCTTTGCATTGAGACGGATGAAATGGTCAACTTTAAGATAACCGCGGCTAACTAGACCGGAGGTACTGTGGATTTGAGTGAGTATGTAAATTGTATGATTGCTGATTTATTAGAATTAAATGTACCTCTATTAAATAATAATTTGTTGTTTTTCTGCTTATAAAAACAAGTCTTGTTAGTTACTTAGGTGTTGTTTTGATTTTGTGGGTTTGATTCCCACCCAGGACAAACATTTATGTGATTAATACTTATTGTTGTTTGTTCTGTGTTTGGGTGTTGTATTGTATTACAAGTAATTATTTACAAATTAATTAAGTATTATCTCCGTAATCAAAAGTTCCCATATTACAAGCAATGCTTGGTTAGGGACTAGATGGCGCTGTGTGAAATTAATGACCTGATATTTATTTCTTTATCAGAGCAGGACCTTTAGTTGATGGCAACAGACCCCTTTTTCTGTATGACCAATCCCATGTCAATACAATGATTCCATGCAGATATCGTAACGCGGGCGCGTTAAGACTCGATTGGTCATACAGAATATGGGCTCAGTGCTCCATAGTACCTTTTTCAAAATGCCGGAACACAAAAATTTAGTTATTATGGCGACAGAATCAGGTAATATGGTGGTAGCTAGCCAGGCGGACTTGAAAGTCCTACCACCAACCAAACCAAGCACAATATTGTACTCCCCTGGGATCCCGGGACCGGGACCTGGACCACCCGGTGACAGATCCAGGATCTGTCACCGGGTGACTAGACCCCAGACTACAGAGTCGGTTAGAATCTGACAAAGGATGTTTCCGAATCTCCGTGTTTGAGAATCGCTACACTGGACTACGCCTCCATCCACCGACATCCGCCACTCACCCTAGATATGATGATCCCCGCGATAGATATCCGTATCCTCGGCCCCTTGAGCAGCTTATATCTGAGATCAACTCCGTTCCAGAACGACACGAAGTAACGTTTTATCTGAACGTTGTCGCCGCCGTGCAATCTGAAACATTACAATAGGTACCTATAACTTTCTAAAACATGCCAGTGTTTTATTTTTAGATTTATTTTTTTGTGTGGGCTGTGCAACAACCCTAGTTTCGGACATTTTTTTTTTATTATACGACGGGTAAGTGCTTGTCCTTCATCTCACCTGGTAACAAGTTGAGATAAGGCCGAAGGTGGCGCATTCACCCGGAATCCTCAACAAACTGAGGAACCGAATCTTACCTCTAAATGCCGGAAATGGTTGTGCCATTTCAGAATTGTTATTATGGCGACAGATTTGGTGGTAGCTAGCCAGGCGGACTAAACAAAGTCCTACCACCAACCAAACCAAGCACAATATATTGTACTCCTCATCTGGATCGAACCCGGTACCTTTTGGATCTGAAATTGGTGGGTTGAACCACTAGACTACTACTAAATTGGCATTACCGCCTCTATGCTTCTGACATGGCTCTCTAGATAAGTCTACACTCTGCCCGCCATTGTACGGAGGTCACTCCATCTAGCTAAATGGCCTACACTATATACGCTTGCCTAGACGTGGTCTCCAATGAAGGACTCGTTGACCCCGCCGGTTGTCCATCCTTCGGTTAATATGGCCAGCCACTTCAGACTGCTAACTCTGAGCTATGTCGACCACCTTGGTTCTCTGTCGGATAACCTCCTGATTTTATCTCTTAGAGAATCTCCAAGCATAGCTCTTTCCATAGCACGCTGAGTGACTTTCAATAAGTGGTACCTAGTCCCTATTGTCAGTGTCCACATTTCAGTGTAGCGATCCTCAACACTCTGAAAGTTTTCGGAAACCTCATGGACTTAGAATCATATAGATTTCAACGCTATTCTCAAACAATTTCTGAAAATATTCGGTTTAATTTTCATATAGTCAACATTTTTTTATTATGGATTTTCGGAATATCGTCCATCGGAAGTTTCGGAATTCGATCCGATAAGGCTTACCGAATGTTAGAAAATCGCTACACAGGAAGGGTATTCACAACTCTATATCGGAAAGATATCCGTTTGGATCCACAATCTTCTTCTCATATCATCCTGAATGATCGGATTCACACCGTCTCAGTCATCTAGGTAAGATGACTAAGACGGATAATGTAAAGCCGAACGGTAACCGGTCCGATAGAGTTGTGAATACTCTTCCTGCGTAGCTATTTTCTCTTCTTTTAGAAAATGACCAGCAGGATAGCAAACACACGAAAAGTTTTCGGATCGTAAACATCACATTTTATCGGATCCGACATAGAATCCGATAGATTGCAATATTCTCACACTATTTAACCGCCTCAGGTCTAGTGGTTCCCAACCGATTTCAGATCCAGAAGTCCCGGGTTCGATCCCCATGGGAAGTACAATATATTGTGCTTGGTTTGGTTGGTGATAGGACTTTATTTAAGCCCGCCTATTTAAGCTACCAAAGTCTTACTAAGCTTAAGCTACCATCTTACCAAAGTCTGTCGCCATAATAACAATTAAAAAATTGTTGTGTTCCGGCATTTAGAGGTAAGATTGCCAGTTCCTCAGTTTGTTGAGGATTCCAGGTGAAGTGCGACTCCACCTTTAGCTTATCTCAACTTGTAACCAGATGAGATGAAGGCCAAGTGCTTACCCGTCGTACAATCTTCTGTGGGAAGCATCGAATTCTAATGTCAAATCTAAAGTTTCCGAATTCGATCGGATAAGGCTTACCGAATGTTTGAGAATAGCTACACAGGTCATGATTGTCGGAAAGTCTCACCTATATCCATCGTAATCGACGATCACCAGTATCTCCGGATAGATGACGTAAGGCGCGTCTCGCTTGCCCCGACTGTGGACCTCCGCTGAGCGCTTCCGTCTGAACCGCGCTCCAATGTGGTCCGGCTCCATGAACGCTGGAAAAACGAGAAATCATCTATCAAACGCAGTCACATCGCAATCCAATGATGTCCACTCTTGGACAGGGACAGCCACCTCCATTGCTGGCAAAATTTGTGAAAAACAACATAGTAAGCGAATATAAAAATGAGAGTAAAAATTATAGAAAAGTAAAACAATATTACAGGACAGTAATTTCTCACAGCGCCTCCAATCTAGCCACATAAAGGTAGATACTATTAGGTAGTTATTCGGTGCCCAAACTAAGCAAAGCTTGTACCTATACCTACCGAACTGGATACAGATAGAATACCTAGGTACTTATATTTGTTTTGTAATTGTGAATGTATACAAACGCAAAACAAGCATCTACAGATTTCATAACACAAATGTTTGCCCTGGGTGCCAAGCCAATTTTGGCTTGGCACCAGGCAGATCCAACCCTCAGACTACTTGCTTAGCTAATTACCTACACATTAGATACACAGGTATTCGTACCTACATTTTCCGTAAGTAAAAAAGTAAAACCTACATATCATCATCATCATCGGTGATTTCCTAAAATTATAATTATCCTCTTTTTTAAACCTTGTTTTTACAACACAAAGTTGTTGCTTAGTGTGGGTAAGAAGCGAACATTTTTTGAACAAATATCTTAAACTTTCCCGAAATGTAGGTATTTCGATTGTCTGCTCATCTGTTAGCAACTTTGCACATGCGACACGGTGGGACATGCGGCGGGACCAGTTTGCTTACAAGTGTGATTTTCTTACTTTTGCTTTCCATCGGAGATTACCGGAACTAACGTGGAACTGACCGTCGTCGTAGGAAATAATAGCGTGCGTACTTTCGATGAACGACACGCGATGTGTACATTGCAGATACCTACGTCACGATATCGTAGTAGGTAGGCAAAATAACAACGTATTTTTAATACCTACCTATACCTACATAGTGCCTCGAAGAAATATCGCCCTGTACACCTTGCACTGGGAAGTTTACCGCCTCTGTAGTCCAGTGGTTCAACCCACCGATTTCAGATCCAAAGGTCCCGGGTTCGATCCCCATGGGGAGCACAATATATTGTGCTTGGTTTGGTTGGTGGTAGGACTTCATTTACTGTCGCCATAATAACAAATCTAAAATTGTTGTGTTCCGGTATTTAGAGGTATGATAGCCAGTTCGTCAGTTTGTTGTGGATTCCGGTTGAAGTGCGCCTCCACCTTCGGCCTTATCTCAACTTGTAACCCTGGTGAGATGAAGGCCTGGTGCTTACTCGTCGTACAATAAAAAAAAAAGTGCACAGCTAAGTCGCGCGGGTTGTAGCATTTAACGATAGCGATTGGTTGCCCGCCGTCCATTATTGGTACCTACCTATCAGCTGACAGTGTATGTGACAGCTAATGTTTGTTGGTTAGGTTCGTATGGCCTGGATTGTCAAACCGAACGTCTGAAGGGACTAAAAGTCTTCGTATTCATATCGTCTTGATTGTAAAATGACTGAACTTAGATTGTTAAATGTATAGGTACCTACTTAGGCGAAACGTTGGTTATTCGGTGTCATTTTTGTGTTCAATAAAGTGTTCATTCTTTTCTTCAGCCTACCTATGGTAAAAATGCATTTACAGTCGCATATTAATAGCAAATTTGCTATGCATTATATTATAATGTGCAAATTAATTTATTGCACAGCCAAATTTAGGCAAATGCAACATGCAATATATATATACAATTTATTTTGCAAAATATATAAATAATTAAATAACAAATTAGGTAGACAAGTAAGAGAAAAGCTTAAATTAGGCGCTTCATAAAGAAAAATAAAAAATAATCAAAGGAAAAAGGGGGTGAAAAAGTTTGTGTTTATAAGTACTGAATAAGTATATAAATAAATACACTTTCAATTTTCGAACTGAAGCCATGACTTTAATATTAATGTCTGGTAAATTCAGCCTGATAAATATATCAAGCTTGAATACAAAATTAATAACATGCTCTTATAGAATACAAAACTATTTTGAAAATTATGAAGTGCCTGCATTATGTACCTACCTATCAATAGGTAGGTACATAATGCAGGCGACTGTTTATTGGGCATAGGTATTCACGAATGAATGCAGGCCATAATACCTAAGTTGCACATTGTGTCACACGAAATCGTAGTAGGTAGGCAAAATGACAACTTACATACTTATCTACTTATTGATGGTATGCTGTAAGAATACTCTTTTTAGGGTTAAGTTCGCCTTTGCCATGTATTTAAATTTTTAAGTTTTTCTTTGTTATTATGTTTATGTGTGCAATAAAGTATAAATAATGGTATACGGTACGTACATATACTTTAACAAAACTAGAATTTAACCGCAGCTTCGCCCGCGAAGTAGACACACGGTTGTTCTTCCTCTTGGCGTACTACACAATATCTATTCGAAGGTTTATTCGTGACAAAGGTATTGTTACCTTTGCAAACAAACAGAGACACTTTCGAATTTAAATATTTGTAAAGATATGTTGTGTGTAGGTACCTATATAAAGCTGAGGCAACCCTTTCAAGACCTCAAGGTTTAACCTCTATGGCGGCTGACAGGCATACCGCTCGCAAATAATCTATAAACCGGTAAATTTTGTTGTTTTTTTTTAATACAAAATCCACAGCCCTTCATTTTATACAATATGTTAGTGTCTATTCGGCCAAAAATATGTTACTTAAATGTATCGAATTTCCAGACCATAATGAAGTGCCGCTAAGATTAGTTGGTAAGAATATTGTGAAATACGTTCCATAATAATAATTATGTACTTACAATTATTGGCTAGGTATCATATAAGAAATAGATATTCAAAATATAAATAGACTAAACCCAACGAAAGCAAAAACGAAAGCAATTTGTAATAATTATACCAGCTAGATTAGCAACAGGTTCTTATAAAATTGCTATATAGATACTATGATACCTATTAAAAATAATATGTGAATGACGTCAAGATTCAGTCTGACCTTATGACCCCAGTCTGTGCCCGAGACGCGATAAATATGTACTGACCATCCACATTTTTCATCCACATCACATCCATATTTATCAACATTTTTCTAAGGGTTCAAAAGAAACTCAACTTATCTGCGAGATACTAAAGCGAAGTCATACCTACTAAAACCATTCACTAGTTTTTACCACCATTTTACCTAAGTCTGTCGCCAAATCAAAAATTCACAATTGTTGTGTTCCGGCATTGCGAGGTAAGAAAGCTAGTTTCTCAGACTGTTGAGGATTCCGGGTGAATTGCGCTTCCAATTTCCTTATCATATCTGGAAACCAGGTGAGATGAAGGCCAAACGGTTCCCCGTCAGACAATAAAAAAAGAAAAAAATGTCTTTGTTTCGTAAATCAGTCTATTATTTTGGCACCCTTACTGATGGTGCAGCTTATTGGTGGTGAAAATGGTGAACCTGAGGTTCTTGATTTTCTCCTTTTGTGGTGTCTGATTCTTAAAAGGCGGTAGATATGACGAAACGAATTTTGATTTCTATTTAAACACGTACTAATACTACCTAATATATATGTCACCGTGAGATTGTAAACACCGTCCGTTTGTAATATGCCTCTGTCCGTCCGTGTCTGTTCTGTCTGTCGGCAAATTGTCAACAATTGTTACAATTTTACGCGTTATTTCTAGCTTCTCTAGTTCTGCCGCTTGCTTTAGCATAGACACAGATCTGCCTCACTCTCTACTTAAGAGAGTGAGGTGAGTAAATGGCCTTACAGGAATGTACAATCGAATCCTGTAACTTCTGCAGCTTGCTTTAGCATTGACCTGCCTCACTCTCTCCTCAAGAGAGTGAGGTAAGCTAATGGCCTTACAGGAATGTACAATCAAATCCTGTAACGTAAGACTGGTGGTTATTCTTCAAGCGGTGCCCCCCGTTCTTGATCTAGTTCCATCAGAAATAGAGTTAACTGAGACCACAGGACGACTTCTGTCGGGATGGAGAGGTCATGTCCCGACGGGTTCATCATCGATCACCATTTTTACCGACCATTTACAATATGCCGAGGCATATTACAAACGGACGGTGCTGATAATCTTATGCTGACACGTGTACAATATGCCGAGGCATATTACAAACGGGCGGTGTTTCTAATCTAAAGCTGACATATACATACCCTTATGATCATGCAATATTTTTCGCAATAGTGATTTTTACACAATAAACTAAAAAACTGGAAGGTTATACGTATACTTACTATTGTACTTTTTTTTCAGTAGATAGGCAAGTTTCTTGATATGTTGAAATCATCTGTATGTGTTAATGAGTTTATGGGTTTATCCATTCAGGTAAGTAGGCACGTATATACCAACCATATTATAAAGATATAATTTTAGAAACATAAAGATATAATTTTAGAGATCAACTTTTAAAGAATCTTAATTAAACAAGATATGATAAACAGATATTGTAATAGCCAAAAAAGCATCGAGCGTGATTTAATACCAAAATGCAGATTTCGGTGTGTTTGAAATAAAATCAAACAAATCTGTCTGGTGTAGACTTACTTCTAAAAGTTGTTAGGTTAGGCTCAAGATGTTCACTTAATATCTTCAACCATCATTAATGGTTGCTATGAAAAATCCTCTATCAAGATAAAAATAGCGAAAATCTGTCAGTAACAATCTAGTGCAATTAATCTCTTTTGAAAGGTTAGCGTTTCATATAGGTAGAATAATTTTCTAAAATGTTCGAGTTATAATAATATAGCAACAATTCTAAATTGTTGTGTAGAATTAAGAGGTAAGATAGCCAGTCCCTCAGTATTTTGAAGATTCCGGGTGAAGTGCGCATCATTCAGTCTTATCATAACTTGAAAAAAGGTGAGATGAAGGCAAGCGGTAACTCGTTGTAAAATAAAAAGGATAATTATTGGCAGGTATTTTATGGAACTCGAGTTGAGTCTTCAATTCACGTAAATCAATTAGGTACGTGATTCGACTTTTAAACCAGTAAAAATATGTCAATGGCATAACTAATAGCTACGAGTAATAATACTGAAACGAATTTATACAAATACGTACCTAATACGAGACAATTTAATTCGCGTGATCTACCAAAAGGTACTGCGCCCATAAACGAGAAACCTATTACAAATTTCGTAATTACTTCATCACCGGTGAGATCACCTAGGTTTATTAGTTTCGTTTCAAAATAACATAACTATTCCTGCCAGCAGCGCTCCAACGCTACAACGATTGAATCTTGACTTTCGGAGGACGTAACACTCAATAAGCCACCATATCTACAAACTTTTTTTTTATTGTACGACGGGTAAGCACTTGGCCTTCTTTTCACCTGGTAACAAGTTGAGATAAGGCCGAAGGTGGAGGCGCACTTCACCCGGAATCCTCAACAAACTCAATCAACAAACATGTTGTTTAGAACATTATCACTCCTTCTCATAGCTGACTACCTATAGGGAATTATTACACTCGGATACGCAGCAGCATCTATTGCCATTAATTGCAAGCATGATGATAAGGAAAAAATCCATTGCTTAAAAATACATTTAATTTTATGATACAATTGCGATATGGGAACTATCTGGGACGCTGCCGCCGACGGCGAAGCCGATCTCCATTGATGGCTTTAAATTAGCTTCATGAGAACTAGAAACGATTTTTACCGTCAAATGTACTGAACGGATAGGTTTCATAACATGTGTACACTTTTGGGATGGGAAACGCCATTTCGGATATGACACATACCTAAATCGGTAAAAATCGTTTCTAGTTCTCATGGAGCTAATTTAAAGCCATCAATGGAGATCGGCTTCGCCGTCGGCGGTAGCGTCCCTGGTTTGCAGATAAAATTTACCTACACAACACAGAAGCTAAAACTATCTGCACTCTTTCTCATAGGATCAAATTCCTACAATGCCGTAATTAGCTTAAAAAAGGGTTCAAAGTTTTTTCCTAGCGTTTTATTATTTAGGATTCAAATATGAATCGGAATAAGAATAAGACGAATCGGCTATAGCTATAACCTGCCCCGAACCGAACTAACGCGTTCTTAACCTCTCAAACGGTTATATATTCTGTATTATGTAAGTTCAAAGTCAAAAAGTACATAGACAGACAAATGATAAACAGACAGGTCGGCGACGTAATTTAATTAGCTATATTTAGCAACTGCAGACGGTAATGATTTCCCGCCAAGACGACGTTCAAAACAAACCGGTATCGCCGCCATCTTGAATATAGCCATAGACACAGGTACTTGGTTGCGTAGGTAAGAATACTTGGTTACCCAATTCTAATAAAATTAGTTTGTTAGTTTGTCTGTCGGACTAAAAATAACTTTTTAATTCTTGAATTCTTGCGATGGGTTAAGTTTTTTTTTTCTGGTATCTATGAGTGTCTTTACCACATATTATTTGTTGATTTTAATACTTAATATGGGAATAGTATTCAAATTTAGTAAGAAAAAACCTGTTAAGCAAACAGGTTATTTGGAACTTTCACATACAGCACATTCGGAGAAAATGGGCTATGAAAGACAGACAGACAGATGGAAGAGTGGTCCGTGATAGGTTCCGTTTTTTCTACGGAGAACCTTACAAAAAATAAATTCGCGAAGGAAGTAGTACCTAGCTATTATTTTGAATCATACGATGGGGAAGCTCCTGGCTTTTATCTCACATGCTTATAATAATAATAATAGTTTATTTCAGGCAACGTAAGAATAGTACAAGATGTTGAGTACTGATAAGGAAGCACACTTCATCCGGAATCCTCAACATACTGAGGAAACGGCTATCTTACTTCTAAATACTAGAAAACAACATAGAATTGTTGTTATGTTGTTAAAGCGACACACTGAGGTAAGATGGTGGCTAGTCCGGATATAAACAAAGTGCTACCACCATCCAATCTAAGCACAAATTTGTACTCCACCGGGGATCGAACCCGGGACCGGGGTCTGATAACGGTGGGCGAACCACTAGACCACAGGGGCGGTAAAGTAACGAGTAGGCAATTCTTTAATCTAACGAATATAACTAGGTTAGGTAGAGGTAAGTATGTAACAAGCCTCATAGCTCAGTTGGTAGTAACTCTGCCTTCTGACTTAACAAACTTTTATGTGATGAATATAGATGATAGTTCTGTGTTTGAGTGTTGTATCATGTAGTACGTACGTATATGTATTCTATCCGTCATCTAGTACCCATGTTAATTTCCTGTAATATATACATATATAATATATATATTTTATATAGTAGGTAGGAAAGGCGCTCATGATAGGTACCTATGTTTTCCACAATCACGTGTTCACAAGTTCGAAAACAAGTTTATGTGTGCGATTAAAATGATAATAAGACTGGATAGAGACTCGACTGTGTATATCTTAGCGTCTATTATCGCTGTATCTCAGCTTCCGTTGCGAACATATTGCTAACATTTCTTCTGTTACTATCACACAATAGAACCTTTACCTATCTATTCATTAAATCAATAGAATCACTTTGAACCGTCAAATACTAGTTTTCCAGTTCAGCGTAAAAAAAAAACTGTAAGTTTTTTTATTGACTGGATCTCAACCTGTTCGACATTGTGTCTTATGTAATGTGAGATACAGACAAGTAGAGAGACTTTAATGACTTGAGGCAGACTTTAAGTAAATTCAGCAGTGTCCAGCAAAGTCATACACTACAGTTTAATATTAATAAAACAATCTTTTTGATTTTTATATTCATGATATCCAAGCGTTTGACCACAAGCTCACTTGAAAAAACAACTAAAGATATGGCCTAAGATGAAACACACTGGTCTTAAAGAACCTATTAACTCTGCGCCACACGCAAGCTCAGCCTGTATTGTTTCATTGTCAGTCAGTCACATAAATATTTATAAAGGATTTTATGATCGATTTTCAATGAAAAAGATTAAAACCTACTTAGAAGATTAAGTTATCTTATTCATTCTATTGACATAAAATAAATGACGACGTGTCATATTTACCAAAACCTTGAACACAAACACGATTCAAAAAGGTTAATCAAACACTACGTAACGATTTTGCGCTTGGTAGGCACCTATCGAAAACGACTGTTGACAAAAAAGTAAAATAATAATAAATCATTACAGCCTATATCAGCTATCCTTAGCATTACAGCTATCCTGCGAAACGCTGTAAGATATATTAATAAAAGTATAAATCCTGCTATTACCAAATAAGTGACTTAATCAGCGATAAGAACGTGTGGCTCGGTTTTGCTATGCCTATATTGACTTTATTTTAAGCTCAAGTTCGGAGTATTGCATCCACCTCTGGCATTATCAATCTTAACTTGCCGCGCTTGACTCCGTGGAGCGCAGAGCCAAGAGGCTCATAGGTGAAGAGTACCTCGCCAAAGCAAGGCTCGACAGCCTGAGCCATCGTCGCAAGGTTGCGTGTTTGTCGGTTTTTACAGATTGTACTTCGGTGAGTGTGCTCAGGAGCTTCATGATCTTTTACCGCCTTCACCGTTCTTTAATTGAAATTTCAGACGCACAGCTTATTATCATCCCCACGTGATTGATTTTCCACTTATTAGGACTACGCGCTTTCAACAACAGCTACAAAACTTCGAACTTTGATTCAGCTTCCAGCGTCTTTATTACCGCTGTGCTACGACCCTAATGTCTTCAAGAGAGTTAATAAGAGCATCTGGGCAGACTCACTCCATCGTAGATCTCATTCTTGTCTGTGCAAGTTTTGAGGTCAAGAACCGAAATCATACTTAATAAAAAAACTTTGCTCTAAAAAAATAAAATAAAATATCAAAGAAATAATAAATCCGTTTATTTTAAATGATGAGTTGACTCTTGACCAGCTTAGAGTCTTGTCTAGATCTTCTAGGCTAGAGCAAGGATGAGGTTCACGATAGCGCTAAATTGATTATATAAGCATCGATTTGACCTAAATGCCCAAGTCAACATCATAACTCGGTAGAAATGTGACCAACGGTCATTGTAATAGCGCGATGCAATTGAACAAATAAGTTGGCAGCTTTACGACCACGGAACCGGTAAAGAGACGATTACCATAATCGATTCGCTAGTGTAATCGAAAATCAGATTCGCACGTGAGATTGCGACATGGAGGCCCCAGCTAAAAGATATCGCAGCTCTGTCATTCCGAGGGTAAATCAATAGATTTGTTTTTGCATGAACATTATAGTCATATTTACCTTCTTTTTGAGCTTTGACAAGCTCAGTGACGTGTGGCTTCCTACCACTAGCACTTCTTTAAACTTATTGCTCTACCTAGATAAGGCAGTTCTTTAACAGAAATATTAACTAAAGCAAGAGCTAACCCGTGCTTTACGCAGTATAGAGTCCCCCTTCTGGTTCACTTTTTATATTCTCTTATCATATCAGTCTATAGTTAGTCCTTAGTCCTCACATCACACATTCATGCTTCTGGATAATCAATTTCACTTAAAAATTGCTCATCATATTTATGTGATCATCACATCATATCATCCTACTCTGAGCATATGTATATATGTATAAGTATTTCTCACCAGAGAGACGACGTGTGTGAATTGGATATGACTGTACAAAGCAGAAGATTGGAAAAGGTGACGATTAAAACGAGCGCCTTTTTGAAAATCTGACCATTTAAAAGTCTGAAGATATGAAAATAAAGGACTTTTTTTGTTTACATCATGAAGACGGAGCAATCAAGCAGCCCACGTGATATTAAGTGCAACTCTTGCACTCGGCTGCTTGATTTAACTCTCTTTCATATTTTTTGATGATAGCCAAGCGTTTTGAACACCAACTCAATTGAAAAACAAATCAAGAATTGAATTGAATTGAATGAAAATGTTATTGTACAAACAAAATTTACATCGAATCATAAAAAATTCGTTAACACAGTGTGTAAGTACAAATGGCCTTATCGCTAAAAGCGATGTCTTCGAGTGTGCAATTTAAGGTACCTAAGTAAGTACCTATGTCAAATACAAATTATTATATTTTATTCGAGAGTGAAGATATCAAGCCGTTATCTATATCAGCTGTAGTAGAGATGCACGTAAACATTGCTGATTTGATCATCGATTGTAAATTTCGTACAATGTAACCAACGACGAATGGAATCAAATTAAACGTTTATGTGAAAGCAACTTTTCCTGTTTCAACTTTTCTCGGCTGGTCACCGTGCACAAATAAACGTTCTGGCTTATGCCTTGATCGCGGCGGCTCCCGCAATGAATATAGGCTTCCTCCGCCCATATAATGTCAATAAAAATTTACCAAGCTGTAAAGCAGCTCAGTTGGAAGTAGCTCTGCTTTCTGCGCCGTGTGAAACGAACACTACCTAAGTGGGTTCGTTTCCCACCCGGGACAAACATTTGTGTGATAAATATAGATGTTTGTTCTATGTTTATATATATTTATAGGTAGGTATATATTTACAAAAAAATATATATTAGTATTATATCCTTAGCTATAGGTACTTAGGAGCGCTGTGCAAAATTAAATGTAATTATTAATATTCATGTGAATAAGAAGAATAGAATAGAAAAACTTTATTTATAGCATTTATAAAAAAAAATATTATTAAGTGAATAGTATAAAAATAGTATTATCAAGCGAATAATAGTAGGTAATTTTAACAGCATAAGTTTGTAGGTACTTACAACAATCAAGACTATTAAAAAAAAACAAATAATAACAGCAAAAATAGGCCTAGCAGACCTAGTAACACATTGGTTGGTGTCTTTTATTACCTTTCGCAAGTTATATGCCACAAATTGGCGTCCAACTCAGCATTTGTTGCATAAATAAATTGATCAAGATCAAGCGATTCCCCATTGTATATAAAAAACAGTCAATTGTTTTTGGCATAATAATAGTAAGCGCTAAAAAGTTCTCATTTGATAATATTTCTGTGACTTTGATGTCGTCGTCCGATTGCCGTAAAAATCACAACTGCATTTTAGCGCTCTACCATAGGTCAGCGCTGTCTCCAGCTTAAGATCTGATGACTGCATGTGCTTACCAAAATCGCTAAGATGATCTCCCTCGATTGGTTCCCTCCGGATGACAATGTGCTGCGCGCCACTCAAAGCTCGCTTCAGACGGTCCTGATCTTCCTTCCCTCGTTTTCCTAGAACATGTTTAGACTTCATTTAGACGGTGGCGAATCAGTTTTTCGCTGTACAAGTCTTGTACTTGGGCAAGTTTGACGTCTCATTGTGATTCCCCTGTGTGTGACGTCAAACATAATGTAAAGCAGTGTAGAGCATCAAAACGTGGCTTTTATGATTCAGCCATAAGCTTGTAACGAGCGGCAAGCGAGATAAGTAGTGGACGTTGTCAGGTTTCTTGTCACGCTCCCAAGTTTGTTTCTTGATGCGAGTCAAGCCTATGAAATATCGAGAGAAAATGAGGCAGGGAAGTAATGCTAAAGCCATGGCTCTTGACACACTATTCGTATACCCACTGTCTACGAATAGTGTGTCACTGTAGCAGAGTGGTATAGTGCATAAGATAATGTAAGTACGATTAGAAATGGCTTCCGCGGACAATCTCGGCATCCATTAATCGAGATAATGACTAAATGTAATACGCGGGCTCATAAAATCTGCGTGGAATTATCGTGGTACCGTAATGACGTCACACATTACTTACAAGGAATCTCCTATGTCATAATAGCGAATAAATGCTCAGGGCAAGGAAGGCTGTGTTAGATTTTTTACCGATCGGCAGGCCGGTGTCAATGGAGACCATATCAGCCATGCTGCCAGGATCCATGAACATCTCATCGTCTTGCGCGCCAGTCATCGAGTCCGGTATCGGTCTGATCACCAGGTCGTGACCTATAGAGCCTTCCTGTAAACAAATTTACATATTAAGGGCGAATAATACCATATGCGTTGTAAAGAATGGGCATCGCCAGCGGCCTATAGGTTTTGCCCTGAACCAAAAAGATGACTGTATCTACATTAACATTAATACACTTGGTAGGTCTATAAAATATCGTAGCTGAGATCTCCCGTAAGAAAGGCTTTTTTCCCTTTATTCTGATTACCCCCTTTTCAAATACCCGGTTGCTCCCTTTGGAAAAGGCGTATGCTATGCAGTGTTTTTTTTTTCTGTTATGATGATGAAGTCGATCTCAAATCTCTACAGCGGTATTGAAGACAGCTATAATTATCCCGCCATATATATCTGTCCAAAGCTGCAAAGTGTTAACTACAAACCACACAACTCAATTGGTAGCCTCTGCCTTCTGAGCAGGTTGTGGGTTCGATTCCCACCCAGGACAAACATTTATGTGATGAACAGATGATTGTTCTGTGTTTGGGTGTGGTATTGAAATATAATATGTACTATGTATTTTCAGTATTTAAGTGTTCTTACTGACTCTTGTTCCCATATTACAAGCTTTGCATACTTTAGGACTAGATGGCGCTGTGAGAAATCAATGACCTTTATTTCAAGTGCTTAGCCTTTTTTATGCCGTTTCTCGTTTAATCGGTTTTCATCCAGACTTGACTGATATTTACCTAATGGGTTTTGCGAAACCTGCCCTGCCATTGCAAACCCAAATGGCTGTCATTTAGCCATAGTTTTATGAACCTGTTTAATTAAAGTCCATTAGCCCAAGTCGCAGTCTTTGTCTACAAGAACTGTTCACACCTACAGTACGTTAGGAAGTTGTGCAATTGACCTTAGTCTAGTTTCGAGGTATTGTTTGCGGGGTCTTAGTTTTGATGTGCTATCAATGACTTGTTTATGAAGGACCATTACGAACTGCGAACTAAGTGCACTGTGTTACCTGTAATCAACTTTTATACCTGAAGGCTAAAGAGTCAAGGTCCACCCACTAACATATTTTGCCACATTAGAATACCAACGCTTTCAGTGTTCGGACTTCGGGCGGTTAGTCTATTGAACGCTTTGAATACTGAAATCAGACTAGCTCCGTCATTTCACATTTTTCAATTGAAACTGATACGTCAACTCTTCTGTCTATTTTATTCTGTCCTTGTCTGATACTGGTCCATGGTAATACTGATAATTGTACTACCAATAGCGTGTTGTTAGATATACCTGTTTTTTAGTGCTTTATCGTTGTTGTATGTTTTTTTTTTTTTTTTTTTTTTTTTTTTTTTTTTTTTTTTTATTATTTATAATTTTAAGGTAACTTGTAATTTTATTAAATTGATTAGTTTAATATTTTTCCGTAATTTACACGTCATCTATTACCGCCTATTACATCTGTATTTTTATTTACTTCTGTTTCTCCTTCCACGGTTGCCTGTAATAAATTTATTTTAGCGATAAGGCCGCCCATTGTAGGTACTTATACACAGTCCTAATTTTTGTGTACATTAAAGTGTTCATTAAATTCTTCAATCCAAAAATCTTATTCATATCAAATTACCTGCATTGTATAAAAAATTGAAAAAAAAAAATTGTTCATACAACCATTTGGACGTGCCTCTCAATTCTTATAGTAGGTGATCCTCAAAAGACGCTCTAAATATCGAGTGAGGTAAATCCTCGAAGGGGAACAGAGTATTTCATTCGGCATTATACAAAAGACAACTTGTAGCACGGAACCACTCTTGAGTCATGATACAGCTACAGTTATGCAACCTTAAGATTTTTTAATGTATCGAGACTATAAAACACAAGTACTTGCCAGGTACTCTACCAACCTTAATCTAAAACCGCCCTGACCCCGCTAGTTAATCAACCGAACCGCGACACACTTTACGAATGGTAAAATATACAATTGCGTGCCACTTTTCATTAGTAAATAAAGAATCTATCAGATAAATCTGTAAGACTCGTTCAATAATAATAAATAAATAAATATTACAGGACATTCATTTCACACATCGCCATCTTAGTCCCAAACTAAGCATAGCTTGTAATATGGGAACTAGATTACGGATAGAATACTTAAATACTTTTTTTTTTGTAAATACATACTTATCATACAATACAACACCCAAACACAGAACAAACATCTATATTCATCACACAAATGTTTGTCCTGGGTGGGAATCGAACCCACAGCCTACAGCGCAGAAGGCAGAGCTACTACCAACTGAGCTATGAGGCTTGTTAAACTTGTTAAACTCGTTATGTTATAATCTATAAATTTAATCGTAGAGAATCATAAATGAGGCATGGGCTAAAAAATAGTACATGAAAGAAAAAAAGAGAGATCAGAAAATAACAATACGCGCGATGTCAATGAAATATTTGGGTCAAACCTCAACAAGGTCATACCCTACCTAATTATGTATTGTATTCCTGTAATTTTAGTAAATCTTTGGGCTTTTGATTGAGGCGACACGTGACCCCTTGGGCTGGCTCTTATTTAGGCCAGCGAATTAGCGTCGTCGTCGTAGAAAGTGGAACTGGATCGGCCACACTCTTCGCAGGCACTCCGAACACATCCCCAGACAAGTTTTGGACTGGAACCCTCAAGGCAAGCGAAGACCGGCCCAAACAAACCTGGCGACGCTCGACGCTGGCAGAAGTTAAAGGTAAGAGCTGGAGCGAAATCAAGCGCGAAGCTCAAGGCAGAACGGAATGGAGGTCTACTGTGGACGCCCTCTGCCCCATCTAGGGGTCTTAGGACATTAAGTAATTCAACGTGGCAATACAGCCAGTGTCTTGGGCACGCTTCCGTCTGGTACTTGTCTGAAACAGTTGAGTTACCTATAGGCCGTTTGTAACGGTTTTCAAGGTAATCCGACTGCTTCAAGACATAGCCAAAATTGCAGGTATTTTATGGGTTAAACTGAAGCAGGTTTGAGAAGGTTGGCAGAATCAAGAACAATTAAGGTACACTGTACTGAACAATGAGGTATCGTAGCATAGAAACAATGACTGCCTTATCTACAAATAGATGTTCTGTGTCCATGCTTTGAAGTTTCAACATATAAAATGTCTAGTCACGTATTACGAGTTAGTTTATGGCAAAGTCTTGAAGATAGGACATGCGACATCCTGTCTGGAGAGACAAGAATAGTTTATCGATACCCCACAATACCTATTCAAGTCACATCGTATCAACTGCTATTAACCATCTTCAGCTATAGTTGGAGGGTTTTGCTTTATCACAATGCATTTCAGGTAAATTGGTGTGTATTGTGTAGTAGCAAAGTATATGGGCCTTTTATACACCGTCGATATCGGTAAAGCATGCTATGTCACAATTACACATTAGTAGAATAGACACCATCATAATGTTCATATGGCTTAGCAAATAAATGATCTTTATCTTCCTATCCTCACTTGGATATCAAAAGAGCGACTCTGGGATTTAACTAGGAGCCAGATAGGCAACAGCATCCATCTGTTTATTACCATTAGGTATCATCACAAACAACCGCTCTTGTAATCAGTGGGTCGTAAGGTTTTTATATTGTGTGACGGGGAAGAGCTTGACCTTCACCTTACCTGGTTGCAGGTTATGATAAGGCTGAATATGGAAGCGCACTTCACCCGGAATCTTCGACTGTCTGAGGAACTGGCAATCTTACCTCTAAATGGAACACAACAATTTAGAATTGTTGTTGCGGCGACAGACTTAGGGGATGGTGGTAGCTAGCCAGCTCCCTCCACAAATGCTACTCTAGGATTCGTGCATGCATCCTGGCAAGCGTGGTAATTATGGCAAATTCTCCTATCATGAAGATTATTCAGAGGCTGCCCATGTCACAGACGGCTTCTTCGGTTTGTGATGTAGGTGATGGCTGCGCCACAGAGTAGTATCAAACTTACCACCACAAGTTTCCCATGCTTCGGATGCCGCCTGATCAGCAGCGCGGCACCATTCTCTTCATCCTGGTACAGCTCGCCAACTTCTTCGTCATCTTCCTGTGGACAATAGAACACTTGTAATTTTAGATTTGCGTTTGTCTTTAATTTAACATATAAAAAAAACTCGCTGCAGGGACAAAAATTACTGTTTTTTTTTTGACTTGACACGCTGAAATAAACAAGAGAAATTTCTTCACGTAAGAATTATTATACTGATCGTTCTGAATAACTCGCAACACAAGTCGTAAGTATTTTCAAGTCGCCGTTATCAATATTTGTGTTCGCCCTCAGACTTTTGCCTATTTAGTTTTTCAGTGCGCAATAATCAGTTTTTTTTACACCCTTATTTTGATTTTAGATTTGATCATTTAAATACTGACTCTCTTTTTTATATACAACATAGAAATGGAACAAGCAAGCATCCCACCTGATGTTAAGTGCAACTCTTGCCTATAACAAAGCCTTACTGCGTAGGTCATATCCATAAAGAATTTGACCTACGCTGCACTGCATTGCGCCCATCAAAGTGAGGCATATCTAAAGGTGTTTAGCCCCATGTGCCCGTAATTTCACCGGCTCCTACAACCATACCCCTCAAACCGAAACACAGCAGTGCTGCATGTCAGTCGAAATAGATATGGTGGTAGCACTTCCAGGAACTCTACTACTCTTAAATACTCTGGGCCCTTTTCTTAATCTCAGTGATGATCATGTTAAAGTCAATTAAGCTGGCCATATCAGCTCTCGAAACAACTTACACAATGTTCAATAGCAAAAACGTTGCCTACTTAAACTGTAATTGCTATAAAATAAATTATTAATCAGTTTCTCATCAAGGTACCTACACAACAGAATAAATAGTAGTAACTAGCATTGGTAATTTCATGTCGCAAGCTACCAAACAAAACTCATTGGCATCTTAATTGAAAATATTTCCGCCTGTTACAGCCACGTTCATATTTCGGAAACATTTTCTTAATTAAATTTGGTGACACAATAAACGGAAGCGCTGAAGGTTTCACGCTGGGCCAATGGTGTTGCCATGTTGGGTAGCTCAATTTTGCGACCTCGATAATGTCAGTGTTGCCTCAATGCTATTTTAAAATTTGTAGAGATGTATCCACTTATCGTAATATTTGATATTGATAACAGGTTTTTGGACAAGCATAGCGATTTTATTACACGTTTTGTAATAATATATTGCTACATGCAATGTTTGTTAGTTAGTTTGCTAAGGTCAAATCTTGCAAGCTGAATTAGAACCAACTGCCTGCAAATTTCAACACTTTTAGTCACAAAATATTTGAATAATTTCGAAATGGTAAAAATAAGAATCTTTTTTTTCTACCCACATAATATGGGTATCAGGTGAAAAGATTTTGAGAACAGAGAACGATTACTTCTTTTCAAAGCTTTAAATAAAAGCTTGTTTTGAAACATAATAACAATTCTAAATTATTGTGTTCCGGCAATACAATAATTTAATTTAGAGGTAAGGTAGCCAGTTCCTAGGTCTGGAAGAGTCCGGGTTAGCGTTTCCACCCTCAGCCTAAACAAGGTAAAGTCCAAGTGCTTCACATTCGTAGATATAAAGTAAAAAAAATACTATAAATTTATTTCGTAATTCTGATCAAAGTTTCTTGTTCTTTGGTAGAATATTGTCATGTTGGTTACTTTACTTTTCCATTAAAATATTTAGGTTAGGTTAGGTTTATTCCAAAACTTTGTGTGTACACCTTATTTTTTATAACAAATGCGCGTAAAATTTGTCAATGCCACTGCGATGTGGGGCTTCTCTCAAGAAGGTAGTACTTATTAGGTACCTACCTACTTAGATAAAAGATATGTATTAATGCAGCCAATTAAAACAAATACGTAATTCCAAGCAAGATGCCCTTAAAATGTAGGTACTACCTTAAGCCAATAGTCGTAGACGTTGACAAAATATTAACTCGGTTTTTGAGCATAGACGCTGAGCTACTTTCGTGAACAAACATATTATCTGTCGTTATGTTGTAGGGTCACGTGACCCGTCGTGGGAAAATGGCGAAACGTGAGATGAATCGTACCTAACCTACCTATAACCTACTGTGATATACACGAGACCATTATCCTAAAGTAGAAAACATAGGTAATGTCAAAAAATCTGTTTTGTTCTGGAATTAATGCTCACATTATTTTTACCCAACTGCCTTAAGGATTATTTGTTTTATTGTACAGTGTACGTATGACTTATGAAGATGAATTATAAATTCCTATCATTATATAATTTTTGAAATATATACTTTCCAAAAGCAAATGAAAGCTATGAACGAGATCTACATTTTCAATAACAGAGCCGCAAATATAATATAAATATAATCATATTAATCAATAATAATAATATAATAATAAAATATAATAATCATAAATATGGAATAATCTCGGAAACTACTCGTCCTAGACTCTCCGTTCTTAAATCAAATAAAAGCTAAGACCAAGATCTACAATTTTAATGACAGCTGTCAAACTTGAAACTGGCATATCTCTAAAACTAGTCGTCCTAGACTCTCCCTACTTAGTTCAAATGAAAGCTATGACTAAGATCAAAATGTTTAATGACAGCTGTCAAACGCGACCCGAAGCTTTTTGTATACAAATAAATAAATCGTCGTACTATAAAAAAATAAGGAATTTTAAGTTTTTCAAGAGTGTATTACATAAGAATAAGAAATTTAAGAGTAGTAGAAGCCCCTTGTGAAAGGGCTCGTCCGGAGATGTACTACCACCATACCTATGTCGGCCGCCAAGCAGCATTGCTGTGTTCCGGTTTGAAGGGTATAGTTGCCGGTGAAATTACGGGCACGCGAGGCTTAACACCTTTATGCCTCAAGTTGACGGGCGCAATGCAGTGCCGTGTAGGCTATGATCTTTGTGAATGTGACCTATGCAGTAAGGCATTGTTATAGGCAAGAGATGCACTTAACACCAGGTGGGCTACTTGCTTGTCCCGTCTCCTAGTTGTACAAAAAAAACATATGTACCTACATAGGTACATATGTTTTTTTTGTACAACTAGGAGACGGGACAAGCAGCTTATGCAGCTTATTTATGCAGCTGATCATTATTAATGAAGTTAGCATACATATGCTAACTTCATTAATCATGATCAGCTGCATAAACGGCTCGATGCATTGCGTCTTGTGAGGTGTCTGTCGTGTCGTCGAGTTTGTCTAGTAATATGGATTGTGGGATTGACAACGGCTATATTATATTGTTTAAGAATAGCTATATATAGCCATGAAATCCTCTACATCCAAAGGTTGTCTGGAAGAAATAGCTTCTTAGCGATAAGATTTATTTTGAAGTTATCCAGTTTTTATTTTTAAGGTGTGCAATAAAGTATTTTCATTCATCCATTCATTCATTTATTCATTCATTCATTCATTCATAAAGTACAATAGCAATGGTAGAATATATCTAATAATAATGAGTACCTTTATTAGCCGTTATAATCAACCTCAAGCACAATGGTGATGTATCTAATTACAATAGGTACCTGGCTGCATATCTAATATTTTTTTTCAACTTTCAACTAAGTAGTGCATCTCATCAACATTAGTGTCCACTGCTGGTAGAGCCTCTTCCAAAGCTGGAGCACCACGCATGGTAGGTGGATAGGTGATCGGAGTGAAGGTGCAGATAATACACAGACGGAAGTTGCTGCCCTTCTTCTGGTGAGATCCCCTAGTCGGCTTTTACGACATCCATGGACTGAGTTGGAGGGATAGACTCTTAAGCCGCGACCGCCACGGCAAATAATAAAAATAAATACTTACACTAAATATAGGTATAGGGCACTTTATTTATAAACTAGCAAGCTTATCTATGAGTAAAAAAAGTATCCTTTGAGAAGAGAATATGGAAGCTTAATGATCTTTATCTCTACATTCAAGGCTCACGATAAAAACGTGAAGTTGACAACATTTTCATTCAAAAAGTTATGAATTCACCTTCAATTATCATCGAAATGGCATGTACTGTAATGGCCGACGGAAAACAATTACCGTGACTCATTGAGCGAGATAATTGCAGCTATTAGCCTGGTGATCTACTGCGGGACACGCTACCCAATACAGTAGGACACATTTTAAAACACGGGTAGTTGTCAGGCTTCTTGTAGCCTTCCTACTTGTTTGCGTTTTATTTATACCATTTTTTCGGCGGGGTTGCACCAGCCGTGGTCGTTGGCCGACTGAAACTCAGGATTTTGTGCATTATCGCAAATTAAACTAAGTGGTGGTTTATCAGTATTCTCTAGGTTTGCGTAATCTAGTTATCATATTACAAGCTATGCTCTGCTTAGGGCTAAATAGCTAGGTGTAAATTGACCAGACATATTTTTTTTTTATTGTATGACGGGGATGTTCTTGGCCTTCATCTCAAGTTATGATAAGGCAGAAGGTGGAAGCGCACTTCACCCGAAAACCTAACCAAACTCAAGCACCAAACTGGCTATCTTACCTCTGAATGCCGGAACACAGCAATTTAAGAATGGTTATTATGGCGACAGGTTTCAGGTAAGATGGTGGTAGCTAGCCAGGCGGACTTAAACAAAATCCTACCACAAACCAAACCAAGCACAATATTGATCTCCCTGGGGATCGAACCCGGGACTTCTGGATCTGAAATCGGGCGAACCACTAGACCACAAATGCGGTTAAATATAATTATTTGTAATTTAGCTAGAATAAATAGTTGGCACTTCCCAGAGAAAACTACCGGCAGTAAGATAACGTAATTCATTCAGGGCTGATCTTGCGGAGATCCATTTCAATATAAAAAAAAGTAAAATATTTAATAAGAAATCCGCTATTCTCTTTGAGAAAATCAAATCGAAACGTATTTCGCCTACATGAGGATCCTCAGTAAATATAGTCTTGCTACTAAGTTGACGGGCCGCGACCGACTGCGTTGTCGCTTTTCATATAACCAACAATCAGCTTGGATTACATGGTTTTATGTAATCTCATCAGATACCGCTAAGTTACGCTCGTATTCACGCACGATAGCGGCTACGTGATTTTGTTTTACAGCGAGTTCTCGGTAGCTCAAGTAGGTACAGTCGCCACCCAATATTGCGAGAAGATAAAAAAACTTGGGAGAATCGAAACAAAGTTGGTGCCTTCGTCTACTGTCGTATACGTGAGTAAAACCCGTGTTTAAAAATGAATACTCACTCAAGTTTTGAAAGTGAAACAAATAGACAAAGTTGAATTGAATTTAAGGCCAAGGTACCAGACTGCATTTAGTTATGAAGTGCGTTTCAAGTCGCATTTGCCCAGTTTTCAGTCTTTGAATTAGAAATAGAAACATTTTGTTATATAAGGGTAAGCCTGTAATCAAACCAAGTTTTAAATTAACTCTATATTATATATATATATATATATATATATATATATATTATATATATATATATATATATATATATATATATATATATATATATATATATATATATATATATATTATATATATATATATATATAAAAAAATGTTTATCTTAGTCTAAGAAGTTACATGGGATTTATATGTCATCGTTCGTGCCATATTATATGGTCGTCGATGAGCATTATATAATAGTTATATATGTTAATAATAATAATTATAAATATTACAGGACATTAATTTCACACAGCGCCATCTAGCCCTGCCGCAAGTCATATCCATAAATCCAACAGCAAACGCAAATGATGACTGTTCGATAGGACCTAAGAGTTTAAGTTAGATTTTTAATTTCAGAGTTGAGTTTTATAAGAATAAACCGGGTATGTGTGTTGCCATAACCACCAATGACAAGCGGATTGGAAATCGCAGTAATAAAGGTGACAGATGTGTAAACACAGAAAGATGCTGCTGCCCAGAAGAGAAGCAGCATCCTTCTGAGATATTCTTCCAGAAGAATCTGGTAAGAGACTATAGTGAGGTCTTTAAAAAAGGGGTTTAAAATTCTTAAAGGCACGGCAAAGCGGTCTCGCCTTTGTAACTTTTGAACCGATTACCATCAGGTGGGACGTATGATTGTTTTCCAACTTAGTTGTAAGTATTTATAAAAAAAAAACACATAGTCGACTTGTACAAATTCCGCGGGCTGAGGTGGGGTTAATTCTAAGCCACGACATATAATACAGTACTAAACTATTGAATAACCTGGTATGATAAAATAACTCATGAAGTACCTATATTTATTTAATTTTAGTACGTAGGTATATATTTTTTTATCATGTTTATATTATTATGACGTATTAAATTAGATATGTTTGGTTTGGTAAATTTAAATACCTTTTTTTCAATTATTTTGTAAAACCTCGTTCCATCAACCGTACTTTACTATCTTCTCTGTCCAACGGTTGTCTGGAAGAGAGCGCTTTTCAGCGATAAGACCGACCATTGTACTGTTAACTTTAGTTTTAAAATTGTCAATTATCCTATTTTTAGTGTACAATAATAATAATAAATATAAGAATTTTCATTCATTAATTCATTCATTCAACTGTACCTCGTTTTTCTGCATTTTCTCATGAAGTTTAATGTGAGGACGATGCCGCGGAGATAATCTGAACGAATACGTGATCCCGTGCGATCCTTGATAAGCGCTCTTTTACGTTTAAACCTTTTATAGTTTCCTTAATGCAATTGTTTGAACCAAATAAAATACATATTTTAATGATTTTAGATCTTTTATTTATGTATTTATTATTATTAGGAAAACCAACAGCGTGTTACAATATATTAACAATTTTGTATTGCGTGTCCCAACTGATCCATTGGTCTTCACTAACGTAGAACTACGTGGCTAAAGGGTGTTTAGAAATAATCACGAACTAATGCATAGTTGTGTTTTCGCCACGTTCTAGCATCAACCCTGAACTATAACATAGTTATATTACTTTTACAGTAAATTCTTCAGTATTGTTGAAGATTTTGATCGCTGAAGCTAAGCAATTTCAGGTATCATCGACTCTTAACACAACACAAGTGAGTCACGTATAGTGTCAATAAATTGTTGCAATATGTATTGTTATGTATGTTCGTTTTTAGATAGAAAATTACATCTGTACGTAATCTTAAGTTATCCGACATAAAATTTATAGTATTCTAAATATATTCACTATTATAAAAACACCATCATCAGTGTGAGTGCTAAAATCTTAGGCATTAGGCAATTTATTAAATTTTTCGGTAATATTTTAAATACCTTTTATAATCAAAGCGCCTCTGTGGTTTAGTGATTCAACCCACCGATTTCAGATCCAAAGATCTCGGAGCAATATTGTGCTTGGTTTGGTTGGTGGTAGGATTTTGTTCAAGTCCGCTACCACCATCTAACCTAATTCTATCGCCATAGTAACAATTCTTAAAAAAATGTTGTGTTCTGGCATTTAGAGGTAAGATAGCCAGTTCCTCAGTTTGTTGAGGATTCCGAGTGAAGTGCGCCTCCACCTTCGGCCTTATCTCAACTGGTAACCGCAGGATAAAAAAAAAAATGGGTGACGGCGTGGCGCAGTTTAGAAATGTTCTTTTTTATTCAATTATGTAGGTACCCAATACTTCAGTAGTACCTAAGTACCTACACAGTTGTTATCCCACAAGCTATCAGACTTCGTTCTGTAATCGTTTCAAGTGTTTTTTACTTCCCTTCATTATATAAATTCAAATTTAAATCCATACATACAAAATGATGAGCATTATTCGATTCGATGATTCGTGAAACACATTTGGAATACAGGAGCTTGTCCAACGAAGCGTTACAAAGCTATCAAGTTCTTTCAATAAAAACGCCATTGCTGTCGCTCGTGGGGCCTTCCAACTCAGCCCGCGGTTAGAATCGACCCGACTTAGGGATCTCACCAGAATAAGCTCAACACGTCTCTGTGTTATCTAATCTACATTACTGCGATCACTAAACCACCTGATAGTGTATTTTTTGCAAAACCGTTCAATGAGGTGGCTCTGTTGTCCAGCAGTCATTAGGTGCTGTCGAAGAAGACTGAAGAACTTGATTGACCGCGGCCTTTATACTTAGGTATGCAAATACAAATTTTGCGAACCGCCACGTGTGCGACACGAATTCAGCATAAAATCTATTAGATTATTGTAATTTCAATACATTTAAATAACAAAATAGTCCACATGTTGTACCGCGATTATCAACAGCTTATTAAAATACATTTGGGTTTTCCAAACATGTCTCAATGGAGATTGGAGGTAGAACCCACCATCGTCATAAGCTTTAAATGCGATGTCACATTAAGCTTGCACTTACACGTGAAATAAAGAAACTATAACTACAGTAGGTTATTTATTTTTATTGTAAAACGGGGCTTGGCCTTCATCTCAACTGATTTTGTTCAAGTTATGATACGGCAGATGGAAGCGCACTTCACCCACCCTCAACAAACTATATATCATACCTACATACTGCCGTTAATAATTTGACAAAAAATCCAGGGGAGATTTGTAAAACACAGAGTTATCCTTTTCTTTTGCTCTCTCAATCCGAAGAACACCTGCGGTTTTCTATATCTCGCCCCCGGGTCTGCCAAAGTTCGGGTTAAAGACATTTATTATCTCAAAAGAATTACATGCTTATTCACTACATGAGAAATTACAACTAATATAAAAGTACAAAATAGATTTGTCACCAGTCTATTTTGAGTATGCTCACCATATACAGCAATAAATCAAAAAGTAGGTATTTAGTAAAGAGTTTTGCGAAGTAAGAATAAAAGTTTAGCAATGAGGGTAGTTAGGCCGGCCGGTGGTTTTATGTGTTGCCATTGCTACTCGTTTCGTCCATCTGTTGTCTATGGTGGTCTTACCGTGGCAGTCGCGGCTTAAGAATCGATAATCGTAAAAGACTAATGGATCTCTTCAAAAGAAGGGCAGCAGCTTCCTTCTGTGTATTATCTACTCATGTACTGCGATCACCTATCCGTCTGCCAAGTGTGGAGGAGGCTCTGTCCAGCTGTGGACACTAACGGGCTGTTGATGTGTTGTCTATGATGCATAACCAGCCACCATTTCCATTTAAAGCGTTGAGCATATTGCATTTATTATTTGATTTTATTTCCGCTGATTTCCTCGCTTCATTGTTTAACCAGTAGTTTCATCCCAAAATGATTCTTTCACTTTTAAAAGCACGTTTACATTATTATATCTTGTTCTTTGCTCTACTATTGTTTGTGCACCAATGCGGTACACAAACATGTAGATATAAATCAATATTCCTCTTCAAACAAAATAAAACTAAATCACTCAATATAATTTCCACTGTAAGTGGTCAGAGCCCGTGGTAATTCGACACGAGCAATATATTAGTGAATTATGCTTTTTAAGGCCATAAATATGGAAAATAACAAGTCAATTTATCATTATTATTGAGCAACACAAAAAAGGTCGTGATCCCTGTAAGTCACACATAGCTCGTAGGTTAAGTTACTACCTACCACTTCGGTCATTCATAAGAAGACGTATGTAGGTAGGTAGGTAAATTATTCATTTTATGTTTTGTCAACACTACCAAAATTGTATGATGTGGGGATAGTAATACCAATACAGCGGACGCCAGCTTTCAAATATAACTAACTCCCTTAGAAGAAAGAAAGAAAAACATTTACTCGGCTCAGAACATACTCATTGATATTAGAGTAAAGTACCTATACTACTAAATATTCGCGTATATACCTACCTATGCCAAATGGCACCATCTCAACAATGTACTGCTCCAACTTAGTGTTTAAAACAGCACCGGTATTCAGATATAGTGACGCTAGTGAGTTTTCTTAGCACCCTTCACCCGGAATCCTCAATTTACTAATGGCGATAGACTTTGGAAATATGGTAGTTGCACAAATTTGTACCCCCCTCCACCCCCGGGAGATCGAGCTCGGTACCATTAGGTCTGATACTGGTTGGCAAACCACTAGACCACAGAGACAATTAATTATAGTTATGAACTTTGGCGCAAGTACAACAGCGCGGGGTCAGCTGTATTAAAATAATTTAGCCAAGTCACTTTCGCAATGTAGTGACCAAACGTCATCTCATACGTCAAAAGCCTTCCAGCCAGATCCTCAAGACCTCGAGGCACGCCTGGGACTTACCCGGACGAGGATGAGTTCTATTATGGAGCTAGTTTTACCAGAAGTTGCCTTTTAAGGCACTGGCATTCCCGTGCATCAACGAAACAGCGAACTGAGCCGGAGTTCCGCAAAAGGAGAGGAGTTTTAACCGCCTCCGTGGTCTAATGGTTCGACCACCGGTGTCAGATGCAGAGGTCCCGGGTTCGATCTCCATGGAGAGCACAATATTGTCCTTGGTTTGGTTGGTGGTAGGGCTTAAAGTCCGCCTGGCTAGCCACCATCTTACCTAAGTTTGTCGCCATAACAACATTTCTTAAAATAGTTGTGTTCCGGCATTAAGAGGTAAGAGAGCCAGTTCCTCAGTTGAGGATTCTGGGTGAAGTGCGCTTCCACCTTCGGCCTTATCATAACTTGAAAAATCAGGTGAGATGAAGGTCAAGCACCTCCCCGAACTATAAAAAAAAGGGGGTGCTCGCAGGCCAGGTGGCCCAGTACATGTCTTACCACCAGCGATAGGATCAATTAGCAGTAACCGTTGTCTGATCAACGATTACTCTCGAAAAACATAACCCTCCGTCTAAGACAGTCAGATACAAGGGTACAATTACCAATTTCACAATTCGCGTCCCTTGATCGTGGTATTTGACGTTTTGCGCAAACATTTACACGCGATTTGACACGTCCATGGACGTTGACGTCTCGAATGCGTAATTGCCAGTTTATAGTTGACAAATCTGGTATAGTCAGCCCAAAGATAGGAACTAGTTAAAAGTTTGTAAACGTTGTCTAACTCATCGACAAACCTGTTCATGATTTTACGAAAGCACGGACTTAAAAAGGACTTATACTTAAGTATTTAGGATCGGCAAAATGTCACCTTTCATTTAATATTATTGTAATAACACATTCCTTAATTTATTTTTTATTTTTTTACACTCCCGTATACATTTTTGATTCGCATCCCCCGTGTTAAAATGATATATAATCCTTTTTTATTTTTTTTATTAAAATAGTATAATTTATGACACTCCCACAATAAAGACAAACCAAACAAAAGTCAAACATCACGAATGTCAAAGTAAAAAAAAACAACATGTAAAAAAACTACATCACAAAATGTCTACAGCCAATGCAATATATATAGGTTGATAGGTCGATAGACCCCTCTCAAAAATATGTAAGCCGTCTCTATGGTCTAGTGGTTTGCCTATTGATATCAGACCCAGAGGCCCCGAAATCGATGCCCAGGATTCCTCAATATGTTGAGGATTCGGGTGAAATGCGCTGCCACCGGCATATCATAACTTAAAACCAGATGAGATGAACGCTTCCTATATAAATATACATATATGTAATATAAAAAAATGCAATTTATAATGAACCCCGCACGACTGATAGTCCAACCTTCATAACCTGTCGAAGGCTGTTGGGACAATCAACATCGCAACACGTATACTTGCCAATTACTGCGCATGGTGCGTTCCAATTGTCTAATTCATTAGCACTAGGTTAGGTCATTTGCGGAATCTATTAAAACTACTTTACCTAACCTTCTAGAATCTAGACCCAGGCCAAATACCTTTTGGAAAGGCTTGCCTGGGTAAGGAAGAGCGAACATTACAGACGTTAACTCTCTGTTGAAGGTGACGGGCGCTGGCAGCTCATTCTAAGCATTATATTGCTTAGAATTAGATTAGAATAGATGAGTAAATAAGTACTGGATGAAGTTTACCTTTTGGCACAATTTTGTTAGTATCTATGGATTTGCATTGTCTATTGTTAATAATAAGAGGGCAACATTTTGTGCTTCACTTCCTTTGTATCATTGGTTCACAACACAAGCATTGTTCGAAATATAACCAAAAATAATGGAGGTATACTACTGAGTATGCTGGTATACTCAGTAATATACCTCCATTATTTTTTTGCATTTATATCAAAACCCATGTACATACGCAGCAATCAAAGGCACCGACAGCGAGGACCGAACGGATGCAGAGGGCAAAATAATATAAACGATATCGTGCATTTGAAGAGACCTTCACTAAGCATTTTTTTTTTAATATTATAGGACATTAATTTTACACAGCGCCATCTAGCCCCTAACTAAGCATAGCTTGTTATATGGGAACTAGATTACGGATAGAATACTTAAATACTTTTTGTAAATACATACGTACTATATGATACAACACCCAAACACAGAACAAACATCTATATTCATCACACAAATGTTTGTTCTGGGTGGGAATCGAACCCACAGCCTACAGCGCAGGAGGCAGAGCTACTACCAATTGAGCTATGAGGCTTGTTATTTTTTAATTGGGGATTATAGGTTTAAGAAGATGTGGTGGTGTATTAAAAAGATTAAGTATGTATATTAATAAACGCCCTTGCTGGTCGTTCGTCCAGATGTTTAGAAGCTATTAATAAATTTAATTACCTACGTCATGGCTTAATAAAGGTCCAAGGAAAAATAGTTAAACAAACATGAGGATTTATGCATTTTTAAATTATGCCATTTATCAATTTATCTTTGTTTATTTTGTATCTGCATCCAAATATATTGATTTATCTCATATATTATCTCTCGATTAGGTAATGATAATGATTCGATGATGATTTTTATCATCATTACGGTTAGAAATATTAGTGCAGGCCCTCACGCTTGGCAGGCGGGTTGATGAACCTAGTGAATTCACCCTATATCGGGACAGCATTGCTGCCCGAGTCATCAGTACGAGTACCTATTATTACCTGCTTCACGGATATTTTGTTTTGTATCTTTGTGGCGGTCGCGTCGAATCGACCCCGCCAACTCAGCCCATGGATGTCGTAAACTAAGAAATCTCACTAGAAGAAGTCTGTGAAATATCTACACGTTTACTGCGACTACCAATCCACCTGCCAAGTGTGGCAACTATGGCAAAACCCTCCAGATTTTGAGGAGGCTCTGTTCACCAGTGGACACTACCGGGATGTGATGTGTTGATATGGATATATTGTTTGGAATTTGGTGTTTGGGCGTTGGATTGTAGTATAAGTATGTATTATCAAAAAAATATATACATATTCTATTCATAGCTCAGTTCCCATAAACAAGCTTTGCTTAGTATTGCGCTGAATGAATGTCTTATACATAGGTACTGTCTTAATTTATATATATTAAGTTTGACTTTTTAGACTTTTTGACTTTTTTTGAACCTCTGTAAATCTAATAAAAAGCGACGTAGCGCCTAAAATATATATTAATTAAATCGAACATATACTCAAGCGCTTTGGAAAGACGGAAACGTGAATCATAATAACTGGCTAGAAAAAAAAACATAAAGATGACACTAAATCGATATTTAAACGTGTAGAACTGAGAGATTTCTTGTTGAAACCATGCTAAAATTATTATTAAAGATAGGGCTTCTTATTTATTAGAGCTTGCCGAAAACAAATATTATAATATTGTTAGTATTATTACTCTTTGTGAACAAAAGCAAAGAAAATCTAGCCGGTCAAACGCTCGCGCCGGGCGGCCAGTGCCTGCCGAGAAGTATTCAAAAAAAAGCTCTTGGATTGCCTCGCCTTAAGTCAGCTCACTCAGAGCTAGAATTAGGTATCTAAGGTACGAAATACGAAGTATTATAAACATTATAAATGTAATGCACTATTGTCTCCCCAAGGTATAGTTTAAGTGCCTGTTAGGAATTTAGACGCAATTGCTAATTGTCAACAATACTTTGTTGTTTTAAAGACTTCGGTCCACTAAACATTCAAGAGCACTGCAATAATCAACTAGGGGTGCCACGGGTCCAAATTCAAGTTTCCGTGGCAACCGCAGGGGTTTCTTTCAGGAGTGCCATAGGTCCGGAATGAAATTGTCGATGTGAAGGCCGTGGAATGTAATTGTTGAATAAACTCATGACATGAAAACCACAAGTGTACCTACCTAGTTTTTTATTTATTTGTGTTCTTGTTGAAAATAGGTACATCCATATCTTCTACATCATAGACATCATAGAATATTTCCACAAAGTTCATGCTAAAGTCAGTGAAAGTCTATAGCCGACTTCCGAATAAGGAGGAGGCTATCTAAGAAACAATTGAAAATTTTGTAATAACTTTTTAGTTGATAAGTTAAAATAAGATATAAGACAAACGGAGATAACGTTCTCTTGACGTCGCCTACGTCAAAGAAAAGACAGGCTTAAGAAATTAGGACAAAATTATGGAATTAATACACGTATATTAATTGTTCTCCTGAAGGCTGGCTCGAAGGTTCCATTACTGAAGTCTGAAGTCAAAAGCAAGGATGTACCGCTATATCAGATCTGTACCTTTACTAATAGATCATAAATTGTTGGCTATTAAATCACCAGCTCACTCCAAGCATTCCAAATATTTGGATTACCTAGGTAGTCTAAAGTTAGATAATACTTATTCAGTGATATAATTTAGGGCAAAACTAGTTCACCGAGGTCGTCTAGATGTTACAGATAAAGCTAGACTGAACCTAGATTTGTCGTTGAACTTGGTTAATACAAAACTGGATTGGAGTATAGAATTAAACGGAACATTAGTAATTTATAGTGTTTTGGTCTTTTGCCCGCCTTTATTAAGCCTTTTGTAATTCCTTTTGTAAATATATTTACCGAACTTTAAAAATAATAAGTATTTTCATGTAAGTACTATAGGTACATGAATGAACTCACGCTTGCACATAGGGGAAAAGTCCAATAGACTTGCTTGATCTTAGGTTTCATCACAACTAACATTTTTTTATATTTTGTATTTAAATGTCTGTACCTACGTACTGGTTTCAGCTTTTCAAATATAATGTTTATTCTGTAATGTTATATTTTAGAATGTCAATAAATAAATAAACACAGATGTTAGTTCGTTAAAACATTGAAGCAGTGTTGGACCTCTTCGAAAATTGAAGAACACTATTTCACCGGACATTTTCCTTAATAATATTTATTTTCGCACGTGACCTTCAAAATGACGCTGTGACTTAACAAAAGCATTATCAATTACATTCAATTGTTGTGAGATTCTAAATTCCAACAAAATTAATCATTGAACAGTTCAAAATCCAAAATGCAAATTTCAAAATCCAACAAGCTTGCTCCATATTAGGCCACGTCTTTACTTGTTTTACATGTAAGCTGGTGGTCAAACGCTTGACTATTATCAATAAAAAAAAAACAAGGCAAACGTATTAATCTAGCGCTATGTAACAAAAATCATTAGAAGTAGGTACATAAATCTAAAACCTAATATAAAACCATCGTATCGCTAGCTGACTAATACAATCAACATACAACCCAAACCTTTCTTGAGTCTTGAAATTTTTAGAGCACCTTCCTTCCGTAGTGAGCGAGTGCACATGTGGATTTAAATAAATCCCCACAGAATGACGGAAACAAATTCCCGGGTTATTATAATAATACACTGCACTTGAAATGGTGGTCGCGGCTTAACAATCAACTCGTCCAACTCCAATGCCTATGATGGCATAAGAACCGACTATGGGTCTCCTCATATTTGACAAATGACAACTAAAAAACAGCCAGTCTCATTCACAATCAAACGAAGGAGGTGCCCTGAAGGAGAAGTTGCCATTTTTCAATTCTTTTAGTTCGTTGGGACTTCTCTAAGAAGTCCATGGTTCACGATATTTAAAAAGTTGCCGCCGTGAAAACTCAATTTTCTAAAACGTCGCAGTTTTCCCAAGACAGTTCCCATCCCGCCTTCGCGACAGCGTCGATATCTTCAATTGTGCGACACTCTCCATTTTGCAATGCTTTGTCGTAACTGAGAATATACTCCACAGAAATCACTGATTAGAGGAGAAACGAGTGCGATCTTACAGAGTGAAACGTCAGGAACTTAGTCCCATGATCCCGTGGGAATTTCTTAATATCCTCTTTAAGGCCCAAATCCCAAACATCTACTCACCACTCAAGCTTGAGATAGAAAAAATCTTCGATTGGTTAAAATATATAAGCAGGGTTCTCCACTTGAGCGGTTTTCTGGATAAGGGCCTTAGTGCGCCCCTACAGTACAAAAGGAAGCGGTATGGTTTGGACTGTTAAGTTCATTGATTCAATCAGTCAATCAGCAGCACGATTTGTTCTTATCTATGATTTTATATTTTTTGTAATTTCATGAAACAATACGCACATCGTAAACTAGGTTTTGTTACAAGGGAAGCCGTAAGTTCTATTTTTTTTGTGGGATTATAAAGTTGCAATTCTTGCTGGAAACATTCGTTTTGAGCTTTGAAAAGGACGTCCAGTTACTACCAGTTACTAATAATGTTTTCTACGTAATTACTAATTAGTTACGAAGCTGGTACCGTAGTAACGTAATAAGCTTTTTCCGCATGTGTGTAAAAAAATTCAAACGGACAATTCACACATATTTGGCTCAAAGCGTCACCCAGTTCCTAAGGAAACGTAATATTATAATAATGTCATCATTGTTTCGCTGCGCAGTTAGATAAGGCCCGTGGGATTACTTTCTCCCGCTTGGCCGTTTTTACATGACGCGGTGAGAAGTGAGAATGTGTGAGGGGGGGGGGCACGCGTTAGTTACGTGAGTGACATAAACGGATCAATGCATGTCATGGTACTAAGATAGATAGGTAGTTGGTATCTAATGCTGCCAAAGGGACCCTATTACTAAGCCTACGATGTCTGTTTATCCTACTATTAAGGGCTTGTGTCTTTTGATTTCCAAACAAGACCCGTTTTTGTGAACAATTATGATTGATAATCGCGATAATTTAAAAAACGCTCTTGAATAGTTTGTTCTACATAATTTTAGATGAGAAATTTTCTTGTATCACACTTTTAGAGCTTTTTAGAGTTTCGACCGTGTTACAACGTCCGTTACCACTACGTATGTCTGTCACGTTGTGTTCCTCAGTTTGTTGAGGATTTCGGGTGACGTGCGACTCCACCTTCAGCCTTAGCTTGTAACCAGGTCTTATAAAAAAGAAATCCATAGAGGCGGTTAAAAGTTACGTTGTCAACTTACCGAATCCATCTCAACATAGTCGACGCCATGCGGCTGAGTGCCATTTCCCTCCACCCTCCAAACCTTCAACCCCTCCTTCTTCACAAGGCCATCCTGTTTCTTCAGCGCCAGCTTCAGCCGCCTCCCGAACGCCTCCAGCTCCATCCTATGCACATCATCATCACCATCATGATGCTCCGTATCACTCAGATCACTATCGGTCACTTCACTGGAATTCGCACTGAAGCTCAAACTGACTGTGTTGTTGAGATCTCCGATTATATCGACGTCCTTGATGGTTTCCTTCGCCCGGACGAACATTTCATCGTTGAGGAGCGAGGGGGGGTTCTTCGGCCATGTGTGCTTCTCGTGGGGGACCTTCTCGTTGTGGATCTTGTTGGTGGAGTGGGAGTTGGGGATGTGCCGTCGGGAGAGGTGGTGGGTGATCTGCAGGAGGTGGTATTGGGGGACGAAAGCGTGGTGGTCTACGTGGAAGACGCTCCGTAGCTCGTTTGCTGTCATGTGCTCGTGGATCTGGAAAGAAAGAGACAACATATTTAGTTATAGGTATATAGGTATTTAGGGCTTACATATAATAATATAATAGTTTAATATAATAATAAATAAATAAGTAATTAATATAATAGTTTGTATAGAGTAGAGTTTCTTGTGAAAACTCTCGTACGGGGAAGTACTATCAGCATACCTATTTGAACCTCCAAGCAGTATTGCTGTGTTTCGGTTTGAAGGGTATGATTGCCGGTGAAATTACGGTCACACTACCTTAAGTTGATGGGCGGATTGCAGTGCAAAGTAGGTTCTTTGTGGATATTACCTACGCAGTAAGGCTTATATAAGCAAGAAATGCCCTTAACATCAAGTGGACTGTTCGTTTGTTCCTTCTCTATGTTGTGTAAATAAATTTAGAAATATATATATTTATTCAAACGATGTACAAATAAACTAACTATTCATAACACTGGCTGCGTTGCCACGCTGCATAGCTATGCTAATTCACTGGCATAAATAAGATCCAGCATGCGTCACGCGTCGCCTCAATCAAAAGCTATTTAGAATAAAATCAAATAATGTATATTACATGAACCGGTGATTGCATACGAATGCTATATTTAATATCAAACAGCTAAAACTCCAAAGCAACTCTAAAATAATCTAGTATACAGGTACATTAAATTTCCTGGGCTTCATATATTTTTAAGTGGAACACTAACATTTTTTCTTAATAATCTATGTATTCTTAATAATGCTATCGGCCAGTGAAGGTCCCGTCAAAATCGACGTTTCATAGAATAGCCGGAATAAACAGACAGACAGAGAAACATGATATTTGTGTTAGTATCGTATATATACTGTCATATGCATCTAGTAAAATGCTGTTATTTTGACATTTACTACAGACACTTTAATTTTGGGGAAATGTATTCTAATCATATTTTTTTGAACACTGAAAAATATTTACTCACTAAATAAATTAACATAAACTAACTATAAGTACTAACACAGACACTCCATTTTTTTTATTTGTATAAGTGATAGATGCCGTTTTTTATTGAAATCAGATAAAATACACTTATATTTGAAGTAGGTTCTATGTTTTTTACTTGTATTTCGGTCCTTTGAATAAACGTGTCAAAATAACGCTCCAAGCACTTAATTATTTGTCCACAATTCGTTTATTTTTACGATCATCTTGTTATTCTCTTGCTATTGCATGTTTAAGGGATTTGACCGAACATTTGCGGATTTCAGCTAGATGTGTCAGGTAAGTATGCAAGGCATTGTTTTGTTTTGGTAAATTATTTTTAAGCGCAGGCCACACCGCTTGCTGGCGAGCGCACAGCATCGTCCATACTTTGGTACGCACCGCGAACTGTGATGATAAGCTCAGTTGGTATAAGTTCTGCCTTCTGCGGTGTAGATTGTGTGCCTTAGGAGACCTTGAAAATCAGGTGAGATGAAGGCCAAGTACCTCTCCGCCGTACAATAAAAAAATAAAAATGTTTTAAAATGTTGCATGTTTAAATTGGTTCCTGAATCAATAATAATAAAAAAATTAACCATTTACTTTCTCTAAAAAAGTTGGGTACTGTAAACAATCTCACAAATTATAAGCACATTTGCGTACCTACTCTGCTAGGGAAAACTAGTAGTTAACCTCGAACTGAGATCTTGCGATATCAGGTTTGTGATAGGTATTTAACCATGGAGATTATATCACAAATCGAGAGTTTTAAACGAAAAATGTGCGAACCCGCATCTTTTTTGTGTCATCATAACATTTCTAAATGTTGTCACCAAGTACAATCACTTGAAATACAAAAGTATTAGGTACTTGATGACTGTATGACCTGAGTGTTCAAGTGACTGCTATTTCTTAACCAAAGCATAATAGCACCGGCCGTACGTCATAATAGGTGGGCAGAATACAATAAGTTGCAAACCTCACTTATATGAAAAGATTGATATCTGTTTTATAAATAGTGCTCTCAATTACGTTGCTGTGGTAGTCGCCATAATTATTTTGATTTTATTTTATTTTATTCGGGAAGCATACAGATGCATTATAATGGTAGTCTAACAATAATTCCTTGTCCAACAAGTTTTTTTTTTACATGGTATACTTAGTTTGGGGCTAGATGGTATCTAGCCCCAAACTATATATTTAATAACTATATATACTTTATGTGAAATTAATGTCCTGTAATAAATATTTATTTATTTATGTCTAGTCTATGCTATTTACACAAATAACTACGCGATGTGTCTTTAAACTAAATTTACCATAGACGATCATACGCGTACTTACCGCGTACCATTCACCTTAAATTAATTTTGCTTGGTTAACATAAAATGACGCATTCTGCCCCAAAAATATACGGGACCTGAATTTAAATAGCGTAAATTAGTTGGATTGTGAATTCCAATCACATTTTATTGTATGGAGGTAACTAATTAGGGGTTTTATGAGTTTAAACCGCTTAAAGAGCGTGGTGATTATGGCAAAACCCTCCAGTTTTGAAATAGGCGCCGTCTAACGGTGGATATTAATGGGCTGTTGATGATTGACGATAAGATTGGTTATCTTTTAATTCAACCAGTTAAACAATCTTAAGACTTGATTGTTCAACTGGTTGAATCAACGCACAGCCCAAACCATGAACCTAGAGACTTGCAATTTAGGGTAGCGTCCTATGGTACTGTAGTGTTGCTTTACCAGTTGACAGCTAAATGTCAATTTTCAACAAAACAAACTGCAAACAAACAAAATTATGTAATAATTAGGTAGTAACAAATGTGATAAGAGAGTATCAAGTATTTTGATTTATGATTCTAATGTAATTTAAATTATTAAAAACTCTGTAAACCTAAATATTGAACGAATCATAAAAAAAAACTAGCCCGTTGTTCTTGCCTTTCTAAAATTGTTCATGAATTAACGAATTTTGACTAGGGGCTTTGGGGTGCAAGATTTTTTTTTTTGGCAAATTTACATGGGATAGAGAAAATGTTCGATCATTGGCTAGTAATAATGTGAGCGATGGCGCTAGTGTCTTTGTCAAATTGCAAAAGTGGCGTTCGTTAGCCGCGCTTAATAAAATCATTGTCGGACAATACATACCTACTCCTGAATCCAGTTTGCGAACACATCCGTATTGACTGTTATCACTGTAAATGTCAAGTGGACCTTGGCAGAGGTCAGTACCTTGCCTTTCAAAAGCCCAGATATTACCGTTTTTAAAACAACTGTAGCGATCACGCAGTGGTTAAAATTTGACTTGGCAACTTCGATTTTCCCTGATTGATCGAAAATTTCAAGTCCGACGCGGAACAAGTGGGAAAACAATACTCTTGACATAACTAGTAACAGTAGGCAGTAGTAGTACTGCCTTCGTAACTAGATCACCTTGCTTAGCTGATCTAGTTGTTATGTAAGCTAATGATTGATTCATTTTTTGCTTCAAATTAGATTATGATGAGTGATAGGTATGACAGCTTTGAGGGCTTGTTCGTGACTTGTCAAGAATGGATTATTATACTGCACTGCACTGTTGTTATTAATGTATAACATCTTTCCTCTCGCCTTCTTGCAATATGTGAGAGAAATATCGTGAAAAGGGACGGAAGTATGTAATAGGAAGTCGGGAAAGCGCGCGAATTCGATTTGACCAATGAGCGCGCGCGGTTGTAGAGTCGGCCGTTTGATGATACCAACCCATTTTTCGTTTTTTTTTTATATTAGTGGTAGTTATGCGTTTAACCATCAACTCACTTGAATAACAAGTAAAGATGTGACCTAAAATGGAACTCGCTTGTCTAAAAGGCACCTGTTCACACTGGACTTGAAGACTCCAAGACGTACTGGTGCGGAAAAACAGATGAGGGTAAGGAGATCCTTTCCTTACCAGTATTAATGACAAAAGTAGAGGCGAATCGATGTGTTCGGCACAATGAAAAATCTACCAGGGATGGGTTACAGTAGCAAGGTATCCGAGATTGTGTGTGGTTTTTCAGATATTTTGATATCTATCTTCATACCTCATGTAGTTTTATTATGGCATAGTATAATATATTCAGTAGGTAGTGTTTTAATTAGATTTGTGGCAAAGTATGTAATGTTCAAATAAACAGGTATAAGGGTTGCGAAAAAAAAGTGCCAACGTGCTACTACTTACTGCTACCATCTGCTACTAAGAAATCGTTGTCTGTCTGACCTTGTCTTTTAAACCTTGATGGTTAACCAATCGTAAAACCATCCGAAAATTAAAAAAAAAACCTAAGAGACAATTGATAATTTACCAACGTAAAGTTAACAGTACAATGGGCGGTCTTATTGTTCAAACGATCTCTTCCAGATTTCTTTTAGATGGCGAGGATAGTACAAGTGTGGTTGGTGGTATATTTGTTATCACGCCGGATTATTGAACAAATTAACAAATTAAACATACAATGTTCATCAAAAGATCGTATTCAGTAAGAGATATTATTTGTGTTACTTAATTATTATTATTTTTTACACTTTTTTCCCTTATAATTTATTTATTTAATCTTGTTTCACCCTCTACTTAGGATTGCTGGAAGATAACTCTGCTCGCTTTTGCCATACTTATTAATTTCAAGTTTGTTTTATATTATGTGTGTGTGTTATATGAAAATATAACACACACACACATTTAAGGCTTATATTGAAAATTTCTTATGCAAGAAATATGTAAAATATATAAAAATAAACAATCAAGCCGAACTGCAAATACCTACATGTAAACGACCTTACGCGAGGCACTCTCACATCCAAGGCGGTAGACTCCATACAATTCGTGTCTACGGCCTCTGGAGACTATAAAAAAATCTAGATGGCGCTGATAAGTCTCAAACGGAACCATGTGCAAGGTCGTAGTCGTGAGAAAGAAAGTTATAAAGGTGAATGACGTAAATTTATTTTTTAAACTTATTTATTCAACAAGAATGAACGAAAATTAATGAATGAAAAATACTTTACCTACTGCACACCTTAAAAATAAAACTGGATTGCTTAAATAATGTATATACAATGAGCAACAAGCAGCGGATGTTAACTGTAACGGTTGGACCGCAGGTTCAATCCACAGTCATATGATACGCAATCAGTCGCAATATACGTTTTTATTGATGGATGGGAAAGCGCTTGGACTTCATCTCACCTGGTCTACAAGTTACGATAAAACCGAAGGTGGAAGCGGACTTCACCCGGAGACCTCAACGGTCTGAGGAACTGGCTATCTTACCTCTAAATGCCGGAACACAACTATTTCAGAATTGTTGTTATAACAACAGCATTAGGTATATGGTGGTAGCTAGCCAGGTCTTAAACAAAGTACTACCACCAACCAAACCAAGCACATTACTGTGCTCTCCCTGGTGATCGAAACCGGGACCGATCTGAAACCGATGGGCGAACCACTAAACCACAGAGGTATACTCCTTGGAATCTAATCCATCGCAATAATGGATAGAACGGAAGATAAAAAGGTAGTGGAAAATAATCCATGGCAATGGATAAGAGTGGAACAAAAAGTAGAAACAGATCCACTGATGGATTTTTTTAATGGATTAGAGTGGAATAGTCTCTTAAGGTCGAAAATGACTTGTATATCTAGAACTATAAACATTCTTAGATAAATACAACACAACATTTTATGACTTATTCCACCGGTACACCCAGTGGACTGTTGAAAATGGAAGGGGTTGAATGAAATGAAAAAGTTTTTTATAAATGAAGATCGATTGACCAGCTGATGTCCTCTATGTTTTCCTGGGATGAGGTCTACGATTGAGTTAGCTTTCCCAGAAGGAAGGGCTTAGAATGTTATTATTCATTTAAATTCAAACCAAATCTATAATTTTTATTCTACCGAACGTCACTGGACTTCAAAATACCTCTAGCTTAGCAGGACCTGTAATCTATTCGGTGATAACCCGCGTCCTTCACTATGTAAATAGTAATAATATATAAATAGTACATAAATAGTTGAACAAACAGCCGGCATATAACCTCGCCGACCGGACAAGACCATGTATTAAGTTAAGTAACTAGAACAAATATTGTCTGTATGACTGTAGTTGGACATTCAGATATCCGTGATTAGGCGCTGGTATTTCGGATATTGATATTTATCAGCATCTACCTACAATGGTATTAGCATAGCCTAGAATATCCTGTAGGTGGGGTTTTAAGTATACCTCTAGAATCTTGCAAATGTCCCGTCAAACATTATATAAATTCAGTTTTTATTATTTAGAATGGTCAGCTCATGATTTTGAAACTTGTACAGACAGTATAAGGCTTACGATAGAATGAGCCTTACCATAAAATGACTAAGACTTTTCATAAGATACTAGGATCGTAACATAGCGGAAATAGTCTGTATTTCCGCTGTGTTACGCTGGAAGCTGTATCTTAGTTTTTGCAGTGCGCATCATCAAACATTTTTGAAAGCGCTTAGTCCAAATAAAATATAATATTCACGTGAGGACGATATAGTAGTGCGTTGGAAATCCCTGTAATGGTATTTAAATGAGTTTTATCATTATTACAGTTCTAAAAAGTTAAATAAGGAACTTGATCCCTTTATTTCATACAATATGTACAAACAAACTAACTATATACATAGGAAACAGTCGGTGATCTAAAAAATGATAAAAACAGTCAGCAAGTAACTCAACTGATCTAGATCCGACGAAATCATACCCATCTAAATAAGAGCCAGCCTTTGGGTCACGCCGTTCCTCTATCAAAAGCCCCGCAAGATTTTAAAGCCCCGAAGGGTACTGGGTCTCCCCAAACCCAAGGTTTATACCCTATTAGGCTTAAGTAAAAAAGCTCTGTCAATACCACTATATTTGCGTCTCTTTTGATACTCGGTCAAAACAGCCGCCGCCGTACAGGCCTAACTGAAACCCAACATCAGCCTCAAGCGGATGAAAAACAATAACAAACTGTATTCAAATGTTCTTTTTATTTACGTCAGTAATTTTAGTTTTTCCAGTTAGGTCAAGCTGATATATTTTCGATTGGAAAATTATTAATCAATTTATCTATTTATTTCTTTAAAAACACTAGGATACATAATATAATTATAGCTAGCTTATAATTGACCTTTAATTAAGTTTGATCACCCATAAAAGGTGATGTAGAATGTAATTCAAGAAAGCAGAAACATTGACATTGGCTTTTAGGTTGCACGTGAATTAGACAATCCTACCTACCCAGACAACAGTTTTGCATAAATACAATAGATAATCAAAATATGTTATTCATAACAACATAATATGTTTTGATTGGCGTGCATAGTAATATTCCAACATAAAAACAGCACATTACACTCCATTGTCAGTCTGGTGAAAATACTATTGTCTTCGACTTTCTAACAGCTTATTATGTATGGATCAGATGATCAATTATTATTAATTGAGTTACGTAAGGTCCTATTGTAAATGAATATATCTCGATCGATTTAACTGGTTATGTGCTGTTCCACAGTATATGATGCTTGTGGACCGTACTACCTACTACTCAGCACTCAATGAGTTAAGTTCCGTAAATATTCCGTGATTGCAAAACTGTAAGCTAATTGATTGACTGTCTGACAACTAACTCATATCTTAACTTGAATTTTGCTTGCTTTGAACTCGTTGCTTGATATTCAGCACGCAACGAGTTAATATATGGGTGCAATATTAAAGACTGCCAGGGAATTCACGCAAGTTGACAGGCTATAGGGTGCACCAGTGTATCGAATTGAAAAGAATAGAATAGTTTCTAATAATATGTATGTACTTTTACCTATAAATAGGTTTGTGCGAGATACCTTTTCAGCGCTTAGTGCACATACAGGTAACATAATCGTTGTTATGCTAGCAGTTACGACTGAATAAGCACAACACTGGTAATAGGACCTATAAAGGCCCACCTACTTGAGTCCACCCTGCGGCTTGTTTGCCGGCGGCAAGCGGTTTGTCGTGTTCCTTCTGTGCCTTCTTTGAAAGTTCGCTCAATTGAAGACATCATCATTGCTTTGGCCTAGAGCAAGTCAAGCCTAGAGGTCAAGAGATAACATCATTATAAAAAAAAATGAAAAAAATATTGGACCAACATAGAAAAGTTACTATGGAAAAAGCGCGTTGAAGTCTTTTATATGGAACATATATATCGATGGATCGCTACGCAGAAAAGCAACAAAATTGATCGTCTACAGTAATAAGCCAAGTGATGTTTTTTAACTATTTAATATATTGTACGACGGGAAGCGCTTGGCCTTCATCTCATCTGGCTTACAAGTTATGATAACGCCGAAGGTGGATGCGTACTTCACCCGGAATCCTCAACAGACTGAGAGGCTGACTATCTTACCTCAAAATGTCGGAACGCAACAATTAAGAATTGTTGTTATGGCGACAGCATTATTTGCATGCATTCATTCATTCACTCATTCATCCTGCGTCGGAAGCCAGGCGGATCTTTACAAGTCACCACCAGCAATTGGAACAATCAGCAATTGACTAAAGGTCCAGGTTTCCGGTTTCCGTTACCCGGGGTTACGCTAGGGGGTAGATACCACCCTAAATACGGTTTCAGCTTTTATTTTTCACGGTTTTAAAGCGATGCTTTTTGTGTGGTTTATTTTTACTGCCCTTTTTGTGGTAAGTACCTACTTTAAAGCTTTTCGCAGGCGAATACAATTGGTCATTTGAATGCAATGCAACGTGGGCATAAAAATACGCACTTCCATTTCGCATTAAACGTAGGTTATACCTAAGCGCACGTGGTAATTAAGAAGTTCTGTCTTTTATTTCAACATTTTTTGCGAGTCTAAAAATGCAATATTAAATAAAGTTTTTTTTTTAGTACGACGGGGATACGCTTGGCCTTCATTTCACTAAACAAGTTGAGATAAGGCTGAAAGCGGAGGCGCACTTTACTCCGAAATCCTCAACAAACTAAGGAACTGGCTATCTTACCCGTAAACGCCGGAACAGAACAGATTTAGAATTGTTATTATGGCAACATAATCGGGTAAGATGGTGGTAGCTTGCCAGGCGGACTAAATAAAGTCCTGCCACCAACCAAACCAAGCGCAATATATTGTACTCCCCATGGGGATTGAACCCGGGACCTCTGGATCTGAAATCGGTGGGTTGAACCACTAGACCATAGAGATAACCGATATACTTATATATTTTTATCAAAAAAAGTTCGATTCAGCTTACAACACTCTTTCTTGTGTACCGTAAAGAAGAGGTATTTTAATTAAATAGTTGAATAAAGATGCCAATTTTACCATAGGATTTTCACTCGTTATTTTTTTTATGGTACGTAGAATCTTCAAATCCAGAGTGAAAAAGTTCACGCGTGTTCTATCTTATGCCACATATTTACTTGTTTTTTTGCATTGCTGGTGGTCAAACTCTAAGCTATCACAAATAAAAAAGTAACAACTTTTTATGCAAACGAATAATGTTGGAACTTAAATTCTTCTTCACCATATTTTTCGCTCAACATATAAGAATAAATTCTTTGGATTTCATTTTATAAAAATGTATTGCGTGATCTAGAGCAATAAACAAATAATACAAATAAATCAAAAACTCTTTCACTCGACATCACTAAGTAAAATAAACAATTCAATTGACTCGATTGATTATTGTTCAATAGGGAGTTAATAATCTGTCTTTCTCATATGGTTTCTCTTCGCACTTCTATTTTCTGGGAAATAGAAGTGCACTTCACTAGGAACCATCAACATGCTGAGAAACTGGCCATGTTGTTTCTTTTAAATGTGGCTTAGCAACACTGGTTTTCATCCCCACTTTAAGAAAAAACTTGCATTTGCCAAATAGTTTGCGTTAAGCTGTTTTGGAGAGTCCTCTGTTCAGTATACGGGCAGCATAAACAAAACGGGGATTAATACATATTTTTTTTCACTGATGATAAAAACATGTACCGCATCGTAGACGCGTAAGTATAACCAAACCCAAGCACCGAGGCACTTGCATTTAAATCATGACTTTAACATCAAAATGATCGGATATTTCCCCACACATAATGCGTCGGTCGGTTCCGACGTCGCAATGGCGTTTTTTCACACGCGCGCGCCGACCTTGTGTTGCAAAACGTATGAGAAATATTGAAGATGTGAGAATGTTTGCTTTTACTTTGTTTATTTTATGAAACCTAAAGTTTAAAATTATTATTATTCAAATGTTTGTTTCAAGGATTTTAAAACAGACATTTGGTGTATTCCGCTTTTATCACCAATCTTAACAGTCTCTTAAAGGCCCGGCGGTGGCGCTGCTATCAACTTCTAGCATGCTTTTCAAAGCGTGTAATTATTTTGACATCTAAGCGTGTGCAAAACCTGGCGAGTCGTTAGGTGGTATAAATATTATATTACAATAATATTTATTTAATATATAAATTTATACAATTCAATAATTATATATTAATAGTTACTGTAGGTAGGTATCACTTTCGAGCCAGATAAGTTTGTCTGTAGTGATGACTAGGTATTCATATGCAGTGCCCCGAACCGACGGCAATACGTGCCCTCCGAAACACGAAATCATTACTTGATTTCGTGTTTCGGAGTGCACTTATCATCGGAAAGTCTGGTGATTCAATCCTTCAATGTTGTTACCAAACTGGGAAGAAACATCACAAAGATGAGCCACATACGGATTTGATAGTAGGACCGTTTTATCGATAGGTGGACGTTCAGAGTCTGAACATTCAGTTCAGACCACGAAGGTTTCTATAAAAAATGCCATGGGTTTATAAATGGCCATACGGCGCATCATCATCAGGATCAAAGCCAAAAAAAGAAAAGCGTAACAATCAATGGCGCACGGTTTTGGCGCGAAAGCCCGATGACATTCGATGTGCCATGGTTCGCGGCCATATTGGCCCGACCTTGCTCTACTAGCGCACCGGTTTGTTTCGCAATCGGCCCGGCTGGGAAAATTCAATCTTTTATATTATGCTCCTCTCTAGCTGAGATAGTCTTCTTTTAGAGTTTGCTAGCTACTAAACAAAAACTTCCTAATTATCCAAACATCGGGCAACATTTCTGATGGGCTACCACGTGATAAATAGTACGGTCATAGACAATATGTATTCACTTAGACACACACTACACAATATAAAAAAATGGTGATCATATAGCCTATGACTGAATGATAGAAATTACTTCGGATCAAACAATTTCGTAGTAGTAGTAGTAGTAGTGCACCTATGAATACTTTACGTTTAAGATGATTTAATTTCCTTAAAATTACTAGACAAAAAACACATTCAGTGAAAGCTTATAATTCAATACAAAGCGTAAATACATATAGCGAGCATCACTACTTGTTCTAAGTTATCGGGTGATAATCGTAGGTTACTAAAATCTTTACACAAACAAAAGGAAAAGTATCGGACTAAGCGAAGCTTGAATAAAAGAAAATTGTTGAAGGTAATTTGAAAAAAGAAACTACTAACACACTCGTAGAAAAGTTTCAAGACATCTTAGTACCTACAGAAAGAAATTAAAACATCAACCCTTTCCAATCATCGTACAAGGTGGGAGAAAACTGGTTTAGCTAGGAGGCCGGGATACTCTTAACAATGCAATCTCCACATTGTTTTTATGCTGTCACTTTGAAAGTTTGCTGCTACTTTAAACTTCTTAATCGAGCAACAACGGGAACAAATTCTTAGGCATTCACAACTTCATAGTTCAGTTGGTAGTAGCTCTGCCTTCTGCACTGTATGCTGTGGGTTCGATTCCCACCCAGGACAAACATTTGTGTGATGAATATAGATGTTTGTTCTGTAATTGGGTTACAACACCCAAATACAGTTATCATATAGTACGTATGTATTTACAAAAGTATTTAAGTATTGTATCCGTAATCTAGTTCCCATATTTAAGCTATGCTTAGCCCAAGCTAAGCTAAACATCTAGCCTCAAGGCTAGATGGCGCTGCGTAAAATAATGTCCTGTAACCAGAAATACAAATTTAATCAACCACGACCAAAGATGTCTTAATTAATCCAAGTCCTTGGACATAGTTCCTTTCATTGTGCCCATTTGGACCCATTGTCTGGTAGGTCATTGTCTACACACGCAAATTTACATACAAACAAACCATTCTCACATGTGATCAGTTATATCAACGTCACATCACGAAGGATACCCATATTTTTGAATGAATAAGAACCTAATAAGCATGTTTTGAAACCATTATTTTCTGACCTCCAGATAGCAATCAAATTGTTGAAGTGATTTACTTGTAAATGTAACGCTATTCATAATAAACTAGCTTTCTCCGGCTGCTTTGCCCACGTAATACCTGGACAAAAAGTAGCTTATGTTGTTTCTCATGGATTAGGTACATTATTTCCACGCCAAGTTTCATAAAGATCCGTTCGGTCGTTTAGTTGTGAAAAGGTAAGAAACAAAAATTTACCAAGATGATTAATAGAAAGAAGCTTTCGAAGTTATAATATTGTTTTAAATGAATTAGTTCCTGCTATAATAATACCTCTACTTATATTTACACACACAGCCACCCAAACACAATTCACAATTCACAGCCAGAATAGCTTCAATAATTAAATAGATAGATACAGCTCCCTTGACTATAAGACATGTGTCCGTGACAGTCAATGAAGAAGTCTGTCACACACGTTTTTAAAGAGGTCTGGACATGAACCAAATCAAATCAAATCAATTATTTATTTGCACGAAACAAGTGTTACAAGTGCAAGGGAAAGTCAATATATTCAAATTTCGAAAATAAAACTTATTTATACATGAGTCGGTTTGCCGTAGGTTGCATACTGCTCTTAGGCACTTTTTTTCAATCTTGAAAATACGTTCTCTTTCTGAAGAATGAACCATGATAATAAAATAGTAATGAACAAGCAAAATAGTGTAATAGTGTAATTAAATGAATGAGAGTATTTATGGTAAGACTATGTGTTTGGACACTAAAAAACAAGGCACGCGGAATAGCAAATAGCTGTGGTCTAGTGGTTCGACCACCGGTGTCAGATCCTGAGGTTCCGGGTAAGATCCTCATGGCAAGTACAATATTGTGCTTGGTTTAGTTGGTGGTAGGACTTCGTTTAAGTCCGCCTGGCTAGCTACCACCATCTTACCTGAGTCTGTCGCCATAAAAACAATTCTTAAATTGTTGTGTTCCGATACTCAGAGGTAAGATAGACAGTTCCTCAGTTTGTTGAGGATTCCGGATGAAGTGCGTCTACCTTCGGCCTTATCAAAACTTGAAAAATCAAAGATAAAGGCCAAGCATCTCCTCGTCGAAAGACAATGAACATGTCTGTTAATCTCTGAAGAGGTGACATGAACCATGATAGTAAAATAGTAATGAACATGCAAAGTAAGTGTAATTAATTTAATGAGGGTACGAATAGGTGATTTAACACTTAAAAACAAGGAACGCGGAATGGCAAAATGATAATCAATATAAATTATTTAAGAAAATAATGTTATGGTGTAAATTACAGCTGATTTTGACAGATCATAGACCATACAAAGCAGAGACGTCATTTTTGAAACATCATTTTGACAGCTTGCGCTCTCGCATTGTGATCCACGGCACTTATTTAATAATAATAGAAAGCTGTTATGTAAATACTTGCAAAGTTCACTTTCCGACGAGTAAATACCAACTGTCAAATTAAATAACCGTAATAACTACATAACTATCACTAACATAACGTTGAAGATTATTTTTCTACGCGCGTGCTTACTTTTTTTATTATCTGAACGGCATTGAATTAATAATGAGTGTTGCTATGTCTTGCATAACATACTTATTACATTAGATGTGTGAACATACTTGATTTACAGATTTATATCTTACACAAGGAAAGGATTCGTTATTTTTTCGAAGGGTGTTGAACGATTTTTCGGTACCGTAGGTTTATATTATTTATTTATTAAGCATTTAAACAACCGCATTATACAAGTAAGTGAAATAAAATACTTAGCATATAATTAATGCACTGTAAAATAATAATTTATTATCTAAATAATAATGCGGCTCAAAACTTTGTGCACATAGAAAAACTAAGGCTGTTACTGTCTTACGAGGTCTTAAAATAGAAGCCACCTACACTCAATTAAATTTCAGTAAGCAAAATTATTACATTATTTTTATACTGCGATGCTTTATAATAAAAAATAAGTTTAATTTTATTGAGGTGAGTATGGAAAGTACAGATTTCGTATGTAAGTTTTTTCATTTGTTGGTATCTGGCGCTAAGATGGCGCTCGGCAAAACCACGTGACCTGCCCTAGTTTAATACCTAGTGCAAATATTTTCGTAGCTCTAAGGAGCAGATGCCCCGTATCATAGCACTGACTAGCGAGGTGGGTTCAAAAAACTATGTAATGTAATTTTCGATCCGGAAGCAAGCAGTTCATTAATTTAATCTTATCATTAAAATCAATCACAGATTATCAAAAGCATTGAGCGAAATCAATTGAACGATAGAACTTCCTCCATGCAAACGTTTTAATATTTTAATCAGATCCAAGGTTTCTCGCGAAGTTTAATTAAGAACATTCGTGCACTGGCTTTAGTTATGTCTTTGCGGAAATGGTTAGACCGTTACAAATTGATAGCCATGAATAGTACCACGTTGTGGCGTGTCACGTTTTGATAGAGTTTGATGACTCAATGGAATGACAAAATACTAAACACAAAGTTCAATTTGTGTTTCAAGCAAATAATTATGAATACGATTCACCGCTGATCACTACTCAGAGCGTGAATATTATGAGGATCACCTACAAGGTGTGTTCAGAGGCACGTCCAAACATACGTTTGGCACATGTCCACGGCTTGCAGTAGCTAGTATACTATACGTGACAAGCTGCACACATCACCGCTTAGCGGAATACCGTTTCTTATCCGTGGTCAACCTAAATGGTTCACCTGGGTATTCCACGGGTACTTCTTTGTACCCGTGGTCCACTCAAGTGTACTATAGGTAATTCAATGTACCCGTGGAACACCCAGGTGTATTATGGGGAATTCAAAGTACCCGTGGAATACCCAGGTGTGCTATGGGTAGATAAATGTGTCGGAGGATTAGCAATTGTTCACTCTTACGTTCATGTATATTTTTTTTCATAAAAAAATGAATTGTGACCGTCTGCGTCTACGTAGGGGTCGTTCGTGACAATTCAACATGTCATGTAAAACGTAACACTAAACCTTTTTGTTTATTCATGTGTATTTATATTATTCTGAATTCATAAATATTTTTTAACTAGTGTACAAATAAACTATCATGTCTCCTCCATGCAACCTCTTGAAACTGAAAATCACAAACGAAATCAATTTGAGCTCGAACTAGCGTAATAATGAATATTAGTGTATGATACTTTAACGTCTTGGTTAATTTTATTCAATTCAATTCAATTCATTTAATTTTACAGAATAGATTAACATAATAAATAAATAAATGTGCGCGCAGAACCTACACTAAGACGGAGGTCTTGTGTCGTAGGTCTGCCCTTTCTTCGTGACTCTATTTTTTTATTGTTAAGGTAAGTAATTCCTCTTTCTTATCTCGTAATTACATACGCATGTATTTATAACATTCATTGAATACAATCCTTGTAAACACCTCTATTTAAACACTAATCGCAAGGTACAATATTATTGACATAAAAAGGTCATGAATACATATAAATCTCTTTACACTGACTGGGAACATAAAGGAATAAATCTAGACTGACGTCTCTTGTCAATTCAATACAACCAAGCACCAAATCGAAACATTGAAATAAAAAAATATTGTAAATTTGAACGGACTCCTGAAACAAAACATTACTTAAAAAAAATATGTGGATCCTAAAGAATTTAAGGTTTTTATGAGAAAAAGAGGACTTGATAATGTTGAATTAGTTGGGTAAACCATGGGCACTATATTTTTTATTTTTGGTGGTTCACCTAATGGGTAAACCAACGGCACTACATAGTTCACCTATTGGGTGGACTACGACTACAAATATACCCGTGGATACTAAGGTGAACCACGTAGGCGGACCACGGGTAAGAAACGCGGTATACTAGCTAAGAGCATCTGTTCTAATGTCTTATTGCCAATAATCTCATCAAAAATAGACAAAGACAAAGATACACGATCAAACAATACAGTGATAAGCGTACATCGTGCCGAAGGGGCGTACGCGTGACATAACAACGAAACCGAAAGCGAACGAGATTGAAAGTGGATTTGTGAAGTGGAGCCCGAGGCTCGCTTCGCTTTGTGTTACGTGTAACCGGGTTAAGAATTATGTAGTTTCGTAAGTTGCTATTACACTCGTTAAACTTGTTAACAGGTGAGTTAATGGCATAATTCAAAGGGACCTTACGGCTGTTTGTCACGTATTGCGCTTTTGGATCGCCAATTATATATCGCCATAATTTTTATTAGTTGGTAGAGTCTGAGGGCCGAGGTTTGCTGGCGTCAATTATAAAGCAAAGAGGATTTAGCCATAAAACGCCACGCTGGTCAGCGCGACTTGGCGGGTAAACTCCCTGTCACGTCACAGTCAAATATGTGGGTCGTTTATGGATTAGACTGGCGCAGGATATAGAAGGCAGGCCTACGCCAAGTGGGATGCGACAGGCTGCACGTGATGATGTGGTAGAGTCATCGATTTAAGATGAGAAGGAACCTTTCAAATGCTTAAAACCAATTTGTGTGTGATAGCACAACTCACAACTCTTTGGTGGTAACCATTTTTTTTATTTAAAATGAACAAACAACAACAAAAAACATCAAGAATGGTGACAATATTGCGCTATTGGATCGCCCATTGACGGACTTTGCGGTCTAGGTTCGCTCACCGATATCAGATCCAGAGGTCCCAGGTTCGTACTCCAGGGAATACAAAAATATTGTGCTTGGTGGTACTTTGTTCAAATTCGCCTGGCTAAGCTACCACCATCTAACCTAAGACTGTCGCCATAGCTTCAAATTCGAAATTGTTGTGCTCCGGCATTTAAAGGTAAGATAGTCAGTTCCTCAGACTGTTGAGGATTTTGGGTGAAGTGCGCCTCTACTTTCGGTCTTATCTTAACTGCGCTTTGTCGTACATTCAAAAAGAAAAAAAAAGTATTAGTTGTGGAGGCACTCATACATTTAAGCGGTAAAGGAACCTTTCAAATGATATAAGCCAATGTGTGTGTGATTATAGCACAACTCACAATTTTTATGTGGTAGTCGTTTTTTTAACTTAAAATGAATGGTTATTCAAGAGGTTTCTTGACCTCAAAACTTGCACAGGCAAGGATGAGGTCTAATAAGGAGCGCGCTTATCCAGGGAGTACTGGCTGTCCAACGCACCAACGGAGCATATGGAACTGCTTGGTGCTCGACTTCGGAAAGTTACCCGAAACCGCTAGCAAGCGACGTGTACTCCAAATTTCCTAATTTTCCCTTTCGGTCAGACCTTATGCTTAACGTGATGACAATGAGGTGACAACTAGGTTGACAGGAAGAGGTTTATTTCAAAAAAATCTATAACCCGTCTCACTCGCACAGTGGGTTAAAGAAAATCCAATTAAATTTTGGATTCGTGTAAAAGAAAGGCCGAACTCACATAGTTGTAATGTTACATTAGCTTGTTTTGTTATTAGGAGAAAGTGCCAGCACAATATGAGAAATCTGCAAAGCAGGTAGTATAAAACATTGTAATTGTAATGTTGCTAATAATGAGGATGTGACGATGTTTGTATCCTAGGTATATTATGAACACACAATTCGTTTTAGCACAGCAATAAACTTATTACATCATTAGGTTTAAATATTTTTTTACGCAGGTACTTGCAAAATAATTAGTCAGAGCAAACGAATCGAAAAGAACGATTGAAAATTAATGTGTTCTTACACATTAATTTCAATCGTTTTAGGTAACCCGAAAGCAAGAAAACTCAGGACTTTTTCCCCTTCGAGGATTCACCTCTAATCACCTACTAGGGGCAGACGAGAGGCCACCTTCACCAGTCCATGAGCATGTGTAAAGTGCACATGAACTTCTGAAAAACCAAAATGTCTATTGGTTTGGACTGGATTTGAACCCACAAGCTCCGGTTATGTGTAACATGAAAACAAGAATACACCATATCAGTCTCAATATTATTTGCGACTCTGGCTTTGACTAAGACTTTAAATTTGATTATTCCATATTATGTTATCTTGAAGAAATCGCTTCTGAGCGGTAAGACCGCCCAGTGTGTATATACATTTTTTAAAGTAATCTAGTCTTATTTATAAGGTATATTAATTAATTAATTAATTAATTCATTCATTAATTCATTCATTCATTCATCAACTTTGAATTTGACTGACTTTATGTGAGCACGAGCTGACTTAAGCTCGCGCCATCCACTCGCTCCTACGATAACATAGGACCTATTCTCCCTGAGATTTGTCTTGCATACGCGTATAATATAACAAGCCTCATAGCTCAGTTGGTAGTAACTCTGCCTTCTGCGCTGTAGGCTGCGGGTTCGACACAAATGTTTGTCCTGGGTGGGACAAACATTTGTGTGATGCATGTTTGTTCTGTGTTTGGGTGTTGTATTATATGATAAGTATGTATGTACAAAAAAAGTATTTAAGTATTCTATCCGTAATCTAGTTCCCATATTACAAGCTATGCTTAGCTTGGAGCTAGATTGCGCTGTGTGAAATGAATGTCCTGTAATATTTATTATTTCTGATTATTTATTATAAATGATTGAACAATAATTCGTGAGCACCTGGGAACGGCGACATCATAGGTGGCAAATTATACCCACCTACAAAAACACATTATTTACAATACCGATTTAATTTTAGCGGACATTTTGAAAAGATCTACATTATGTTTATCAAATTTCGAATAAATCAATCTATATATATTATGATTTAGGTTGATTTATTCACATGACATTTTGATAAACTTGATCAACATGAAATTTATTTCACTTGGCGCCGAATATAGACGAAGACACGCTAATTAACATGTTTTACAATATCCTAAAAATATTTATGAATATAATATAAATAACAATGACATATGAGGTGGGCGCGAAACAACTGTCCTATCTATAAGTGCTACTTAGTTCATGACAACCTTTTAATAGTTTGAAAATGATGTCTTCTGCTTTATTGATGACATCACATAAACAAAAGCCGGTTAAAATGGAGAACGGTATTCGGTCTTTCTTATGTCATATTATATGTCATATTCTTATGCGGATTTTTTTAGCATTTTCATTGTATGACGACCAAACAAACATTTTTTTTTATTAGGACTCCGGAGTACCTATCGCTGACTTTCACGCACCAGTAGGTACATACGTATCATTGCTCATTCAGAATTCGATACAATATAAAATTAGCAGGTACTTTTATTTTTTTTGTTTGGCGGGTAAGCACTTGGCCTTCATCTCACCTGGTTACAAGTTGAGATTAGGCCGAATGTGGAGGCGCACTTCACCCGGAATCCTCAACAAACTGAGGAACTAACTATCTTACCTTTTTGCCGGAACACAACAATTTTAATGCCGAATCATTTGATATAGATAATCAAGGTTTGCATCGCTTTACTTTTTCTAATAATTCAATCAAAATCGAAATATGGGCATAAGAGTCATTGTATGGGAAAATAATTTTGTTTTCATTTCGATGCTAGGAAATGAAAATCTGTTCAGCCTAGTTTGTAGCTAAACTACTTAGGTGGTGCTGGAAATTGGAGGATTTAATAATAAATAAATAAATATTACGGGACATTTATTTTACACAGCGCCATCTAGCCCTAAACTAAGCATAGCTTGTAATATGGGAACTAGATTACGGATATAATACTTAAATACTTTGTAAATGCATACGTACTATATGATACAACACCCAAACACAGAACAAACATCTATATCTGTCACACAAATGTTTGTTCTGGGTGGGAATCGAACCCACAACCTACAGCGCAGAAGGTAGAGTTACTACCAACTGAGCTATGAGGCTTGTTTAATGTATGCAAGCACGTGTAAACTTTGGTGTCATACATACCTACGTACCTTATGTTGTCAGAAACACTGTAGTAAACCTTTGTTTGATAAAGTTTAAAAACGCCCATTAATGAGCAAGATATCCGCTCTTTTCCCTGCAACATTGTATAAACTAAGGTGGAATACAGACTTGATCGATTTTCTGAATTGAAACATGAAAATTGAAATTGAAACTCTAAGCATACATCAATTGACAAGTCAAGCGTATTGTGTTCGCATCTTTATAAGGGTTAGGTTATTTTTGCATTTATAAAGTTATTTAAAAACACAAAAAAAGCATGTAGGGTCATCGAAGCTTATGGTTTTAGGGCCGAAAATTTGATACTTTTAGGCAAATCGGTGATAAAAAAGACTAACATGCTACTTTTCAAACGTTGCTGCTATCTCCAATAACAAGATCGGCAAGAGCGTGCCGATTAAGAATGACGTGGGTTGGATACACGTGATTTATATTACAGTAAAAACTTCATGGCTATTGAAAGCAGAAGAAGTGAATGTGGTCCAACATGGAACGCAGCTAATTTATTCACTCTGGATCTAGATGGAGTCTGTGAGTCTGGCATTTGAGATGGATTTTTTGTAAATTGGTGTTAGTTAAGCGTTTAACCACAAGCTCAATTGAAAAACAAGCCAACAAGCCTCATAGCTCAGTTGGTAGTAACTCTGCCTTCTGCGCTGTAGGCTGTGGGTTCAATTCCCACCCGGGACAAAAAAATGTGTGATAAATATAGATGTTTGTTCTGTGTTTGGGTGTTGTTTCATATGGTATATTTACAAAAAGTATTGAAGTATTATATCCGTAATCTAGTTTCCATATTACAAGCTATGCTTAGTTTGTGGCTAAATTGCGCTGTGTAAAATGAACGTCCTGTAATATTTATTTAATATTAATATTGGCCACAATAATCCGGACAAGTTGTTTCGAACAGAAATCAAGCCAAATTTTATGTTACGTCCTAGCCTAAATAATATTTTAGTAGAATACCCGTAAGTTGTAAAAGGGAATGGGTTATTCCCCCACTTTTTTAACCAAGTCTTTCGCCATAACAAAGATTCGCAATTATTGTTCTAGCATTAAGAGGTAAGATAGTCAGCTCCTAAGTCTGTTGAGGATTCTAGGTGAAGTGCGCTTCCACTTACAATTTTATCGTGACTTGACATTAGGTGAGATAAAGGTATATACAAGCGCTTCTCCGTCGTTAAAAAAAAAATATACAATTTGACAGTTGATAACGAAAAAAAATCGTGGTCTCAGTACAAAGTACTCTTTGTTCTTAGACCGCGATTTCTTACCTAGTAAATCATTCCTACATAATCTGTCACACCTCCAAGCTATCAGCCCACAAAAACTCAGGAACCACATGTTTTTCATCCTCTCCATAAAGGGGAGTGTACACCGCGCTACCGTCAACGTAACGAGCGCAAGAGTGACATAATGCTCCTTCCCGCTTCCGATGATTGTCGTTGCGTAATGTTGGCATTACCGAGACAAGTGCTGCTTTTATTTTTCCTTCTTTACATAAATATATATATATATATATATATATATATTACAGGACAGTAATTTGACACAGCGCCATCTAGTCTCGAACTAAGCAAAGCTTGTAATATGGGAACTAGATTACGGAAATAATTCTTATATACTTTTTTTCGTTAATACATCCAATAACATACAATATAACACATAATAAAATCTCTAATGTACCAATGAAAAAAAACAAGCAAAACCAATACTTAAACATGGTACAATAGGCGGCCTTTTCGCTCAAAGTGATCTCTTGAATGTTCAGTTTTCTTAGGGTCGTGTGTGACTGAGATGAAACAAAGATTTTTCGAGTTACGTACTGAAAAATACTTATGTAGAAAGTAAATTGAATGAATTGAATTCAAATAAAATGAACATTTTATACCGCCACATCATGTCTAGGTTTGGATTTGCAAAAGTCGTCTTTCAGCTGTTTTTTTAGGAACATTCACATAAGACGCCAACTAGTAAATAGTCCTTGGGCTAATAATAAAAAGTGGTAGGTATGTACACACTTTTAGCTCTTCCCTGTTAATTAGAAATCATTATCAATTAATATTATAAACTTACCGATTTTTACGATTATTTAGTAACTTATATGCTTAGAAACATAAATTAAAATCAAACTTGATAATTAATATTCATACTTAAACTTTATTGCCTTATCGATAAAAACTAATAAACATTAATACGATCATTTGTATGGTGTAACATAAAGTGTTTTACCTAAATCAACTACATAAAAATTAGATTAACAAAATAATACCAATAAAATCTTGTCAAGTGTATGCAGCACGTGTAAAATGTGAAATATGTCTATCTATATTCATACAATGCTTTAACTAAGAACCCAATACAGAGTTTATAAAGATTTTATTTGGTTTTAATATGTTTTATTTTTATTTTTGTAGGTTTGTAGGTTTCTAGAACAAATTATATTCATAGAAAACTACCTGATACATGGAGTTTACAAAAAAATACTCAAAACAAACAACAAAAGCTTTTATAAAACTAGTACCTTACTCACGTTTCCTAAATTAATTTACAAAACCGCGAAACACCATCAAAAGTGGTTTTATAAAACACGTGCCCTTTACCCAGTAACACAAATAGAGGCGCAGCAGGCGCAAAAACCTTTCATCATTTTCCAAAGAAACTCGAGGGGAAATATAGACTTTATACAGTTGTGACACAGGTCAAAAGTGTTTGTACGCAGGCGAACGTTAGAAACGTGACATTGAATACGGTTGGTACTACGTGAATCTAATTTTAATAGCAAACAAACGATAAATTGGTCAAGTGCAAGTCTACCTTTATAGTTTTTTGTTGAAACGGACCAAATTTTCCATGGTCATAATATGTAAATAACCAAATCCATTCATTCATTGTATTTTAGGTCAAAATATTGCTAATGCTAACTACGTACCATGATGGCCCTTCCAGTTCTGCCTGCATATGTCGTAAAAGCCTATGAACTAATATAAACATTAAGACTATCTCACTAGAAAAAGGGCAGTAGTTTACTTCTGTGTTTATGATTTGTGACTGCTGTCACAAATCTGCTTGCCAAACGTGGAGATTATATCTCCACCTTCTTGAGGAGACTCTGCAGCCATTGCTGGACATGAATGGGCTGAAGAAAGTAGTTCTTATATCATAAATTATCATGATATTTTGGTTGTCTAGTAGGTGTATATGGATGTGTAAGGATGAGGCATACGAAGCATTTCCGATAGATTTTATGCTGATATAGTAATCGTTCTATCGCCATCCACAGATTCTAATATCTCCGTGGTCTAGTGGAAGGGCGTGTGGCTGCACATCTCTTGTGATTATTGGTCTCAGTTTGGTTAGGACATTGCAGGCTTGTAACACCAGATTACGTCAAGCCGACAGCCCCGGGTAGGTAGGTACTGCTTAAAGTAGCAGCTCGTAAAGTCTGACACCAGGGTTGTCACACAAATAAAACAAATCCATACTCTGTATCCGAATTAGAGTTGGCCATGAAAAAGATCGTCGGCTTTTTTGGGATCATTCACTTTCACAACGCCACACAGCATAGCTAATTTTGAATGTTGGAATATAATCTACAGTGGCAACATTGTACTGATTCGGAAAAAAATAAACAAGGTTCCATTTACTAATCCGAAAACCCGCCAGCAGGATATTAGATTAGTTCCCAACAATCGGTAGCCAAGGCTGAATAGGTGTTTGCTCCATGCCACATTATAAGGACAAACATCGTCTATGATCGTCAAACAAAAGAAAGTTGACAGGCGCAACTGGCGGAAGTAGGTTTGTTATCTAATTTCCGGTTATGTGTAGCCGATTGATACAATTTTAATGCAGGTCAAGGTCAACAGTGTTATAGACGAAATATTCAATAAAACTTGTTAGGAAGTAGGTGACATGTTGGCACGGTTCGGACAGTATTCGATGCGAATTATAAATGGGCTCAGGGTCTACACAAGTGAATCTAAAAAGTGTAATCAAATAAAACGTGACAAAAGGAACTAACGTATAGTATAACCGACGCAAGAGCCTAGAAGCAAGCCTAGGTTAAGAGCTAACCCATCATTTACAAAAAAAAACATTGTTTGAAGTTTGACAAAGACAGAGGCGCCCTCATGTGCATTATAATCGTGCTTAGAATGATATGTTACTATGTAACTAGCTGACACTGTAGAATAGTTGTCTTATAATACTTAAATAAACATACCTACATATAAGTTCTTGAATCTGAAGCAATGTCTAAACATATATTATCTTCAGACGCTGTTCTGGTCACTAATTATAAGATCTGTGATCTATATACATATTAATCTCTAAAGAGATTATATGCATAGAATTACTATGCATAGAGAGACGTTGCATAAGATTATGACTAGGCTTTGCATGGCTTTGGCTAGAACATAGGCTTCTGCTTATCTGAGTAAAACCCCATGTATTATTCAGACAAAAAGAAGCCTGTATTCTTCCCCATGATACAATCTATTTCGTTGCCAAATTTCATTAGGTATCAAGATCCGGTCAACCGTATGGTATTTTATTAATTTGGTATAAAAAACAATCATACATTGTATTTAGGCAAACAAGTATTACACTAAATAGGTACAACATTATAACCCACAACTTTGTCCACAGGTAGGCTAAACTACTTTCGAAATACCATTGTAATAGATTTGCAATAATCTCTGTTCGTTTCCTCGTAAGAAACCTAAGCGTTCTAAATGTGGCCGGCATTTCTAACCACTTTGATCTACATTTAATTTCTCTAATTTGACCTCATAAAACACCAATCCTTAGACATATCACTTAACAATGTTACGCAATGATATGTTTAGCTTGAGGTCATATTTATATGTACCACAGATCGAAAAATTGTACTAAAGCTTAAAAAATGGGACAAATATTTAGTAAACAGTTGAAAAAACATAAACTCGACAGCAACATTTTAAACAGGTTTTACTGAAATTTAGGACTTAGGCTTCTGTTAATCTGAGTAACACCCATACTCAGATATATATCAGTATAACTCAGACAAAAAGAAGCTTTTATCTTCATTTTTATTTGTATCACAATTTATCTTATAATCGGCATGTTCATCAAATACCAATATTGTAGTAACAAAGCATTTTTTTCTCTTAGTATTTGATTGGCAACCCCCATAATAAGATGAATATAGCCTGTGTCACTCACACAAAGCAAATTATTTATCACACGTCAAAATCAATCAATCACAACGTTTGATTGATTAAATTTGACGTGTCCCAACTCCATTTTTCTTAAAAACTCTAGTAGGTCTGGTAAGCTCTTGGCCTTCATTTCACCAGTATAGCTATACGATATACCGAAGTATAGATTCTCAAAAATAGGAAAAGCCTTATCGGATCGAGTTTGGAAGCTTCCGATGAAGATACTGGAAACACTATGTGTAGCTCCGAAATTGTTTTTTTTTTTACATTAGTCATTGATCCTTCCACAGAAGATTTTCAATCGTTAGAGAATAGCGTTGTAATCAATTGGATTCCAAGTCAAATCCGACAAAAAACAATATTTCCGAAAACTTTCCATGTGCTTGAGAATTATTACTCTTGTGTCAAGCTATGATATATGATAAGCGTATGATAAGACCGAAGGATACCTTTAGTCTACATCGTTTGAAAATAGTGATTGCCTAATAAAACATAAAATTTACAGATATAAAAAAACATAACTCCTTTTGAGGTGGATAACGATTACGAACTTATATTAATAAATAATTAATATATAATTGTGGTTTAAGTTATTTACAGTCGGAATTTTCCATTTTAGGTTGCGTTGTAAGTCCATTCAAATCGTCCATATTTAAATCCAGCGAATGTCGAATCTCACCCAAACCTGCCCAAAGGTTATCGAACAAGCAGCTGGTTTTGAGAGAAAACAAATAAACTTTTTTTATATCAAAGGCTCAGGGAAAAAGGTTATTGGTTTGTTTTTGGGGTAATAACGAGGTCAGAAGGACAGGGGTCTGGTCATCGGCACTTGGTGGCGTCCTTGCAAGTCATATTATAAAATGTTATTTGATTTTTCAACGGATAAGACATTCTTTCAAGTTAAGACGTGCCTCTAACTACCCCCTGGTAGGTGATCTACAAATGATCTACGCCCTGAGTATTGGTATCCTTGAATTGGAAAAAAATAAAAACTCGATGCAAATTTTGTGCTAAATACCTTTTTACGAAAACCCGGCCTTAAAAATTATTACAATCTTTTATGTTTAGAATATTTCGAAAGTAGCAATAAAACCTTTTTTTAATCATATTATTTTGTTTTAACCTGAAAGAGTCTTGAAAAGATGCACTAGTTCGGTCCAAAGGACTATTAACCGGATTACTAATGGTTTATTTCAGATAAGCTCTCCATATCCAAACAATAATTATAACCAATTTCACACGAACATTTATGTAATGTAATACATATAATATGTTCTGATTCAGTACGAACCGACTTGAGAAAGATTTACGTAGTAGAGACGTGTTATTGTACGTCGGGGAAGCGCTTGGCTTTTAAATCACCTGGTTACAAGTTCAGATAAGGTGGAGGCGCACTTCACCAAGAATCCTCAACAAACTGAGGAACTGGCTATCTTACCTCTAAATGCTGGAACACAACAATTTTAGAATTTTTGACAGAATTATGTAATGTAGCTAGTCAGGTGGACCAAAGTCCTACCACCAACCAAATCAAGCACCATATTGTACCTACTCCCTCTGGGGATTGAATCCGGGACCTCTGGATCTAAAATCGTGGGTTGAACCACTAGACCACAGAGGCGGTTAAAGAAAGAATAGACATATCTTGTGAATCGAAAAAAAATCGATGCTTAGACTAGAAACTCTCGCAGGAAATGGAATACAGTGTAACTATTACAAGCTTATGCCAACCACAGTCTCGAGAAACTAGTCTACGCATAGAAAAGGTACAAAATTTGGGAGCACAAAGTCGGTTTACTTAACCAACCTTTCATAACGTCACATAAAGTATCTGTAATCCTGTAGTATGCACACACTCCTAAGAAAGGTTCACGGTAATCCCTCTAACCAACAGGAACCAAAATTGACAGTCTGTTATATGGTAGGCAGATACAAAACGTTTTATCGATTATCAGTTGTTAAACGACAAAAGAACATGGACTATTTGTCAACGAATAAATACCGACAGTACAATAGGATCTGTTCTAGGATACCGACCAGAGCTAGTAAGGCTGAGGTTAAGGGCTTAACTACACGGACGAATGTTCGGTCATTTATTGCGTTACAAATTAAATATGTATGTCCGTGTTGTCAGTGGGAGAAAATCATCATGAAAAAACCAGCCTGTAACAGCATGTTGAACGACATGTGACAGTGGCATTGACCAAATAGGAACCTATGAAAAAATAGAATTTCTTTTAAGATTTACCGCTTGAAGAAAGAATTGGTCAAGTGCGAGTTGGATACGTTCAGCGAGGGTTCCGCTGATCCACATTTCAAAGTGTTTTTTTTTTCATTTAGTTGTGGAGCTTTATTATGTAGTCTTTGTATTTATTTTGGTTCTTCCTAAGCTTTAACGCAAACCTAACACACACTTGGCCAGTTTTTGGTATTTGATGTTATACCTTAGGGTTATCACTAATAATCACACCTAGAGTGACGTTAATTAGGCGCGTTTTTACTAGTAGTTCTTTTAATAAGAACTAAAAAAACTGTTTTTTGTCAGGTAATATTTTTAATATTTTTTTAAAGCTACCCTTTAAAAGTAAGACAGAAAGACAGAGGCTTAGTAATAGGGTCTTGTCGGCACACTTTGGGTACGGAACCTTAAAAAATCACCGATCATGTTCGTCAGTCTAGATCCGCCATAATAACCAATCAGTAAGAAAGCTTGTCCCGTACCGCGTTCGGATTAGCCGCCTTTATTGACCAATGTCCATTGTCTCAGATCCTGTAAGTACGGATCCGGTACTATGATTATTAACATGCATATCCTGGTTTGATTATTCCGCTTTGATGACGAAGTTTGTGTCATAATCCGACCTGAGCAAATGGAATTGCAATGAATAAATCTTAAAACAAATTAACCTACTGGTAGCTAATTGATTAAGGAGTCACTTTGAGGAGACCAATTTAAATAGAAACGGAAAAATATTTAAGTTACAAATCCGCTAAGAGCGCATCACGTCGGCCGGGAGTTCTTTAACTTAACAGCAAGACTATATTTCCCGAGGATACTTCGTGTAGAAGCGAAACACGTGTCAATTTTCTCATGTTCACGTGGCATTTTGTCAAAGGAATTTAGCGAATTTGTTACGTCACATTTTTCTGTTTTCATATTAAAACATCAACTTATTCCAAAGCCATTTATCGTTATTACTAAAATTCATTGGATGGAACTTGTTGCGAGAGAACTGCAATGTTGCGTTTACATGGCATGACAAAATGGAGTCATGAATATTACAAAATGGAGGAAACTATAATGTTTTTGTGCGCCATCTCCAATGAGAATAATGTTAAACTGTTTTATTCTTCTGGAAACTATACAGAGGTCGAAATTCAACTATAAATAAAAACAATTTTGGTACTCATATGAAAAAAATACTTTGTGCACTTCTCCTCCGTATAAATTTAAGCTATGCCAAATCTGCGTACACAACGCAGGAGAGATATTGAGAGATTGAGCTCAAAAAGGGGTCAGAAGCTTTTTCCTAGCGTATTTATATTTAGCCCGTCTATTACCTTAATTTAATATTCCATTAAACCTCACAAAACGAAGTCGTGACGATTTGCAGTAACAATTTAAATAAATAACAGCAAAGTAAATAGAGCAGTTTATATGTCCCAATAACTGAACTCGACACACCGCGCCCTTAATATTGCGAACTGTAATTTAAAGTCATGTTTAGTAAAACGGAACATTGCTCAGGTAAATTATAGTGTACCTACGTAAACCTAAATTAAAACGTCAAAAGCTGAGGAAACCTACGTAATATTCAGAGAGCCGAGCACTCTTATATGTTTTTATTGACCTATTTGTAGTTGAGGCTCATGCCCATTTTAGAGTTCTGTTCTTACAGGGTGCCTACGGGATCCTATTACAAAGCCTCCGCTGTCCGTCCGTCCATTTACCTATCAGCGGAATGTTTTTTTTTGTACGACGGGAAAGCGCTTGGCTTTCATCTCACCTGGTTACAAGTTGAGATAAGGCCGAAAGTGGAGGCGCACTTCATCCGGAATCCTCAACAAACTGAGAACTGGCTATCTCACTTCTAAATGCCGGAACACAACATTTTTGTTTTAAGAATTATGGCGACAGAATTAGGTAAGATGGTGGTAGCTAGTCAGGCGGACTTAAGCAAAGTCCTACCACCAACCAAAGCAAGCACAATATATTGTACTCCCCATGGGGATCGAACCCGGGACTTCTGGATCTGAAAATCGGTGGGCTGCACCACTAGACCACAGAGGCGGTTAAATGTATCTCATGAATCGTCATAGGTAAAAAAGTAAAACTAAAGTAACAGATTCACGTCTTTTTCCCCTTCGCAGATTCACCTCAGAGAGTGAATATTATAAGGATCACCTGCTAGATAGATATTTGAAGTTTTTAAAAGAGAGTATATATATATATATATATAATAGCTGCTTTAACACATTATAAGCCTTGAAATCTTTCCCAGATTTCAAGGCAAAAATCACGTGAAAGCGTTTTGAAGTATGTCCACAATTGTTTTCTTTGCATTATTTTCTGATAAATCTGACCGTAACCTAAAATCCAGGTTTGCGCTGTACATTAATTGCCAGTCAGCCACGAAAAGGTACATAAAATATTAAGGTTCTAAGGTTTAGATACATTATGACTATGTTCAAGGTTCAAGAAGGTCATAAAGAGTTGGTACAATGACCATTCAAATAGCAGTCAGTCTCGTACCAACAATGTTTTTTCAATTTACATTTAGTCACGAATTTGCACTTAGAGCGTAGAACAGTTAAAATCTCGTACGAGGACAAAAAACAAAGGTTTTTGACTTGGCTTAACCCAATAACCAGTGTAAAAGACCCCTGCTAGCCCTTTAAAGACAAGACTTTTAGCTGCAACAGTGATAAAGAAAAGGTCAGGTTAATATGGCAACGATTGTTTGGCCAAGCATTGGCGTATTGGACTGAAGTGACCATAAACCAGAGGATAAGATCTCGGCTTGTGAATAAAAGGGAAAGGGTTTGCGTTGAAAGTAAAGGTCAGGGAATGGTGGTTATTGTTCAGTCAAATATTTGAAGGGTTGAGCGGTAGAGGTGCATAATGACGCATCAGCAAACATATGTAGGTATTTTTAGTTTCTTTATGCGAAACACGTAATGCAATAAGAATCAGTATGCCTACAACAAGACCACAGCAGTTCACTAAACGTGGCTACGATAGTTTTCTTCATAAGTTAAGTAAACTGTACACTAACTTACACAAACTGTAAAAACTGTAAGAACACTATAAAATATCATAAAATTAATAAAACTACTTTAGCGTATAGAGTACGTTAGAGGCGCTGTATATACTCGAACAAGTGGTAATTATAACCAGTTCCTTCATCTGCTAAGAATTTCGGGTAAAGTGCGCTTATTTTTATGTTGCATATTGATTCAAAACTCGAAACAACATGCAACATTTTAATTTGTTACATCTCAAATTCTTTAATATCAAAATTAGATTCTGTGATTTTTTTTTCTTTCTTTTATATCTATATCATGGGATTTTAATAAATAAAACGTATTTATTACGGCGCTAACTCGTATTTCCTTTAAAGTTGCAGATTATCGCTTTACTGTCTGTGTCTAGTCTAGACAAGTGGCTATGGCATACATAACGCTATCGAAGTTCTCTCGTAAAGGTATTGTTATCTATCGAAAGTCTGGAATGAATCTTCTCTTTTGGCGATAAGACTACTTAGTGTACATTTAAACTGCTTGCTTTTATTGGTGTACAATAAAAATATTCCTTGAATGTTTCATTGAAACGCTGCCGGACAAAAAACAATTTTAATTATTAGATTTTTTGTTTTTATACGCTGTACTTATTGAGCATAAGAAGTTGTAAACTGTTTACTTTGATTTTAGCAATCCGATTATATCCATGGCATAACAATGAAATAAACAAGCCTCACAGCTCAGTTGGTAATAGCTCTGCCTTTTGTGCTGTAGGTTGTGGGTTCGATTCCCACCCCGGACAAACATTTGTTTCAATAATGATGTTTGTTCTGTGTTTTGGTGTTGTATTGTATGATAAGTACGACTTACAAAAAAAAAGCATGTAAGTATATCAGTAATCTAGTTCGCATATTACAAGCTTTGCTTGGTGTGGGGCTAGATGACGCTTTGTTAAATTAATGTCCTGTAATATTTATTACAAGGTCGGATGAATTTGCCAATAAACCAGATATACCTATATTCATATACATATTTTTCTTATGTTCCATCATCAATAGTTGAAAATAATAAAGGTTGTAGCACAAACTGAGAGCTAACCACACAAGAACGGCTTAAGAAATTTCTTGCAGACATCCTTGCTTTTTTTTATACTTGTTTATAGCTTAGCGATTAGGCCAAGTTCTTTTGACTGTTTGCCGCTTGTCTAGGGCTGCAAATCAATGGTTTTTATACGCGAAAGCGGTCAGTTAGGTTCCGGTGGATGTCCAGATTGACCACTTGCATTAGAGAAAATAAGCGAAGAATCTGTCTGGTGAATGTTAATAATTATTACAGGGTCAGTGTCAGGAAATGATCCATCTTATGAGCAATCATTGCTACTTAGTTGCTCGTATCTTTCGTTTTTCGCAGCTTCTTGGAAATATTATGTGGGTCAATGTAATGTAAGCTCCTTTTATTGTACGACGGAAAAGCGCTTGGCCTTCATCTCACATGGCTCACAAGTTATGATAAAGCAGAAGGTGGAAGCGCACTTCACTCGGAATCCTCAACGTTCTGAGGAACTGGATATCTTACCTCTGAATGCCGGAACACAACATTTTGAGAATTGTTGTTATGGCTACAGAATTAGGTAAGATGTAGTTAGCCAGGCGGACTTAAACAAATTCCTACGATCAAACCAAACCAAACAAAGCTCCTGCACTACCTTTGTTGGATAAACCGAAAACGGGTGGTCTCACCGATCAGTGATTGCTTCAGACTACCTTTTTTTTATTATTGTACGACGGGTAAGCACTTGGCCTTCATCTCACCTGGTTACAAGTTGAGATAAGGCCGAAGGTGGAGGCGCACTTCACCCGGAATCCTCAACAAACTGAGGAACTGGCTATCTTACCTCTGAATGCCGGAACACAACAATTTAGAATTGTTATTATGGCGACAGAATTACGTAAGATGGTAGCTAGCCAGGCGGACTTCAACATAGTCCTACCACCAACCAAGCCAAGCAAAATACATTGTACTGCCCATGGGGATCGAACCCGGGACCTCTGGATCTGAAATCGGTGGGTTGAACCACTAGACCACAGAGGCCATTAAAAACGTTTTATACGAAAGCATAAAAGGTACTTAGGTACAGTCGCCTATTCAGTTCATAATATAATAGCAAAATGAAACCGCTTCTGTGGTCTTGTGGTTCGACTGTCAGATCCAGAGGTCCCGGGTTCAATCCCCAGGTGAGTACAATATTGTGATTGGGTTGATTGAACTTTGTTTACGTCCACCATCTAAGTCTGTATTTGTGTGGTAAATTCAATTAATTAAGAATAAAATACTAATAGACATACTTGCCATACCTACTAAGATTATCAACACAATATCAACGAGATGGAGCCACAAAACCATTCCCAAAATTATGAAGTGTATACATCTTACTGTAAATAAAAAAACCACTTGCTTACGCATTAAGCTCGCATAACTTCTCACCTATCGTGAGAGATCTTTAGGAAGTAATCACAATCTGTCATCGAGTATCACAGATAATAAATAACAACGTGCTGAGTTGTCTCTGATACCATCGGACACTCTGACACCACCCAGTGACCACTTCCTGAAGATCGAGACCTTTGCCAAAGTGATAAAACGAACTTCTTAATATATCCGCTACAGGAATATAGTCACATAGTCATCATACATTATTTATTTTAATATCAAACAAAGAACTCGAATAATATGAAAAAAAATTTTTCATAAGCTCACATTTCCAGAAAAACTATTAAAAAAATATAGATTTTCTTAAATGCATAAGATTGTGGGCAAACTGCTATCTTCATTTAAAAAAAAATATGTATAAAATGGTCTTGTATCCGATTGCCTTTACTTACCTTTACTTTTTAATTTTTTTTATTCCCTTTTTAATATGACAATTGGTAATCAACAGACAGCCCAAACAAGAGTTTTCCCTATCCCTTTTTTTTCAGAGTAACTTCCATTGGTCGTGTAGAGGAAATAAGAAAGGATTTTGGAAAATTTTCGCAATATTAGTTTTTTTTTTATTTTTATTAATTAGATTAAAGAGATGGAGAAAAAATATAAAAAATTAGCGACTATGCCTACGATGATTGCGCAAACAAAGTCCCGAACGTATGTTGAAAAAAAAGTATGTAAGTATTCTATCCGTAATCTCGTTCCCATTTAACAAGCTATACTTAGTTTGGGTCTAGATGGCGTTGTGTGAAATTAACGTCCTGTAATATTTATTTATTTTATAATTATCACACTCCTTCCTGCTCGTTTCTCGGTCCATTCTCGACCATTATAGGGATCTATTCCGATGCTGCGACCGCTTCCAACTCAACCCGCAGGTCGTAAAAGCCGACTAAAGGATCTTACAAGGGTAAGAGTAGCTGCTCACTTCGGTGTATGCAATCACATATAACCTGAGGAGGCTCTGTCTAACATTGGACATAAATAGGCTGTCGATGTGAATTACGATATCATGTCACGGTTGAAAGCAAAATCGTAGGATTGAACTTTAAATGTAGATTGTGTCAGATGGCTAGCTACCACCATCTTACCTACTTCGTCGCCATAATAACATTTCTAAAATTGTTGTGTTCCGGCATTCAGAGGTAAGATAGCCAGTTCCTCAGTTTGTTGAGGATTCCGGGTGAAGTGCGCCTCCACCTTCGGCCTAATCTCAACTTGTTACCAGGTGAGATGAAAGCCAAGTGCTTACCCGTCGTACAATAAAAAAAAAAAAAAAAAAAAATAATATTACAGGACATCAATTTTACACAGCGCCATCTAGCCCCAAACTAAGCATAGCTTGTAATATGGGAACTAGATGACTTTATTATACATTAAAATATATATATATATTTATATATCCGTAATCCAGTTTCCATATTACAAGCTTTGCTTAGTTTAGCGCTGTGTAAAATCGTTAACCTGTATTTTTTTATCCAACAGTTTTGTATGAATGTAAGTATATTTTTATTGTTTTATCGTACAACGGGGAAGTGATTGGCCTTCATCTCACCTGGTTACAAGGCTGAAGGTTGAGGTGACTTCACCTGGAATCCTCAACAGTCTGAGGAACTGGATATCTTACCTCTGAATGCCAAAACACAAAAATTTAAAATTGTTATTTTGGCGACAGGTTAAGGTAAGATGGTGGCTAGCCTGACAGACTTAAACAAAGTCCATACCAAACCGAGCACAATATAGTCACGACCCTGGGGATCGAACCCGGGACTTCTGGATCCTAAATCGGTGGGTAAACTATTAGACCACAGAGGTGGTTAATGTTTGTGTTTAACTTACTTAGTTGAATGATGTAGGTACCTGTATCCTGTCTCCTGTCGAATGTAACTACCAATGCTTACCTGAAAAAATAAGAAACATTGTCAGTTCACATTGTTTGCAATACGAGTATAATGAAAAAAAAAGGTTTCCAACGCAAAATTTTGCAATCAGTCGCCAGCTTGTCTTACAACTAATGCCTTTTAAAAGAGAGTAAATAGGCATTTTATGAAGGCTCACTTTACTATCAGTGATCACGCAAGCCTTGAAGTCAAGAACCAACCCTTGTAAAAAAGCAATCAAATAGGGCGTCCGCTTTAAATACTAAGCATTAGATAAAAAAGAACTTATGACTTTTTCCCCTTTGAGGATTCTCCTCAGAGGGTTAGATTATTACCCATTTTTTTTTTATTGTACGACGGGTAAGCACTTGGCTTTCATCTCACCTGGTTACACAAGTTGAGATAAGGCCGAACGTGGAGGCGCACTTCACCCGGAATCCTCAACAAACTGAGGAACTGGCTATCTTACCTCAAAATGCCGGAACACAACAATTTTAGAATTGTTACGCGACAGAATTAGGTAAGATGGTGGTAGCTAGCCACGCGGACTTAACAAAGTCCTACCACCAACCAAACCAAGCACAATATATTGTGCTACCTTGGGGATCGAACCCGGGACCTCTGGATCTGAAATCGGCGGGTTGAACCACTAGACTACAGAGGCGGTTTGGTCATGACATGCATTATGCATCGTCTTCATCTTCAATTCAATACAAGAAGAATAATAATTGAATTGTTATCTGTTAAGTATGATTCACCTTACTTCACATATAACAAAATGTCAAACTTACTTAATATGAGATCTCATATAAATCCTGGTCTGTTAAAAATGTATCGAATGAGTACTTGTGGGTAACCCTTACACCAACCAGGTCGAAAGTGTATGCGGCCCCCACAGTTCACAGTTCTCTTTCAATTATGTCAAAATATAATTGAAAGAGAACTGTGAACATCAAAGACTTATTTGGGTAAGACCCTCGTCCAGAGGACTATTTCGGGATGATGTGATAAATAAATAAATATTACAGGATAATAATTTCACACTGGGTTGATAATCATGATGGTAAATGTAAATAAACTGGTCAAGTGCGAGTTGGACATGCATACCGAGGGTTCTAACGAAACGAATTTCAGTCTCTTTATACTTTAGTGTGTGCACTATACTCACACCTATTGGATGCTCATAGGTTTTACTATAGAGCTAAAATAGAAAACGTTTAAAAGTACGTTTCTTCTATAGGTTTCCCTTTTATCAGGTCAGGTAAGTCGCCATAATAACACGTATTATCTGAAACTCTCAAACAGCGGCCTATTATGAATCTAAAAATACAACTCTTTATAGGTAGGTCGTACAGACAGATAGCGTAGGCTTAGTAATTGGGTCCCTTCAGCACCGTTTGGGTATGGAACCCTAAGAAGAGGTCTAAAATTTAAATCGATAATAATAAATTGCAGTATTATGACCATGGTATATTGGACCCCTGCCCTTCCCATTAAAGAATTAATTAACAAAACTTTTGATATAAATTTTAGGACTTACTCAACTTGTATACTTAAAATCATATAAAATATCAGCATTATTCAATTCATAAATTGATTCTTATTTGAAAGTTTTTTAGGCAAAGCTATACAGCTAGTCTAATATGACAAAGCTTTGTAGATCATGATTGCAATCGGTGAAAAATTCCTGTACACCACAGACGCAGGTTTGATTCCCGACTATAATTGACTGGGGTTTGTCATATAATAAATTTCATACGGTTTAAAACATTTATTCTAATAAGAACTACCAAAATCACTTTTTGAGAACAGAAGAACTTTGGTTTAATATTATTTTTTAGTAGCTAAGTAAAGAGGATAAGGATGTGCAAATATGAATAAGTAAGTATCTTTATTCGCTTATTATATGAATATCTAGGTATATTAAACAAATTTTATACAAATTGACAAGCCTCATAGCTCCTTCTGCGCTGTAGGTTGTGGGTTCGATTCCCACCTAGGACAAACATAATTTGTGTTATGAATATAGATGTTTGTTCTGTGTTTGGGTATTGTATCATATAGTACGTATGTATTTATAAAAAAAAAGGTATTTAAGTATAATATCCGTAATCTAGTTCCCATATTACAAGATATGCTTCGTTTGGGGCTAGATGACACTCGTGGTTCGCCCACCATCTCTGGATCTGACACCGGTAGGCGAACCACTAGACCACAGAAGCGGTTAAAATACATGCAAAAATAATTCAAAAAGTACCGAATAAGTGCACCAGCTGCTCTATATTCACTGTGTCATAATAATATTTAATCAAAACGTGATCTGAACGCAAAATTGGCACATAAAAATAAGTCATAAATTGTATTTTACCCAAAAATGTAAAGGAAATTATTGTGATCCTTAAGACCGGTCCGTATTTTGGCTTTACTCAATAATATACCTATTACGACTGCCACAGGAGAGCCAGCCTTATAGGGACCCTCTATGAGGCTGGGAAAGCTTAAGCAAGAGAAGTACGCATTATGCTGTAGTACATCTCTTGCTTATGCTTTGGTATTTACAAACGAAGGGATAGGTACGTTAAAGTTTGCTCCACACAGCGCCATCTAGTCCCAAACCATGTAAAGGTTGTAATGGGAAATATATTACGGAAATAATACTTCTATACTTTTTTTGTTAATAAATACTAATCATACAATAACACCCAAACAACCGAACACAGAACAACCATCCATCTAGTCCCATCATTCATCACACAAATGTTTGTCCTGGTTGGGAATCAAACCCACAACCTACAGCTCAAAAGGCAGAGCTACTACCAACTGAGCTATAACGCTTGATATGATAGTAAGTATTTGCCTAGAATACAATTACTTAGTTATTTTGTGCAAAACCGTGAACCACCAATAATTACTAAAAACCGGCCAAGCGCGGATACGCACACTGAGGGTTCCGACCCACATATATATTTTATTTTTATTATTTGTCGTTATAGCGGCAATAGAAAAACACACTGTAGCAATTAATTACGTTTAAAAAACTAAAAATGAAAACCGACTTCAATGAAGAATATGATACAATTTCGTTTACCTGGATGACGTATTTTTTCCAATTATTTTGATGTTAGATGGACGGACAGACAGACAAACAGACGCGTGATCCTATAAGCGATAAATTTTTTCCTTACTTTTGAGGTAATACACCCTAAAAACACCCAAATCACTTCAAGTGCGCCTATAATATTTGAAGAGTTCCCTCAAATTCTCCAAGATCCCATCATCAGATTCTGACCTAATTACGATAGGACTACCTTTGTAGTATACCCTTTTAAACAAAAAAGAGCTTTCCAAATCAGTCCAGGCGTCTTGGAGTAATCGGGGAAGATACATAAAAAAAACCGACGAATTTACGACGGGGAAGCGCTTGGCCTTCATCTCACCTGGTAACAAGTTAAGATAAGGCCGAAGGTGGAGGCGCACTTCACCCGGAATCCTCAACAAACTGAGGAACGCTATCTTACCTCTGAATGCCTCTGAACACAACAATTTTAGAATTGTTATTATGGCGACAAAACTTTTTTTTAATTTGGTTAAAAATTACATCTACTTATGACAATTAATTTTAAAACAATTAATTTATGGTCATAAGTTACAGTCCGCCAGACGACGACAGACAGAGATGGACGGAGCTTGGTAACAGGGTTCCGTTAGCACCTTTTGTACACGGAATCCTATAAATGAGTTACAGACTAAAATAACTCCATCATAGGATTATAGGTTACTGACTCGGATGTCGAAGGTCATTGGTTATTGACTATGTGTATTCATTATGTACAAGTTCTGCGCTATAGGCTGTGGGTTCGATTCCCACCCAGGACAAACATTTGTGTGATGAATAGATGTTTTTTCTGTTTGGTTGTTGTATCGTATGTATATATTAATACTTAGTTTGGGGCTAGATGGCGCTGTGAAAAATTAATGTCCTGTAATATCCTGTAATATTAAGTATGAATCCCCATACTAACGTCATCTTTCGAGGGCTCTCCATGAAAATCAGTGCATTAAACTGAGGACCAATTTGACGGACACAAATTTTATTTATTTTAATATTACAAATATTACAGGACGATTACATACAGCGCCATCTAACCCCAAACTAAGCATAGCTTGTAATATGGGAATTAGATTACGGATCGTATACTTATTTCCTTTTTTTTTAAATGCATACGTACTATTTGATACATCACTCAAACACAGAACAAACATCTATATTCATCACACAGATGTTTGTCCTACCCACAACCTACAGCGCAGAAGGCAGAGTTACTACCAACTGAGCTATGAGGCTTTTATTTATGACGGGGAAGCACTAGGCCTGCAATCCACCTGGTTTCAATTTATGAATTGAAATACAGTGGAAGCGCACTTCCCTCGGTATCCTCAACAGTCTGAGGAGCTGGGTTTCTTACCTCTAAATGCCGGAGCACAAATATTCAGAATTGTTGTTACGGAAGCTGGTGGTAGCTAGCCACTACTCTAGCTACTCTCTCTTGGTGAGAAGAACTGCCCGAACTGCAGAATGTCTCACCAAGCAACCTACACTAGCTAACAAAGATGGATTGTTCTTTTAATGTAGACATTTATTATATTCTTCTTCTCAGTCAGGCACTCAGTGGCAGAGTGGTCGTGGTCATTGGTGGATCTTGATGAATGATGGCTCTTGCTATGCGTCT